>CM039468.1:27608589-27794037 GCA_022433065.1 Begonia loranthoides | reverse complement strand
GAAAATCTAGAATCCGTGAACCTAACGTTAGATAGTTCCCGGATCCGATCAAAGGTCTACATCTCCGTCCCTGTCATTCTTCGTGGGTTGATAACACGTACTTCCTTTTGTAGGTCGTCTCGTGTCATGAAACCTATAACAAGGCCAATGTCAACATTCCTATCATCACACAAAGGATAATAGATAAGTCTCAATCAAGACTAGGAATTCAAGACGGTCTCTAGGGACATCCACTCCAAAACTGGAAATCAAATCTAGGAATGCAACTAGGGTCCTAGACCGAAACATGAAACAAGACAAAAATCAGGTATGGCTGGTGAAGCTAGACGGAGTTTGCTAAACCCAACCCTGAGAAAAAAACAGTGTGGTCGACCAAAACATAACCACGGTCAACCTAGCACTCAATAGACAACCCGAAAGAACCACCAATCGACAAGACATGGTGACAGTCGACGGAACACGACATGCCCAACCTGAACAACTTAGTAGTCGAGAAGACATAGCTAGAGCCATTCAAACCTGACAACGGTCAACAAGGCATCACAGTTGTCAACCAAGACCACTCAACAGTCGTCAAGGCAAAGTGAAGGTCAACGAAGACCAAGCAACGTGAACCAAACTCAACGACGGCCAATCGGGACCATTCAGTGTCGACAAGACACTTTGATGGTCAACCATAACCTCACAGCAGTCGATAAGACAACACCCGCAACCATCCAAGACTCAACAGCCATGGAGAACTAACTGAAGTCAATTGAGTATGACTCTATTGGAAATCAACTCAAAATCCATATACCTAACTGAGCCTAAAATCTTTTGAAAGGACAAGAATTCTCATCAACAAGTCACAAGTAATAGGTAGAAGGGTCCTATATTACGTCCAGGAAACCAACTTATGCACAAAAGGCTCAAACATGACAAAACTGGGACAATTGCCCACTTCTGGTTGACCCGTGGTTGATCAGTGCTACTTCTGGTCGACTAGTGCCTCCTTTGGTCGACCAGTGGTCCCTTCTAGTTGACCAAAATTGCAAAAAAAAAAAGGCATTTTCTGTGCGTTTTGCTTGATTTTCAACTCCTAACGACAAATAACCATGTATAGACTTCTAATCTACCAATATAAACTAGAAATTTCTCTCGAATTTGAGTGTAATGTCTGGGGATATTTAAATTTGTGTAATTATTAAATAAAATAAAAGTGTGAAGTTTTGGTATTTTTATAAAGAATTGGAATATATATGTAGGAGGTAAAGATTTAAAGAAATTAGGGAGATTAGACGAAAATTAGAAGATAGAATTCGCAATCGATCGCATCCTGTGAGATTGACCAACACGATTGACCAGCGATGCTGAAGACTAATTTTGGCGGATGATCAATGCACTAGTGGTCGATCACCCTTCATTTAAATCGATCGACCACCATTAATTGCCAACGTCTAGAGGAGATATTCAATCGCCAGAAATGATGAACGCTCAGCTTTTGACATTCCAGATGATACCTAACGCTCTGGACTTCTCATCATCTAGGAGGGTGACTGAAGAATCATTAGAATTGTGTATAAATAGGGCATGTGAGTGAGGAGTTTTTCCGGCTAGAAAAACTAGAGAGGAGAAAACTTCTGTGTTGTGAGTCATTTTTGGACAGTGACGGTCTGTTTAGCTGCTGGAAACTAAGGGAAGGCATACACGAGGTAAGAATATCGCATGTGGTTAGTCTGTAAGGACCTACATCGCGGGAGTAGGATTTTCTTTGTGAAGTTTGTTGTGTTAGTCAATATATGCTCTCTAATGAATGGTGTTTCAATATGCTCTTTGATGAATGGTGTTTCATTATTTACTTCTCTGGATGATTTGCTTTTGTGATAGAGTTTTGCTAAGGAATTTTTTTTGCATGTTTTTCATTGATAAGTTTACTACAATATTTAGGCTTCAATGATAGTTCTCTGCTCGTATTGCTTTGTTGATATTTTGTTTATTATTGTGAAGAAAATAATATTGATGGATAGTGGGGAGAAAGAAGTGGGTTTATTGCTAGTAGTCTCTGTACAACTCTTATTATTGTTATTATGGCCTCTGTTTACCTTAGTTAGTAAACCAAACTATAGGAGGAAATCTAAGAAGTTAATCAATAATATCGGCGTAGTTTACACATGGATATAACGATGTTTTTATTAATTTCCCAAATACTGGTTCTTAAATTTGTATTAATACTTTGAGACAAGTTTAGAAGTTAAATGAGACTATAAATATACGTTAGAAATTAGGTGTAAAAATAAAGAAATAGGGCGTTGTAAATTGTTTAGGTAAGAGGTATAATTACAAGCATGCTTAGTGTTAAATTTTGAATAAAGCATGATTGTATTCGTTATTTGTAAATTGTTTGAGATATGTCTGCAATATATGAACTGTTGTGTGTGACATTCATATAGACATGATAGTAGGATTATACGTAATGCATTACATGAGCTAATAATGAAGATAATAATAGTATTTTTTACGTGGGTTCAGAGACTTAAGAGGTTGCTCACACGTAGAAAATAGCTTGTTTGAGTAAGTTCAGAGACTGAAGAGATTGCACTTTCTTACTCAACGAGTGGTGAGTTCGGAGACTGAAGAGGTTGCTCTCACCCAAAGGGCAATGAATATAAATGTAGGTGAGTTCGTTTTTACTGAGATCGGAGACTACAGATATTGCTCTTACGTAAAAATGAATCCAAGTGGTGAGTTTGGAGACTGAAGAGGTTGCTCTCACCCAACTTACGAATATATTGGACTGATGCATATAGAGTTGTTATAGAGGTTATAGTTGCATCTCATTTTATATTTCTTATTGGGCAATAGGCTCATTATTCCTCCTATGATGTAGGTATGAATTGTGAGCCGATTGAGGTGAACATTGAAGAAGTGTGATGCTATGCGAGCTTATGTTACCATGCATGAAACGACCTCTAGGGTTATGACTTTAAATGAATAAAAGTTATTATAAATACATAAAGTCTTTGTTATGAATGTCAAGTGTTTATTTATGTTATTTCTGTAAAACGGTTTAATATTTTTATTCCGCGTAACGTACTCTGATATTTTTCAATTAAGTATATTTTAAATAAGATTTTAAAATGTTCAAAATTTTACGAAAAATTTATAAACAGAAATGGGATGTTACATCGAGTTTCTAAGCTCGAATCCGCAACCAATAGATTTCAAAACCCTAAACACAAAAACGGAGGAGAAAAATAAAAATACTTACCAATAACCTTTACAAAAGTCGATGGCCTCGACGTCGAAAACCCGAATCCATTGTCAAACGCTTTTAAATCACTGAACAAACTTTCTCTCTTTCTCTCTCCTGCATTTCCGCTCGGGCGTCGATTGAAGAAGAAGACGACTTTCTTCTTCTTATTATTGTTATTTCCTTCTTCTTATATAAAAAAATATATTTTATATTATATATATTAAAATATAATATATATTAATTAAATTCAACAAAAAATTTCGATTCAAAACCCGACTCGTTCAAACACTAACTAAAAACAATTCTTTATCAAAATAATTTTCTAAATTCATTTTCTCAAATAAATCACTATTTGAAAATACCCAACTTTACTATTTTGACTATTTGACCGAAACTTATACGAGGCCGCTACGTGACAAAACAGATCAATTTTTTAACATTTGACCGAAAATTAGGCGAAAAATTTACACGTGCAATTTAAAATTATGTAAAATTCATGGGTTTTATAGAATCAATGCCCATGGCCCAGTTTAATAAAATGATAAAAAGATTTCAAATAAATTAAAATCCATATACGGTAAATGAGAAATATACCATTGGTTTTCTAAAGGATGGGAAAAACAGTTTTTCGAATGCATTGCATTTAATATAGATTCTCCTACTAAGTTTGTTACTCACCTGTTATACGTTATTTTTTCCCCAGGATAATCTATAGGTTTGGTGCATGGGTTCTATATGAGGTTGTTGTGGAGTGTTGCTAGTATTCTCTTTGGTGGGTATTTCAACCTTCCCTTGGATGAGTGAAGGTTCGTCAGCCAAATCCATTCGTCTCTAGTAGGTTTGGGATTTATTGTTTAGTTTAATTCCTACATAGTACGTTCTTTATTTATTATTATAATATCTTGTCTTTAGCCGATCACTTTGTGGATCCCAACCCGTATGATTTGGGCTTAATTTCATGTGAATACTTCCACTTCACCCTAGCCTTGGGCTGCTCAATTGAATTCTCTCTAATGATTGGGTCGCCTAATTAGGCGATTTTGTTCGGCCCGTATTCGGGTCGTGACAACATTTGCTCCCCCACCTGCCCAGTGTGCTGCCCAAGACTAGTTAACATGCCTTGCCCACTTTGTACAGAAAAATGATACCATATGTCAATTGCCTTGTGAACCTTTTAACATTATATATCAACCAAAAGCTTTTTAAGAAAATCATCTTGCATTTCCTTTCTGTGGTTAATTTGCAAGAGAGATTATTGATCTGATGTCGATCGAGATTATTGGTCTGGTTTGAGTAAATTCTGAGGAAAGCTCAAAAGAAAATCAAACTACAAGGTCAAAGAATTGTTAAATCTTTAGTTATGACCCAAACAGTAGAGCACCAGCCACACCTTCTCTGCCATAAAATACAACCCAACTCAACTGCTAGAAAATACAACCCAACTCAACTGCTAAAAGACACCACAACTATTGGAAAAAATTTTCTCTTCTCATTTGACCAGCCAAATTGCGGCGGATGGCCAACTCTTCAAATCACAATCTACAGAAAAGAATTTCAAGCATCTTCCCTTCAGCTGGCAGGGGCGGCTGTGTACTTTCATGAGGCAAAAACTGCAAACACTAATCTGGAACCTTCTCCAGAATTTGCCTCTCCAGCTCTCTTCCTCCTAAATACATTTCTCGTGTCTAGTACGTGCAGCGTCATGGACACTATCGAATGGGGTGGTATTGAGCTGATACTCGCTTGGGAGGCAACTTGCGAAGGATGTAAAGTACAAGAGCTGAAGGCAGAATCTCCACCAGCTAAAGGGAGCAACAGAAATTGTCAAAACTAAACAAGAGGAAACGCCATAAGCATAAAATGAGTAGTACAAATTCACTGGCTTAAGTGGATTACCATGTAGTAGATCAAATTTAGAATTGGATGGTACATAACATCAAGAGAAGCATTAGAATCGAATGCAGATAAAAACACCTGAATTTTACCAACAGAGACAAGTGTCACATAGATCATATTGAGTACCTCTCCAATTCTCAAAGAAGATCAAACAATGGCCTCATTGAAATGATAGAGCAAATACTGATGAGCTACACGCGAAAAAGCCTCAATCCACTATATATGAAAAAATGCTTAACGGTAACTTAGTTTGCCGTTGGTGCTCTTATTGTCCATCTTGTCCCACTTGTTTCTCCCCCTATTCAAGTTGACTTCCATTTCTTATATAATCAACAATTTGACGTGTCTCTAAATTTTGATAAACCATGGCAGCATAATTATCAGTTACATTCTACTTTAATGTCTTAACCACACAGTAATTTTTATTATCCGAATTCACATAGGTTGAAAACTTACCACAATACATCTAATAAGAAAGCAGGTAAAACATATGGCAGTGACGGACCCAACCTGCAGTGAAAGAATGTGTTAGTCAGATAAGAACCTGCTTAATGCAGGGAAATGCTATTTCCAGAAGTTCTGGTCAAAACACTAGAAATTTTAGTTATGAAATTAGTGAAATCCCCTTCCCCCATTGCAGAGAGAATTGGTAGTTCAAGAAAAGAGAATATTGACATAATAGTTCCTCATATAATTAAATCTAATATTGCGCAGCTACAAAATTCTGAAGTGGCTAAGAACAATAACCAGAAATAGGTTTACCAGTTCCATAATTGCTGATAGAAAAGTGCATACCTCATGAAGTTTCTTTCGTCTTCCTTTAGATTCAATTGGAAAACGCCGCAACATGAAAAATAATCTGGTACAAGTCATGCAGTAGTCCCCCAAAAGAAAAGATGGACAATCCAGAAAAATAGCATTAACATACAGAAAAGAGACAACTCAGTATGTGTAAAGGCTATAGCCACCAATGATGCAAAACTCTCACCTTCCACCATATACCAAAAAGCCTAATGCAGCTATAAACGATACCACTGAAAGAAAAAAGAAAAATCTATTAATAAAAAATAACAAGACAATACAACAAGCATCTAAACAAGTAAAAGGGTATCATAAACAAGAAAAATGAAGATTTACTCAAACTTTGACCTCTTAAACCTCATATTTTCTTTCAATACAACGACAAACCTGCTATAAATAAATTTCCGATGAATTCCACCACGCCATTGAGATGTATCCACAGATATATCCATATGCAAACCTAATTACATTTATTATTTTAGTGATAGGTTAATGCCATACACAATAGGAATAATTTTCATGAACTCTCTTTAGTGAAAAAGTGTGGTTTGAACTATATATTAAGAAAGATGGAAAATCTCTAAGTCATGGAAACTTTTAGCTTGCGGCAAGACAAAATGTACATAATAAAATTCATGAGCAGGCAAAATGTACTTATATTGTACAGTGAAGAAAAATATGTTTTTTTTCTCTGTAATAAGCTATAAGGATTGAAAGTAATAGAATTTCACTTGGGCATCCCCTAAAACACAAACTAAGGTAAGCCAAGAGGCTCATTATGATGTACCATTGGCAGCAATAAACTAGAAAAAGAAACTATATACGGCCACTAAAACTTGAAATAAATGAGATGGAGCATGCCTGTATAAAGTATATAGCCCCATTGATTGACATATAAACAACCTTGAGTTTATCCGAGGGTAAACTTCGTGCCTGCTCATTATAATTCAATAAAATCAGGACTTTTTCACTTTCGCAAGGAAATCTGATTTGATAAATCATCTCTATTCTACTTCAGGAGGAAATGGCATATTGTTGTAAAACAAAACAAAAGAATAAAGAGCACTTGCCTGGTGATATATCTCTGCCCAAAAGAGAACGAGAAGTGTGTATGTGGAGAAAAATAGAAGCCCCGGAAGATATAATAACACCAAAACAAGTACCTGATTGAAGTGCAACAAGCCAATTTACTATATATCTGTTATAAATCAAGATGGCAGTTCTACATTATTTCTGTCAACAATAAATTGTTTTTGTTGAACAAGTTTTTCCCAAGAACAACAAAGTGAAACTTATGCAATGATTCTCTTACGGCTTCTTGGGCCTCTGTAACGAAATTAAAAACTTCCTAGGGCCTTAACACCGCATGAGTCTACTACAAATTTCAGAAACCGAAAATCGAAAGCAATTGAGATAAGACAAAAATGTTGAGATCTGGAATTATATCTACGATTTGTTAAAGTTAAGTCAAAAACACACCTTCGGATGCAAAAAGAATACTTGATTGTGGAACCCAAACACAACAGCACGTACTGAAATGCACAAATAGGAAATCCAAATAAAATCCAAATGATAATAGCAGTGGCTAAAATTTGAAGCTTAATAAGATTCACAACTCTACCTCCATTGACGATGAAGTTCATGAGATGGAAAACTTTCTGCGTTGTCCAACCATACTCTGGAACTCTCAGTTCGATTCTTATTAGTTGAATCTGAACATGAAGTAAAAAAAATTTAATACATGTCCTCAGTCACATGCTTTTCCCCGCTACAGCAAGGTAAGTGAGAGTTAGAAACACTTGATATGGTTATACAAATCACAACAAGTTCAATGTTTAAGAGAAAAAGAAAAAATAAAGCTGTGCATTTCGAATCAATAGAATCAGAAAAAATTGATGATATCAAGAAGTACCATCAGAAGGGATACCACAAGTAAAAAACAGAGTTGTAAGAAATAACGAAGTTCAAAAGAGGAAAATGCTCTAGCGCTCCACACCTATCAACTATAGAAATCCAATCCAAAAAAAAAAAACAGCTGAATTACATTTCATAAAATACCATTACAGAAAGCAAAAGAGAGGGAAAGAGACCAGGGCTACGGATGAAACAAGTGCATAAGCAGCGCAAAGAGCGTAGAAGATCCCGTTCTGCCATTGATTGGACTGATTGATCTCGTCCCACCAGTTAGACACTAAATTCCCTACTTCAATGGGAGTCAAACTGAGCAGCATTCTCGCCATTTGTGCTCCTCTCGTAGAGATAGCCGGAGAAAAGGCTCTCCGAATCCCTCGTCGCCAAAGCAAAGTAAATCCGGAAGCCAGAAATCAGGCAGTACAGCGCAACAAGGGGAGGCGCGAGGGAGAGCAAAGATGAAGAGGGAGAGAGAAGAGAGAGAAAAAGGACCAACCAGTCAGAGAGAGCAGAGAAGGAATTTTGAATAAATATATATAGTTGGAATGCTTTTCAGTCTCACCTAAGCTTCAACGTTGATTGTGCTTCTTTTTGCGGTCACCTCCTCTTCTATTTTCCGTCGCAGTAGAATCGTCTACCCCTCCACTCCCTTTTGACTTTTTTCCCCGCCATCTTCAACGTGCTACCTGTATTCTTCTGCGCTCTTCTCAAAAACATATAATAATTAGACATTACTTTAATTTTTTCAATATAAAATAATTAGTTTTAATACTCATCTAATATATTAGCCAATGCAACATTAATTGATACCAATGTAATGACGTGTTGCCAAAAAGGTTGTCTAAAATATCATTGTTAGTTACGACAGTGTATTATTAGTCTTTATATTTATAACCATTTGAATTCATCATCAAAAATGAGAATACGTTTTTAATTTTTTTAACTCTCAAATTTATTAAACTCTAATTTTAATATTTTCAGTTTGAAATCAATTTTGGTATCAAACCCAAAAAATTATTATAGTTAAATGAAAATGTTAATGCTTACTTAGTTAAATGAATTCTATTAAGTTTGGTTATCAATAAGTTTGTGTAATTAATCAGTGATATCAAAATAAATTCAAACAGTTTGTTACTCAATAAACTTAAATAATTCAATAATTTAAAGTCACCTAATAAAAATAAAAGATTTCTAGTAAAACTGTTGGTTGTGAAATAAATGTATTTCAAGTTATAAATGTTTCCGATTCACTGAGCAAATTCACCAAAAAATTTATTATCTGCTAGACTTAAAAACAACAAACAATTCAACAAATGAAGCATAAAGAGTATTTTCTGCAGTAGAAAGGTTCGTTTCCACAGTAGAAAACATTCTTTCTGTAGCTGAAACGAGCATTCAACAACGTAAAGTATGTCATACGGAAAGTAAGTTCTGCTGAAAGTGATTTTTTGAAAGAGGATTTACTTTCTGCAGCAAAGACTAGTTTTCGTTGTGGAAACAATTATTTCTGTAACAGAAAAGAGTCTTTCACTGTAAAAAATGAATTCTTGACCTAATCGCTATGGAAACAAATTGAAATTTTTATCAAATAATGTGACAGTAATATTAGCTCTATTTATTTATCATAATTTTTTATTTTGTTTTTTAGAAAAAATTATTTTGTAGTTGTGTGGTCACTAATCTCATAATTTATCTATTTATTACCCTAAAAATATTTACTTTTTTAAAGAGTTGGGATAAATATAAAATAAGATTTTTTGTGTATAATAAAATATGGGAAAATGACAAATTAACCATTGTGGTTTGTGATCAATGACAAGTCAACTACTATCCTTTATTTTCTAACAAATTAACTATTGACGTATGGGAAAATGACAAAGCCAACATCGCTATCAGGTTCGGCGTTAAGAAGCTGACAGGGCGCCGCAGCGGTTCGTAGACAAAACGTCGCGGCGCCATGGTTTTCCAAGAAAAGAAGGCCAAATTTCGCCTGGACGTTGCGGACACCGCCACGTGCAGCCCAAATTGTATGCCGCGGTGTCTTGGGACGCCGCCGCCGCGTCCCGATTTTTACTTAGCGTCTACATAACAACAAAATGCTAGGGTTCGTCATTTTCACCCATTTTCACTGTGAACAAACACCGAATCCTCTCGACGACCCGTTTTCACCGCGAACAAACCCGAAAACTCTCGGCCATTTTCGATCACAATGTATTTCCAAGCAAAGAAATTGGCGTTCAAGCGTGGGAATGCAACGATGGATGCTGTGCAAGCCGCTACGGTGGATGATGAGCAACCCACGGTGGTGGTCGATAAGCAACCCGCGGCTGTGCAACACGAAGACACCGCTGAGGATGGAGAAACCGTTGCACACTCGCAAAGGCAAGCTGAACCCGAGCTTGAACAAGGAGAAGCCGGAGGCTCAATTGTCCTGTTCGAACCCGTGACAGCGGGGGTAAGGTCCAAACTATTCAGGACAGCGAATTGCAAATCACGGTATGAAGATGATATTCAACACCGTTCAATTATTGTTTCAAAAATAGTAGATTTGGAATCATTGGTAGGAATAAGAATCACACAATTGCTTGAAAATTCTGGATTAGCCTTGTTATGCTGGATGAGGGGCAGTTACTGCAAGAGAGTTGTAAGATTGTTTTATACAAATTTGAGATTGTCCACCTAGCCATTAGAGGTGCAGACGTACGTTTTTGGACGGGAGTTGAGGATCACTCCCAATAATGTAAACATTATGCTTGGATGTGTACTGGATGAGCCAAGCGATGAATATTATCATGTGTCTTGGGAGCAACCATTTGTCAACCGAGGAGAAGGCCTAGTGATGCTTAGATTGTTGCACCAGGATCTCGAGGTTGCCCAGTACAAGAAGCTAAAGGGCAAGGAGTTGAATGTCATAGCCCGATTGATCCACCTGATCATGACGTACACGATTTTGCCTCGGGATGGGCATCGAAACCATGTTAGTTGCATGGATCTTTATATGCAGGAGAAGGTGTTCACCGAGAAAAAGGTGGACATTGGATGTATCATCCTCAGCCATATGAATGAGGTGCTCAACAACCTAGCGAAGAACCTCCCATACAACTGACTCATCCAGAGCATCGTTGAGCACTATGGGGTACCCATCTCGAAGAAAGAGCTGAGAATTGAAGAGTCGGCCACTGACATCTACAACAAAGCTAAAGTGGACCGAATGGGGTTCACCCATGTTAGAGGGGAATGGGTCCGTAGGTCCAAGAAGCAGGCAGCACCTCCACCCCCCTCAGAGCCTCAGCATTCAGCCCCCTCACATGAACAACCGCCTCCTCCTCAATCAGCTCACTTTACTTCGAAGCCTGAGGAGACGTCTGCCTGGATGAGCAAAATGAAGGAGCTCCATCATATGTCGATGACCAGAATGCAAATGATGGAGGAGCACCTACAAATGCAACAAGTCTAGATACGAAGAGGGGAGGAGTTCACAGAAGAGAGACATCGCATAGCACAAGAGTTGCATATGCAAGCACAAGAGTGGCATATGAAAAAAGCAGAGTGACATACGCGATCAGAAGAGAGGCACCGTGAGGTGGTGGCAGCACTGAGGAGACGTGAGAGGTGATCAACTCGTACAACATCCTCGTCATCATCCTCTAAAGTAACAGATGCCACATACCGCTTGTAAGTTGTTTACTTTGTACGCAAAGTCCAGTATTTACTTTATTTGTGTTTGACGTAATGACATGTTGTTCATTTGCAGCACTGGTGCCATAAGCCACCAACTTGCTCCTCCAGCCGTGCCTGCCGAGGTACAGGGGACCAGTCAGTTCTAGCCTCCGCCCTTTAGAACTGTGCACGTGGTACGTCTTTCATTTTGTTATATATGTGTTTTCGTTCATATTCATGCTTTGTTAGTCTGATGGCGTTTTGACCTTTTTGTTGCAGTCTCTAGAGTTGATGGACATGTTCAAGAAGTATGTCCAGATAAATACTTGGAAGAACATAGAGACGTGCACAGTTCTTAGGGAAAAGCTGATCGACGATGATTACGTAGTGATTGATCTCATCTTCCCAGAGCAAGTCAGGATGCCAGATACGGTGAGAAGCCTTCTTTGTATGTTAGTGTATAAGATTTTATTTCAGTACTCATCCGAACTTATATGCAATGCTATGCAGTCGATGAAGAAGCCGTATATGCATATCATCAGGATAATCGTCTATTGTCATTAGGGTGGATTCACGTAAGTAACTATCTCGCTTCTCCGGGTTATCGTTCATGTTCACTGAGATAATCTAATGCGTTGTTTACATTTCAGGCACACCCAAAGCAAGCGTGTTTTATGTCGTCCATTGACCTGCACAATCAATTCGCTTACTAGGGATTGATGCCAAAAGCAATCTCCATCATCGTAGCTCCCACTGACAAATAACGGTATGTATTTTCCCTTGTGTAAATTCTTAATATTGCTTTCTGCGTATTTGACGTACAATTGTTCCCTTTGCATTGCAGGACGTTCGGCGTCTTGCGGTGTATGAGTGAGGGGATGAGGGTGCTGCGATAGTGCACTATTCCTGAACAATTCCATGAGCACGACCCTGTAACCTTTGAGTATGAGGGTCCGTTGTTCCAAAAAGCAAATAAAGTATTCCTGGACCCAAACTTATCTTTTGTGGTCAAGGATTTGCGCTCGAAACAGACCAGGAAGAATGCAACATAGTTTAGTTCAAGGATTTCTGTACATTTACGTTGTAATTTATGTTTAGTTGAATTTGTGTACATTTAAGTTGTAATTTATGTGTAGTTTACATTTACGTTGTAATTTATGTGTAGTTTACGTTTATGTTGCAAATGATATGTTTGAATGATATGTGTAGTTTACATTTACTGGATGAATGATGTGTTTGGATGATACTGGAACTGCTTGGGATTTTGTGCATGATGCATGAGAATAGCTTTGGGGGAGTAAAGAAACAAGGGAGACTCTGGCAAAATTTTTATAAATTGGGGTGAGGATAAGTCAAAAGTAAATCTTGTATGACCTAAATCAAGTACATAATTAAATAAAAGTGTATGGAGAAACTTGGGTGAATTCAGTGCAACAATTTCAGCAAGCCGCGGCAGCTTGTGAGCAAGCCGCAGTGGCTTGCATCACAAACCGTAGCAGCTTGTGAGCAGGGCGCAGCGGCTTGCATCACAAACCGCGGCAGTTTGTGAGAAAGCCTCCGCGGTTTGCAAGCCGCTGGGGCTTGTCATCTCATGGTACCTGTAATCAAATTTCATGCACACTCCACAACCACATGTATGAAACCATTTTATGAATTCAAATTGCTGAAATGAAACAAATTCAAATTTATGAAACCAATTCATGTTTATCAATTCAAAATTTACAAATATAGCGTATAGTACAATCACATATATATCAAACCTAATCTATCAAACGAATGTATCATGAAAGGTTAAGGTCCACATTTGTGTACGTTTGTGTTTGTGGACCTTGCGCATCAGACCCCTGTAGATAATATTGCAAATGAAATTAACATAGTTCAAGTAACATTTGAAAATGTAAACGTGATAATGGGCTCACTTGCATCTCAGGAACTCTGTCGGGAACTGTCTTAGATTCTCGCTCGGGGACTGTCTCAGGGACTATGGAAGGAATTGTCTCGGGGGCTGTCTCAGGGATTCTGAAATCCATAAATGTGCCCTCAGACCTTCCTTTGCCGCCTCTACCTCTAGCTCTGCCTCTCCCTCTATCGCCTCTGCCAGCCCCTGCACTGGACTCGCCTCCCCCTTCGCACGTGTGGGAATTGTGCCCCACACTCCCACACTGACAACAAGTGACGTTCAGATGTCTTCTCATAAGCACTGTCTGCCTTGGGGCCTTGTTCACATCCCGTATTCTATGTTTGCACCGCCTTCCTGGAAGCCTTTTAAATGGCGGTGGAAAAATTGGATCAAGATTCGTCATAGGAGGCCACTCGATTGGTCCATTGACGGGGCAGACAAAGTGGGAGTACATCGGCCTGTATTGTAACGACCCAGTTTTTATTTACTTTAAAATCGCGTGAAATTTAAAACTTTTTCATTCATAAAATCAGAGTGAAACTTTTCTTATAAAAACCGATTGTTAAAACTCTTTACTTAAAACATTTTGCAGAAGAAGTAATAAAATTCTTTTATAAAACACAGCGAAATTTAAAACAAAGTATTAAAGAATATCAAATAATTTACAAACCCTTTTTAGAATTAAATTCCCTTTTAAAACTCTTTAGCCCAACCAGCCACAAGATCCACCGATGCAAATCCTTCATCAACTGTCTTTGACCTGTTCTCCTGTTTTCTCGTACGATACCTACATCACAAGACCTAAACTAATGAGCATATTGCTTAGTAAGTGATAAAAGAAAATGAAAGGCAGATATGATGCATGTTCACTCGATGCATTACAGAGGAGATCCGTATCTCATCTGTTAGTTTGGGACGGTGGGTAAGTCAATTGATCTCGTGGCTTAACCTGTGTTTCCTATGGGGAGCCACGCCAATCAGGTTGTCACCACGAGCCATACCCAGTCGTTTTATTGAAGACGTTGGGGGTTTCAGAACGGGTTAAAGGTGAACCATAGCTTCCACATAGCTAACTCTAAACCTACCACTCCCTACGTGGGAGGAATACTACCGTATGGAAGTGTCACCGATCACCCGAATCCCCACACGCCTATTTACATATATTAAGTATGACATACAATATTCCTATGAGAATAGCTACAGTCCTATATGATCGTAGAAATGTCTAATAAACATATCATTAAAAGAACACACAACATGCAAATCCTAACTCTTGCGATGTAGGGTCCGAAGACCAAAACTCAGTAACTATCAACTAACATGGAATCTTTAATGCGTATCAACCCTTGATCGTTATCTTTCCTTCCCCTTTTTAATGTCCTCATAGTACCTACCTAATTCAATAACATTTAACATTAGCAATCGCAACGAATTAATCTCAACGTATTCTTCTAATTTCTCAATTACCCATCCTGTCCATATTTATCTCAAACCAAACATATTACTCAAGGTGTTCTTCCCTCAACATAGCATGCATAAATTAATCTAGCTCAACAGCTTAGTCCACTTAACAATAACCAACAGAGACTTAAACCAACATAATACAACTTCATCCTAAAACATCTCCATTCATCATAATAAGTCAACAACTAATTACATATTTCCAAGCCAACAAACAATAAGGGAAATCAATGACATAAATCCAACCAACAGGGTATTATTCCCAAAGGTATCCATCAAGCTATAACTGTAATTTCTATCACTGCCTAACCAACTGATTTTTATCCTCCACCAGGTATACATATAACCAAGTAGTAACTAAAACAGTGGACCATTTCCAAATTGATAGAGTACTTCCCTCAACTATTTTGTCAATGTTATCAATGGATAGAGAACAATTTCAAATATTCAGAATAAGGCTTCATCAACAAAACACAGAGTCTCAAGAACGGCTCACGGCAAAACAAATATCCAACAGTTATATGAAGTCAAAACTCCAACAGGTTAATCAGTCCTACTCCAACAGGTTAATCAGTCTTACAATCTTACAAGATAATACCGAGTCTCACATGAAGGAACATAGTCTCACCTAGAGACCCGAGAGACAACAACTCCACATTCACAACAGCCTACAGAAAGCCATGGAAGAATTTCTTACCTTCACGGTGGAAATCCAATAGCAATTTCTTCAAGGAAGCACACAAAGCTATCACACCTTTCAGCACCCCACTCACAATTCCTTCATCTCACTCAAAGCACACTCTCATTTTCAACTTAATATTCTTAGAGCAGTTCACTAGGACGCAGGAAACACACAAGGACACAGGAAGCTCACCCATATAGACGATGGAGAGAAAACTGAGCTGATAGGTTATAAGGATAAGGGCTGCAAATTGCCCCAATCAAAAAAGAAGTGATCCAATGAGAGAGACCCATGTGGAAGACTTCTCTAACTATGGGGGAGACCCTGTCGTTGCAGAAGGAGGCCTAGGGGAGAGGATTTGGTCATGTCAGTCACGAAATCGGTAGAGAGAGAGATAGGAGATTTAAATAGATTTTCGCAGATTTTGGACTTTTCGGACGATATCAGTCTTCTGAAATCTTTTTTGGACGAGACCAACTCGTCCGAAAATGCACAAAAATGGGTATAGATTCAAATCGACAACGTCTCCATTGTCCGCCCCAGATTTCGGACGAGACCGAGGCGTCCGAAATGGCACATAATTAAATTCATATTCAAATTAACAACGTCCGCGCTGTCTGCGCCATTTAGACCCAATTTTTGGACTTCGTCCGAAAATCCTCAAAAGCACATTTTCTTAACTTTTTATACTTAGATAAATTTTCAACATTAACCTTAAAATTTCCAAGCATAATTTAACGCATACCATCACGCAATATAATATAATATGCATACGTATTAATTATCCAAATTTAATACTTTGAAGAACGGGGAAAATTATATTTTTGGGGTATTACATGTATGTTTCCCGGTGATAGCATGCATGCAGAAATTCCTCAGGAGATCTCCTCGTGAAGTGAATGCACAGGACTGCATGGACACATGGGATGCTAGTCAACTCCCACCGGTAACAGGTACAAGTACGCCTGTCCAAATTGACAGAATACTGTTCGTTACCATTACTGACCTCAAACTGCGCAGCTCTTGAAAACTGGGGGCTCCAATTTTGATTGGCAAGTTATAGTTTGGTGAGCCGATTGCTGATCATTAGACACAAAAGGTGGGTTGAGCGAGCCATCTTTTCATTTTTTTTCACAATCCTACCCATAATGCCATTTCGAATGATCTCGAACATACTTAGAATCAGTTTGTCCCGGGCTGGTAGGATGCAGGCGTTGAAGGACTCACTGAGGTTGTTGAGGCTTAAGTCGCATTTGGGGATAGAGCAGAAGGCATTTTTGGCCCAGCATGTCACATCTATTCCTCGTAGATAGTTGTGGGCTACCGGGTCAAGCAAAAATAACTTGGCCATCTCTCTCTCAAACTGCCTCACTGTTGTGGCTCTAGATACGGCCCACATTGCATCCTTTAACAACCTACCTTTAAATTATTTTTGAAAATTTCCATATAGGTGTCGGATGCAAAACCGATGGTTTGCTTGCCCTGCCACCTCTCTGACAGCTGGCACTAGCCCATGCAACGATTCATAATATGAGTCAGACATTGGTACAAAATGCATAACATAAACACAGAAGGCAAAAGCAATCAACCACACCTTTTGTCAGTCAGAAATGATTGTCCATCCATTGCCAGATGGGGTGTTTAAATTATCGAGCAACAATTCCAGAAACCAGCTCCACGAAGCCCTATTTTCTGCTTCAACCACTACTATAGCAACCGGATACATTCCATCATTCCCGTCCATGGTGACAACAGTGAGCAGTTGGCCCGGAGTCGCTCCCTTCAAGTGGTAACCATCTAAACAAAGATTCGGTCTACCACAGTTCCGCACAGCCCTCTTGCATGCATCCAAGCGCATGTACATCATTTTAAATACACTCATCACAAGGTCAACACACAATGAACTTCCAGGATTCAACCTACGAATCTCCTCGGCATAAGACCATATGAGCTTGTATTGCTCATTGCCATCCCCTTCGTTAATTTTTTTGGCCGTATTTCTTGCGCTTCTAGCAAGGCTGGGTGTAATGTTGACGTTGAAGTCCTTCCTGACTGTCTTAATTATGGAAGATAGGTCCTAGTCGGCCTGACTTTTAAATTTTTCTAAGTAATGTGTTGCCACCCATTTGGCAGTGGCATGGCTGCTTTCCATCTTTCTGGAGCAAGTGTGAACATCGTTGTAGAACTTTATTTGAAACATTATTTCACCTTTCATTTTTTAGGCATGCAGCAGCCACGTGCATCCTTCCTCGCAGGCAGCCCTCAACCGATGAGCGTCACTGTGGGTGAATTTTATCCCATACCCATTCTTCAATGCATTATCAAAAATTTCTTCTCTATTTTTTTCAATGAACTGTACTTTTTGCCAAGGTCCATACCAGCGAAGGTGCATTGTACTTGTGGTGGGCGTCTAGGCCTAATCTCGGCCATGTCAATGTCTTCATCACTAGTGGATTGACATAATGAACGGAGATCCTCATCGTCCTCCTCGTGTAAAGTTGTTGAGACAGAATGTAGCACAATTGTAGTTTCATTTCCAATTCCACGTACCGCATTCTCATTGGACAAAGATGTGGTTGTGGGTCCCACTTCAAATTGATGGTTAATAATAGGATTCTTCAACACTTAAAGATGTCATTTGCTTTTCAACAGATCAACTTTGCCAAAATGTCGTTCTCTTCAACTCTCCGAATTCTCTAGGGTTAGCTAATCGATTACAAAATGCCTGAGAATATCGCAAATCGTGGGGAGTTTGCAGTTATGTATACCGCTAAGTTAAAAGATGGACGCCACGGTGTCTTGGGATGGCACCGCAGTGTGTTGGAACGCCGAGGTGTCTTGGGATGGCGCCGCAGTGTGTTGTGATGCCACGGAGTCCAGGCAAAATTTGGCATGCACGCCACGGTGTCTTGGGACGCTGTGGCAGTGTCTCAAGACGCCGCAGCGGTGTCCCAAGACACCGCGACGTGTAATTTGGCCTGCACGCGGCAGCGTCCCAGGACCCCGCGGTGGCGTCCCAGAACACCGCGGCGTCCATGCCAAATTTGGCCTTCTTTTCTTGGAAAACCACGGCGCTGCGGCATTTTGTCTACGAACCGCCAAGGCGCCCTGTCAGTTTCTTAATGGCGAACGTGACAGCGATGTTGGCTTTGTCATTTTCTCATACGTCAGTGGTTAATTTTAAAAAAAAATAAAGGATAGTAGTTAACTTGTCATTGATTACAAACCACGATGGTTAATTGGTCATTTTTCATAAAATATTTATCTATTTCATTGTCATCTAAAGAATAAAGGTGATTTAGAACATGGAGCATAAGTATTTCTAATTTCAATTGAAATTAAAAAAAAAGTGCAGAAAATAATCAGGAAAAAACGGAATTAGGCAGAAGAAATTTCTCTTTCAATTAGACGAAATTCATCAAAAAGAGATGGCCAAATGCAGAAACGCTTTTGCTTTGATCAAGTTGCTTAGAAAAGGACAACACTATGGTTCATGAAGCTTTCGTCTGGGAGGAGGCACGTGGTGGAGACCCAAAGATGCCCCAGTGGATTGCTTCTCTTTGGTTGATGACGTGTCATTGGGCATTGACGAGCATTATCCTCACATGCGGCAATTTTTTAATCTGAGACGTGGCAGCTAGATATTGGATGGAAATGCTGAAAACACTAGAAGTGCGAGAAATTCTTCGTTGTCCTCAAGGTAATCTTTATGTTTTTTGCATAACATCAATCATCTTGGATTGCTACTCGTTTCTCATTTAATTTATGGATGGATTTACATCACATGGAAACATACTAGGATAATGGCATTAACAAACTTTTCTTCCTTTTAATCTCTAGGGTAGATGAAATCAAGGAAAAATAATAAAATAATCATAATCTTTTATTATCAGTGACAAAATAATCATTATTGTTTTTTTCTAACAACTTAACTACTAAACTATGAAAAAACGTCGTGACAACCATTATTGTTATGTTTACCGTAAATGACGACGAACCAAGGTGGCTTGAAGATGAACCGCAGAGGCTTGTTGATAACAAACCGCAGAGGCATGATGACGATGAATGGAGACGTCCAAGACAGCAACAACGGATGACGTCCGTCAAAATTCGTAGGCCAAGAACCATCGAATGGAGATGTCAAAGGCAGCAACAATGGGAGACGTCCATCAAAATTCGTTAGCCAAGAACCGTCGAACAATAATTCAACAAACTAACGAAAGAACATCAATTATCGGGGGACGTCCGTCATGCCCGTTAGAACGATAGTTCATGGTCGTTGGATCCAGAACAGACGTCCCTCTATTGGAATGGACGGCTAGGATGAAGTTTGTCATTTTCCAAATGGCGATGATGGACGTCCCTAGTGTCACAACAGACGTCCCACGACTTAAGACTATGTCGTTCAAGCTGCCAAGGACGTCCTTCTATGGCCCATGGACGTTCGTTGTATGTTCTCCAGACTTCTCTGAACGTTAAATTTGCCTCTAATAGCGAATGACGCCCCTTGAACATAAAACGAACATCCCTATAATTCATTGAACTTAGTTCTCCAAGGATTTTGTATTTCGTGGTACTCACCGGAGCGTACAGTTGATTCTTATATAGGCAGACCGACGCACGATGATCAACGGCAAATCATCCTTAGACCGTGGCGATCTTTCTCAGACCGCGACAGTCTTTCACAGATCACGGCGGTGTTTCTCAGACCTCGATAGTGTTTCACAATACTGCCGCGTTCTGTGAAAGACCGTCGCTGTTTGAGAATCACTGACGAGGTCTAAGGACTATCCGCTACAGAATTGAGATATTGGACGACGACGATAGCGATGAAAACTGCTTTCAACGATGAGAAGATGATCAGAAAAATAAAAACGTGAAAATTGTGGACGAAACTATGCCGGAGTTTCCTAACATCATCTTCTTGGTTACTGTCAATTTCCATTGACAAAATCATAATCAAAATCAAAAGTTCACCAATAATGTCGGTGGGAAACGTGACTGTGAAGATAATGTTGTCGGGGAACGTGATTGCGAGGTCTGTAACACCTCGACTTTTTAAGTTAGATAATTGTTGGGGTATTACTGAGTACGTATTCGGAGCTTTAGGTCGAGGGGTATTCCTGGTAACGTTCTTCCCGTACATGTGATGTAATTGAAGGATAAGGTAATTACAATATTATATTTCATATGGTTAAGTGTTATTTTATGACATGTAATTATGGGAAAAATGTTATGGTGTAATATCCCGACTTTTATATCGAAATTTAAAAATGATAAATTTAAAAGTAATTGGGGATGTTCTGTAATACCCCGATATTTTTAATTATCGGATATTACAGAGGTCGTACTAAGAGCTTTAAGTCTCGGGGTATTTTAAAGTTAATTGGATTAAATTTAATAAATTAAATTTAATTAGTAAAGGGTTTAATTGAAATGGTATTGGGAAAATTAAGTGGATAAATTAATGAGGAGGAGTGGAGGTATATGCTAAACCGGTTCAGCTGAACCGAATCGGTTTAGCATGTTAAAACACGGAATGGCCAGATGCGAGATATAGACGGGACGACGAGCAAGGGACGCACCGGGAGTGAGCGAGCAACGGCGACGGTGAGCATGGCGTCGGGTTCGGCATGAGTGACATCCAAGCGAGGCGGCGGCGACAACACAGGTCGCAGCTAGGGCACGGTTTGGGCATTTTTCTGCAGGGCAAATCGGGACTCTTGCGGTTCGCAATTTTCGGCGACGGGACGAGGTAAGTCGACGGTTTTCTCCTTTCCCCCTGGTTGTGTTATGTTGGCCGACGTTCGGAGCTCGGCGATTGAGCTTGCCGTCTTCGCAGGGGTGGGGAGTGCTAGAATGGCTTCCAGTTCGGGCTGGATCGGCATGAGGCCAGTGGTCCAGCTGGTTCGGGTGGATTTTGTTGTCTGCTATACAGACAACAAATCCTTCTCTCCAAGATCGTACTTGGCGTGGGGGATAGCCTCTAAAGCCGGCGGATTTGGGGGGGCTTTGTCTTCTGGCGTGGGCTGTATAATTAGAGTGGAGCAGAGACAGAAGAAGAAGAGATGGGGAGTGAAGGGTGAGTTCTCAGTGGTGGAGGCCGATGGTGGAGCTGCTACCGTGAGCCATAGACCGCTGGAGCTGCTGCTGTGAAGCTGTCGAAGCCGGGGTCAGAGCTACTGTCGGAGTTGGAATGGTCTGTCCTAGTTTTAGGTTCGTCAAATGGTAAGGAACGGGTGGCGTTCGTTCGTCTAAGCCCTATCCACGGGTATGTGTGTGTGAGTTGTGTATGTTGGCTGAATTCTGTCATTAGTTTTCTTTGATATGGTTAACAATTCTTTGAAGTGCTCATTTTTAGTTGCTGTAAATGGATTTCAGATTTTGGATTAATGTTCACTGTTAGTTTTGTTAATTGGCTTTAGATGATCTTTCCTTGCAGGTTATTATGTTGCCATTGCTGGTTTAGTTATTAACAGTTCCTTGGATGAATTTCTATTGCTTTTCCTTAGTTGATTTTTTAGGCTGTTGAATTGTGTGGAGAGATATGTTAGTATTGTGTGAATTGTCATCTTGTGATATAGGTTGTTGGTTTGATAATCAATTTTTGTGATGTGGATACCCTGTAGTATTTTTTTAGTCGTTGACTATTGGCTGCTTGTTATTTCTTTAGATGAGTTGCTGTTGTAGTTTCCTCGATGATAGTGTTAGTTATTAAATGCATGTTTAAATAATCTAGGTTAATAAATATATTTAAATTCTGTTAACCTTTTCCTTACTAAGCCTTTTTAGACTTACAATTTACTCGTGTTGTAGGTACCCGCAGGAGAAGATATCGTTAGATTAGAAGTAGTGGATGAGGGATTTGCACACGTGAGCTTGCGGTTGGCCAGGCTACGAACAATAAGGGATAAATGGTTTGTAATTTAATTACATAAGAGTTTCTTAAATTGTAATCAAAAGTGTATTTAATTTGTTTAGTATTTCTTAATAAAAAGGTTTTCTAAGCGCTTCCGCGACATTATAACTAAATGTTTTAAAATAAATAATTTTAATGCTTTCGCATTTTATTAAATAAATGAGTTTTTATAACGTGTTTAACGAACGGTTGGTAGCGGTTCGGATTAAGCGTACTCTGACACGTTTTCTGGCATTTTAACGCATTTTCAAAAAGCGTCGAAAATCCAGGTCATTACATGTTCGAATTCATCGAATAAATTATCGAGGTATTACTACATAATTGTTATATATGGACTGAACCGATTTTTGTTCGGCTCGGTCAAAAATAATTAGGTGACTTGGTTTTAATTAAAAATAAAGAAAATAAATAAAGTAGGATTAAAATGTAGGAAAGTAATTAATTAGAGATTTAATAAATATTATGTGAAGATTAAACGATGGATTAATTGAATTAATTAAATTAAAGGAAATGTATTACATTAAAAGGAAAAGAAGAATTCATAAAAAGGGGGAGTGAACCGGTTCCTCCTGAACGGTTTGAATTGAAGTAAAAATGGGCGCTGGCCATTTGTGAGAGAAACAGAGAGAGAGAGAGAGAGAGAGAGAGAGAGAGAGAGAGAGAGAATGAGATCGGGACTGGAGGGGGAGTGCGACGCAAAGACGAAGGCGACGGCGACAGAGGCTCAGACTTGGGCTTAGTGTGCTGGCCGACAGACGGACGTGCGCCGGGCGGCATCGTGGTGTAGTGGGGATGGGGAACCACGGGATAGCTAGGGCATTGATTAGACTGTGATATCTGCGGGTTGAATTGGAGCGTGTTTCTGTTGGCTGTGGATTCTGGCATCGAGACTAGGTATGTTTGGCCAAATTCCTCCTCTCCTTTGCGTTTTGTTGCTTGGCATTTCGGCGTGGCGATGACAGAGACGACTTGGCGATGGCAGGGGAGGTTGAATCGCGCTCCGTGTGTAAGAGCTGGGCCGAACCGGAGCTGGTACTCTTCCACCGCTTCTCTAGCAATCTCCACGTAATTCTTTGGTGAATGCTAAGGACTTTCCATGTGTGGGTGATGTGTCTAAGTACAGAGTGAAGAGAATTGGTAGTGGAGAATAAAGACAGAGCTCCTGTGAATGCTAAAGGCCGAGTGCTCTAGAGGAAGAATAGAGGAGAAGTTGGAGTGAGTGATGCTTCTAGAGCTGTGAGTCAAGTGAGGAATTATGAGGAGAAAAGTGAGCTTTTGTCTTCAGGTAATATAGAGTCTTTTACTTGGATTTATGGATATGTGCACTAAGGGTTTGTGCGATTGAACTCTGTTGTTTTCTGTTGATGGTCATTATGAATATTTGTGTTCTGCTGGTGGATTGGATGTTGTCTCCATTTTGTTATTGAATGACAGAGGTTATAGTAATTTTGTTCTGTCAATTGTGGTTTCAGCCTTTGGTTATGATCTACTCTCTGTGAATTGTGCTTTAGTTTGATTATTGCCAAGTTTGTTGAAGTGATATATGCTCTTTGTTGTTCAGCTTCTGCCACTAATTTAAGATTTGGATATTTGTCTTTGACGGTTGAGGTTTAAATTGTTGAGATTATTCTATGGGATGACTGGTTAAGCTTTGTTATTGTGGGTGTCTTTAGTTACTGCTATTTGTGTGGCTGTTTAAGTTGGAAATGTTAACTATTTGTGTGAGAGAGGAGTATGTTATGTTGATGGGATGAGATTAATAGGTAATGTTAGATTGAGTAAAAAATTGAATAACGTCCTGTATTTTGTTGTTGACTGTAAAGCTTGGATAATTAAGGATATATATAATTCCATATTAAGGTAGGAGTTAAATGGTTTTTTCCTCTGCTGTGGAAAATATGTTATTGTGCTCGAATACTATTCAGTAAATGATAAACTTCCAAAGTGCAAGGAGACAAATCAACACTTAGGCCAAATCGACTATGCTAAAAAAAAGAACCTTCAATCAATTAAATAGAACTTCTAGTGTAGGAAGCCAAATACATTCAAATTTATAGGGCTTCAATAAACACTATAGAATAAGGTCCAGTCCAAAATTCACGATTAGAAACACTATGGAGCAAGAGTTATAGTCGAAACAAATTTGCTGTCCAGAAAGAGAACCAACAGAACTGATTCGGGAAGCAGATTTAAAAATGGAATAACTTTTGGTTCCTAAGACCAATTGACGTCAAATTTGCAGGAGATCAAAAATAATAAAAGAAAATATTCCAGTCCAAAAATTTCAAACAAAAACGTCCAAGAACGAAAGATATGTACAAAAGAATGGACTGTCCTCAAAACAGATTCTACAAAACAGTTCGGCGATCTCTACAAAATCATGCATCCAATTATCGAATTCTTATCCAAATTAAACAAAATCAGTCCCCAAAGAATATAAACATAAATGAATTACAATTGGTCCGCTGGAATCCCCACTGCTTGAGATTAGCAACTTTAGTGGGCCCTTTTTAAAGAGCCTCTCCAACTCATTTTCCTCTAACTTTCTGACCCTCCTCTCTTGAGTAATACTTCCAAGGAAGTATTGGGAGAATGTAGTATAAAACCTTATCTCCAAAATGGCAAAACCGTGAGGTAAAGAGTGTTGGAAAATCTGGTCTCGGCTTGCTCGACCAAGAATCTCCAGGAAGCTTCGAAAAGACTCCAAAGGAAAACAGCAGCTGCTGCGAATTTTTATCAAAACCAATCTCTGTATTAGGGCTGCCTTAGAGAGCTTAAGAACCCCTCTAAAGAAACCCTAAAGCTAATTTACAAAAATGTCCTAAAAAACAAATTACACAAGTAACCTTAAAATAATAAAAACATAAAATACGTCATTGGCTAGATTTTAGGTCTCTGTAATTTGAACATTTGACATAGTAAACGACCTCCAAATGTAACATAAAAACATGTTCTGGATACCTTGGCTATAATCTTTATGAAGAAAATATTTTGAAATAAAATCTTCTAGAATGTCAAAAATACCCATGAGTGTTCGAAGGTCAGATTCTAGGCAGATTTTGAGGCAACTTCAAAATTCTCCTAATTTTGTACTTGAATCTCTACTTATGCTTGATCTTGAATAAATCCATCATATTTTTGGTTGCATGATGAATGTTCATTCCATTTCCTCTTGAAGCAACTACAAAATAAACACAAAAATTGGAGTTATAAAATTCTCGGGATTGATTGAAAATAGAGGAAATCCGTGATGCACTAGTACATCTTCTGTATTATCCTATCACATTAATGGAATGAGCAACTATTGTGGGTTATTGCTATTTCGTTATACATGTTAACGTATTGGAATTGGTATTGCGAAGTTGCTAGGGAATGAAGTTGACTAATGAGATTTATTAAGCATTAAGGTTTAGGGGACTTCAGTGATTGTTATTAATGAATATTTATTATGGTTTTGAAGGTACTAAGAAGAGGGAAGATGCAGGAACATGCTACGAACACCAGGTAAGTTGATACTTACTGTGCTTTGGTCTTCGGACCCTACATTGCAAGAATTAGAATTGTATGATGTGTGTTTACTAGATTTAGGTTCTTTTAATGACATGTTTACTAGAAATTTATATCATCATCTAGGATTGTATGAAATCAAGACCTTATCGCATGACATAATTAATATATGTAAATAGGTGTGTGGGGGTTCGGGATGATTGGTGACATTCCATACGGTAGAATACACCCACATAGGGAGCAATGAGGTGAGAGTTAGTTATGTGGAATCTAGGGTTCATCTTTCTCCCATTCTGAAATCTCCAACGTCTTTAATAAAAGTGTGGATACCAGCATGTGGAACACCCCTAATGGATATATCTCCTTGTCAGAGTGACAGGTTAGGCCACATGACCCTAGGGAGTATTCAACTCTGATTTCCAGAAGAGATACAACTTTTTTTTGTAATGCATTGTATGATCATACATATCATCTACATTACATTCTTTTGTCACTTACTGAGCGTTAGGCTCATTAGTTAGGTCTTGTGATGTAGGTACGTACGAGAAACAGGTGAACAGGTCAAAGAAAGTTGATGAAGGATTTGCACGGGTGGATCTTGTGGCTGGCTGAGTTAAAGAATTTAAAAAGAAATTAATTGTAAAAGGGTTTGTAAATTACTTAATATTCTTTAATGTTTTGTTTTAATTTCACTGCGTTTCATAAAAAGGGTGTTAAGTAAAGAAATTAATGATCGGGTTTTACGAAAGAAAAGTTTTAAATTTTATGACATTTTAAAAGGAAATAAAAATCGGGTCGTTACATATGGGATAAGAGTTAAGTGGAAAAATGTGAGGAAAATGCTGGATTGTGCATTTTGGAACGACTGCAAACGACCCCGCAGACGTTGTTCCTCGTTCGCAAATGTATAGAACACTATCCCAGCACTTTGGAACGACTCATGGATGATGTCATCATGTCCCAAAGGTCACCTTGGCCTTTGTTGTCATTGCGGACGAAACTACGGACGACATGCGGATGAGTTATATCATCCACAAGTGCATTATGTGGCATCCCCGACGCTTGGGACCCACCAGGACGAGAAAAATTGTGTCCTAATGCGTCTAAATGTCAACTTTCCGATGTATGCGGACGACTTGTGGACGAGACATGTCGTCCGCAAGTGCATTGCATTTCGCCCATTAGCCTTGGGATGACTCAGGACAGGATTTCATGTACTAACTTCACTATGTCGTGGACTTTCGAATGAGTTCGGACACAAACGGACGCAGGTGGCTTCATCCACATTGAATTTGTCCGCCTGGACACTTTTGGACGCATGCGAACGAATACAGATGTAGATTAGCTGCGTCCAAATCGACTCTGTCAAATTTATGGACAGATTCGGATGTGTGCGGACGCTTCATGCAGACGCCAAAACACATCTAAATGTCATCTACGGACGATACGGACAGGACGAGGATTCCAGGTCTCAGTCGAGGAAGCAATTTCTGCCTTAGTATTTTGCTCTTGTGGACGAATGCGGATGAGACCAGTGCATCCGCACTCGTCCGAAATAGCCTAGCTCTGTGTAATTTTTGGGATTTAATATCCAAACTCTTGTTGTGTAGTCATTTACTACACATGATTTCTCAACAAGAAATCCTCCCCAGCGTACGCGCTGACCTCCCCTGCCAGAGCCGCCACCCTCTCTGCCCTCCCTAGGAGTACTCTTGTCTCCCTTCCATCTAGGTAAAGCCCTCCTTTTCTGTCATTTCTTCAGGAGCCATTTCATTTCCTGTGTGCGAGTGTTCCAAATAGAGAGAGTCCATCGTGAGTGAAGTGAGCTCGTGAGTTCTTTGGGAGCTTGAGTGTTCTGTTAGTTGGGATTTGTGTGAGTTCCTCCTATGGTACGTGAGTGAAGCATGGAGCTGAAGGAGCTGGAGCTATTGCCATCCGTGAAGGAGCTGGAGCTGCTGTCCTTACTTGGAGCTAGAGCTACTGCCGTGTAAGCTGGAGCTGGAGTTTTTCTGTCCCTAATTTTGTGTCTGCGTAGTGGTAAGGATTAAGTGTGTTTGGCCGTCTAAGCCCTACCCACAAGTAGTGTGCGTGAGTTGAGTTATGTTTGGTTCATTTCTTCAGTAAGCTTTCTCTGTATTGGTTGATAATTTCTTGAAATGCTCACTGTTAGTTGTTGTTAGTTGGCTTTTAGATGATTGAATGTCATTATGTTGTTAGAGTAGTGTTGGATTTTCTTGGATGACTTTCTATTACTTTTTCCTTTGTTGAATTAGTGGTTGTTCGTTAGTATAAATTCTTGACTGTTTGTTACTGCTATAATTCCTTAGCTGATATTCTGTCCTAAATCTCCTTTTGGTTGATAGTGTAGCTTCCTTTGCAGTTAGTTGTCCTCTATATATGTGTTTATTTGCTCTCTTTTCTTTACTGCAAACTATAATAATAATTGTAGCATGTTTAATTGATCGGCATGTCCAATTTACTCCCATGTCTAACCTCTCAAGCATGTGTAATTAATAATTAATCAACAGATTTGAGCATGTTTTAGCATAAATTCTTGTTTACCAAATGTTTAGTTTTCCAAGCATTTTTAGTTAATTAAATTCTATTTTTTGTTAACCCATTCCTTACTAAGCCGTTAGGCTTACAGTATACTTGTGGTGTAGGTACTCGCAGGCGAAGATAGTGTAAAGATTAGAAACAGGGATGAAGGATTGGCACGCACGAAGCTTGTGGCTGGCCAGGCTAAAATAGAGTAAATAGAACTAGGGTGTAATTAAATTAAGTTTTATTGTTTTGTATTTACTAGTCAAATTATTTACGTTTTCGCAATGTTTTAAATAAATGATTTTATAACGGTTCTGCTATTTTTTAATAAATCAACTATATTTTCATACAACAGCTCCCGCTAAGTTTTAACGAAGGAAAATGTTTCCTAATAGCCCGGCTTACACTATGATATTCTTCCAAAAACGGTTTTTAACAAAAGTTTTGAATTTCGGCAAAATTTTAAAGGATCATAAAAAATCGGGTCGTTACAGATGGTATCAGAGCAATGGTTTTAAAAACCATTTTGTACACTACTCTGATAATTGTTTTTGAAACTAAGTCCTCGTTGAGTAAAACAATTTTGTAAAAGTCAAACTAGTAATATAGCCTGCCTGCCTGCCTGCACAAGCCTCGACGTGAAAATGCGTCATCGACTGTAAGTGCTTTAATTGAATCACTTTGTACGTTAATTCAATCGCTTTAATTGTTTACCGTAGTTAAACATATTTATTTTTAACGACGATGGTGTTATAGTTAAGGGAGGAGTAGTATAGATAGCTGGATGATTGTATGAGTGTACGTAATAGAGGGTAGAGGATACTGGAAATGTTTGAGATTTTTATGCAGGATGTTTAGCATTGGGGGAGTCTAAAAATGAGGGAGACTCTGCCAAATTTTTGGAAATAGGAACAGGGGAATAAGTAGAAGGGACATAGATTAGACCAACTAGATAATTAAATGAAGTCAGATAGTTAAACGAGGGCACTTAGGTTGAATTATGAACAATTTTTGGCACAGATTACGAACGAATCACGAGCAACAAGAGTGAAGACAAAAAATTAATAAATGATAAAAAGTGAAGTAATGAAATAAATGATAAAAAGTGAACAAAAGGGCAAACAATGAAAAGAACAGCCAATGGTGAGCAAGCTTTCAGATTATGCCATTACTGCTATATCGGAGGTCACGAATTGAAAAGGGAAATATAACAACAATTTAAAACGTAAAAGGTAAAATTGTAATAAAAAGGTGAGAATTAAAACTACGAGGTCACTTAGATTAAAACGAGTAGATAAAGGTTAGATGTGATATTAAGGACTAATAGGATTTCCCCTAGCCAAGTAGTTAACCATTGGGTCTTGACCTCTGGGAAGGAAGAGAGAGAGTGTTATAGAGCTTGGCCAAATGGCACGAGAACATAAACCCGAACGGAAACGGGAACAAAAACGGAAACGAAAATGGAAACGAAAACAGAGATAAATACAAAAATGGTACGAGCACAAAAACCAAAACAGAAATAGGAACAGAAACAGAAACAGAAACCAAACGGAAACTGAAACCAAAATGATTTTCCAAAAATGGAAAAAGATGCGAAAACAGACACATAAATAGATACGGATACAGAAACAGAAATAGAAATGGATACGGGAACGCGTACAATCATGGATACTCAAACGAATACCAAGACGGAAACAGAAAGAAAAACATAACCTGATACGGATACAGGAACAGAAACGGAAATGGGAGCAGAAACAGAAATGAAAACGGAAACAAAAATAGAAAGAAAACAGAAACGAAGGTTCCAGAAGCAAATTTCGAGGAACAAAAATGAAAATAGAAACAAAAACGGAAACAGATACAGAAACAGATACGGAAACGGAGACAGATACAGAAATAGAAACGAAAAAAGAAATAGAAACTAGTATACACACACAAAATGGGAAGAAAAACGTGTTAGAAACCTAAGGGGGGTCAATGGGTTAATTGGTGTTATCAGAGTGGCGCAGTGGATGTGCGGAAGAGTGAGTTCGATAGTCGGATCGACTTTGGTGTAAAGAGATAGGTTTGGACGTAGTCAAGCCAATCCATTAGTAAGGATTAGGCAATCGTCAGTTCGAGAGGGGCTAGTATTCTAGAGAATCTAAGCCTAGAGTTGACTAGGACACCAAATTGGCTAGCTAACGAAAGGTTTGGATGGGTAGTTACCGTTTGTAAAGTGTAAAGAGAGTAGTACTACGCTAGGGCAAATTTCGAGGAAGAAATTTATATAAGGAGGGAGGTATGTAACACTCTAACCTTTTAAGTGGATAATTGTCGGGGTATTACCGAGTACGTATTTAGAGCGTTAGGTCGAGGGTTATTCCTGGTAACGTTCTCCCCGTACATGCGGTGTAATTGAAGGATAGGGTAATTAGGATATTATATTTCGTATGGTTACGTGTTATTTTATGACATGTAACTATGGGGAAAGTGTTATGGGATGAGAGTTAAGCGGAAAAATGTGACGAAAGTGTTGGACTGTGTATTTCCTGACGACCTCGCGAACGCTATTCCTCGTCCACAAATGTATAGAACGCCGTCCCAGCACTTTGGGACGACATGTGGATGCTGTCTTTGCATCCCAAAGGTTGCCCCTGCCTCTGTTGTCATTGCGGATGAGATTGCAGACGACATGCGAATGAGTTATATTGTACGCAAGTGCATTGTGTGGTATCCTCGACGCTTGGGATGCACCATGATGAGAAAAACTGTGTCAAAATGTGTCTAAATGTCAAATTTTGGATGCATGTAGATGACTTGCCTATGAGACGTAATGTCCACAAGTGCATTGCACTTCGCCCCTTAGCCTTTGGACGACTCAGGATGCGATTTTGCATCCTGACTTCACTGTGTCGCGGACTTTCGGACGAGTTCGGACGTATACAGATGCAGGTGGCTTCGTCCGCATTGAATCTGTCCGAACCATGGAAACTTTTGGACACATGTGGACGAATGCAGACATGGATTAGTTGCGTTTGAATTGACTCTGTCAAATTTATGGACAGATTCGAACGTGTACGGACGCTTCATTCGGACGCCAAAACACGTCTGATTTCATCTGCAGATGGTAGAGATAGGACGAGGATGCCAGTTCTCGTCCGAGGAAGCAATTTCTGCCTTAGCATTTTACTCTTGCAGACGAATATAGATGAGACCAGTGCATCCACACTCATTTGAAATAGCCTAGTTTTGCGTAATTTTTTTGGATTTAATATCCAAACTCTTGTTGTGTCTCCCCTACCGGAGCCGCCTTCCTCTTTGCCATCCCTAGGAGTACTCTTGTCTCCCCTCCATCCAGGTAAAGCCCTCCTTTTCTATCATTTCTTCTGAAGCCATTTCATTTCCTGCGTGTGAGTGTTCTAGAGAGAGAGAGAGAGTCCAACGTGAGTGAAGTCAACTCGTGAGTTCTCTATGAGCCTGAGTGTTTTGTTAGTTGGGATTTGTGTGAGTTCCTCCTATGGTATGTGAGTGAAGCTTGGAGCTGAAGGAGCTAGAGCTGCTGCCATCCATGAAGAAGCTGGAGCTGCTGTCCTTGCTTGGAGCTGGATCTACTGCTGTGTGAGTTGGAGCTGTAGTTTTTCTGTCCCTGATTTTGTGTCTTCGTAGTTGTAAGGATTGGGTGTGTTTGGCCATCTAAGCCCTACCCACAAGTAGTGTGCGTGAGTTGAGTTATGGTTGGTTGATTTCTATCGTTAGCTTTTTTTGTATTGGTTGATAATTTTTTGAAATGTTCACTGTTAGTTGGCTTTTAGATGATAATTCCTTGAATGTCATTCTATTGTTAGAGTAGTGTTGGATTTTCTTGGACTTTCTATTGCTCTTTCCTTTGTTGAATTTTTTGTTGTTTGTTAGTATATAATCTTGATTGTTTGTTACTGCTATAATTCCTTAGTTGTATTCTGTCATAAATCCGTTGTTGGTTGATAGTGTAGCTTCCTTTGTGGTTAGTTTTCCTCTGTACATGCATTTATTTTCTCTCTTTTCTTTACTGCAAACTAGAATAATAATCATAGCATGTTTAATTAATCGGCATGTCCAATTTACTTGCATGTCTAATCTCTCAAGCATGTGTAATTAATAATTAATCAATGGATTTGAGCATGTTTTAGCATAAATTCTTGTTTATCAAATGTTCAGTTTTCCAAGCATGTTTAGTTAATTAAATTCTATTTTTTTGTTAACCCATTCACTAAGCTATTAGTCTTACAGTATACTTGTGGTGTAAGTACTTGCAAGTGAAGATAGTGTACAGATTAGAAAAAGGGGTGAAAGATTTGCATGCGCGAAGCTCGTGGCTGGCCTGGCTAAAAGAGAGTAAATAGAACTCGGGTGTAATTAAATTAAGTTTTATTGTTTTGTATTTGCTAGTCACACTATTTACGCTTTTGCAATGTTTTAAATAAATGATTTTATAACGCTTCTGCTATTTTTTAATAAATCAGCTATATTTTCATACAACAGCTCCCGCTAAGTTTTAACGAAGGAAAAGGTTTCCTAACGACTCGACTTGCACTTTGATATTCTTCAAAAAAGGGTTTTTAACAAAAATTTTGAATTTTGGCAAAATTTTAAAGGATTACGAAAAACTGGGTCATTGACGGACACTGACGGTAAACGTAACAATGATGGTTGCCGCGACATTTTCCCATAGTTTAGTAGTTAAGTTGTTAGTAAAAAAAGGATAATGGTTGCTTTGTCACTAACAATAAGGGATGATGCTTGGTTTGTCATTTTCCCTGAAATCAATGTTGAATTTTATAAATGTCGATAATTTATCATAGGGAAAATGATAAATCAACCATTATACTTTGAAATTAATGATAAGTTAACCACTAAACTATTTTTGTTAACAAATTAACCACAGAATTATGAAAAAAAGTCCCCGCTAACATCGCTGTCACATTTGTCATTAGACGTATTGATTTCGTTCCCCAGGTGTAATATCCTAGATTTTTATTGGATTTAAATTTTATTATTTAATTAATAATTTTCTCCTAGAATATTATATCCTGATTTTCTTTCGGAATCTATAATAAAATGTCATGGTTTATGGAGTATATATTGTACCAATTATTGTAACGAAGTTGAAAGATTTATTAAAAATTTAATAGAGAATTGAATTAGGGAAAGTGGGAAATTGATTAAGGTTTATTTAGTATTTATTTATTTATAAAAGAATTAATATTAATAATCAAAAACTAATTTAAAAAGGAAAACGTTGAAGATGCGAACAACGGTCGATTGAGATCAACCGCTGATCAGAGGGCGATCGATCGCCATGGTGGCAACCGACCGCTAACTAGTGGGTGATCGACTGCCAGCCATGTGATCGACCGGCCGTCAGCTTTTGCTGACTCTTTCTTCTGTACAAGTTGCTGCGCCCCACACATTTTCTTTCCTGTTCCTTTTGCTGCGCTCAAGGATCACTTGCCTATAAATAGGCAGTGATCTATGAAGGGAAAATCATCCCAAGCAGCAGTGAGAGGATAAACAAAGACAAAGGGAGAGAGAAATTTAGCAAATTTGTGGGGAGAATTTGCAAGGAAAGCGAGAGTGGTTTTACGAGCAATTCGGGAGGAGATTCTTGGAATGAGCAACTAACGAAGAAAATTCTTCAAAAGGTAAGAAATAGGATGTGGTGGCCAGTGGAGGCCTTGCATCACGGAATTTTATGTTTTCACGCATTCGAATCTGATGATAACCACTTTTCAGGTCAACCTTAGAAAAGATAACAGCCCCGCTAAGTTCATCTAGCATATCCTAAAGTCTGGGAATAGGAAAGCGATATCTAATAGTAATCTGGTTAATGGCCCGGCTATCCACACACATTCGCAATGTTCCATCTTTCTTAGGAACCAATAATGTAGGAACTGCACAAGGGCTAAGTGATTCTCTAACGTAGCCCTTGTCAAGCAATTCGGTCACCTGCTTATGAAGTTCTTTAGACTCCTCTGGACTCAATCGGTAAGAAGGCCTATTAGGCAAAGAAGCTCTCGGTAAAAGATCTATCTGATGCTCAATTCCTCTCAAGGGTGGTAAACCTTGAGGTAACTCCTCCGGAAACATATCTTCATACTCTTTAAGTAACTCCAACACGGACTCGGGAATGGGTCCCAACTCCTCCAATCTTTCCCGAAATAGCATTAGAATAATCGGCCCTACTTGCAACAAGGACCTCTTAAGATTCCCTTTTGTGATTATAAGGGAAGTTTCAGCTCTACTCTTGTTCATGCTCTCATGATCTTTGGCAATCTGATCCGGATTGAGAGGTGCTAAATTTATCATTTTCCCCTTGAATCTGAACGAATAGAAATTAGAAAATCCATCATGCTTCGTTTTTCTATCAAATTGCCACGGCCTCCCGAGTAATAAATGACTAGCAGTCATTGGAACAACATCGAACAATGCCTCATCCTCATAGCCTCCGATAGAAAAGGACAACCTAACTTGCTTGGTTACCTTGATCGGATCTTTATCATTCAGCCAGTTTAATCTGTACGGAGTGGGGTGGGCGGAAGTGACTAGCCCCAATTTTTCAATAACATCTGAAGATATATTGTTGGTGCAACTACCGCCATCAATAATCAATGAGCAAAGTTTCCCTTTTACTTGACATCGAGTGTGAAAGATAGTTTCCCGTTGTAATTCTTCATCATGATTTTGAATAGCCATAGAGCGCTTCATCACAACAAGTAAGGGACCTTCCGGAGCATAGAAAGTCTCTTCTTCTTTCTCTTCTTCTATTAAAACTGAAACCTCTTCCTCATCTTCACTAATTACTTCATTAGTTCCCACTTTTAGAATCATCACCTTTGCATTCGAACATTGAGAGACGATGTGACCGAATCCCAAGCATTTGAAACACTTGACATCTCTAGATCTTGGTATGCTATTATCAATAAAAGACTTCTTTTCTTCAGTATTCTTCACGACATTAAACTTGCTATCCCCTTTTTGAATTGGCTTTGGAGGATTGATGTTTTTTGAGAAAGGCTGAGATAAGACCTCTTTTACCCTTCTTTTTCTTTGTCTTTCAATTCTCAAACCTAGTTGTATAACATCGTCAAGAGTTACATAGGATTGCAATTCTACAGTGTCTCCGATCTCTTTGTGCAACCCTCTAATAAAAGGAGCTATGGTTTGCTCCATTGGTTCTACCACATTACAACGGATCTTTAATATCTCGAACTCGGTCAAATACTCATCCACCGTTAGTGGCCCCTGTTTCAAATTTTGTAATTGAAGGAATAATTCTTGCTTGTAGTGAGGAGGGACAAATCGTTTTTTCATGAGTGCTTTCAAAGCTTCCCAGTAACGGATCTCACCTTCTCCTTCCTTCCGCCTTTGTGCTTTTAGGTCTTCCCACCATATACTAGCATAACCTGTAAGTTCTAAGGCCACCATTTGAATCTTTGCCTTTTCGGAATAATCATAACAATAAAAAATTCGATCCACTTTCTCAACCCATTTTAGAAAGTCACAACCATTACTAGAACCTTTAAACGGAGGGATAGAGACCTTAACATGTCTCATATCATGCTTGCCATTTGATCTCCTTTTTGGACTAAGTGATTCCCTCTCTTCGGATTCCTCCCATTCCTCATCAAATAAACTAGCATCTCAGCCTCTTGAATCAATTGACGTACTAAGCCTTCTTCTAGGCCTTGGAGTTCTAAGACCCCTCACTTGATCATTGTCGGAAGCTGCCATTTTTTGTTGAAGCGTAAGAATCATCTCAAACATTTCATCCAACCTTCCATGCACACTAGGCTCGGCTTGTTCATGAACTTCTTCAGGTGGTGCACTTGGATTGTTTCTCGTCTCTCTGTTATTATGATAATGAGCTCCGCCCCTAGTACTCATGATAAACCACTATTAGTCACACTAATACAGCAAAAACGTGAGCAAGGCTCTAATACCAAATGATGTGCTCCAAAAATCAAAAGGAGCACTTCATAGAAATCGGCCACAATAATCTGTAATAATCTGACCAAACAACTTCAAACAGAAATAACTCCCAATCCAGACGTGAGAAACAGTTGAATTTTAGAGGTCACCTTAACAACACGTTCATAAACAACATATCAAATTTCAGCGCAAAAACCACTCGGAAACTCAAGTTATGGCAGAAACAAAACAACTCCAAAATTACGGTTTCACCCTAACAGATTTGACATCCGAAATTTAAAAGGAAAGAACTCCACTTGCATACTGTAACGACCCGGATTTTCATAATTCTTAAAAATACGTAAAAATTTAAATTTTCTTTTTGAAAATAAATCAGAGTGCGTCTAACCGGATCGCTACTAACTCTTTCGTAAAACTCAGTATAAAATCACATTTATTAAAACTTATGCGGAAGCGTGAATAAAATCATCGTTTATAAAATATAGCTGAAGCGTACTTAAAATCATCATTTAGAAACTTAACTAAAACATTAATCATTTGAATGGAAAGACTAACCCATTTAAATACATTTCAAATAAAAGCAATGTTAATTACAACTTACACAATTTATTTAAAATATTTCTCTTTTACCGTTATGCCTGGCCATCCGTGATAATCCATCGACATGCAAATCCATCATCCCTGCTTGCTATTGATTTTTCTTTATCTTTTGCTACTCCTAGTCCATGCATTCTTCTACGTACAGTACCTACATCTACACCACAAGCAACTGTAAGCCCAAAGGGCTTAGTAAGGAAAAAGGGAAATGCAATTATGAAATGCCTCTTTTTAGTTCATTTGGAATGGGGGCCACCCAAACCAATTCTTTCATTTACGTTTTCTTTCTTTCTTTCCTTTCTTTCTTTCTTTGCTTTCTTTCTTTCTTTCTTTCTTTGCTTTCTTTCTTTACTCGTACTTCGAGCTGGAGATTGAAGGATTTCCTTTGTGATGGAATAGTGATCGAATCTAACCTTTTACTTACAACTAGAACTCCCGTACCCTATGTGGGAGGGGCTTTGGCTAGTTGCAGACTAGACCCGCTACCCATCCGCCCTCCAACTCCCTTTTTCTTTTCTTTTCGTTTCCTTTGTCTTTTCATTATCATTTTACTTTCCTCACCATGCATGTGAGCACCACCCCCATGGGAGTACTCCCTACTTTGTTTCTATTACATGATGCATGAACATACATTCTCAACCTAATATGATGCATGATGCTTCACAATACAACATTCATAATAATTAAAGTGCACATTAAAATAGAAGTAATTGGAAATAAAAGCGCATTTAACATGGGAAGTAATCGACCAAATGGAATAGCGCATTCAACACATATCAATAGAGTAACAGTAGCTGAAAACACGTATAGGAAGATAGAGCACATAATAGAACGAAATAACTACACACCATGGAGAACAAGTACGACGAATTGAAACAAGGAAAACATGCTTGAACTTTTAGAACACAATAATATTAATTAATATACCAGTTCTTCTAGTTAATTTCCTAATTCATTTTCATGCTTCCTATATTTTTCATTCTAGCTGATTGTTTTAGTAAGTTATCATACTAAATTAACATGTTTCTAAGTTTATTACATGCTTTTATCTTAACTAAGTAATCATGCTTTGGTTTAAAGGAACTATCATGCTAAGAACGTGAAATATAAATCTAGGTCATAAACGATACTAAGAAGACAATAACGAAAACAATTATAAACCATTCATTTGTATAATAAGTGGGACTCTTAACTCCTTCACGTTTACTTCATTATCTTTTTATCTTCCTCATCATCCTACTTTCTAGTAAAACAAAACATTTATTATGAAATTGAAATACGCATATAATAGAGTGACTAGAAATGAAAGCACATAGCTATCATAACTAAAGTGTACGGTAGGAAACAATTGTAAACTATAATTTAAATAGTAAACAGACGATGAATCATAAACTAATTTGATTATCTAAATCAAACACATGCTGAATTAAATCTACTTAACTAATCGACTAGCTTATAAAATATTGTTAACATGCTCAACAGAAACCGTGTTTAGTTAATTAACCTCGTTAATTAACATGTTTACTAAATACTGTTAAAATATTAAGCATGCTAATTAGTTAATTCATCATGCTAATTAATTTTCCCTATTTAATTACATGCTCGATAAGAAGTCACTAGTTAATCAACCTAGTTGAGTTTCCCAAAATATGCTTGCCAATTAGTTTTACTCATGCTCAACCCAATTAGATGATTTTCTTAGTTAAATAACATGCTGAAACAATAATTGTATATTAGATTCTAATTAATTAACATTAATGGTTGATTAACAGACTTAGTTCTTAAAATTGATAAGTGCTAATCAATTAACATGCTAATTTGCTAAACATGCTTAAATAAACTCATGACCCTAATTAAGTTGGACATGCTCGGGTTCATTATTTATCAACTAATCGAACATTTAAACTAGTTACTTAACAAAATTATACAATGGACAGTTGTTAGGAAGTAAGCCACAATAATAAGATTAATAACAGTAAAAGGAATCAAAATTCGTTTCTGTTTATCTCGTCTTTACCTTAACATCCACTGTTTCAACTCTATATTTTTTCTACATTCATTCATCATCCAATAGTTTCTACAAGTAACTAATCATAGCACTAAGAAATTGACAGACTAACACTAAAGGAATATCACAGAGCTTAACTAAAAGTCACAGAACATGATTCGCAAGTTACGATGAAGGAACACCCAGAGAGATCATTCAGAATTGACACATAAGTCATTCAAGAGAAAGCATACTAACGATAAGCATTTAACTATATCAACATTAAACTCACGCACCCATACTTGTGGTGTAGGGCCTACGTGGCCAAAACAATCCTTAATCCTTACCTCAATTCTTTGTTGCGCATGAGGCACTTAATCGTCATCATTCTCGTTCTTTCAATACCTTCACAATTAAGACATCTATCATTAACAACTTCTCATTCAAACAACAACCAACAGCATACTAGAGAACCACAACACTTGTCTTTCTTCTGTACTTATATCAGAAACATTAAATTTCCCAAATGAAAGGACAACACAAAATCCAACCATGGCTTAACCAACATATTTTCCTTGCACATAGGCATCCAAACATAATATTTCACAATGTTTAGAAACAATGTAGTAACAAGAGTTACACTGTCGCTAACAGAGTTTAATCATATTCCCAACCATTCACCAAACAACAATCTAATTATCTGAAATTAACATCCATAGACTTCAGATTTACAGCGATGAATTCCACATACCGGAGACATCCGAGAGTAAGCCTTCAGCTCTCAATTCTTGCTCTTGCACGTTCCCACAATTTTCCAGAGTACCCTCACCAGCAAGAAAGACGAACAGAAGTACGAATCAGAATTTGACTAATTCACACAGCTCGTCAATGGAGGCAGAGAATCCAAAATCAGAAACCTTACCTAGTAAAGAAGGATGCCAGAACCGGCAGGAACCTCTGACCCAAAAACCCCAACGAAATCGTGAAGAAGGCAGCCTACAGGAGCTCACACCCGAGAGCTTCAGCTCTCTGCCATTCCAGAATATAAACTCAAAACTGGGAATTTGAAATGGAAAACTAACCTATCCCACGAAATCAACAACAGAAGCTGATATTTCGGATCACACTCCACGCAACATCTCTGCCATCCAGCTTCCTACAAAATCGCTAGATACGATACACTGAAACAGATCCGATGACCCAACCCGCAAGCTGGACTGGGCCAGCTAAACAACCCAGTGTGAATCGAAGCCCAACCCAACTATTCAAGCCCCCACCGAAAGACCCCTGCCAACGTTGATTTGTTCACTGCCAATCACTCCCAGTAACACCCGATCAACAGAAAACGGAAGAGGACCTGACCCACATACCGAAATCGACACCAGAAAACGTAACCCGTGGGAGATCGCCGATCCCGAGCCGTCGACAATTGCACCTGCGAAGCTGCAACCTGAGATCGCCGACGCCATCCTCTCGCCATTCGCCGAACAATGCGTCGTCTGCCACAGCGAAGAAGCTCACCCGCCGTCGTCGTCGCTCGGTCACCGTCGTTCGCGAGCTCTGGATCTCTTCTCCCCCTCTCATCTCGTTTCTGTCCTTCATCTGCGAAATGGCCATTTCTTTTTCTTATTTATTTATTTATTTATTTATTTTTATTAATTCTTTTCTTAAAATAAATCCAGTTAATCCTAATAAAATTTAATTAATTTCTTAACGTAAAATAATTAACTTAATCTTTAATGTAGAATAATTATAACTAATCCCAATATTATAAATTAAATTCATTAGATTAATATTTATTTAATTACAGTAAATTCCTTTTAATCTCACTAAATGGAATTCTTACGAATACGTCATTCGTAATACTCCGATAATTATAATTACCCACTTTAAAATTATCGGGGTGTTACACATACGTCCAAATAACGTCAAATTTGGAGGGGAATATTGTGACTAATTATAGAATAAACCTGCCAAAAAGGAGACTAAAAGGACGTGCTCAATATGACCAAATACAATCAGAAATATAAGAATCAAGCAAGGAATAAACTGGGACAGATTCATCGACTAGCATTCAATCCTCCACAAAATCATTTTAAGCATAAACCTTCAACTATACTCAACATCCACGATCCATACACCTCTGCTAGAATCCGTATAGAACAAGAAAACAAGATCCACTTAAAGAAAACTGCAAGAAAACCCAAAGAAAATCCTTAGAGTCCGCAGGCCTCCAAAGTGAGAGGGGCGACTTTCAATCGGCTTGACCGGTTAGGGAAGCACTCTCCAAGGGCTTGAAAACTTCTTTTATCTCCACACCACAATCGACACCACTAAGGGGAAGTATTGGAAGAGATAGTAGCCCTTCCAACTCGACCAAGAAGCTTCAAGAGATCGAGTTTAGGCAATGGAGGAATCGGCTATGGAGAGGGGGTTGCCGCAGTTCTCTTCTCACAAGAAAGAAACTAGGTTTAACAATTATCCAAAAGTGACTTCTCATTCCAAAAGAGGGGATAAATACCCTAAGTGTTTTACAAAAATGCCAAAAGATCAAAATACACTTAACGTGAAACATTTGGCATGAGGGAGTGGTTTGCATGCAAACCGCGCACCTCTCAAACACTTACAAAAAAAAAAACAACATAAACGAAACCAAATAAAATTTCCAGAACCAAGTCTATTTCTAAATCAACAAAATGGCATCCATATGTTAATATTACTCTTTGAACCTTCACAACTTCATGGAGCCTCCGAGGCGGGAAATAACGTGCTATCCGTTCGGTGGTGCATGCAATCATGTGATAATGTGAAAAGGAACTCCTTTGTCTTCGTGAGTTATTTCTACTGTAGAATCCCACAATTTGATATTACCTGCAAAATAAGAATGAGATAGGGAAGAAATAAGCTTCTTGGCTCGAGAGCGAGTGATCGGGCCTTAGGGCACATTAGCTATGCTAGCTTGTTTTATTAACAGTAATGTTTTTGTTTCTTCCGTGCATTGCTTCTCTGATTTAATTTGTGGCAATCATGCATCATCCTAGGGTTTATGAAATTATTTACATATTGTATGTCATCTCAATACATGTAAATAGGCGTGTGGGGGTTCAGGTGAATTGGTGACTTTCCATACTGTAGGATACTCCCATATAGGGAGCAGTGTGAAAAGAGAGTTAGCTACATGGAATCTAGGGTTTACCTTTCCCCTGTTCTGAAACCCCCAACCTCTTCAACAAAAGTGAGGATACCGGCTTGTGCAAACACCCTTGATGGATATATCTCCTCGTCGGAGTAACTGGTTAGGCCACAAGACCCTAGGGAGTATTCCACCATGACTTCCAGAAGAGATACAGTTCTCTTTTGTAATGCGTTGTGTGGTCACGCAACATTTGCTTTGCATTTAAATTTTGATTCTTGCTGGGCATTAGGCTCATTGTTTTCCCACTAATGTAAGTGCTTATTTTGATGATGACATTCCAGTTGTGGAGGAAGCGTTCCAAGATGACCTCTCGTGTTATCAGCCGATTTGACCTACTGGGTGTGACTCCTATGGGATGAGAGATGATAGTATTTTGAGAGAAGGATATTTTTATAATTTGACGTAATGGTATTTTGCATAATATTAATATTTGTTGCTAGGGACTTTGGGACTCTTATTGTGAACCATTGAACTATATTTTGAACTTCCCTTATTTATTCTGCTTCGTAGTTCACTCTGAAATGTTTTCTCCTGAATAAATTTTCATATGCTAAACAATTTACACAAAAATTTTTTATGACGTATTTTTAAAATGAGAAAAATATTTTTAAATTAACGGGGCATTACATGAAACATCTCCAAAAATGGCGCTATATAATGGTGTCTGCAGATAGCGTTTTCATGGCGAAGCAAAATGTTGCAAAATCTAGGTAAATGGAAGAGCAAAATGGAGATAAACATATTATTGTATATGTTGAGATTGCATATCTTTCACAAAAAGTTTCTATTTCTCAATTGGTTTTTATATGGCAACTTAGACAACAGGTCCAAGGTTCGATCCCCTATGATTCACTTTTCTTCCTTTTTCTAGTATGACAATTTTTTATCCTACATGAAAACTTTTTATCCTATATGCATGAATTTTACGTCTCTATTTCCATTTCAAATAGAGAAATTCCAATAATTTCAATTACATTTGCATGGCAATAAAAATATTGAACACCATTGTTCATGAAAAATAAGGAAATTTTCCTAGAACGAGGCATGATGATCAGCAGCGGATCATGGTCAATCTGTAGCGAAAAATGTCACAATTTGCAACGGAACGTTGATATTGTAATGTTATTTTTTAAAATATCATTCCACGGCAGATTGAAATCATTACATATTCGATCCGCCGCAAAATGAAATCAATACATTTAACGGCAAACGTGACATCAATATTTGCGTGACTTTTATCCAAAGTGCAGTGGTTAATTTGTTTGCAAAAGTAGTTTAGTTGTTGACTTATCATTGACTTTAAAGTATGATGGTTGATTTGTGATTTTCCCTTCTCAACTTTACAGAAGAGATTTAAGATGATTTCTTTAAGGGACTTCACCTAGCATGTGGACTAAAGTTTTATGGGATGAATTGTAAGATTCACAACCTATCCCAATCAACACTTTGTGGAGGTCTTAAAGCTTTAATTGAGCATCAACAACAAGGCTATGTAATGCAATTGACTCCACAATTCTTTTTTCAAATAGGATCCAAGTACTTATTGTTTCAATTTATCTTTATTGATATATGTTTCAATTACAAAATTCAAATCTACTAATTTTCATATAATGAAAAATTTGTCTATGTCCCTGACAGGTAAGTTTGTGTTTACAAATATGGGGTTGGATTTATAATAATATAGCCTCATTGAGAGTTTGTGTTTTGATTTATTGAAACAGTGACTCTCTTGAGATTCAAACAAATTTCGTTATTGTTTTTGGAAAGGAAAATTAACAAATCAACCACTGTATTCTGTGATCAATGACAAGTCAACCACTAAAGTATTTTTGTTAACAACTTAACCACTGAACTATGAAAAATACCGTAAACATCACTGTCTTGTTTACCATTAAACATTTAAATTTTGTTCTTTGGCAGAACGCAGGGACGTTCCTCTGTATAACGTAACTGCTAAATATTAACACTTTAGCACTGACGTTCCACAGTGGATAGTGTCATGTTCCACAGTGGAACGTGGATATTTATTAAAAATTACAATGTTCTGTAGTGGAACTTTACTTTCTGTCGTGAAATGACAACCTTCCGCCGCAGAACGTTAACTTTTTTCCCAGAAAGTCATGCGGCGTTCTGCATTCCGATCCCCTAGAATAAATAATGAACAATTGGACCTCCGATGAGTTCACCGATTCCTCAGCGAATCCTGAAATTTTTGGCGAATCTTCGTACTTTCATAGCGAATTTTCTCACTGTTTCATTCATTTCAATGGATTCTAGCACAAAGAAATTGACTCTCAAGCATAAGTGGTGGACTAAGGGTCTATTCTATCATTAATCAAACTTCCAACATTATGATGGGGGTATTCAAGGTTAAGCACAAGTGGAAGTTCAAGTTCAAACATAGAATATTTGATGGATTTTTCAAAACTGTCTACTTTCTAACCTTTGACGAGTATTTGATGATTTCGGTATCTGAAACGATGTCATATCAAAAATAGTGCTTCATGAATATTGTAGCTAACTTCATAAGATTTCTATAATGCGCTAGATTGTTGAAATTGGAGTTTGTTTGCTATGTTAAAAGCCCATGGAGCAGAGAGCAAATATTATGGAAAGTTCAAGTGTCCAAGATTAGTCACTTAGTAGCTACCAATGAACTTAAGGTATACCAATTTGTTCAAGGACTAAACGCCGAGATCTATAGAGGTATAAAGATGTATGGTATTGAAGATCTGCTATTCTCTAGGATAGTATCTAAAGCTTGGGAGATCGAGGAGGCTAAGATTCAAGTTAGTAAGTAGAGTGAAATAAGTCAGAAACTGAAGAAGATTAATCATACTCAACCACCCATAGATGGGTAGGTGATTGAAAAAGAAGTAAAAAGGATATTCAACAATGAGTATCTGTTTGCAAAAGACAAGCGTGCGCAGAATGAGTTAGGTATTACTTTAGTTAGAAATCCTCAAGTTTAACCATGTCCTAAGTGTCATAAGAATTATTATTGTGAATGTAGGGCTGGAAAGGGTCAATGCTTTAAGTGTGGTAAGCAAGGACATTTAATTAAGAACTGTTCGTTGTTGGTCAAAGAACAAGTAGAGGTGGCGCCAAGGGTATTTTTGCTTTATGGATATCAAGATGATGAGCCATCCACATCTAGGCCAGGTATTATATGGTTTGATAAAATTTATTGTATCATTCTTATATGGTTTCTTGGTGTTTGCTTTGGTATATATTATACGTATAGTTGATATATAGTTGATAGTAATAGGAAGGTATGACTAGGAATTTATTCGGCATCAATAAAATACGTTTAGACTATGTAAATTTTGATAACAAAATTTCTGTAACGAGGAAGGTACGTAATATCCTAGATTTTTGTAGTACGAAGCATAAGGTCTAAGTGGTGATTATCGAGGGTTTATGGGATGATTGTAGTATAGAGATGGAATTTAGGGTTTTTGGATTGCTGGAAGTGATGATTTTGGGGGTATTAGGAATTGAATTGGATGATTTAGGTGTTGGTCCAAGGAAATGTATTGGGATATGGTGAATTATAATACCCGAGTTGTCGAGAATAATGAGGTTGTTGATGTTTAAGGGTATATTTAATTTAGGGTTAGTTTTGAAGTAGAGCTTGTTTATGTGATAGAAAAATAAGTTAGAGGAATTGTTAATTGTATACCTTAAGTATAGAAAAATAAGTTGAAATTGGTGTTAATTATATTATTGGTGACGTAGGTCAATCTTAATGGAAGGAGTGGTCGATCAAGGTTGGAACGAAATATTACAGAAGTAATCTATTGAAATACCCGAGGTATTTTGTTTCAGGTAAACATTGGATTAAGCAAAAATGTAATATGTTGGTCATTGTCAACCTGTAACACCTTACTATTGGTAGTCTTAATAATGAATTTATGAGAATAGATTTATATATTATTAGGAAATAAGGATTTATATAACTATAATCGAATATTTTATACTGTATTTTCTGGTGGGATGTCGTGGTCGATTGACAACTGACATCGATTGACCAGTGTTAAAATGCAGTTTGCAAATATGTGTCTGGCGGTGGATCGTCCAAAGGAAATGATTGACCAGCACTATCGATAGGCATGATTGACCGGCGTCTATGGTTGGCGGTCGATGATTGTGTCTGGCAGTCGATCGTCTAAAGAGGAATCGATCGACCAGCCACCTTAAACGTCGTTTGGAAACGATAATCAATCGCTAGAAAATTGAAAGCCTTTGACGTTTGACGCTTCATGGATGTGCAAAATGTCCCTCTTATCACCTCTTCGCCTTCATTGGACACTTAAGGGTTGGGTTCGATAGTCTATAAATAGTGGGTGATAGATTGTTGTAGGGAGGTTTTGGAAGCTTCTCAACCTTGCATCATTGGGATATTGCCTCTTGAAGCTTCTCAACCTTGCATCATTGGGATATTGCCTCTTCCAATCTTCATCTTCAAGGTAGGATTGTGGTGTGGAGGCAAGAGAACTATCCAACCTTGGAGAGTGTTGGTTTTCGGCCAACCCTAATAATCGCCCTCTCACTTAGGAGGTCCGCGAAACTCCATTGTTTCTTTCTTATTTTTCGTGAGGCTATTAAGAACTATTCTTCTGATTGATTAACTTATGTTATGGAGGTCTGATATATGTTGGTTGCTGGACAAACTCTTGTGGGAATTATTGAATTAAAGGTGATAATTTTTGGATTAATGTTGAGCTGCTGAATCTGTGATTTTTATTGAATGTTACTATCGCTGATTAGAGCATCTGTTTGAGGCTCTTATGATGACCGTCTCTATTTTAGGTCTTCTAATGATTTGTTCAGGGTTAAGTCAGGAAGTTAATCTCTAAATTTGGGCGTCGTTCGGTATTTGTAGCTCAAGTTATTGCGTTTTTTATATGCACTGCTAAATCTGTTCTGCTGGAAACAGTTTTCAAGTGGTTATTGAAATTGATAGATCTCCTATTCTAGAACGTTTTTTGAGTTGAATTTTTTATACAATCTTCTTGATTATATTGAGTTTAAGTCCTCCAAGGTTCCGTTTTAGCTCATATACAGATTTGGAGTTTTATTCAAGTTATTACTGCTGGGTCGATTATTGTTATTTCTCGGGACAGATTTCACTAAGGCTTCTAAGAGTTTCTTGGAACCTATTAGAAGGGTTTGAGAGAGAGTTTGTAATGTGTTGCTAGAAGCACTGTGAAGGAGGAAGGATAAGTGAAGTTGAAAATTTTGGAAAGGAGAGAAGCTGTGAATGTCGAGTGGAGTTTTGAAGTTTCTTGCTCCTATTCTTGAATGGCTCCAGTGGGAGAAACTATGAGGGTATTATGTGATTGTGGGATAAGCAGATTGGTGAGTGAAAATGTAACAACCCGGTTTTTATAACCTTTTAAAAATGAGTTGAATTTAAAACTTTTATAAAACAACCAAAATCTTTAGTAAAGTAAAACCTCTTTAAAATGTAATCAGTGTTCTTTTTCTAAAAAGCCGGACTGTTAAAAAACCCTTTCCTTAGACTCGTTATGAAAATCGTTATGTACAGTGGAAAATCATAGTTATAAAATCTTTTCTTAAAACATAGCGGAAGCGTAAATAACTCATTTAAGAAATACTAAACAAAGTATTACATGTTAATTACAAAACACATTTATCTTTTACTTTCCTTAGCCAAGCCAGCCACAAGTCCCGCTCATGCAAATCCTTCATCAACTGCTCCTTGGTTCGTTCATCATTCTTTCATGCATGTACCTACACCATTAGCAACTGTGAGCCCGAGGCTCAGTAAGAAATGAGTTATGCAGTATGATGTATGCCCCTATTTTGTTCATTTGGAATGGGTCTGCCCCAAACCAATCTTTTCATTACATTTCATTCTTTTATTGATAGAGTCCAAGACTCTAATTGCACAAATTACCAAATCTATAAATCAGCTAGTGACAAATCCGAGCTTCAATTTTAAAACGAATGTAACTTCAAATGCATATGGTCTTTAGAGTTCAAATTTCTATGGCTGTTAGATAGTAATCCCAAGAGTAACGTATCTAAGTTTCAGTTTCAAATTCAATAAGATCAGCGAGATACACACCGAAGAATATGGATTCCAGATTAGGCTATCACTACTCAGATTTTGAGCAACGAAAATAGAACGTTAATAACTTCCCCTGCATACACCCTTTTATCTCCACAATCACAGGGCAACCAGTCAACAATTAGAAGAAGAACGCCCTCAATTTCCAGCTAAAAGGGACACGTACAATTGGAGTTGTACATGCTGTAATCAGAATCACAAAACTATAGCCACAATTTTCAGATTTGTGGTGTAGATTTCTTTCCTCCTTTAACCTCAATGAACGATATCCAAATCATACAAAACCAACACCAAATAAACACCAATCCAATGCTATTTCTAGGGAATCAAGAAACAATATTACCTTCCTTAATAAGAAATCACAAACAGTAACAAGAAACCTAGTTGGTTCGCTAACCTTCCAATGACATGGAGCGACTTTCGGCCACTACAAGAGATGGCCCTCCAACAAGGGGTTTGCTTGGTCTTCTACCTCCACACCACAAGCACCACAACACAAGGAAGAGGGGCTAGAAGAGGCAGCAAAGATCGGTTTACTTGAGACATAGCAAGAACAAGCAAACCGATTGATAGAATGAAGGAAATCCGAGAGAAGAGCTCCGCAGGTCTTCACTCAAAATGCCAAGAAAATCTTCTATAGGGCTTTTCCAATTAGGTCTCAAAATTGCATTAGAGAGGACTAAATACCCTATGATGACATTACAAATATAAAAGACAGAAATGCCCTTGGAAAGACATAATAGGGCATGAAAGCTCGGTTTGCATGCAAACCGAGCACCTCCCAAAATAAAAACTAAAAACATTCTAGAATCCGCAAAATAATATCCCAAACAACATCCAATATCAAAAACATAAAAGTGAAATGTAAAATTTGAGCAAATATTCTTAAATGACCTCAAAATCTTCGATCCATTGCAAAGTCTTCCAAGAAGCACTCAAGAACTTCGTATCACGATCCGAAACTATAGAACGTGGCACTCCGTGTAAGCGAATGATCTCCTTGAAGAATCAATCTGCCATATGATTAGCATCATTGGTTTTATTGCAAGCTATAAAATAGGCCATTTTAGAGTGCCTGTCTACTACCACCCTGATAGAATCTCTGGATCTCGATGTTCGGGGAATGCCTAAAACAAAATCGACGCTGATTTCCACCCACGGATGTGAAGCTACGGGTAGAGGCATATACAAGCCCTACGAAAGGATACGACTATTAGCTTTCTTGCAAACAATGTAATGTTCTACAATCTTTTGAACATCCCGTTGCTAATGAGGCCAATGTAAATGTTCTTGGACATCCTCCAACATCTTTTTACAATCGAAATGACTCGCTAAACCTCCACAATGAGCCTCCAAAACAAGAGTTTCCTGAAGGCTACAAATAGGAATACATATCTTGCCTCCTTTGAAAAGAAAACCGCCCTCCAAATAAAAAGGAATTTCGGCCTTATCCGTGCAATTCTGATAGATAATCCTGAAGTCTGAATCTTTGGCAGACAACTCTTTGATCCAATTAAAACCAAAGAGTTGTGCATTAAGCTCGGTCATTAAAACAAATCATCTTGAGAGGGCATTGGCAACTTGATTAGTTTCACCTTTCTTATACTTAATGATATATGGGTAGCGTTCTAAGAATTCCACCCATTTGCCATGCCGACGGTTTAAATTTTCTTGGCTGCAAATGTACTTCAAAGTCTGATGATCGGAATGTATAATAAACTCCTTTGATAACAAATAGTGTTGCCACACCTCAAGGACCCGAATAACCGCAAAGAACTCCATATCATAAGTCGAATAATTTAAAGTGGCTCCTTTAATTTCTAGCTAAAATACGCAACCAGTTTGCCCTCTTACATGAGATCCGCTCCAATGCCTAACCTTGAGGCATCACATTCAACTTCGAACACTTTTGCAAAATTCAATAGTACTAATAAAAGAGCATTGCACAATTTCTCCTTGATCATGTCAAAACTGGTTTGGCAAGCCGGGGTCCAAACTAACTCTTTCCCCTTCTTCGTACAGTCAGTAATAAGGGCCATGATGGAGCTGAACCCTTTAATAAAATGATGATAAAAAGATGCAAGGCCATGAAAGCTGTGTACTTCAGATACATTCTCTAGAATAAGCCACTCTTTAATAGCTTCCACTTTTACTTTATCCACTTCCATACCCTCCTTAGTAATAATGAATCCCAAGAAATACACCTTGTCCCGGGAGAAGGAGAACTTTTTAAGATTACCAAATAATTGTGCCACTCGGAGAGTCTCAAACAATAAACGAAGGTGGCAGTATGAGTTAGTAGGTCAGAACTATAAATAAGAATATCGTCAAAATAAACGACGATAAACTTTCCCATGAAATCTCAAAGGAGGTGATGCATCACCCGCATGAAATTACTCGGAGCATTAGATAACCCAAAGGGCATAACCAGCCATTCATAGAGACCATATTTTGTTTTGAATGCCATTTTCCATTCATCACCTTCTCGGACACGGATTTGGTGATAGCCACTTTTAAGATCAATCTTGGAGAAAATAGTAGCACCACTGATTCATCAAGCATATCTTCAAGATAGGGAATAGGGAAGCGGTACTTAATAGTGATTTGACTAATAGCTCTACTGTAACGCCCCAATAATTTAAAACCATCTTTCCTTATTTAAAAATACGTCATATAAAATTTTTCTGTTAATTTATTCAGCATTCGAGATTCATTTAGAAAAATGTATATCAGAGTAAGTAATGCGGAATAGGTAATATGAATTTCAAAACATAGTTTCAAATGTTTTAGCAAAAGTCCCAAGGTCCCTGACTACAATTTTTTGTAATATTCAAAATACTACTAATATCAAATTACCAAAATACCCTTTTTCCTCAAAACATCAATATTCCCCCCATCCCATGTGAGCCACACCTATCAGGTCAAATCGACTGATAGCACAAGGGGTCATCCTGGAATGCCTCCTCCTCAACTGGTACGTCATCATCGTTATAAATATGTAACACCCTGACTTTTTAAGTTGGTGAACTATCAGGGTATTAACAAGGGCATTCTTGAGCGTTAATTCTAGAGGTATTTCTATTGTGTTTTCCCTGTATACGTGGTGTAATCGAAGTGTTGGAGTTTGGAGGATATTACATGACGTATACGTGTCACCTCATGACATGTATTTATGGGGAAAATGTTATGGGATATGAGTTAAGTGGGGAAAAGGTCGGAAAGGCTGTCCAGGGTGTTTTTAGATGCTGCGGACGACAAGGCGGACGCATTATGTCATATGTAAATGCATTGCATTATGTCCTAGACGTTTGGGATGAGTTTGGGGATGTGAGGTATCGTCCTGACTTCACTATGCTGTGAAGTTGCGGACGAGGCTCCGAACGATGCGGACGAGAAAAGTCGTCCGCAAATGCATCGTGAAGTCTTCCTTAGCTTGGGGATGACACTTAGGATGAGATTTCTCATCCTGACTTCGCTGTACGATGGAGTTGCGGACGAGGGTCCGGACGATGCAGATGAGAAAAGTAGCGTCCGCATCGATTCTGTTCTAACTTAGACAGTTTCGGACTGGTAGGGAAGGCTGCGGACGAGTCAAGATGTCATCCAATTTGTCTCTGTCCGATTTTAGGACACTTTCGAACGATAGTGCAGACGCGATGTGGCGTCCGAAACTCAGTTTCGGACGGTACAGACAGGACGTGGATGCATTCTCCCGTCCGAAGCCTCAAAATAGCCTGCGATAATTTAGCCTTGTGGACGAGTGTGGATGAGACCTATGCGTCAGCATGTGTCCAAAATAGCCCAGAACCTAAGAATAAAATAGAAAGAAAATCGAAGGAAATCGTAGAAAATCACGGGAGAGCCGACAGAAGCGACCCTCTCCTCCCCCTGGGTGACGAAAATCGTCCCTCTATGCTGGTGGCCATCTCCTCCTTGTCCCATAGGGCACTGATGGTGTCCCTCTATTTCTAGGTAATAGCTCTCCCTTCCTTTTTAGTCTTCAATAATTCCTACATGAGTAAGAAATTCCAGAGGGAGTGAGAGAGAGAGCTGCAAGTGAGAGTGTCCAGTGAGGGTGAGAGTTGAGTGAAATTGTAAGTGTTGTGTGTGAGTGAAGTGAAATGAGGATGTGAGGTGTGTGTAAACGTGAGTAAGCTAAGAAGTTAGAGTGGGTTGTGAGCTTGGAGCTGGGAGCTGAAACTGCCGTCAAAGGAGAGCTGTCCCTGAGTGATAGAGTCTTCAAAAATTGGTAAGGGATTAGGGGTGTTTTGGAAGGCCCTGCACCACAAGTATGGGTGTGTGACTTAATTAAATGTTGTGAGATTAGTGTTAATGCTAGTAAAATGCTTACTGTGAGTAAATGCTTAATGTACATTAGTTGTTAGTCAATTGTATGTTAGTTGTTAAGTCTGTTAATTACCTTGTTTACTGCTAGCATGTATTGGTTGCCTTGAAATGCTATTACTAAGTGTTGATAATGTTACTAATGCTCGGTATGCTATGTGATTTGGTGTTAGAGTGTAGTGAATTTCCTGCTGTAATGAATTGCTTGGTTGTTGAATTGCCCCATGAACTTCTTTATTGATTGTGCTAGTTTGATAGTAGACAGTAGTTTGATAGTGATAGTGATGAAACAAAAAGTGAAGTAAAAAGTGAAGAAAGGAAATGTAAGTGGTTATGTGCAGAATTTTCATAAATTGTGTGGCTTTTCTTGTTGCGTGCTTTCTAACAAGCTTGATGTTGAATTAGATGATAAATAATGAATCAGAGCATGTCCAACCTAACTAATCATTAAATTAACCTAACCGGGGTAGTTAGTTTAATTAGCATGTTACTGGAGCAATGTGTTAAATAAGTGAAGCAAGTTAACCAACCAACTAGTGAGCATGTAACTGGAGGACTATAATTGTATGAGCAGGAGCATGTGACTATCTAGACTATTTAACTAGACATTTAACATATTAAATAGAAACTAATGAACAAGAGCATGTTAAACTAATTAGCGAAATAACAATGAACATGTTAAGTAACTTAACTAGAATTAATTAGAGTAATTGGTAAGATGAGCTTGTTAATCAACTAGCATAACTAAATTACTTAAAAGCTGAGCATGTTAATGAACTAGCATAAGTAACTAAGGTGAAAATTGAGCATGTTCAACTGACTAAGGTGAAAATTGAGCATGTTTAACTAGCTTGTAATTAACTAGACTAAAAAGTAATAATCAGATTCAAGTATGTCAAAGAACTTAGATAAAAATGTTAGGGAGCATGTTAACCGACTAGTGTAAGTAACTAAAATAATTAAACTTGAGCATGTAAATCACTTAGGATAACTAAGTAGAATAATTGCCTAGAATAATAAATGTAGGAAGCATGTAATTGGACTTATTTGAAGTATCTAATTAGAGTAATAAATGTAATTGATAGTTGAGCATGTAAATTGGTAATTAATAGTTGAGCATGTAATTAAATAACTAGTTTCGTAATTGAAATCGGTATCTTGGATGTAACTAATAAATGCTTTTGTTATTGTCTTCTTGGTTGTCTCTTATATTGAATGTTTTACCTTCTTTTACATACGCTATCAGTTATATGCACAATTTTAATTATAGTTACTTTTATTTAATCGTACTTCAATTATTATGAATGGTATGTTGTGAACCATCATGCATCAAGATAGGTTGAGTGTAACGACCCGCTTTTTATTTACTTTAAAATCGCGTAAAATTTAAAACTTTTCTTTTTATAAAAACGTCAGAGTCTTTTCCTTTTATAAAACCCGATCATTAAAACTCTTTACTTAAAACATTTATCAATTGCAGCAGAAGTAATAAACTCCTTTTATGAAATGCAGCGGAATTAAAAAAAAAGGTTAAGAAATATTAAATAATCTACAAAACCCTTTTTTTACAAATAATTTCTATTTAACACCTGAGCTCAGCCAACCACAAGATCCACCCGTGCAAATCCTTCATCAATTGTCTTTGACATATTCACTAGCTTCTCGTACGTACCTACATCACAAGATCTAACTAATGAGCCTAATGCTCAGTAAGTCATAAAATGAAATAAAATGCAGATGATATGCATGATCATACACAATGCATTACAGAAAAGAACCGTATCCTTTCTGTTAGGCCAGAGTGTCGGATACTTCTATTAGTCATGTAGCTTAATTGTAACTCCGACGAGGAGCCACACCAATAGTGGTATCATTGCATACCGTCATTGATCACTTTTGTTAAAGACATTGGGTATTTCAGTACAAGAGAATTGAGAATCTTAAGGTTCATGTGACTTAACCGTACCTCACCGCCCCTTACGTGAGAGCAGGCACTCTAATAAGGGTGTCAGCACGATGAACCATCCCCAATCCTCCTGAACCCCCACATGCCTATTTACATATATTAAGTATGTCATGCAATATGCTTGTGAATACATACAGTCTTATACAATAATAAAAATGTCTAATAAACATATCATTAAAAGAACCTAGTTCTAGTAAACACACAACATACAATCATAGTTCTTGTGATGTATGGTCCGAAGAACAAAACACAGTAAATATCAACTTACCTGGCATCCCTAGCGCGGTTCAGAAATTAACACTATCCTTCTTCTCTTTTATACCTTCAAAATAATTATAATTTATTTATTAATATTTTTATCAATCATAAATCTTAACTTTGCTATCGTTATTCCTTGTTTACTATTTTATAGTTTAATTATTGCTTAACGAATTTCTATTAATTTATCTTCATTAATTTTAAGGTCAATAAATGAATAACCTTAATTTATACTTTTTCCCTTTAAATCACAATTATCCAATTTAACTGATATTTATTCATTAATAACATAATTTCTAACGCTTAACAAATTTCATTAGTCAACCTAATTACTTAGCAACCACGCAGTAATTATTTTCCAATATCTTAACATGTGCAACGAGATAATGATAGCCAACAATAGTTGTTCATTCCATCAATGTGACCTGATAATAAAGTGAATTTACTTTATAAAATTGAATATTATTTTACCACAAAACCATATTTTTCACAGCAGAGTAGAGAACCATCCAATTCCTTTTATCCAAACGATAACCAACATAGCACATTTATTTATCCTTTTTATCCTATTAGAAAGGCCGTAGATAAATCATCCAGACAAACAACCAGAAGCTAATATGAAATCACTCACAACAGTAGACATTGAAAAACTAATCCAAAATATCAATCTAACATGTTTCCACGTCCAACAATCTATTCAGAATATTAAACTTAACATGCTTAGACTAACAACAACGTAGATAGCCAAAAATGATCAATAATCCATCCGACATTACATAATAGCACAACAGGTTAACAACCCATACCCAATTGCATAACCAAATGGCAACACATGCTATCCATAATCCAATGTGCAGTTAACATAGACGAAACCTACCATAATTTATTCTAACTTCCGCACCAACAAAACTACAAGATTCACAAACCCTATGCTAATTCTTTAACTCCATTGTATTGGTATCATATCATCAAATGACAGCCATTCACAAAAATGCAAATGCTAAAATAGGTTCATCAATGATTTTCCATAATTTCATCTTCCAAGTTGTACCACAGTTTAGAAATTGCAAAACTTACATGAATCTAACTCAACATCTAAGCATAGTAAAATCCATTCACAATAGAACGACAGAGAGTATTTTGCTCAATTATTCATCTGTCTAATGCAGAACATAAATCTCCATTATCCAGTAGCAACCCGAATATACAGAACAAAATAGCAATTCAAAACTCATTTAAGAAAGCAGAACATAAAACTTAACCCATGTCCATTGTTCAACAAGCAACATACAGATTTACAAATTTTAAACTGAGTACAACAGGGAATTAGCAAGGAAGGTATCCAATTTACTTGAAGCACCCGAAGCAACAACTCCAACTATCCAGCATTTCCTCACTCGGCCCTCAGCTCTAGAACATCACCATTTCTCCCCTGACATCCAAAGCACCCTCTTCTGTATCCAACCACTGTTGAACCTATATAGGTAGAGAAGGTTGGAATATTTATCAATTCAAGGAAGGTGGTCCAATGGCCAAACTCCACGCTGGAAGTTTGCTATCATTTCAGGAGAGAAATAAACCGGTTCATCAGAACCATAGGACTAGACCGATTCAATTTTCCAGCGAGCCAAAGCCCGAGCCCCTGCCATCACTGTCGTCACCGATTCATCCACCGAATCGTCCATCGCAGAGTCGAGTTACTCGACAATCAACAATTGAAACACTTACCTTGGATATTCACGAAGAGAGATGCAGACCCCCGATAGCACGGATAGGTGATTTGCAGCAACGGGCCAGCTCCAACTCGTGCCCTAGCCGTGGCACAACCACGATGTCACCAGCAGCACACCGAGCCAAGAGTCGCACGCCAAACCCAAGCCATCGCCGTCATCACTCGCTTCCGATCGCTCTCTCACCGTCACCTCTCTCGCTTCTCTTGGTCTCTCACTCGCTTTCTCCCCCCTTCTCTTTTCTAAATTTCTCTTCTTCAATTTAGAATAAAAACCCATAATAACTACTCCAGCCGAACCAAACCAAACCGGTTCACCCTTCATTCTATTTCTTCAACCGATTCAACATCTTCCCTCCTATTTCAATTTATTTCCTTTTTATTTCAATTCTTTAATTTCTTCTTCTATTCCTCCTCAATTTAATTAATCCTCATTTTAATAAATTAATATTACGTATATATTTTTATGCGTCGAATATACATATTATATATGTTAGTCGACCCAAATTCCAACTCCCGACTTACTCTAGATATCGATTAGCGATAATTAAGGGTCCAATTTAATTTTCTCAATTCCATTTCATAAACTAATTTTCCATTAAGTAAATCCTTGATTATTATCCAAATATTCTCCAATTAAATTTCTCATCAAATAAATCCCTCAATTATCCTTATACCCAAATAATTTTGCAATTAATTTTACTTAATTCTATCACGAAAAATCAGGGTATTACATTGAGAATGTATGAGCATGCATCATGTTAATAGAGACAAATAAGAAGTGTCACGATGTGGTACGCAAGCATGCATAAGTGAGGTATAAAGCTAAGAAAAAGTAAAAAAAAAAATCGAAAGGAGTTGGCAGTGGATGGGTAGCGGATCTAGTCTGTGATCTAGGCTTAGCACCTCACTCATAGGGTACGGGAGTTCTAGATGTGAGGAAAAAGGCTAGGTTCGACCACTATGCCATTGCACGAGAAAGATCTCCCAATTCCAGCTCAAAGTACGAGTATGAAAATATGGAATAATAGAATAATAGAATAATGGGTCCCACAGGATCAAAGAAAGAATGAGTAAAGTAATAAATTGATTAATGACTTAATGAAAGGATCGGTCTGAGTGGCCCCTATTTCGAAAGGACTAAAAAGTGGCATTCATGTTGCATTTCCCTTTTTCCTTACTAAGCCTTCGGGCTTACAGTTGCTTGTGGTGTAGATGTAGGTACCCGTACATAGAGTTAATGAACGGACTAGGAGTAACGGAAAGAAGAACAAACAATAGCAAGCAGGGATGATGGATCTGCTCATGCGAGGGAGATCGTGGCTGGCCAGGCACATAAAAAAGGTAAAAGAGAAACGGTTTTTAATTAAGTTTAGTTTTCAAAGTTGCAATTAAATTAAGTAGTAAGTTATATAAAAAGTAGTATTTCAATGGGTTAGTATTTTATTTTAAAACTATTTAATTACACTTTCGTAAATGTTTTCAATAAAGGACTTTGTTTTATAACGTTGCCGCATAATTTATTTAAATGAGATTTTTCTAACTAGTTTTATGAACGGTTGGTAGCGATCCGGACTTAGGCGCCCTCTGATTTGGTTTTAAAAAGAAATCTCAAAATTTCACGCATTTTCAAGGAATTATAAAAATTCAGGTCGTTTCAAAATATCACCTACATTACGGGGAAAACAATGAGCCTAGAGCCCAACAAGAATCAAAATTAAATGCAATGCAGATGAATGCGTGATCACACAATGCATTACAGAAGAGAACCGTATCTCTTTTGGAAGTCAAGGTGGAATACTCCCTAGGGTCATGCGGCCTAACCAGTCACTCCGAAGAGAAGATATATCCATCGGGGGTGTTCCACAAGCCGGTATCCTCACTTTTTGAAGACATTGGGGATTTCAAAATGGGGGAAGTGTGAACCCTAGATTCCACGTAGCTAACGCCTATCTCACTGCTCCCTACGTGGGAGTATCCTACCCTATGGAATGTCACAAAATCACCTGAACCCCCACACGCCTATTTACGTATATTAGGTGTGACACACAATATGTAAACAATTTCATAAATCCTAGGATGATGCATGAATGCCACAAAATAAATCACAATATAAACATACAAAGGAATCACAATTCAGCATGGTCATCATTATCACTACCACTAGAAACAGTTAGAACTAAGGAACTTCCATTTTTATGCAAGTCGAAGTCGATATCATTTATTGTTTTATTTATTGACAGTTATGACCAAGAAAAATAACTCTAAATCCATTCGCAAGGTTCACTTCAACTATATTTCCACTACCCTATACGGGTTTCCTAATTAATTCAAGTAAGCACATTACAGGCATGCTTTCAATGCAACGATACTAAACATGAGTAGGAGAATAGTTTACAATTTCTGACAACATCAAGCAACCTATCCCCCCAACGATTTTCAATTCTAGATTTGATGCTTTCAACATTTAGTTTATCCTTTCTCCTTGATAGTAATAAAAATAGTATCCTCAAAAGAATTTCATGTAGACCAAATTAACATTCACTACTATCCACAATTGAGACAACGAACATGATATATAACGACATTAAACAGTACAAAATTTTAACCAATCACCAAATCAGACTTTCATTCTTCTCACTATCGAATTTAATGATCCATGTTTGTCATAAAAGCAATTCAAAGCATTGACAGTTTAAATAAAAGTATAACAGTTCTAACTTTCAGCAACTTATCCAGAATTTACCATTTCAAGCAAAACATTCCAAAGTAAATCAATATCATTCAAAACCCGTAATGTAGAGCCTCCTCAGGCCAACTACAATTCCAATTCTTACCTCAATTTTTCCAACAACTTAACGTAAATAGAACAACAACCAAAAGCAACAAAACAGTAGCCAATGTGTATCCGCTATCCTTCCAACTCTCAATAGTTCCTATACAAGGCAACATAAATGATAAATCCCATTTTCATGTCCAACTTGACTTAAACCAGAGGTCCATGATCAAACCTATAAACTTCTTAACAATAATTCTTACCTTTGCTTCACTTCACGGATGGACAAACAGAACAACACTTCACATGCCACTCAACACTCTCCAATTCCTTCCCTCACAAAGCACACACCCTCTCCCAAACTTCCAGTAGCTAAAAATGAGTACAGAACATAGAAGACCCACCACTGATAGACGGAAGAGGGAGAGGGGACGTCAGCTACAACAGGGGATAATCTACAGAAGAAAACTAGCCATTGTTCAAACCAAGAAAAAAGGTCCATTGAGGAGATGCTCGGTGGAAAGCTTCCACACCTATGGGAGAAGCCTAGATATGCTGCAGGAGAGTTAGGGGAGAGATTTTGTTAAGTGGATTACGAAATTGGAAGAGAGATAATGGAATTATAAATGGGTTTCTCAGATATTTTTGACTTTTTGGACGAGATAAGTTGTCCGAAATCTATTTCGGATGAGAAAGACGCGTCTGAAAACTCACAAAAATTGGTGCAGATTTGTTTCCTCCACATCCGCGTCGTCTGCGCCCAATTTTGGACGAGATAGATGCGTCCGAAATGTCCCCAAAAATTGTACAGATTCATTTCTTCCACATCCACGCCTTCCGGACCTCATCTGAAAACGCATGTGTACACGTTTTTCTTAAATTTCACACTTGGATCAATTTTCCAATATTGACCCCATGCTTTTTAAGCATAACTTAACATGTATCATCACGCAACTTGACAAAATATTCATATATATTACTTATCCAAATTTAATACATCCATAAAACAAAAAAATATTTTTGGGGTATACATCTGTACAATCAACACACATACGCATAGAGCCATCCTTCTTGGGAACCAATAATGAGGGAACTGCGCATGGGCTAAGTGATTCACAAATATACCCCATCTCAAGTAATTCAGTGACCTATATGTGTAATTCTTTTGACTCCTCTGGATTAAGTCTGTAAGATGGCCGATTAGATAAGACAGCTCCCGATACAAGATCTATTTGGTGCTCAATACCCCTCAAAGGCGGCAATCCTTGAGGTAACTCTTCAGGAAACACATCTTCAAATTTCTTGAATATTTTTTAGATCGGTTCAGGAATAGATCCCAATTCCTCAACTCTTTCTTTGAACAACATCAATACTATAGGACCTCCTTGCAGCAAGGCCATCTTAAGGTCTCTTTTAGATAAGATTAAGGATGTCTCGGCCCTCCCTTTACTCATGCTTTTGTGATCTTTGGCGATTTGTTCAGGACTAAGAGGCCCCAGGTTAATCGTCTTTCCCTTGAACTCAAGAGAATAAAAGTTCATGAAACCATCATGGATTGTCTTATTATCATATTGCCATGGCCTCCACAATTGTAAGTGGCTTGCATTCATGGGGACCACATCAAAAAGTGCATCATCTTCATAGCCTCCGATAGCAAAAGTTAAGTGGGCTTGCTTGGTTACCTTAATCGGATCTTTGTCATTCAACCAATTAAGCTTGTAAGGATTTGGATGGAGGGTGGTCTCTATTCCCAATTTCTTAATTACTTCTGAGGAGACAACGTTTGTACAACTTCCTCCATCTATGATCAATGAAAAAAGTTTCCCCTTCACTTGACACCGAGTATTAAAAATTGTTTCTCTTTGTAGTTCCTCGTCACGATTCTATATAGCCATAGACCTTTTCATTACCACAAGCAAGGGTCCCTCTTGAGCATCAAAATTTTCTTCCACGGACTCTTCAATAGGACTAGAAACTTCTTCTTCTTCATCTTCACTCACAACTTCATTAGATTCTACTCTAAAAAACATCACTCATTTGTTCAGACATTGGGAAGCTATATGACCGAACCCAAGACACTTGAAGCATTTCACATCTCTTGATCTAGGCTTTGATGGATCATTGAACAACTTCTTTTCATCATTGGCTTTCAGGGGATTAACTTTTTCATCACTTTTAGGAATCAGTTTTTGTGGGGTATTGGTCTTTTGAATTGGCCGAGTTGTGGTTTCCTTCAATCCCATCTTCTTTTGTCTTTCTATCTTTAATGCAAGTTGCACAATGTTGTCCATGGTGTTAAAAGGTTGTAGTTCCACTAGATCCCTAATATACCGTTGGAGGCCTTTAATAAATCTAGCAATGCTTTGCTCTTTTGGTTCATCATTGGAGCAATGAGTTTTAAGACCATCAAACTCGGTCAAATATTCCTCAACCGAGGATGTCCCTTGCCTCAAATTTTGTAGTTATAGATAGAGTTCTTGCTTATAGTGGGGTGGCACAAACCGCTTTTACATCAATTCTTTCATAGTTGACCATCTTCTAATATCATCATATCCATCCCTCCTTCTTTGGGTCTTAGTATCTTCCCACCAAAGAATTGCATAACCAGACAATTCTAGGGTGACCATTTGAAGTTTAGTCTTTTCGGAAAATTCATGACAATTGAAAATTCTATCCACCTTTTCCATCCATTCTAGGAAGTCACTACCATTATTGGAGCCTTTAAATGGGGGAATAGTGGCTTTCACATGTCGCATCTCATTACGATTGGAAGATCTCCTCCTTGGACTAAAAGAGAAATCCGCCTCGGTTGCAAAATTTTCCTCCTAATCAAAACTATCCATTCGATCCCTTGATTCCCTAGAAGTGCTCAATCTTCTTCTAGGAGCAGACATCCTTGGCTCTCTCACATTGTCATAATAGGGTCTATCATGATCATGTTGCATTCTTTAAAGTGTTTCTTTCACCTCATCAAGTTGAGCTTGTAAATTGTTTTTGGTTTGGGTAGCCTCCCTCTCCGGTGGTGGTGAATCATTCAGTTTAGCTCTCCTACCTCTTTGGTAGTTTACTCCACTCCTTGTACTCATGATAAGCACTAATAAGACATAATTACAACAGCAAAAGCACGAGCTAGGCTCTGATACCAGATGATAGAGTCCAAGACTCTAATTGCACAAATTACCAAATCTGTAAATCAGCTAGTGACAAATCCGAGCTTCAATTCTAAAACGAATGTAACTTCAAATGCATATGGTCTTTAGAGTTCAAATTTCTATGGCTGTTAGATAGCATTCCCAAGAGTAACGTGTCAAAGTTTCAGTTTTAAATTCAATAAGATTAGCGAGATACACACCAAAGATTACAGATTCCAGATTAGGGTTTCATTACTCAGATTTTGAGCAACAAAAATAGAACGTCAATAACTTCCCCTGCATAAACCCTTTTATCTCCAAAATCACAGGGCTATCAATCAACAATTAGAAGAAGAACACCCTCAATTTCTAGCTAAAATAGACACGGACTATTGGAGTTGTGTGTGCTTGATGTGCACCAAGTCACAAGAGTTGCTAAAGAAGCAACCGGGTAACGTATGCGCCAACAATCTGACCACAAATCTTCAGTTGTGAATAACTTCTGAACCATAATGAATTAGGAGCTGAGATTTGGAGGGGCTTGCAACAACACTTATAGAATACGTATATAAAAAATTCAGCGTAAAAGTCCTTCATAATATCCAGATATGATCAACAGAAGACAGCCCACGGAATTAGGGTTTTACGAAACAGTTCTGTTGACCGAGAATAAAAACTCAAGAACTCAGCGAGCATATGACCAATAAATACCAAACTTGGAGGATAAATCAATGACAATATAGAGATTAATTATACCAAAGATGAGAGCAATATAACGAACAAAAAGGTTTCAAATCGCAGACACAATTGCAAATCAAAAAATAGAAATATCGCAGAAACAGTTTCTTGGCTGAATATATATATATATATCTTCTAATCACCACTCTTCAGAAGTAATTTAATAAAAAATAACCCCACGAACCAGGAAAAGCAAGAACACCTTCAGTATTTGCAACAAATAAAATAGAAAGAACTCCAAGGATTCTGCACACCTCCAATGGGAGAGGGGGCGACTTTGCTTAGCCTCACCAAATCGGGTTGGCACTCTCCAAGGGGGTTGTGGCTTTTTCCACCTCCACTCCACAATAGACCACTACAAGAGAGGAGTGGCTTGGAAGAGGCAGCACCAATCAACTCGATCAAGGAGCAACAAGAAAGATCGAGTTGATGCAAAAGGGAGAAGTCGCCGAGAGGACAGGGGAACTCCTCGGTCTTCACACCAAGGGAGAAAACTAGGTTTTCTTTTCAAATCTTCAAAATTCCAAATCAAGTTTGATTAGGGTTCATTAGAGAGGATAAAATACCTCTCTAATGGTAAAATTACAAGGTTGCCCCCAAAAGACAAATTACAAATAAAACCCTAAACAGAAAATGAAAAAAATGACTTCAAAATTAAACACACTAAATAATTCCGTGGTTGGATTTGTGCCTCTGAAAATGGGACGTTTGACATAGCAAATGAACCCCAAACGTAACGAAAAATACCATTTTAGAACGCTCTAGATGTCAGCTACAAAATGTCTGAAGGACAAATTGTGAAAAAAAGTCTTCCCGATTGCCAAAAATACACTTGAATGCCCGGAGGTCAGATTCTAGGCGGAAAAAGAAAGCCCACAATTCTTCTATGATAAGCATGACATCCACTAGTCCAAATGCATCGAATCCTCTTTGTGAAATTTATCAAAACTCTCCTCCAAGTTAGCTAGAGAAGAGACACCTACAAAATAAATAAAAAAGTTAAAAAATAAAGGAGCCCTTGGCTCGGGCTCAGGTGACGGGACCTTGGGGCACATCAGTGCTATAATCAGTATCGCAAAACTATAGCCGCAATTTCCAGATTTGCGGTGTAGATTTCTTTCCTCCTTTAACTTCCATGAACGATATCCAAATCATTCAAAACCGACACCAAATCAACACCAATCCAGTGCTATTTCCAGGAAATTAAGAAACAATATTACCTTCCTTACAAAGAAATAACGAACAGTAACAAGATGTCACTCCTTACGTTTTTCTATTATCATGATGCATGTCCATGAGAAACAATATCATGATGCATGTAATTGGAAAATAGTAATAACAATGATATAAAAGCATGAAACATGAAGTATTAATCACAACCATATATATACAAGTAAGAGGCAGAATAAAATCTACTAAGACCCTATACATGGTGGTACATTCTAAACATGCTTGGTAATTAAAAGAGGCAATAACAATTAGACATGCTTGTCAATTTAAGGAAAATGGTAATATCACAGACATGCTTGGCAGTTTAAACGAAACAATAATCGTATGCTAATATCCTAAACATACTCGAAAATTAAACTAATAACATGCAATTTGCATAGGCATAATAATTATAGCAACATGATGGAAATGTAAACAAACAATTACAGTAAATGACACGGCTAATGGTGTACAGCCTCCACTAGCCAACGACTCTACTCAATTTCTTACCTTGAAGCTTTAATGCGTACTAGCACTTATTCGTTATTCTTCTTCGTCTTTTTGATACCTTCACAAATTAGTAACATTTATCATTAATAATTATGACTCACTAATCTCATTATCTTCTTCCTATCATAATTTGTATAATAATTCTAGGAACACATTTGACACTCCAAAAAGAAACATAACCTATCTCAATATCCAAATCGTAACAATACAGTGAAACAAAGCACAGGCTAATTAATTATTTTAACATGGAAAATGTGTGATCAAACTAACGCAACAGTAGTTAACTTCCTCCAAACATGCATTGCATAAATCTAAGGTGTAGACACTAAACTTCAATCTCACCATGCATGAATTAATCCAACATACATGTAATATCCCAAACATGTCCAATAACAATATTCTAAAAGCACAGTTTCAAAACCAAAACATATTATGTTTATGCTTCAATATCGAACTATAAGATGGTAGCCAAATCATTCTAATTTTAGTGCATAACTTCACTTTATAGATTGAAATACAACACTACAACAATCTATTGCAACTGCTATGTCACCAATCAACATACAAAATCAAGCTCCATTATAGGTTAATCATGCCAACTCGTTACAATTTCTGCATAACACAATAACTAGTAGGGTGTATCATTCAACAACTCATCCAACAGGGATATGAATTTATCACAACAAGGATAAATCCAAAACAACAACAGTATCAAGAATTTTGGCGAATCTGTAATCGGCCAATTAGAGCATAATCCATAAAATTCCAGAATATTATTCTCAATGCGTATTCGAACCAACAACAGCTAAAGGAGGATTTGTTACCTGCAGCTCACACACAGTCAGCACCCTGAAGAAACCTAGAACACAACAGTATCACTAGAGAGACCTAAGTTTTGCTCTCCCTATTCTCGGCCTTGTTCCAACACTAGAGAGCACTCTCATCTCCTCTCTAGTTTGCTACACACGAAGAAGACACTCTCTGCCAAATTGGAGGGCAGAGAGTATAAACTTTCTGTAATGACCCAGTTTTTCATAAATCCTTTAAAAATGCGTGAAAATTTGAAACTTTTTCAAATCCACTACAACCCTCTTTATTTAAAATTCTTTTAAAGAAATACATATCAGAGTGCATCTAACCAGACTGCTACTAAAACCCTTTTCATTCTACCCACTACGAAAACCACTATAAAATCATTCGTGGGAGTAAAAATATTTTTTTAAAACATAGTGGGTTTAGCAAATCATGGCGGAAGCGTTAAATAATTTAATAAGGAAACTTAATGAAAGAACTAAAAATTAAATACACTTAAGAGAAATGAAAACGAAGAATTAAATACACTTTGGTTCTAATAAGCCAGGCCAACCCCAATCACGCTCGTGCAAATCCTTCATCCCTGCTTTATTATCTGTTCATCATTTTTCACATCTACTCCTAAGTCTTTGCATCGAATTCACGTACAAGTACCTACACCTACACCACAAGTAACAGTAAGCACAAGGGCTTAGTAAGGAAAAAGGTTTATGCAACATGATATACATATCTTTAGTCCTTTTGGAACGGGGGCCACCCAACCCAATCTTTTCATTACATTATTGGTTCTTTGGTTCTTTACTCATACATCGAGCTTGAGATTGGAGGGGTCTTAAGGGATTGAATAGTTGGTCAGACCTAACCCTTTACTTGCAACTAAGTCCCCGTTCCCATCAAGGTAGGGGGCTTCGCCTAGATGTAGACTAGATCCGCTACCCATCCACCCCCCAACTCCCATTTTCATCATTTTCTTTTGTCCCTGTGCTGGGCTAAGCTACCGGACCATAGAAACCTATATCATCTTAACGTTTTTCCTCCTTTTCATCATTTATCCTCACTCATGCATGTGTGAGTACCCCCACCAAGGAGACAATCCCTATTAGTTTCTATTAACGTGATGCATGGCCATACATTCTCAACCTAACATGATGTATGATGCTTTATAACGTAACATTAACAGAAATTGAAGTGTGCATTGAAATAAAAGTAATTGCAATTAGAATTGCGCATAGAATGAATAACAGAAATTGAAAGTGCACAACAATACAGGGAACAATTATGATATCGAATTGAAAGCAATGAATGAACAATATGAGACGATAAAGTAACATGTGATGAATTACACAATTAATGAAACATGCTTGGTATACTAAGTCAAACTAAACATGGAAACTTGCTTTAGATAATAACTGGAAACATGCTTGTAAATTGGAAATTCTTATTTTATTTGATTAAGCATGCTTTTACTCTAATTATTAAACATGCTATATTTAATAGACTAGTTATTATCCTAGTTAAATACATACTCGAGATGATTAGATACTCAAGAAAGATTACATTCATTATGCTAGTTAGTTATTCTAGTTAATTACATGCTCAAGAAAGATTACAAACATGCTTAGATTAGATTATTGACATGTATTGAATTTTAAACTAACAAAAGAAGAGTAATACTATTACTACGATATAAGGAAACTGCCACTACAATGATTAAATAATAGATATACAAAACAGAACCATTGTTTAGGAAACTATCATCATTCAAGTACTAAACATTTATCTCATTCCATCATTAAGCTTTCATCATAGCATTAATCTTTATCAAGGCTCTATCAAAGTAAAGAATTTGAAATAAAGAGAATTAAGAGAATTGCAGGAATTGCAGGAAACTAACAATGAACGAGTTAATATCTAACAATTCAAATAGTTAACTAACATACATGAAGGTTAATAGTTGATTAACATGCTTGAAGATTAAATAAGTAATAGTTAACTAACATGCATGGGGATAAATAGTTGATTAGCATGCTTGAAGATTAAACTTAGTTAACATGCTTAAGTAGTAATTAACATGCTTAAGTTAATTAATTACTCTAATTTATTAACATGCTCAAGTCCAATTAATTACTCTAGCTACGTTGATTAACATACTCGAGTAAGAAGTACAATTTGGATTCTAATTGATTTCAATTACATATGCTTAAGGTTAAGTTGAGTTAACATGCTAGTCAATTTAACATGCTAGTCTAGTTAATTATCCTAGTGAAGTTAATTAGTTAACGATGATTAATTAGGCGACTAGTAAATTAATTAAACATGCATCAAGTTTAATTAATCACTCAAGTCCAGTTAATTTACTCTAATTAGATTAACATGCTTAAAGAAGGATCACAATTATAGTAAATTGAACATGCTTATACAGAGAAATTTAACTAACAACAAGAGAATAAGCAACAAGGATAAAATCGACATAAGAAAAGGGAAATCAGTTCATTCACGCTTATCACATCCTCGTATCTCTTTAGTTTATCATCCTCCATTTCATCACAAACTACTCCACAACAATTTTTCATCAACCAACTAGTATCTACAAAGTAACCAAATCACAGCACTAATAAAATAATAGAGCTAACACTAAGGAAATATCACAGAACAATAAAAACACGGGCACAGAATATCGCAACAAAGGAACAAAACTAAAAACCCAAGAAATACTATAGAGCATCAATAAGGGAAATAACAACAGAAACTCATCCAAGGAAACCTACACTTCTCATGCACCCCTACTTGTGGTGTAGTGCCTCCACAGGCTAAGACACCCCTATTTCCTTACCACAGGTGAAGAACTAACAGGGACAGCAAGGATTCCAAGCCACCCATAGTTCACACAGCTCACACTCGCGGACAACACCTCATTTCTGCTCACAGGGCTCCAAGCTTCACTTTCACTCATAGCTCTCCCTCAACCTCACTCACGTAACACGCTCAACCCACCATGACTAACTCACACTTCACTTAATCTAAGACTCACTTTCACGAAGGTTTCTCTCACACAATGGAACTCTCCCCTCTCATTGGTTCTCACGCAGAAGATGCAACGTTAGAGAAGCAAATGGCAAGGGAACGGAATATCACCTGGAGAGGAGGGGACAAAAGATACGCCTAGGAGGGGAGGGTGCAGGAGAAAGCTCTTGCTGGTCTATCCTGGAGGCACCTCGCTTGGTCTGTACCTGGAGGGGAACGCTTCGTTGTCAGGGAATGGCGTTTGAATTGGTTCAGGGTCGTTTTCCTTTCGACTTTAAATCTTTAATGTCACAGAACTAGGCACTTTCGGAAGATTGTGAACGCTCTGATCTCTTCCGCAAGTGTAAAATTACTAAGGGTAAATGGTTTTCACGGACGAGGAATGGCATCCTTGTCCTGGTACGTACCGTTTGAAGTAACCTTCGGACACATTTTGGTGTCCACAACACGAGGCTGGCCATGTCCAGATTCATCCACACAGGCCATCCGGAAGCAAATGTGGCTTCCGCATGAAGCGTCTGCACGTGTCCGCATATGTCCATGAATTGGACAGATGAAAATCGGACGAGGCCTCACCTCAATCCAATAATTCACAGAAGCAAAACTTACCAGAAGACTCACAATCATATAAACCCAGTAACATCTCTCTTGTTTTTCCTTCAGAGAATCCATCGACAAGATGTCAGCAATGGTTTCTCATCCATCAAACTCCAGAACCATCAAAAACTCTTCCTCACGTACTCACAGTTTTAGACTTTCTCTCTTTCACTCTCTATTCTCACAATTCCAAAACCTCACAATTTCATTGTCTCTCTCTCTCTCTCTTACTGGCTCATTCTCTCTCTCTAACCACTTGCAAAACAAAACTCCAAAAGAATAAGAAGAAGACTTTTGCTAGTTTCCTCTTAAGATTTTGGCAGCGTAACCCTAGATATTTCCTTCCTTGAAAACTCTTAGTCACACCCTTCAATTTATAGGCTACACTTATTGGCTCTTCATTATCCAAAATAAAGAAGGCCACTTGAGCGCTTCATTAATCACCTATAATCATCCAGGCCGTGAAGCATTAGGTCTTCATACGTTGAAGATCATTAACAGAAGGCATACATAAATGACCACTGATTAGCATCCTTCTAGCAGTCCACTAAAGATGGATAGATGTTCCAAGCAACAATGAGTGTCGACGTTGAAGACTCTCAAGTTCAACGTTTTTCCAACTTCAAGCAACGTTTTAGATATACGACTGATTGAAATTAATGAAGGACGATCGACTTCCCCTTAGCCGAACATCCACATATCTCATTCAGAAATTTCAACTTTCACTGCCAGTCGATCAACGCCGGTCAATCTCCCCTAGCCGATCGACTGCCCCAATCGTCCGCCCCTTCCAACCCTTGATTTTCAACCATTCATCCAGATTAATTCCTTATCGTGACACCTAACCATTTATTTATCCTATATATATATATATATATATATATATTACTCTTAATCAACCATAGTTCACTCATCGAAATTATTCAAACCTTCAACATATATCAAATATTTCACCATTCCTCCTTCACATCAATCTTTACTAAATCCAATATTTCCTAAAATAGTATAAATCATATACTTTTCAACCTTAGTATGTCCAAATGCATCCAAAAAAATTTTCTCTTAATATTCCCACTAACTATCAATCCACTTGATATCATATAATCTAACTCCAATACCATCAAACAGTTCCATACTTAACCTCAATCCTTCCTTTAAACTAATTATAAACCTAACAGGTATCATCATTCACTTATTTCAACTATGTGTCTCTTGACCAATACCTTTACTTGTTCAAGTTAGGTCCTAATATCCCAAAATTGTCATTCAAGCTATACTTTCAGATCAATGAAGATTTGGGATATTACATTTTTGGCCTCTGTAAATTGAACGTTTGACATAGTAAACAAACCACAAATGAAACTCACAATACCACTTTGGAAAGCTATATATGTCTACTACAAACTATATGAAGGATGTATTTCATTTAAGATCATTCGTGTCTATAGAAATGGAAATACTCCACCGTGGTCGGATTATAGGCAGATTTGTAATGTCTACCCTTTCTTCAATAATTTTGCCTCCAAGTAAGTGCATGCTTAGGAGCCTCTTTATCCTCATGCTTTGGCTCATCTGCAAGGTTCTTTAGCTTATTCCAACCTACAAAATAAAAACTTATTAATTAAACAAGAAGCCTCATGGCTCAGGTTTTGGTGGAGGGTCTTGGGGCGCATCATCCTCTAGGGGTGATTGAGGATTTGACCTAAAATCCATGGCCTGACCCACTTTTCCTTTTTACTTCTTCAAGAACCCCTTACACCCTTGTTTGGAAACTTGATCATGAGTCCAATTCCATTTTGCACTATTTTTTTGTTTCCATTAACCCAAATGAAACACCATGAAAGACGTAAATGCATAAGGCGTAAATTAGGAATTGGTAGCAATTGGTGCAATGTTGACAGTAGTAAAAATGTGCTAATTGATGGAATTTGGGCTTGCTTTTTGGATAGTCCATCACCATATAAGTTAAAAACAAACCTTCAAAATTTCAATGTCAAACTCCAAGGGAATAAAAAGTTATGATAGAAACAATGAAACCTGTTCGGGTTGGCAAGGCTGATTTCTCAGAATGGCAGTTTTCAGAGTGAACTTATAATAACAATATCTTGGACAATTCAACAAATTTTTGCACAAAATTTGAAATTGTCTATGTGTGTCTTAGTTTCTTTGAGAGGAATTGTCTGTGTTTGTGTTAGCTGTAGTGAGGGAATTGTGTGCTAGTGTGAGTGTGAGTGAGATTGAAGGTTGTGAGCTGAAGGAGCTGGAGCTGCTGGTGCTGCTCCCTGCCGTTCGTGAGTTGGTACCGTGAAGGAGTGTGCTATCCCTGTTGGTGTGTTCTTCAATTTAGGTAAGAAAATAGGGGTGTCTTAGCAGTGGAAGCCCTACACCACAACTCGGGGGGTGCATGAGTTGCAATTTATTGTTGTTGATCGTCTTGCTAATGCTTTGTATAATTATAGTGCTTTGTGCTATTTTCCTTCGTTGATTTCTTTGCTGTTAGATAATTGCTTGGTTGTTATGTACATTTCCCTTATAATTAGTTTATTCTCTTTATCGTAATTGTGATTTCTATTAATGCTCAGATGGTAAATGGTGAATGAGAAATGATGAACGATGTGATAAGTATGAACGAACTATTAATTTCATTGATGATGACTTTGCCCTGATATTTCATTTTCTTACTAGCTGTAGTGATTAGTCGATAATATTTATTTGTGATATATTTCCTTCGTTATTGTTCAGGCATCACTTGTTAGCCAATGTTAGTCCATTGAGTATGCTAAGTACTTTAGTTAAACAATAATCAACTGAGCATGTTAATCTAATTAAAGTAAATTAACTAGATTTGAACAATTAATTGGACTTGATGCATGTTCAATTAACTAGTTCAATTGATCAACTAGTTGTCTAAACTAACTAGGTTAATTACTAAATATAGATTTGAGCATGAAATCAATTAGAGTAATCGACTAGACTTAACTTGAGCATGAAATCAATTAGAGCAAACAACTAGACTTAAGTAACGTAATATGTTATTTAACTTAACTAGTTGTCTAGTTCAGTATCCTATTGAGCATGTTAATTAACTAGACTAATTAACTCGACAAACATGCTAATTAACCAGACTTGAACGCTACTAGTTAAGTATGTTTAATCAACTAGCTATGCATGTTTAATCCTTTAAACTATTAAAAGTATGTTCAATTTACTAGCATGTACAATTAACTAACTAGCATGTTTGTTAACTACCTAGGTTATGCCATGAAATTGTAATTAGCAGGTAATCATCTTGAGCATGTAATTAATTAGGATAATCAACTAGACCATTAATTATAACATGTCTAATTAATTAGAATAAAAGCATGCGTAATCAACTAGAATAAGAATTTCCAATTTACACGCATGTTTCTGTTATTTGTTGTCTATGCATGTCTCGGTTTCGAATTATCAAAGCATGTTAGTTTAAATAAGTTACTTGCATGTTTACCATACCACCCCTTTAATTGTATGCATTTGCTATCTCAATTTAATGTTATACTAGTTTTCTATTGTTCATAGTTATTTCCTTCTATTATATGTCTTACTTTATTTATATGCGCTTTCAATTATTGTTATTCAGTCTATGTGTAATTTCAATTACAGTTACTTCCTTTTATGTGCACAATTCAATTACTGTTAAAGTTACGCATCATGCATCATGTTAGGATGAGAATGTATGTTCATGCATCACGTTCATAGAAATTAATAGGGAGTGCCATCTGGTGGTACTCACACATGCATTATGTGAGGTAAAATGCTAAGAAAATGAAGGAAATAGGGAGTTAGTGGCAGATGAGTAGTGTATCTAGCCTATGGTTAGGCGAAGCCCCCTACCGTGTTGGAAACGGGTACCTAATCGCAAGTAAAATGTTAGATACGGTCAACTATTTCATCCCTTATGAACCCTCCAATCTTTCACTCGATGTATGAGTAATGAATGAATGTAAAGTAATAGACGAACGAATGATGTAATGAAAGGATTGGTTTGGGTGGCACCCATTCCAACAAGGACTAAAGAGAGTTATTTCATAATTGTATTAAAACCCTTTTCCTTACTAAGCCTTTGGGCATACAGTTACTTGTGTTGTAGGTACAAACTACGAATATAAAACAAACAAATAACGAAGTAGGGATAAATGATTTGCACGCGCGAGGATTGAGGCTGGCTAGGCAAGAAGAGTAAAATAAGTAATGGTTGTAATTAAATTAAGTTTTATTAAATTGCATTCAATTGTTTAGCTCTCCATTAAATTATTTACATTTCCGCAATGCCTTAAACAAATGATTTTATAATGCTTCCACATTCTTTTAGTTGAATTTTCATAATGGTTTTAACAAAAGGTTTGTAGCGGTCCAGTTTAGCGTCGCACTCTGATACCATTTTAAAAGAGTTTTACAAAAGTCTAAATTTTTATGCGTTTTAAGGGATTAACGAAAAACTAGGTCATTACATAAAACAACTCTTGGAAAACCGATATTAACTTCATCTAACTTGGTTTCATGTTAACAACTTCTTCCTCAATTTCTCCCACTTCATCCCGTAGACTTGGTGTTTAATGAGTCTTATAAAGCTGATCTTGCATCTCTATCTTATGTTCCTTCTCGAGCCCATTAGTTGTGGCAAAAAACTATCTTTATTTTCTACATGATCATCTTTAAGGATTTGATCTTTCAAAAAATCTTCTACATCCCCTTGAGTCTCCAATATGAATAGTGGACCTTCGGGAGCATAAACAAGCTCTACTTCCAAGTTTTCTTCTACATTAGTGGCTCCCATGGAGTCAACTTGGTGTCTCTCATCAACCAAGCAATCCTTTAGTATAGTACTCTTTTGATTTAGGCATTTTGAAGAATTGTGTCCGATTCCAAGACACTCGGAGCAATGGATGTATTTAGCCCTTGGCCGAGATGTATCAAATCTTTTTCTCATAAAATTTTTTATCATCTTCCAAGTGATAAGTTCATCATCCCCATCAAGTAGCCATTGAGCTTTCAAATTATTCCACCAAGATTTTGCATATCCCACGAATTCCGAGGAGGCTAGTCTAACTTTAGCTTTATCCAAAAATTCATGCCAATCAAATATGCTCTCGAGTTTTTTCAACCAATCCACACACTCCATATCATAACTGAATCCTCTAAATGGAGGGATGGATAATTTTACATTCTTCACATCATCAAAAAAAATTTGAGTATACCTTGAGCTATGGCGAACACGGCTATGAGAACTTTTAAAAGAAACCTCTTCTTCAACCTTGTCATGGTTTAATCTTTCCATTTTTTTACCACTATGGTCTCTTGGTCTTAGGGTTCTTGACCCTCTCTCATGCTAATTAGGAGACTCATATTGTCTTTGCTGTAGTTTGCTTAACATCTCCCTTATTTCATCAAGGTGTCATTGAAAACTACTCTTGGGTTGTTCTTGTTCTTTCTCAGGTGACCCACTTGAACTAGGTCTTGTCTCATTTTTGTTATGATAAGGGGCTTTAATTCTTTTACTCATCTTCTGCTTTACAAAATAGAATCACAGAGTTGCACACAAAAGCCAACTAAGGCTCTGATACCAAATGATAGAGTCCAAGACTCTAGATGTCTAACAATAAAAAACTTTGTTATCGTCTAGTTAACCAATCCGAGCTCCAGATTTAGAACATAGGCAGTTCCAATTGCATATGGATTTAAGAGCTCAAATTTATAGGTCTAATGATCAATAATCCAAAGAATAACTTGTCCAAAAATCAGCTTCAAAATCGCTACAACAACAGGGTTATGCTTCAAGGAAGTTTAGCTTCGGATTAGGGTTTCAAGAAACAGATTTTGGATACCAATATTAGAATGATAATAACTTCATTTGCATACTTTCTTTATGCCCCAAAATTACAGGTCCAGTAGCTAACAAATAAGGCAACAACACTCTCAAATCTTGGCTTCAAAGATCACACACACACGGAGTTGTGTGTGATGCAATTCGAGATGTAGATCTGGAATCACAACTAACAGATTTTGCGGCAATGATTTCTTTCCTTTTAAAACTCCAATAATCAATATCTAATCAAAACAAAAGCTGTACCAAATCAACCCTAACTGCTCCAAGGGAACAAAAATCAAGAATACCTTTCACAAAAAAAAAACCAAGAACAAGAACAAGAAACCAGTTAGGTCTGCAGATCCCTCAAACACCAAGGGGGCGACTGATTCAGTCACTTGATGAAGTGACACTCCAAACCGGGGTTTGATGAGGTCTTCTATCTCCACACCCCAAGCACAACTTCACTAGGAGGTTGCTGGAAGAGATAGCTTTAATTTTCCTTCTCAAGACCTAGCAAGAACAAGAAGGAAGATCGAACAAGAGAAGGGGATAGCCAAGAAGCTTCCACACCTACGGGAGAGAACACAAGAGCGAGGCTCAAAATTGATAATTGAGGTTTTCAAAAGTTTCGTTCTGGACCTAATTAGAGAGGCTAAAATACCTCCCTAATGAAATTAAAAATTACAAAATTGCCTTAAAAATCAAATGACAAAAATGACCTCAAACAATAAAATATACAAAACAGGTCCTCGGTTGGATTTTTTACCTCTGTAAATGGAACGTTTGGCATAGGAAACAAACCAAAAATAAAACTCACAATACCACTTTAGAAAGCTATGGATGTCTGATACAAACAAAATGAAGAACATGTTTTCATTTGAGATCATTCGTGTCCATAAAAATGTCAAATACTCGACCATGGTCGGATTGTAGATAGATTTGTAACGTCTTCCCTTTATTCTATAATTTTGCTTCCAAGTAAGTGCATGCTTAGGAGCCTCTTTATCCTTATGCTTTGGCTCATCTTCACGGTTCTGTAACTTATTCCAACCTACAAAATAACAACTTATTAATTAAACAAGAAGCCTCATGGCTCGGGTTTTAGTGGAGGGTCTTAGAGCGCATCACTCTATCTTTCTGTTTTCTATTTATGTTATTGTTTTATGACCTGACACCTCTGGTATTGTAGCTTTCGCTTCGATCGAAAGCTCTGCTAGCTGTTGTACGCTACAATGCACAACATTCGCCTTGGGTTACAACCTCCACCTACTAGCAGCCGTGCGCTCCAACACTTAAACGACCTCTAATGCACTAAGGGGTGCAATTTCTTGAACTAGCACTCTAGTAGAGGCTAGTTACCGAATTTTGAAAACAGAACACCAATCTGGAACTCGCATAACTTATCTCCAAAAGTTCAATCAATACAAAATTTGGAAAAATCAATATATCTAGAATAAAATAAACTCTCCAAATTGCACACAATAATTCCAAATGAAGATAAAGATATGCTTTCACAAATTTACTTCCCCAAGACAAATCAACAACAAAAAAAATAGTTTGTAATCTGAAAATGAGAGAATCACAACTTGCGTACCTCTGAACCAAATTCCCCAACATTTGGTCCACACTCTCCTTTAAGTGTGCCTAGAATGTCCTCCAAAAATCAGAACCAAAATCAATATGGAAATAAAGCACCAAAAGTTGCAAGTTTTACAACTCTAATGGTAACCCAGATTTCTTGGTAGATTTTGGGGCTGATTTGGAAATGCTATATCTCAAGCAAAATAACTTCTTTCCTTGTGCAACTTGGACAAAAGCAACTCCACAATGTCGTTAAGAATTCCCCAAAATATCTCAGCCAAAAGGCAGGGGAATCAGGAGATATTGCAAAAATGGCAGAGATGGTCAGAAACTGAATTGTACTTTTTGGATGAAATTAGGGCCCACTTGGGAAAGTCGGTCAAAATAGGTCCTCTTGAAGTGATTTTTGGACAACATCTCCCTTGGTTTATGTTAAAGGCTTCCTCGAAAAATCATAACCAGAAACAATATGGAAGTAAAGTTATGGATGAAAGGACATCAGTTAGTCTGACAAGGGGAGAAGATGAGACTGAAGCTAAAAGGGGGAGATAGAGACGTCGACACTGGGCTCGAGATGCGTTCGGAGCAGCTTCTTCCTAGAGAGCTTTAAAAAAAAAGAAGATTCTGTAAATGCGTACCAGCACAAGCCTCGATGTGGAAATATTCTATCAACTGCAAGTAAGTTACTAAATTTAATTTTTCTAATGTATAATTATTTTTTCTGCCACATAAGGTACCATGGTTAGAGGACGGCGAAAGATTGGGGAAGAAGGAGATACGAGTGGTGCGGGTGAAATGATCACTTGGTTGATTACGTTAGTGGAACAACAATCGTGCCAATTGAAAAGACATTCCACAAATTTGGAGAATTTGATGGAAATTATTACGCGTGGAAATGAACGAGTTATGGAACAGCGTGTTCCTGAGTAGCCAGATGTAAGTTGGGAGAAGCTTCAGCCATTACGACCACCTCAATTTGATGGGAATATTACTGATCCAGATAGTGCTAAGGAATGGTTAAGGACCATGGAAGACATGTTGGCCTATGCTAAGATAAAGGAAGAGGAAAAGGTAGCATCTGCCACATTTATGTTGGTCAAAGGCGCAAGATTTTTGGTGGGACTCAGTGAATATAACTTAGGATGTGACTGCAATGGCTAGGGCAGAATTCAAGAAAATCTTTTATGAGAAATATTTCAACCGCACAACAATGGCAAAGAAGTTGGTAGTATTTGTTGAGCTACGACAGGAAGGATCAGTTTCTGAGTATGTGCGCAAGTTTGAGGCGTTATCGAGGTTTGCCCCGCACATGGTGAGCAGTAATGAGCACAAGGTATGCCACTTTATACAAGTACTTAAGACAGAAATTTAGGAAGGTGCTGTGGGATCCGAAACGCAAGATATAGCCTACTCAGAGATTGTATTAACAACTCTTGACCTTGAAGAAGTAAAGAATCAGATCTCAAAACAACGCAAGTCCATGGTAAAGCTTCAGCTGTATTCACAAGGAGAATGGTGTACAACCAAGGGAATGAAGCGACCCATTGAAGAAGGAAACCAACGGATGATTTGGAATCCAAGGTGCAAGTGAAACCATGAAGGAGGGTGCTTGGTTAAGACACGTCAGCGCTTTAAATGTGGGGAGATTGACCATTTTGCTTGAAATTGTCCGATGATGTGAGGGATGAAATAATGATGTACTCCTTTATTATAGTATTTGCATTTAGTTAGTAGTAAGTGTAATCAAGGTAAAAATGTAATACAAATAAATAGTCTTGTAATTAAATTTTCTTAGTTTTTATGAGCACGGTGTTCTTTTAAATATATTGTTAAAGGGTGTAATAAATGGATGGATTGTTCTAGGACTGTTCGGAAGGACTCGGAAGTTTGGCAGAACTCACTCAAATACAGACCCAAAAACAGAAATAGATATGGGAATGGAAACAGAAACAGAAACAGAAACTGAAATGGTATGAGCACAGAAACTGAAATAGAAATGGGAACAGAAATGGAAACAGAAACCGAAATGGAAACGAGTTTTCAGAAATGGAAATAGATACAGATACAGAAACAGAAACGGGAACAAAAATGGGAACAGAAATGGATACAAAAATGCGTACAAACAGAGATACCGAAACAGAAACCGAAACAAAAATAGAGACGAGGGTCTAATGAGTGATGTTACGACTTCCTCTTGGGAATATCCGAATGATCTTTAGGATGATTTTCCTTGGAGCATAAGATAAATCTAAGATAGGATATAAAAATATTGGAATTCGAGTGTCTTAGGTTTTGTTCACGTGGTAATGTATTCATTTGGGAAATGAATGCAAACTTGTGTTGGTTGAGTTTGAATCACTGCGGAATCAGTGTAATGTTTCTTTACTTAAGTCATACTTAGGATTTAGAGCCAAGAGAGTCATCTTGGAAGGTACCTTGATGATTCAACGCAGTAATTTGAGTGGTAATTTGATTGAGAACTATCCGATTTTTGTTAGGCAAACTAACGGATAAGGGTTTCTAAGGATTTAAAGGTTGCAACGATGACTCAAGCCATTGTATTTTGAAGAGGACATTTAGGATCAACAAGCTTTGAAGGATGTAATTGAATCAAAAAGATGACCATGTACAATCAGTTATAAAAATTTGCATATACGAAAGACAAGAATAAGATGATGCTATGAGGAAGTTACGATTGGCAAACATCTAGTTCTGGAGTTAAAGTTGAATGATAAAATATATAGTGTAAAAATTCGATACCCTTAGCTATTGGATAGCTAAACATGAGAAAAAAAAATAGATGAGTTCCTTATATAAAGGATTTTTCACATGGAGTTAAGAAGATCTACTAAAGTGATACGTTGACTCTTGGAGGAAAAGTGAAAATGCTAGGTCTATATGAGATAAGTAATGACTTGGGAAAGGAGTTAACCATTTGATTAAGTGAATCTATCTTATGGAGTAAGAAAGTGATTGCATCAAAGGTGTTTTCCTGTGAGAACGATGCAATTATGATGGAATTTTGGTACGTTAAATTAGTATTTTGACGCGTAAATAGGTTGTAGGTGCGATCAAGATGGATAAATTACAGTAATTAGTAACATTATTGGATTAAAGGAAAGGAATCCTTTGGATAATAAGTGTTAGAGATGACTACGCTAGGCAAATTTTGAGGATGAAATTTATATAAGGAGGGAGGAATGTAATACCCTGAACTTTTCATATTAAAATTTAATAAGGATAATTAGAAAATAATTGAAGATATTTGGATTAATTTGATAATTATCGGGTACTACCAATGACATATTCATAATATTATAAATTATGGAATTCATTGGATAATAAATAAGGATTTCATTGGATAATAAATAAGGATTTAATATTAAAAAGGAGATTTTTGACTAAACTGGTTTGGTTTGGCTCGATCCAAGAACAATTATTTGGTTCGGTTAATGATATTTATTCGATTAGTTGTGATTATAATATTAGAGAATGATTAAATGGGGATTAATTAGAATTACGTGAAGATTAATTAAGGAATCTAATTAATTGGATTATGGAGATGTAGAACCGGTTCAGCAGCAGAACTAGTTCATTTTATGTTGATGGATGGCGGTCCGGTTCAGGGAATAGAAAGGGGGAGTTGGTTTTTAAAACATTGGCCTTCGGAGATTTGGGGCTAAGCTGGTAGAGTGTTTGTCTCCTGGGTGCAAGATAAAAGGGATAAGAGGAGGGTGGATATGAGGAGTTTCTCCTGGAGATGGAATCCTCTCGGGTGGAAGAGAGTTGGGGTGATGGTCGAGTCGAGCTTTCTGGAGTTGGTGCTCTCGGGTGTTGGTGAGACTGTTATTTTCGATTGTTGTTTGTTTTGGAAAAATATTCTATGCCTCTGTCTATTAAACACTTTGAATAGAAGAAGTTTATTCTGTAGGATTAATATGTTGGAATAGCTCTGTTGTATGAATGAAAGTTTCTGGCCCTATTGGATTCATGTTTTTGGATCTTGTGAATTGGATATTACTCTATTAAATTTAGTTGTTGATTTGTGGTTAGATTTTGCTGATAGTCATGGTGAGAAGATGTTGGGTTTTTGAATGAGGTTGGATTGTTAACTCTGAAGTTTTATGTTGTTGGATGATTATTCTTTAGTGAATACATTGGATGAATTAGCTACTGCCTTATTGGCCTGTGGAGTATGAATTAGCTAACAAGTGTATGTTATGTTAAGTTGGTAATCTGTGTTAACTACTGCCTCTGTTGGAAGTGTGATAAGTTGTTGGTCATTACCCGAATGAAATATAAAGCATGAATATACTCTATACGTTTTGATGTATTGTAATAACTAGTTATTACTCCGTGTAGCCTGTTGATTAGTTTGTTGTTCTACATTTTAGAGTGTTGTTATTGAAGGATGGAAAAAAAATACTTATGCCTCTATTGAATGATTTTGTGGGAGGTGATAATCCGATGGTGGAATTGATTTGTTTGCTGGAGATAATTCATGCCTTGTGGATTGAATAAATAATCAGTTGGATCAATTGTTGGATGACTAATTTTTGATATGAACTGCTCTATTGGTTGGTCATGTATTGTTGGTCAAGTATTTATGAACTGCTTTGTAGATTTGTGTGAATTCTCTACGATGAACTACCAGTATTGTTTTGTGAAGCATAAATTTAATGGATTTAGCCTTGTTGTTGGATGATAAGTAATGCTTCTGTTTGGATTGTCTAAATGAGTTTGCTGGATGAAATTGTTAATCTGTTGTTCGATGATATGTTCTATGGTTTCAGATTTGAGTCATTAATTAGGTTAATGTATAGTATGGAAATTGTGTAATGTGGTTCTATGACTCGTGGCGGATGTTGTTATTGGACGTTGATTTATGGGTCAATAATTCAAGGATGAAATTATAATGGTAATTATGGGTCAATAATTTATAGATGGAATCACGTTGGTTTAAGCTATATGTTAAGCTTAGTTTCTAGACATTATCAGTCGATATTAATTAATTAAGCTAAGTTGTAATTAATGAAACGGTTTCGTTTAAGAAATTCTAGTAATTGACGTATATGGATTAAGGATAGAAAAAGATTAATAGTTAAAAATGATTAGATTAATAATTAAATGTTATTAAATTGTGAAGGTACTAAAAAGAAGAAATGTAGCAATTAAGTGAGAGTGCAACACATAGAAGTAAGTGATATGCATGTGTTTTGGTCTTCAGACCCTACATCGCAAGATTAAGAGATGCATGTTTCGTTACTTACTGCTTTCCTAGCATGTTTCGTTGTTTACAGTTTTAACTGCACGTTTCATTGTTTATTGCTTTTACAACATACTTATAATTAGTAATCGTATGTTTTGTTGTTTACAGTTTTAACCGCACGTTTCGTTGTTTACTGCTTTTACAACATTCATATAATTAGTAATCATATGTTTCGTTGTTTACAGTTTTAACCGCACGTTTTGTTTTTTACTGATTTTACAACATGCTTATAATTAGTAATCGCACGTTTCGTTGCTTACTGCTTTCCTAGCATGTTTCGTTGTTTACAGTTTTAGCAACACATTTCATTGTTTACTGATTTTACAACATGCTTATAATTAGTAATCGCACGTTTTGTTGCTTACTGCTTTTACAGCATGTTTCTATGTTTATTTATGCTTTCAGAAATTGTTGCATTCACGAGTATCGTATGAAATATATACAAATAACGAATGAATAATAAGTCATATAAAGTAATAACGAACGAAGAAACAAATCACGAATGAAGAAACAGATAACGAACGAATAATAAGCCATAAAGAGTAAAGAGAAATGAGAAATAACTAATGCAATTAAAGTAAAGAAAGGAAAAATGCAACGATATGATGCAAGGCCATTTAAGCCTTTGTGGCACGGTCACTAGCGAGCTTTCGGATTATGCCATTGCTGCTCGTATTTGTTGCAAGGTCTCTGGATTATGCTAGGACAAATGGCCAATGGTTAGTAGGCTTTCGGATTATGTCATCGCTGTTATATCGGAGGTCAACGATGAAAAGAACAACTAATGAAAGAAAACAATTGAAATGATGATCTAAAACACAAAAGATAAGAAGATAAGAAGAAAACGATGAAAATGATGATTAAAACGTAAAAGATAAGAAGATAAGAAAAAGACGAAAATTGAAACTGCATGTAGTATTATGATAGGTATTATCACTTACTGAGCATTAGGCTCATAGCTTACTGCATGCGATGTAGAAAAATGCCGAATAGATTTAGGAGCAGCTGAAGAATGATTTGCGCGGACGAGACTTGCAGCTAGTTGGCTAATTTAAGCAAAGATGAACAAGCTGTAAATATAAGTAATATTTTATTAATTGTTTTAAATGAATTAATTGTGCTTCCACTACGCTTTTAATTAAAAATGATTTTTATCAATTAAATTACTATTTACTCTTCCACCACGTTTTCAGAGGAAAAGTAATTTACGCTTCCTCTATGTTTTAAATAAAAGATTTTATAATCCTTCTGTATTTTATTAATTGGATTTTCATAACGAGTTTAAAAAATGGTTAGTAGCAGTCCGGTGAGACGCACTCTGATATTTCTTTAAAAGAGTTTTAAATAAAGAGGGTTTTAGTGGTTAAATAAAAGTTTTACATTTTAGCGTATTTTTAAAAGGTTACGAAAAACCGGGTCGTTACATTCAACTTTGCTTATTATTTGTTCATTGTTTCCTTGTATATGAACCTATTATTATTTGCTCGTTTTCTGCTTGTTTTCTGTTCGTCGTTTGTACGTACACCACAAATAATACATCAGCCTAATGGCTTAGTAAGGAAAAGGGTTAATGCAATTATAAAATGTCTCTCTTTAGTCCTTGTTGGAATGGAGGGGCCACCCAAACCAATCCTTTCATTAGCTATTTACCATTTATTTACTTTACTTTAAGTTGTTCGTTCGTTACTCATACTTTGAACTAGACATTGAAAGACCCGTATGAGATGGTATAGTTGGTCGGACCTAACTCCTATGGCCAACTAGGTCCCGTTCCCGATAAGGTAAGGGCATTGCCTAATTTCCAGACTAGGGCCGCTACCCATTCGCCTCCCAACTCCCTTATTCTTTTCTTTGTGTCTGTGTCGGGCTAAGCTACCGGATAATAGAGGCCTTTATTATCTTATCGTTTTACTTATTTTCATCATTTATCCTCACTCATGCATGTGTGCGTACCACCACGTGACACTCCCTATTAGTTTAATGAGCATACATTCTCAACCTAACATGATGCATGATGCTCAACAACGTAACTTTAACAAAAATTGAAGTGCGCATAAACGAAAGTAACTAAAATTAAAAGTGCATATAAAAGAGTAATAGGAGTTGAAAACTCATATCAATGAAGGCAACCAATAATACAGAGAACATTTATAATAATGAATACAACAATTAACATGCAAATTATCTAGTTAACTTCCAAGTCTATTTACATGCTTCCTACAATTATTATTCTAAGTGATCTAACATGCTTTTGTTCTGGTTAATTAATTAAACCTACTATTTGAATATACTAATTAATAGTTTATTACATGACACATCTTAATTAATTGACATGCGAATAGTAATCTAATTAATTACATGCTCAATTAAATTGTTATCATTATCAAGGTTTCAACGACTAATTAATTGTCATGCTTAATTATATGCTTAGAGTAGCTAATTAGTCAACATGCTCAGTTGATTCAATTAACTAAATTGATTAGCAATTTACATACTCAAGTTATAACACTTCTTCAGTCAATTCACATGTTCGAGTCTATTTGTCTACTCAGATTAATTACCATGCTTGAACATACTTAAATAAATTAACATACTCATACAACCATATTAATTAACATTACAACATGCTAGACCTAGCTAAGTTAACATGCTAATTAATTAACGTAGTTAGCTAATTGATTTACTTAAGTAATGATTAACATGCCTGAAGGAAGATTAAAATTTATTAATCTAATAATTATTAGTCGAATTACATGCTTAGCCGATTTCATGCTCGATTTTCTAATTCTAATTCAGTTACTTGCTCTGATCAAGTTATCATGCTCAAGTTGTCTAATTTAGTTAAGCTAATTAACATGCTTATACAATACTAATTAACAATTAAACATGCTGGAGTTAGAGAAGTCAAACAACTGATTGATTTACATGTTCCAAAGATTACAACTACAGGTTAAGTAGTTTACATGCTTTGATTAAATGCCTTGGTTAACAAGCTCATGGGTTATTAGCAATTAAACGAACAAAGACATACATAACATAATAATATTCATGGGTGAAATGAGAATCTATACGCAGAGGGTTAAACTGATTTCTACAGGATATTATAATAAATGAAACTGTAAATTATGAAAAAATAGGATCATACTCGAAGGTTTAGTTCTCAACATCATTCGTTCATACTTTTCAGGTCATTAACTCCTTTAATCATTTATCATGAGTCTATCAAAGTGAAACATGTATAACAGAACTAAACAAGACTAACAACAAGAACAAGCTATCACAGAAGTAATATCTACAGGGTATCAAGCAATCTACACTACCAACAGGGAAATAACAACAGTGACGAAGTCAACAAGGGAATAACAACAATAAATCATTCAAGAGACTAATAACCACTAATGACAAACGTCACTTTTATCAACTTATCTACTAGCAATCACAATATCGCGTAAGGGATTTACAGAAAACTAAACGTATGACCCACGCACTCTACTTGTGGTGTAGGGCCTCCAAATGGCCAAGACACACCTAATTTCCTTACCTTGACGCTTTAATGCACATTAGCATTTAGTCGTTACTCTTCTTCTTCTTCTTTCCAATACCTTCACAAATTAATAACATTAATCATTAATCTAATCGATTAGTCAACTCATAAATACAACGTCTCTTTCCTAATCTCAACTAATCGCATAATAGCTCTAGGAATACATTTAACATCCACAACGAAACCTAATGTATCTCAATAACAATATCTGAATCGAGTCACAAAACCACATTTATCCATCAAGCGAACGTTCGAGAACTTAATCTAATTTCTAGCATATAATTATCCGATTAGAGAACCGAATCCAGAAACCAACAGTCATCTAAATGTGCAGAGCAAGAATCCAATGGGTAGAATACTTAACTTAAATCTCACGGTGCATGAATTTAATTCAACATACATGCGTAATTTTTTCGTAATGTAATCCAAGGCAGAACCAATCAATAACACATAATATAATCACAAGGCCCAAATCCAACTTGATAATTTAATCCACTTGCAGTGATTATTGGGAACTTAACCCATCATGATTTAAACATTGAAGCAGCAACTCACTCCCACTAACACTTTATAGTTTCACTTTATAACTACAGGAAGAAATTACTCAACAACCAACAGAAGCTTAACCAACCAATTAACCCAGTGGAAAACATGTCCAAGAACAAGGCTAACTGTCAACAACCGTCCACAATTCATCCAACAGGGCATAAACCCATCGCACCAAGATAAATCCAAGCAACAACGGAGCACATAATTAAGCTATCCTCACAGAACCATTATAGATTAACAAAAGCTAATCCAAAATTACTCACAGCAGTAAAAATTTAACGACCAGTCCAAAATATAAATCCAACATGTTATGCTTGTGGAAAATGACCAACAGAGGGCTATCTATATTCACAGTTCAATTCTTCACAAAATAACAATCCAAAGAGCAGCTCATAATCAAACTATCCTTCACAGAATCAAGAAACTGAAACCCAATAAGAGGTATCATCAATTCATTTATCCAGAGAACCAAGCCTATGTCCTAACAGAGCATCCATAAACAGCGACCAAAACATTCTGTGAAAGGAACCTTACCAGCGAAGCAGGGAGCTACACCCGAGCTTTGTCATCCAATAGCTATCGCTCTGTTTCTCTCCTTCCTCTTCTTTCCTCCTCAGCATCCACCACCTCCAGAGAGAAAATTATGCTCTCTACCTTCTTTTCTTTCCTCCACACCCGAGAGCTCCACAATTAGACAGCCTTCCCCGTTTCTCATCTCTGTATATCAACATAGAAGGGGACACTCTCTCTATCACTACCCAGAAGAAAAGAGCATACCCGACCATCTCTCCAGCTTTTCAGAGGATGCTCCCCACGTTGTCGTTCTCCAGCAGAGCAAGAATCAGAAGAAGAAGAATGGTTTGAGCTGAACTGCGAACTGGACCTAACAGCTCCACTCGATCCGCCTGCCTCGCCCAACAACCCAAGGTCACTTCCCCTCTGTCGAGGGCCTCACCAACCCTTCCAACATCAGCGCCGTGTGCTAGACACTGACGCAGCACCGAGGATCTACGAAACCACACCACCCGATCCCAAAATCGCGACCCGAAGCCGCGCGTAGAGCTTGCAGTTGTGACCCGCACCGCCAGCAGCGAAGAAGATGCTCCGAACACATCTCAAGCTCGCCGTTGACGTATCCGTCTCCCCCTTTCAGCTTCTATCTCCTCTTCTCCCCTCAAGTTTGCTCTCTTTCGCCCCTACTCCCTCTCTCCCTTTCGTCTTGTGTCACCTGCGAAGAAATGGCCTCTGGCCATTTCTTTTCTTCCATGGCTAATGAAAGGATTGGTTTGGGTGGCCCCCCCATTCCAACAAGGACTAAAGAAAGACATTTCATAATTGTATTAACCATTTTTACTGAGCCAGGGTCACATATTACTGGTGGTGTAGGTACAAATGACGAATAGATAACAAGCAAAAAACGAGCAGATAATAATAGGTTCATATACAAGGAAACAACGAACAAATAATAAGCAGAGGTGAAGGATTTGCACGAATGAGATCGGAGCTGGCCAGGCTAAGGGGAAATGAGAAACGGTTGCAATCACATAAGTTTTATTATATTGTATTCCATTGTTTAGTTTTTTCTTTAAATGATTTATTTATGCTTCCACAAGGTTTGATAAATCCGCTATGTTTTGATAAGAAGGTTTTATAACGCTTCCGAACATTTTATCAATTGGTGTTCATAACGAGTTTAAAGAAAGAGTCAGTAGCGATCCAGTTAGACATACTCTAATACGTTTTGTTTCAAAAAGAAAATTTTCAAATTTTTATGCATTTTAAAGGATTTACGAAAATTTGGGTCGTTATAGTTGGTATAAGAGCAGAGGTTTTAAAAACTGGTTTTCTTGGTAAGGTGCTCTAATCGTTTTTAAAACCAAGTCCACAGCTCACTTGTTTGTTTTACTGTGGTGTAAACGAGTTCTGGTACATCTTGATAAGTAAAACGATTTTGGAAAAATTCAAACTACTAATGTAGCCAGTTTGCCAGCACGAGCCTCGATGTGAGAAATCCTTCATCACTGTAAGTATACTTCCTAATGCTTTCTTAATACTTGATTCCTTATTCTAATTCGATAAATGAATTGTTAGGAAGTAATATGTAGTGACTAGTGGACTAGATATACGTGACAAGTATTTTGTTTGTATTCTGGATTGTAGATTCGCGAGTGTACTCGATAACGTTGGATTTTATATTTTTGAGATTCTGGATTTTTGGATTTTTGACGATATTAGTGAATATTCTGGAACTGTTTGGGATTCTATGCAGGATTTATAGCTTTGGGAGAGTGTAAAAATAGGGGAGACTCTACCCAAATTTTTGGAAAATAAGAAAGGCAATTAAATGGAAAAGAAAATCCTGCATAAGTTATATCGACTAAATAAGTGAGCGTAAGCTAGATCAATTAGGTAAAATGAAGTCGCCTAGGTTTCAACGAACTAGATAGAGTCTAGGTTGTTTACGAGAATAGAAAAACGCTAAGGACCAAACCGAAGAAGAAGAATAGGATCCCACTAGCCCAAGTAACTGCCCACTTAGTATTGACCTTAGAAGAAGAATTTAGTTGGACCTTAGTGAAGAAAGTCGGATGAGAAACCTATTGGATAAGATAAGCTGATTCCTACACAGGTTAGAATTTCTACGAGGACGAGAGGTTTAAGGTAGTATAACCAACTTGGACTGGTAGCTTCCGACATATGTGGAATAATATTGGATTAAGGGTTGAATGGATGATAAGATTTATCAAATCCAATCAAGGTAACCAAGAATGTGACTGCACAATTGTATGTCAAAAGTGGATTCAATCAGTTGAAATTAGCCTCGAACGAGTATGGAAACAAAGACGAGAGCGGTAACTGGAACAGCAACGGAAACAGAAACAGAAACAAGAACAGAACTAGAGATAGAGATGGAGATGGAAATAGAAACGGAAACAGAAACAAAAACAGAGACGGAAACAGACACAGAGACGGATACGGAGACGGAAACAGAAACGGAAACGAACTTCTAGGAGTGAATTTTTGGGAAGGGATACAGAAACGGATAAGGATACGAAAAGGGAAATAGAAATGGAGAAGGGCACAGATACGGGAATGGGAACGGAAACAGAAATGGGAAAAGAAACGGGAATGGGAACGGGAACGGGAACAGAAACAGAAACAGGAACGGAGACAGAAACGGGAACGGAGACGGGAACAAAAACTAAACCTGATCAGAAACGAGTACAGATACAAAAAGAGAAGTAAGACAGAATGCATCCAACTCAGCTAAATTGCGGTGTAGTTCATAACTCGAGAAAGTTTGAATGGATGGATTTGATGGTGGAGAGTACTTTCGAGTATGCCAAAGTCGTAGATGAGAGAGGAAAGGTATAAGTGCTAGGTCTTAAGTCACAGAGTGAGAAGAACCTGAAGGGTAGAATCGTATAGGAAATGTGAGTTTGACCTCAAATTTCGGGTTGAATTCACACGGAGTTGGTGGAAATTTGATGTGGAACTCAAATTTAAGAGAAAGATGTTGTAGATTCAAGGGCAGAGTGGCAACTGCGGAGTATTTATTGGATTAAAGCAATGATTGGACATTAGAGAGTTGTTATTTCGGCTCTTGATGTTGAAGAATGGCTATGATTAAGGCACTTCTTTCCTTGGAATTGATGTAATCAGAGTTGTGCAGCGAAAATGTGGTGAGTGAAAAAGAGGGTTTGACTAACTTTTTGGTACAAGTGACGCAGTTGGATGAGGTCAAATTAATACTTAAGGTGAGAAGGGAATAGGTAGTCAGATAAAATGAAGTGTTAGAACCGCTAGAGAAAACTTCGTCATCCAATGGGGTAGATAATAAGAGATTTGATGCGTAGGTTATCATTAGTGAGAGTATTATGGTAGTCAAATTTTGAGGACGAAATTTATTTTAAGGAGGGAGTATGTAACACCCCGACTTTTTAAGTGAAACAATTATCGGGCTATTACCAAGAACGTACTCATTAGATTATATATTATTTAAATTAACATAATCAAAATAAAATAAATATTAATTAATTAAATTATAATATATTTTATTAATTGGGATTAATATTTATAAGTGGTGATGTATTTTTGATTAAGTAAATCGGTTTTGTTAAGGGACCGTTTCAGTTCTTTTCATTTCCTCTGGCCTTCGGCCATTTGACGAAATGACTTAAAGGGGGTGTTAAGATTTAATTGGAATTATTGGGAATTTATAAAATAAACTATAATTTCAATAGAAAATTTAATTAATTAAAAGGTGTTAGGGTAAATTATTTAGGGGAAATAATTAAAGGGGCTGGCTGAACCGATTCACTAAAGTGAACCAGTTGAGGCAAGAAAAGAAATGGCTATAGGCCATTTCTTCGCAGGCGACCCAAGACGAAAGGGAGAGAGGGAACAGGAGCGAGAGAAAGCAGACTCGAGGGGAGAAGAGGAGACCGAAGCTGAAAGGGGGAGATAGATACGTCGACGGTGGGCTTGAGACGTGTTTGGAGCAACTTCTTCACGGCGGGTGTCGCGAGTCACGACTGTGAGCTCTCCGCGTGGCTTCGGGTTACGATTTTGGGATCGGGAGGCATGGTTTCGCAAGTTGTCGGTGCTGCGTTAGTGTCTAGCGCAAGGCGATGATGTTGGAAGGGTCGGTGAGGCCCTCAACAGAGGGGAAGTGGCCTCAGGTTGATGGACGAGGCAGGCAGATCGAGTGAAGCTGCTGGGTCCAGTTCACAGTTCAGCTCGATCGATCTTCTTCTTCTGATTCTTGCTGTGCTGGAGACCGACAATGTGGGGAACATCCACTGAAAAGCTTGAGAGATGGTCGGGCATGCTCTTTTCTTTTGGGTAGTGACAGAGAGAGTGTCCCCTTCTACGTTGACATACAGAGATGAGGAGAAGGGGAAGGCTGGCTAATTGTGGAGCTCTCAGGTGTGGAGGAAAGAAAAGGAGGCAGAGAGCATAATTTGCTCTTTGGAGGTGGTGGATGCCGAGGAGGAAAGAAGAGGAAGGAGAGAAATAGAGGTATAGTTGCTGGATGACAAAGCTCGAGTGTGGCTCCCTGGTTCGCTGGTAAGGTTCCTTTCTCAGAATGTTTTGGTCTCTGTTTTTGGATGCTCTGTTAAGACTTAGGTTTGGATTTTCTAGATAAATGAATGGATGATGCCTCTAATTGGGTTTTAGTTTCTTGATTCTGTGAAGGATAGTTCGATTATGTGCTGCTCTTTGGATTGATATTTTGTGAAGAATTGAACTGTGAATATAGATAGCACTATGTTGGTCATTTTCCACAAGCATAACATGTTGGATTTATATTATGGACTGGTTGTTGAATGTTTACTGCTGTGAGTAATTTTGGATTAGCTTTTGTTAATCTGTCATGGTTCTGTGAGGATAGCTTAATTATGTGCTCTGTTGTTGCTTTGGATTTATCTTGCTGTGATGGGTTTATGCCCTGTTGGATGAATTGTGGACGGTTGTTGACAGTTAGCCCTATTCTTGGACATGTTTTCCACTAGGTTAAATTGGTTGGTTAAGCTTCTGCTGGTTGTTGAGTAATTTCTGCCTGTAGTTAAAAAGTGAAACTAGTGTTAGTGGGAGTGAGTTGCTGCTTCAATGTTTAAATCGTGATGGGTTAAGTTCCTAATAATCACTGGAAGTGGATTAAATTATCAAGTTGGATTTGGGCCTTCTGATTATATTATGTGTTATTGATTTGTTCTGCCTTGGATTACATTATGAAGAAATTACGCACGTACGTTAAATTAAATTCACGCACCGTGAGATTTAAGTTAAGTATTCTACCCATTGGATTCATGCTCTGCACATTTAGATGACTGTTGATTTCTGGATTCAGTTCACTAATCGGATAATTATATGCTGGAAATTAGCTTAAGTTATCGAACGTTTGCTTGATGGATAAATGTGGTTTTGTGACTCTATTCATATATTGTTAGTGAGATACGTTAGGTTTCGTTGTAGATGTTAAATGTATTCTTAGAGCTATGATGTGATTAGGTGAGATTAGGAAAGAGACATTGTATTTATGAGTTGACTAATCGATTAGATTAATGGTTAATGTTATTAAGAAAGAAGAAGAAGAGTAACGACTAAATGCTAATGTGCATTAAAGCTTCGAGGTAAGAAAATTGGGTGTGTCTTGGTCATTTCGAGGCCCTACACCACAAGTAGAGTGCGTGGGTTATACGTTTAGTTTTCTATAAATCCCTTATGCAATATTGTGATTGCTTGTAGATAAGTTGATAAAAGTGACGTTTGTCATTAGTGGCTATTAGTCTATTGAATGATTTACTGTTGTTATTCCATTGTTGACTTCCTCACCGTTGTTATTTCCCTGTTGGTTGTGTAGATTGCTTGACACCTTGTAGATATTACTTCTGTGATAGCTTGTTCTTGTTGTTAGTCTTGTTTAGTTCTGTTATATATGTTTTACTTTGATAGACTCATGATGAATGATCAAAGGAGTTAATGACCTAAAAAGTATGAACGAATGATGTTGAGAACTAGACCTTCAAGTTTGATCCTCTTTTTTCATAGTTTATAGTTTCATTTATTATAATATCCTGTAGAAATCAGTTTAACCCTCTGCGTATAGTTTCTCATTTTACGCATGAATATTATTCTATTATGTATGTCTTTGTTTGTTTAATTGCTAATAACCCCTTAGCATGTTAACCAAGGCATTTAATCAAAGCATGTAAACTACTTAACCTGTAGTTGTAATCCTTGGAACATGTAAATCAATCAGTTGTTTGACTTCTCTAACTCCAGCATGTTTAATTGTTAATTAGTATTGTATGAGCACATTAATTAGTTTAACTAAATTAGACAACTCGAGCATGACAACCTGATCAAAGCAAGTAACTGAATTAGAATTAGAAAATCGAGCATGAAATCGGCTAAGCATGTAATTCGACTGATAATTATTAGATTAATAAATTTTAATCTTCCTTCAAGCATGTTAATCATTACTTAAGTAAATCAATTATCGAAATATTTTATTTAATTAGCATGTTAACTTAGCTAGGTCTAGCATGTTGTAATGTTAATTAATATGGTTGTATGAGTATGTTAATTTATGTAAGTATGTTCAAGCATGTTAATTAATCTGAGTAGACAAATAGACTCGAACATTTGAATTGACTAAAGAAGTGTTATAACTTGAGTATGTAAATTGCTAATCAAATTAGTTAATTGAATAAACTGAGCATATTGACTAATTAGTTACTCTAAGCATGTAATTAAGCATAATAATTAATTAGTCGTTGAAACCTTGAGCATGATAACAATTTACTCGAGCATGTAATTAATTAGGTTAATATTTGCATGTCAATTAATTAAGATGTTACATGTAATAAGCTTCTAATTAGTATGTTTAAATAATAGGTTTAATTAACTAACCAGAACCAAAGCATGTTAGATCACTTGGAATAATAATTGTAGGAAGCATGTAAATGGACTAGGAAGTTAACTAGATGATTGACATGCTAATTCTTGTATTCATTATTATAAATGTTCTCTGTATTATTGGTTGCCTTCATAGCTATGCATTTTCAACTCCTATTATTCTTTTATATGCGCTTTTAATTTCAGTTACTTTTGTTTATGTGCACTTTAATTTTTGTTAAAGTTACGTTATTGAGCGTCATTCAACATGTTAGGTTGAGAATGTATGGTCATGCATCATGTTAATAAAAACTAATAGGGAGTGCCATGGACTGGTACGCACACATGCATAAGTGAGGATAAATGATGAAAATAAGTAAAATGGTAAGATAATAAAGACCTCTGTGGTTCAGTAGCCTAGCCCGGCACAAACACAAAGAAAAGAATAAGGGAGTTCGGAGGCGGATAGGTAGCGCCCCTAGTCTTGCAATTAGGCAATGCCCCTGCCTTATTAAGAACGGGACATAGTTGCCCATAGGAGGTTAGGTCCAATCAACTATACCATCCCATATGGGTCTTTCAATCTCCAGCTCAAAGTACGAGTAACGAACGCACGACTTAAAGTAAAGTAAATAAATGGTAAATGGCTAATGAAAGGATTGGTTTGGGTGGCCCCTCCATTCCAACAAGGACTAAAGAGAGACATTTCATAATTGCATTAACCCTTTTCCTTACTGAGCCATTAGGCTCATGTATTACTTGTGGTGTAGGTACAAACGATGAACAGATAACAAGCAGATAATAATAGGTTCATATACAAGGAAACAACGAACAAATAATAAGCAGAGGTGAAGGATTTGCACGAACGAGATCGCAGCTGGCCAGGCTAAGGGTAAATGAGAAATGGTTGTAATCATATAAGTTTTATTATATTGTATTCCATTGTTTAGTTTCCTCTTTAAATGATTTATTTACGCTTCCGCAAGATTTGATAAATCCGCTATGTTTTGATAAGAAGGTTTTATAACGCTTCCGTACATTTTATCAATTGGTGTTCATAAAGAGTTTAAAGAAAGAGTCAGTAGCGATCTAGTTAGACTTACTCTGATATGTTTTGTTTTAAAAAGAAAAATTTCAAATTTTTACGCATTTTAAAGGAATTACGAAAATCTGGGTCGTTACACTAATAGCTACAAAAGTTCCACTTACACAAAATTCAAATAATATAAATGAAATGACTAACCTTCTAATTTATTATTTAGCACCATGGATAGCTAGGGAATGACTTGAAACACATTTCATGCTTCATCATCAGTTTTGGGAAAGATTAACTCAAAGCATAGGCAAGATTGGTCCTCAAGTCCGTAAAGCGAGATTGGGCTTCTACTACAGGTATTTTGCTCTCTGATCATTAAATATTTGCCAATAAAAAACTTTATTTTAAATGAAAAATACCATTCTAGAAAGCTAGGGATGTCTGCTACAATCTGTATGAAGAACGCTTTTTCATATAAGATCGTCTTGGTCTACAAAAACATCAAATACACCACAATGGTCGGGTTGTAGGCAGATTTCTAAAGTCCACCATTTCTTCTAATCTCTTTGCATGAACTTCCACTTATCCAAATGTTTGGACTCCTCTTTGTGTAATGAACTATTATTCTCCTCCAAGCTAGCTAGGAAAGAGACGCCTACAAAATAAAAAAAGAGGTTAGAAACTCCTTGGCTCGGAAATTTGTGAGGGTCCTCATGGCACATCATCCTCCTCGGGTGATTGAGGATTTGACCTCAAATCTGGATTTTCCTCCAATTGTATCACTATCTTTCTTCCTTCTAAATGATTATGCAACCACCCAAGAACATACTTCTTCAATTGATTTGTATGGCTCCAAAATAGATCCCAGTACATCTTGTCCCAAAAGACACTCAAAAAGTCTTGGACAACGCCCATTCCACTATCAATTCCACTATGTGTAGGCCATTGATCAAAGTCCTCCAAAGTAAATCTACAACCATCAATTTGGTTCACAAAGTAGTCAACTACCATCGGAAACAATGAGTAACTCTCCATGATAACATGAAGTTGCAATTCAATTAACCACCAACAATGTCTTTGAGAAAAACACAAATATTGAATCGGCAGATTAACATCAATCAAGGAGACATTTTTTAACTTAAAATTTTTTTTCTGAACCGTAATATTAAGTCCTTCTTTAAAAAACTCAAAGGCAGCACCAACATCAAAGGAATCTCCAATCCAATCAATTCTAAATAGCCAAGTAATCAAATTGTTTAGCGGTGCATACCTTGAGCACACAGTTTTTGCTAGTTTGCTTGTTTCTCCACTATTGTAGACTAGCTTATGAAGATTCGGTTGTGGTAATGCCCCTAAGCCCAAGTCCTCATCCAAATGCATATAAACAAAGTTGATATATCTCCTTTGATTTGTGAACAAGGAAAATACTTTATCCATGATGCAACAATGGTCATAACCATTTTGCCCTCCTTGATTTTTCTCTTCTCGGCATACACTAGTTAGAGGTCTTTTTTATTGTCAAGTAAACAAATTCCACTTGACCATGAGTTAACCCCTTAAAATTATTTTCTCTTTCAAAAGTTGTTGCAACAAGCTCATCTTCATGTTCCACTATGTATATTTCTTCCATTTGACACAAAACATTTCGGTTATGTAAAATGGAGGGCTTTCCATCCCCCATGAGGTGTGTTTCTTCTAAGGCTGTGATTGTCTCCCTTTGAGGGAAAGTTTCTTCCTCCTTAGTTGCTGCCATTAAACTATCTCAACTCTCTGCATGTTCATCCTCAAAAATTTCTTCTTGTAAACACTCTTTCTCAACTACTCAGAAACAATCTTCTTCTTGGAAAGTTATATACTCGGAATCTGCTGTAATTAGTGGACCTTGTTATGGAAAGATTATTTCTCCTTCTTCTTCTTTAGTTGCTGCCAAGGAGTCATCTTGGCTTCCTTCATCAACCAAGCATTCTTTTACAATAATACTTTTTTGGTTTGGACATTTTGAAGTATAGTGCCCAAACCCAAAGCACTTTGAGCAATGGATATCTCTAGTCCTTAGACTAGAGGTGTCGAATCTTTTTCTCATCAATTTTTTCATCATCTTCCATTTAATAGTTTCATCTTCCCCATCAAGTATCCTCTGAGCTTTCAAATTATTCCACCATGATCTTGCAAAATCCATAAATTTTGAGGAGGCTAATCTAACTTTAGCTTTATCCGAATATTCATAACAATCAAATACGTTCTATACTTTTTCTAACCAATCAAAGATCTCAATACCCTTGTTGGATCCTCTAAATGGAGGGATAGATAATTTTACATGCTTCACATCATCAAAATTGTTTGAGTATACCTCAGGCTATGGCAAACACGGCTATGAGAACTTTCACTGGAAACCTCCTCTTCAACTTTGTGATGGTTTAGTCTTTCCCTTCTCTTACCACTATTGTCTCTTGGTCTCAGGGACCTTGGTCCCCTGGCATGATGATTTCTAGGCTCATCAAAATGTTGCAGCAATTGGAACACATGTTTTATAACTCCTCAATTTGGTCTTGTATACAAGAAACGACCCCTTTGGTTGCTTTCTCGGGTTCTAGGTTTTGGCTTGAATTGTCTCTCTATTTTGAGTGTTGTTGGCTCCACTCCTTATATTCATCTTTACAAATGAATAATGCAAAAATCACAGAGTATGTATAGCCCAATTGGCTCTGATACCAATTGATGCACCAAGGGGTGCAATTTTTTGAACTAGCACTCGGGTAGACGCTGGTTGCCAGATTTTCAAAACATAACACCAATTTGCAACTTGCGTAACTTAATCTCCAGAACTTCAATCAATACCAAATTTGGAACAAAATCAATATATCTAGAATAAAATAAACTATCCAAATTTCACACAATAAATCCAAATGAAGATAAAGATATGCTTTTGCAAATTTACTTCCCTGAGACACATCAACAACAAAAAATGCAGTTTGTTATCTGAAAATGAGAGAATCACAACTTGTGCTCCTCAAAACAAAATGACACGAAATTTGGTCCACACTCTCGTTTAAGTGTTTCTAGAATTTCCTCCAAAAATCAGAATCATAAATAATATGGAAATAAATCTCCAAAAATTGCAATGTTGAATACTCTAATGGTAACCCATATTTCTAGGCTAATTTCGGGGCTGATTTGGAAATGCTATATCTTGGCCAAAATAACTCCTTTCCTTGTGAAACTTGGACAAAACCACTTGGGTTACCCGATGGATTTGACCTAAGGGTTATGGCTCACGAAAAGTAAAAATGGGGTTTGAAATAGTTGTAAATGGTTTTGAAAGATGGTAAATGTTTTGTTAAGAAAAAGGACTTCCTGGATTAAGGTAGAAATATGATAAATGTTTTGTAAAATAATGGACTCTTGTTTAAAATGTTAAAACCATATTTTGAAATTGTTACTAATTTTTGCTTTACTTACTTTGATTTGTTATCCTATCGTACGTTTTAAATAAATTAAAGAAAATTTTATACGGTAAAGAAAAAGTTAAGGTTTTGAAACGTGGGGCATTACAAAGAGTCTGCCATTTAATTGACTCATTCAGAGGAGCATTATGAGGTACTGATCTTGATTGAGGAGCTGGGAATCGAAGAGAAGGCCACCGATGTCTACAACAAATTGAAAGTGAACTGAATGGGTGTCAGTAGAGTTTAAAGGGTTTGGGTATGCAAGATTGCATCAAAGCCCGCCCTAAAGAATCCAACTCCACCCCCCTCTATCGTATGACCTCCACCCCTCAGTTGTACAACCTCTAGCCCAATTAGAGGAATAACCTCTGTAATCACCTCTACAACACATAGAGGATGATACTCTGCAGCCGATAACTCTACCCCCTCCTCAGCCATCTCACTTCACGTTGATGCCAGAGGAGATTTATTGCTAGATGCGAAGAATGGAGGAGCAAGCAAAGAAGCACCAATAAATGGTGTTTGATCGTGTTTGTAGGATGGAGGACCGACTTGAATAGATGGAGGAGCACCATCAAATGGGGTTGCACAAAATGTAAATAATGGAGGAGCACCATCAAATGAGGCAGCTTCAAATGCAAAGAATAGAGGAGCGAACAAAGTAGCGCCATCATGAGATGTTGGTCGAATTGCATAGAATGGGGCAACGAGCAGCCCCTCTGCCATCCTCTCCAGTAGCCCCTCCAGCAGCCTCTCTTGTGTTCTCTCCAGCATCCTCTTCATTCCTTCATCGATAGCCGCGTAGGGTGGATCGTAGCCTCCGCCACATAAAATTGTGCGCGTGGTACGTATTCGATTTGGTTATCTATGTGTATGCACTTATTCATGCCTTATTAGTGTGACGGTAACTTGCCAATGTTTATTATAGCCAGGTCAACTAATGGATATTTTCACGACTTATGTTCGTGCAAATACCCGGAAGAACCTGGAGACTGCACAATTCTTTCAAGAATTATGGTAGCTTTGTTTAGTTTGTATCAATAAGTGTTTTGGACTGCATACTCAGAATATTTTGCCTGCTTTTTTCCTTTTCAGGTTTAGGATGAGTACCACATCACTGAGATCATATTACTGAAGCAAGAAGCGATGGCAAACATGGTGAGAATTATGTTTTGTTACATTAAGTAGTTCAGAAGATTTTATCATTGTAACATCGCGTAAGCTTTTCCGTATAAAAATTTTCTTTCCTTTATAAAACACTCATAATGGAAAACCAGAGTAATAAACAAACATACAACAGAAGTCTCAGAGTAAACATACACCGGAAGTCTTTTATATTTAAATACCACAAACCAATAGTTTAAAAACTATTAAATGAACACAAGTAAACCATTGCCTTAAAACAGTTGAAGTTATAAAACACTTCAAAGCTTTTAAAACATTTAAATACATTTATTTTATTTATGTGAGCGATAACTCAAGGTCAATGTCGCCAACAGTATAAATGCCCAACCCGGTGATACTTCATTAGCTACGTCCTTTAATAGCTTTATCCATTCATAGGCTCCTTACCAAAATCAACGAGACCTATCTATGAGCCTACCATCAAGATTAGAGGACCTCCTTGTAGCAAGGCTCTTTTCAAATCATTCTTGGACATAAGTAAGGTAGCCTTGGCCCTCCCTTTATTCATTCACTCATAATCACGGGCTATTTGATTGGTTTGGAGAGGGGCTTAGTTAACTGTTTTTCCCTTGAACTTGAATGAGTAGAAATTTGTGAAACTGTCATGGATTGTCTTTCTATCAAATTATCAAGGCCTTCCCAATAATAAATTACTTGCACTCATAGGTACAACGTCAAAGAGAGCTTCATCTCCATATCCACTAATAGCAAATACTTGCCGACATTCTATACTCCCCTTTATAGAGAAGCTTCACCTTCTCTATAAAGTCATGACATTCAAAAACTCGATCTACTTTTTCCATCCAATCTAGAAAATCACAGCCATTATTAGAGCCCTTGAAAGCAGGAATGGTGGCTTTAACATGTCTCATATCGTTCTTATTGGGCGACCCCCTTCTCATACTTAAGGAACTATCCTCCTCGGTTTCATCTTCAAATTCATCAAGTACGCTTTCACCATGGCCCCTTGAGTCTATAGATGTGCTCAATCTTCGTCTTGGTCTTGGAGTTCTAGGCTCTCTTATATGATCACTAGAGGGCCCTTCACTATCTTGTTGGAGTTTTTGGAGCATGCCTTTCAATTCATCAAGTTGAACTTGGAGATCTTTCTCGGGTTGTGTGGTTTCTCTTTCAGGTGGTGGTGAGCTATTGGTTGGTGCCATCCCTTGGCTTTCGTGATAATTTACTCCACTTCTAGTACTCATTATGTTCACCAAATAAAGTCACAATATAGCAGCAAAGTGATAAAATGGCTCTGATACCAAATCATAAAGTCCAAGTCTCCAAATTGATGATTATTTAGAAAATGCAATCGACCAAGAAACCAAATCCGAGCACCAAAATTAAAACAGATGAAACTTCATTTGGATATAGGCTTTGGCCCCAAAAATACAGGATAGGATGATAACTACTCATTATTGCAACCTTCCTGCTTAGAGTGTTAGCCACAACATTTGCCTTTCTGAGATGGTATTTGATCTCGCAGTCATAATCTTTTACAAATTCAAACCATCGCCACTGCCTCATGTTCAACTCCTTCTGTGTAAGAATATACTTCAAGCTCTTATGGTCTGTGTAGACTTCACATCATTACCCATATAAATAATTCCTCCATATTTTCAACGTAAAGACCATAGCAGCGAGTTCAAGGTCGTGAGTAGGGTAGTTAGCTTCATGTGGTTTAAGTTGTCTTGAAGCATAGGTGATCACTTTTCCATTCTGCATGAGTACCCCACCAAGTCCACTCTTGGACGCATCACAATAAATGCAAAAACTACCTTCTTCATTAGGTAGGGCCAATACAAGTGCTGAGGTCAACCGATGTTTCAACTCTTGAAAGGTCTTCTCGCATTCACTTGACCACAAATCTTACATTCTTCTTCGTCAGACTGGTGAGAGGCATAGCAATCTTTTAAAATCCACTTATGAACCGCCTATAGTATCCTGCTAGTTAGAGAAAACTCCTCACATCACCCACACTCTTCGGCTGTGTCCAGTCGACAATTGCTTGAATTTTTGCTGGGACCACTGCAATGCCATTTCTAGAGATCACATGGCCAAGGAAGCTGACTTCACTTAGCTAGTAGAATTCACACTTGGAAAATTTAGCATATAGTTGGTGTTGTTCAAGGACAGACAAGGCAATCTTTAGGTGTTCATAGTGATCTTCTTCCGACTGAGAATATACAAGAATGTCGTCGGTGAAGACGATAATGAACTTGTCCATATAAGATAATATCTGAAGTTTCGATTCATCAAGTCCATAAATGCTATAGGGGCGTTGGTCAACACAAAAGACATTACAAAGAATTCATATTGCCCATACCTTATTTGAAACGTTGTCTTAGGTATATCATCTGGTTTAACTTTCAGCTGAGAATACCCCGAACGAAGGTCAATTTTTGAAAACACACAAGCACCGTGCAGCTGGTCGAATAGATCATCAATCCAAGGTAAAGGGTATTTATTCTTGATCATCACCTTGTTCAGTTTTCAGTAGTCTATGTACATCCTTAATGATCCATTGTTCTTTTTCACAAAGAAAACTGGAGCTCCCTAGGGTGAGAAGCTTGGACGGATGAACCCTTTACTGATCAATTCTTCAAGTGGGACTTTTAACTCACGCAACTTTGCTGGTGCCATTCTGTACAAATTCTTCGAAATGGGTTTCTTATCGAGATGCAACTCTATTACAAACTCAATTTCCCTATTAGGTGGTAGCCCAGAGAGATCATCTAGAAACACACCCAGAAGCCTCAAATTACTGCAACATCTTCTATTTCCACCTTTGATACAATTGTAGTGTCCATTACATTTACTAGAAATCTTTCGCATCCACTTTTCAATAGTCGGTCTGACTTGAGTATATAAATAACCGCTAGCTTGCCCCTTTCCTAGACCCTTTGGAAGATATGTTATTCGCCACCAAGAGGGTGTAAGCAGACCTCTCTTCTCCTACAGTTGATAACCGCCTGGTTTTTGGATAACCAGTCCATGCCCAGAATAACGTCAAACCCTTTCATGTCCATAGCAATTAGGTTGGCATGGAATACACGATCATTAATATTAACTGCATATGCTTCAAGGATGCTACTAGCGGTAAGATAATCTCTTGACGGTAGAAGCAGCCTATACCCACTCGTCATATGACCAGGGAGACAATTTGCTTTCGCACAAAATTCAGTCGAAATAAATGAGTGAGTAGCTCCAGTGTCAAATAAGGCTTGCGCAGCAGTATTATTAACATAAATAGTACAAAGATGATCAAAAAATTTATTTATTTTAAATGAAAAAATTTCTAATGCCATAGAAGGATACTGTAATATCGTATAAAAACACATATATGATTACTTTATAATATCATGTGTACTTGATATAACTGCAAGCACATCTTCCTCCTCGTTGTTCCTCTATAAGGCAAAAACTCTTAGAGCCACCCTGCCAGATCCTCCCACTAAAGCTGAACAATTTCTCACCACACGCCCCAGCTTCCACACTTAAAACAAAGCCTTGAGACTGCTATGCATTGCCCATAATGGTTCTTCTTACACTTTGGGCATTGGTTGGGTGAAGCAGTAGTTGCTTTAACCATAGGACGCTTGCCTCTTCCTTGCTCAATTTCATTCCCCAATGGTCTCTTTATCCCACAGTTCACATATGGAGCACCATGTTGCTACAGGTTCTAGTTGTTTTGCCAGACCCTTTGGTTCATCTCCCTGTGTTTTGCAACAAATAATTCCACATCTTCTACATCGAGTGCCTTAGCAACAACTTGTGCATCGGGGACTCCCTGCAAGCCAAATAATCTAACCCCCTTCAAGATCTCCACTTTAAGCCCCTGCATGAAATGATAAATCTTATGCTCATTTATGGCTATCAGATGTGGAGCAAACCTTGACAGTGCTTCAAATTTCAAAATATACTAAGATATTGTACCAGTCTATGCAGTTGCACAAACTCTTCCAGTTTTTGAGTTTGAGCTGCGTAATTAAAATATTTCTCATAGAACAACTCCTTGAAACTCTTCCATGTAAGATTTTGGACGTCCTGTGTTACTTTAACAGAATCCCACCGAAATCGATCATCTTGAACTAGTAAATATGCAGCACAAGTCACTTTCTAGGCTTCCCATATTCTTAAATATTTGAACATGTCTTCTAGGGACCGAATCCACTCTTCAGCCCCATAACATCATAAATGTTTCCATTAAAGCTAGGAGGCTTGAGTTGTCTAAACTTCTCCCAGCCAGCCTCCATCAGAACCATCATAGCATGGTGATTTCTATTTCCATTGTCCCTCTCAATGAACCGCTCCATTATAGTTGTTAATCAATTGATGGCGTCATACCTTTCATCCAAGTTTCTCACATTCTCTTAGCCAACAGCATTTTTTGGGCCACTGACTATGACGACCCGACTTATCATAACCTTTTAAAATGCGTTAAAAATTCAAAACTTTTCTTTTCCTTTGTAAACACCGGAAAATCCTTTTCAAATGTATCAGAGTTCTTTCAAAAAGTCGAACTGTCAAAACCCTTTCGTTATACCTGTTATGAAAATCATTATAACTATTGAAAAGCTATAGTTATAAAAATCTTTTATCAAAATACAGAGTAAGCCAAATCAAGAAACATAGAGGATTTATCAAAACATAGCGGAAGCATAAATAACTTGTTGAAGGAATACTAAACAAAGCATTACATGTTAATTACAAACATTTTTATCGTTTACTTTCCTTAGCCCAGCCAGCCACAAGTTCCTACCCATGCAAATCCTTCATCCCTACTTCTTGATCTGTTCATCATTTTCTCGTACATATACCTACACCACAAGTAATACATGAGCCTTAAGGCCTAGTAAGGAATTAGGGTTATGCAGTACACTTTATGCCTCTCTTTAGTTCTTTCTAGATTGGGTACCACCCCAAACTAGTACTTTCTTTACTTTCGTTCTTTCATAACTCGTACGTCGAGCAGGAGCTTAGAGGAACCCCTTTGGAGGTGTAGTCCTGAGCGGATTCTAACCACCTATGGTAGCTGGTCCCATTCCCGACGAGGGAGGAGACCTATCCAGTCTACCTGATTAGATCCGCACTACCCATATGTCCCCTAACTCCCCATCTTTTCTTTCATTCATTCTTTTCATTGATCATCCTCACATAATGCATGTAAATACCACCCCAGAGGTGGCACTCTCTACTTGTTTCTATTAGCATGATGGATGTTGGCACAATATGACACAATAATAACAATAATTGAATAGCGCATATAAAGGAAAGTAAATAAGAATAATTGAATGGCGCATATAAAGGAAAATAACGATAATTGAGCAGTGCGTATAACTGAATGACAGTAATCAAAAAAATTAACTGAAATTGCACAGCGCATATAAACGAATGACAGAAATGAAGACAATGAACTATAATTGAACAACACATATAAATGAATGACAATAATTAAAAATGTATAAAAGAGAATAATCATAGCTGTGAATAAAAACAACGAATGGCGTACTTGAATTTCAGAGCATAGCAATAATAAAAGAAATGGCAGTTTAGCATGCTTCTAATAGCAAAATCATATAACGAATCATGACAGAAAATCTGTAACACCCCGACATTTTAAGTTGGATAATTATTTTTATCGAGGTTTTACAAAAGACGTCAATCATTACTAAGCGATATTTGAATTTCTATCGAGAATTGAAATTGAGATTGAGAATAATTTAATTAAATAAAGGATTTAATTAAATTATTAAATAATACTTAGAGTTAACTTCATGGGGTTAATTGAAATTTTGGGTTGATTAATATATGGTACGTATATTTGATGTATAAATATATAAGTATGTAATATTAATTAAATGAAAGGAAGGATTAATTAAATAAAGTATTTAAAATTAATGGAAATTGAAGTATTATAAAATACAAGAAGAAATTAATTTGAAAGAAAGAGTGGATTTAATAGAAAGAATTGGTTGGAGGAGGATAGATTATTGAACCGGTTTGGTTCAGTTCATACTGCCTGTGGGCCGATTGGAAATCAAGAAAGGTAGAGAACATTTGTTGGCTTTGATTTGGTTTTTGAAGAAGGAGCAGAAGAGAGGGAGAAAACCGAGAGAAACAGAGACGAGAGTGAGCGAATGAGAGGGAACGCTTCGAAGCTTAGACGGCGTGATCTGGCAACGGTGACAAGGTGGGTTTCCGGCAGTGTGCGACTCCAGGTGTGCTGCGGCAACGATGACGTGGATCATGGCTAGGGCACAGTTTGGGCGATTTCGTAGGACTGAATCACGATGGTGGTGCGACGCGGTCATCGGTGAGTCAAGCTCTGGCAACGCGTTGCCAGTGATGACGACGGCGAGGTGATGGCGTGCAGCGCGATGGATGGCTAGGCAGGGGAGCTTCGGTTTGACTTGGCAGCTACTGGTCCATGTTGCTCGCGATTCAGTTCATCTGGTCTGCTAGTGTCAGGTGATGATCGACAGAGAAGTGTGGTTCAGTTTCTAAGGATTGGGCAACAAAGATTATGGTAAAAAAATCAGGTATGTGGCTGGAATTGTAGGATAAATTGTTTTACATTTCAAATTTCATCTGTGTATAAGTATTGAGAAGATTGATGGACGAGAGGTTAGAGCTTCTGTTGTCTGGGAATTTAGAAACTGTAGGCTGCGTATATTGTGGAGGGAGACAAGTCTGCAGGTAATGGATTTCTCTGTTCTTTGTGTCAGTCTCTATTGATGAAATCAGGTTGATGTTATGTTGATATGGACTGGATAAATATTCTGTTTTGTTCATGATTGGGTTTCTGTCGAGGGACAATCTGAAGGAAAATGGCAGTGAAGAATTGGAGAAGGGAGTGGAAGCTGAAGCTGTTGTCCTCCTCGGATGTTGGAGCAATTAGAGTTTGTTGTCCCTATTTTTTGTTCTTCAATATGGTAAGACTTGAGTGTGTCTTGGCCATGTGGAGGTCCTACATCGCAAGTGTGTGCGTGAGTGTGTAATACCCCCGTGTGGGCCATATGGTGCCACTCTACCTTATCAAGTTTGACATCTCTAACGTCTGTATGGGTAAGCGAAACTAAAGTCAAATTAACAGTAAAGTCAAGTCATAGGTAACGGTAAATGAAAAATGGAAACAAAAAACTATGCATATGTTTTATAAATGTTACATATCATGAACATTGCATAATTTATATCGCATAGTGAGCCTTTGGCTGTTAGTTTAAGTCTTGTGATGTAGGTACATATGAGATCGAGAAAAGGAGCAATTGATGGAGGATTTGCGCGCTAGGACCTTGTGGCTAGGCTAAAGATTTAAGGAAAAGCTTTTGAATTTGTAAAAAGATTATTATTTTAAGTTAAGATACATTTTCCAAGTTGTAAAGGTTTTAAAGAAAATGAATTTATTTATACTCTTTGCACATGGTTTTAAGAATGAAAAGTCTTCCGCTATGCTAAGCATTATTAAAGAAAAGGTAAGAAATTTAATTTAAAAGAAAAGTTTTTAATTTTATGCGTTTTACAAAGAAAATCAGTTTTTAAAATTACAACATTTTAAAAGTACAAAAATCGGGTCATTACATAACTTGTTGAATAATGAAGTTTGTTGAAGAGTTGTTCTAGTGGTTGATCCTTTGTAGATTATCGAAACGACCAAGGTTAGAATTGATTAGGAGCGGCTGATCAACACACGGCAAAGAACAACCACAATGAAGGCAATTTCAATCGTCCAGTAATTTGCAATAGCAGGAGCGGTCGGTCATCAACCGGGAAAAATATTACAGATTCAAATCATATTGCAGGTAGTCGGTCAGCTAAGGAGAAGGTGAACGACTGGTTCTTCAGAATCTTCTATATTTTGCCACAAATTCTCTTTATGGAAAGTCTAGCTTTGGAAACTCATATCTCCGTCCGTTTGGAAGCTTTCTTTATGAAATTTCGAACATGACATCTCTAATGAATGAAGAAAGAACTCCTCCAAGAATAATGGAAATAAACGCCACGGATTTAGAAATATGCATGAGAGAAATAGATTGGCCGGAAATAGTAAGTTTTGCAACTTGTACTCCCGTATGGATGTCTTCACCAATGAAAATCCTGTTGGAAGTTGGACACATCTTCACATACTCTTCCTTCAAAACGTAAGAGTACGGATGTCAATAAGAGAACTCACTCAACTTGTAACGCCTTGCATTATAAAACCATTTCCTTTCTTTCATTTTTACCCATAAAAAAAATTAAATTTCTTTTATTCATTTAAAAACGTGTATTAAGAAAGTAAATCAGAGTATTGAGCGGAATAACGAAATAAATTCAAATCATAGTTTTTACATAATTTAAATGACAGTCCATAACTTACAAACTTTTATGGAAATAAAACCCATAAATAATTATTAAAACAACTAATTTTATTTTTCTTGAGCCATAACTTAACATGTAATGACCCGGTCATTTATTTGCTTTTAAAAATGCGTGAAATTTAAAACTTTTATAAAACAACTGAAATCTTTATTAAAACCTTTTAATATGAAATCAGAGTTCTTTTCTTATAACCAAACCGTTAAAATCCTTTCACTTTGACTCGTTACCAAAATCGTTATAAACAGTAGAAAACTATAGTTATCAAATCTTTTCTCAAAACATAACGGAAGCGTAAATTCATTTTTCTTTAAAAACGTAGCGGAAACATAAATAGTTTATTTAAAGACAACTAATAAAGTGTTACTTTATATTTTACAAACTAGTTCCTCTTTACATTCGTTAGCCTAACTAGCAACAAGTCTTATCCATTCAAATCCTTCATCAGCTGCTCCTAAATCTGTTCGTTATTTTCTCTCGTACTTGGATCCTACATCGCAAGTCATAAACTATGAGCCTAACACTCAGTAAGTGATAATACCTAATATGCTACATGCTCATGCTGTGCCCTTTTAAAAATAGTATGCAGTTTATGTTCTCATCTTTTTCTTCTTATGTTTAATCTTTCACATTTTAATTATTATCTTTCTATTTTTTGTTATGACTTCTGATATAGCAGCAATGGCTTAATCTGAAAGCATGCTAACCATTGGCCGTTCTTCTTATCTTTTATCTTTTTATGTGACCTCTGATATAGCAGCAATGGCATAATCCAAAAGCCTACTAACCTTTGGTCGTTCTGTCCCGGCATAATCCAGGGACTGTCTCGGCATAATCTAGGAACATTGAAAATGATATGAGTAGCAATGGCATAATCAAAAAGTTAGCTAGCGGCAATGGCATAATCCGAAAGCCCGCTAGCGACCATGCCCATGAAGGACTTAAACGGCCTCACATCATATCGTTACCTTCTTCTTTTCTTTACTTTTCTCTCCGTTATTTATTATTCCTTTCTCTTTACTTTTTATTGCTTATTATTCATTTATTTTCCATTTCAAAACCATGCACAAAAACCTATTTTTGTATTCTTTTGAAACATAAATAAACATTCTACGTGTGAATCACAGAACGTGCTATAAAACTGTAGACATGCTGTAAAAACAGTAAATAGAGAAATGTGCTATCAACAACTATAGATAGGCTCTAAAACAGTAAACAATGAAACATGCTATTAAAAACTGTAGACATGCTTGGAAAGCGGTAAGCAACGAAACATGCATATCCTATTCTTGCGATGTAGGGCCTAAAGACCAAAGCACACATGTATCACTTACCTCGATTGCCTAAAGCATTCAATGCGTGACCTTTATTCTTTTCTTCTCTTTTTTCAATACCTTGATAATTAAAAACATTTACTCATTAATATAATCAATTAACCTACTTATTAGTCTCAACGTCTTTTCTATTCTAATTCCTCGTTACTTACTAAAATCTCCTTAATGAAGCCATTTCATTAATTACTGCTTAGCTTAATAAATTAATCCCAAATATTCATTATCATGTCTTTGTCCAATTAATGACTCAATTCTAAACCGACATAGTATATTGCCAAAACTATAACTAAACAGGTTTATTTCCAACACCATAACACTTCCAACATCAAATTTCCAACAACATAACACTTCCAAGATCTAACAATAGGTTAACAATTCCATTTAACATTACAGATAAATATAACAGAGAACAAATCCAACTTCACCTTACACAATTATTGTAATACCCTGATTTTTCGCAACGGAATTAAGTAAAAATAATTGGGAAAATAATTGAATAATTATTGAGGTATTACCAGGGACGTATTCATAAGATTATAATTTAGGGAAATTTATCGGATGATAATTACGATTATTCGGAAGGAGAATTATTAAGGGACCTTAAAATAAAAGGAGATCTATTAGAATTATTGAATTAAGGTTTAAGAGAGGGATTAATTAGACATTAAGTAAAGATTAATTGAGGAATTAGAATTAATTGGAATTAAAGAAATAAATGAAAATGAAATTAAAAAGGGGGAATATGCTAGTTTTGTTCGGTGTTTGGTTTGGCCCGGTTCACTAATAGTTGGTTCGGTTTTCTTCTGTAAAAGAAGGGGGAGAATATTAATTGGGAATTTAGGGTTGTGATGTGTTTTCTTAAACAGGCGAAAGAGAGAGGGAGAAATTAGGTGAAGGAAGATGGGAGAGAGGGACCGAGTGGGAGTGACCGCGGTGACGAGACGACATCCGGCGAACGAGTGAACTGCCGGTGACGATGCAGTGAAGACGAGAGAGCTCACGGGTAGACTACTTCGCGATGGTGAGGCATGGTCCGGCATGAAGTTAGCGTCGGCATGCTCGAGCGATGTTGTCTGACGGCGGGTGCGACGTTCAGGCAAACAATAGGTGAGCGGGCGAAACGGTACAGCAAGTTGCGAAGCTAGGGCACTAGTGGGACCGCGATCTCCGCGAGTTGATGAGCAGATTGGCAACAGCAGGTGGACAAGCTGCTACAGTGACATAGTTTGCAATCCACAACTCGAGATCGGGACTCCGCTGGCGGCAATCTCCAACGTAGGGTTGGCCTACAGCGGGCAACCCACGAATCGGGTGCTTCAACCTACATCCGAGCAAATCCGGTTTGACCCGGTTCGGGTTGAACTGCAAGCTACCAAGTTCAAATCTTCCATGTTGGCCTTCCTTTCCAACTGGTTGTCCACTACCGACTATGGAGTGTGCACTGCCGAAAGGAGGTATGGGTCTGTAATTGTTGATTGATTATTTTTGGATTTATTGGTGGAAAATAATAGAGTGGAGGTACTGTTAGGTGAATTAGTGGGATTTGACTGTGGAATGTTGAGTGAGCACTGAGAGAAAATAAAAGGGACAAAAGAGTGGAGTGAGCACTCGGGAGAATTAAATTGGAAAAAAGGCTTGCACAAAGAGATAAAAAGAAAGGGAAGGGCCGAGAGAGAAGAGACTGAAAGGGAGAATGCTCTCTGGTGTGTCCTTCGGAGTGATGATCGAGAGTAGTGAAGGGAATAAAGAAGGAGAAGAAGTTGAAGGAAAAGTCAGCTTATGGGTGTTCTTCAGGTATTGAATTCCTCCATGTTTTCTTTATGAAATAATGTATAGAGATATTCTGTTGCTTGGAAATGGGCTTCTGTTTAGTTATAGATTTGATAAATATGCTTTGTTGGGTTGTTTTGGTTATTGGCTGTGAGGGTGGTTTGTTATTAATGGAAAATTTATGGTTAATTGGTCAATAAAAATAATTGGATGAAAATATAAAATAAATTATTCAATGAATAAACGGAATAACGGTATTAAAGTTAAGGTTTATAAATGATAAATATACTAATAAATAAATTATAACTATTTTGAAGGTATTAACGAGAAAAGAATAAGGAGCTAAACACGTTAAAGACCCTAGGTAAGTTGATACTTCCTATGCTTTGGTCTTCATACCCTACATCACAAGAATTAGGACCTTGTTTGCTAATTGTTACCGCTTTCATAGAATATTTAGGTTATTTATTGCTTTACCACAAATTGAGCATGTTTCGTATATTATGTTATTGTTTGCTGATTGATTATTAGAATTAGGTTTTTTTTAATAATATGTTTCATAAATGAGCATGATTAGAGATTATTGGAATGATATGATAGAACTGTATGTATTCACGTGAATCATGCATCATAGTTTTGAAAAGATACAAAAATAGATTTCATGCATGCTTTTGAAAAGGAAACGAAAAGTGGTGGAATTGATGCTCATACCTACTAAGTGAACGGCGTTCTCAAGGGCTGATCACCCAAGCGAACAACCATCACTTAGTTGTAGGAATATCCATGGTATCATTGAATAAACGTAAATAGGCGTGTGAAGGTCCATGAGAATTGATGATTGTCCATCGGTGGGGACACCATAGGATGTATCCCCCTATCGGAGTGACGGTTAATCACATGAACTCTAGGGTTTATCATTTCTCTTCTACGGAAATCCCCAACATCTTCAACCAAAAGAAAATGGTGACAGTCATTGGTGGTATGGCCATAGGATGTATCTCCTCACCAGAGTGACAGATAGCCACATGACCATAGTATCCATTCTCTCGGTACATGGAACGGATAGGTTCCCTCCTAGAAAATGAAATTAAATAATAACAAAGCGAATAAACGTAAATAGCGTGCAGGGGTTCGGGAGATTTGATGACTATCCATCGGTGGGGACACCATAGGATGTATCTCCCTATCAGAATGATGGTTAACCACCTAGACTTTAGGGTTTATCATTTCTCTTATACGGAAATCCCCAACATCTTCAACAAAAAGAGAATGGTGACGGTCATCGATGGTGAGGCCATAGGACGTATCTCCTCGTTGGAGTGACGGATAGCCACATGACCATAGGATGTATCCATTCTATCGTTATATAGAACAGATAGGTTCCCTTCTAGAAATTGAAATTAAAAGGGAAACGGAAATGGAAAGGGAAAGATCAAGTAAATTTCAGATCAAGAAGGCTGAAAAAGAAAGGAAATGAAATGTGAAATGAAAACGAAAAGAAAAGGAAAAGAAACGAAAACGAAAAACGAAAAAGGATTTCAAAAATGCATAGCATGTTTATTTTATTTGTATTATTTACTAAGCATTAGACTCATTAGTTAAGTCTTGTTGATGTAGGTATATGCTTGGAAATAGACGATCAATACATGGAACAGTTGATGAGGAATTTGCACGGATAAATCTTGTGGCTGGCTGGGCTAAAGAGTAACTGATTTTGTAATTAATAAAGTAAAATGTTTAAGTTTAATATTTGTTTAATTTATGCTTCCGCTATCTTTTAAGAAAAAGAGTTTATAAATGAAAGTTATTCTGCTGCTAAATATGTTTTAAATGACTATTACTGTAACAGATTTTAAGTAATAGATTTAACACTCGGTTTAAAAGAAAAGTCTTACTCTGATTTTATAAAAGAAAAACTTTTAAATTTCACAGGATTTTAAAAGGAAATAAAAACTGGTATCAGAGCGCGTGGGTTTGAAAATTGATTCTGTATATTGCCTACCTGCATAAGCTTTGCCATGGAAATACTCCATCGACTGTAAGTATTATAATCAATTCCTTTCTTTTATCTAATTATTTAAGAATTTATTTTGTATTGCAATGTAGAGGGTATCATGGCCAGAATACATAGATATATTGGACTAGGAAAGGTTGCAAAAAACGCGGAAGAGACCATCAATCGGTTGACTCAGTTGGTGGGACAACAATCTCACCACTTGGAGAAAACTCATAGAAAATGTAATGTAAATTAACTAGTATGGTACTTGAATGATTGTAATCGATGTAAGCAATCGTGGTTCTTTTTTCTAGAATTGAGTGATGGATATGATAAAAGATTGACAATACTGGAACTGTTTAGGTTTTGAGTGCAGGAATTAGCTTTGGTGGAGTAAAGAAACAAGGGAGACTCTGCTCAAATTTTTATAAATTGGAAAAGGGGATAAGTGGAAAGTGAATTCTGTGAGAAATATATTAAGTAGACAATTTGGCTAGGTCGCCTACACTGCAAGAAGTTAGATACATGGTGGATTTATTATGGGAATACAGAATATTGTGGGTTATTGACTAAGCTGAATTATAAGGACGATAATTTGTTAGTTGAGTGCTTGTCTACTGAGTCATGATTATTAAGAAGTTGTAGGGAGAGTGTTTTGGATCTTAATTGACAACGCTCACACTGTTAAGTTAGGAATTGACCTTAAATTAAGATTAGAAATTTTTTTAGGTTAAAATGAGAAAATAACTTATTGTTGTTCCCTACATAAGTTAGATTTCTGTCATGGACTGGAAGTTTGGAAAATCCAATTTGCTTGTATGACTAGCTTGTATTAATATTAATGATGATATTGAAATGGTTTAGACACTCCCTGGTTGTCGTGAGTTTATAGTCTAAGTTGTGCCAAAAATAATATACTAGTGTTGGTTGAGTTAGGAGGAGTTTAAAACAGATGATAGGAAATATAGTGGATCCGGTTTAAGTTCTCCATTTCAGGTGAAACCCAATCAGGATAACCAAAGATGGGACTCCGATGATGTGGATAGACTTAGAGAAGGTCTTTTACACTGAGGACTCTACTCACATAATGAGGACAAGTAAACTAATAGAATTTACTCAACTTCAGTTGTAGAGAAACAGTTACAGTGCATGTGAGTACATTAAAGTACTGTTACAGTTTGACTCACATCGTGTGAGTAGCACTGAGCATAAGTTACAATAGTTTATGCAAGGACCGAAGGTAAAGATTTGTAGATGCGTAAGATATGGAGGAATGTTGTGACCTAGAAAAATGGTTGGGAAGTCCATATGTGTAATCAGTTATTTACTACTTCTAAGTCGGATTTCAATTTGCTTCTTGTAAATTGATGGATTTTGGAAACTATTATGCTTGAAGATTTTGATTTATGGATCCAAGAGGTTCTCTTAAATAGAGGTAGAACATGTTATGTGCTGAGTTAAATTATAGGATGAAAAATCTGTCTAAGAACTTAGGTAGCACATTATATGTTCATGAAGAGATAACATAATAATTGACTTTAATCGGAAGTTAGAAATATATGATTTGGAATGATTCAGTTTCTGTTTTAATTTGGAGTTGGAATTTTGTCATGTATTAGGGTTACCAGTACTATGACAAAAAGTAGGTTGGATGATTCGTTAAGTCGATACTCCGAATGTAATGACGGTCGGTTTACCGGGTGAATCATGGGATGGATTCGATTGATATTCTAAATCTGTTGAAAATAGATTCAATTAGAGGAATCATTGAGGTTAATAAATTGTCGATTAGGATTTTATTGTTCGCGATGGTTATAGTAGATCAATGTTGTGATGGATAATGATATGTTAAATGAGGTCCCATCTTTTAATTAGAATATTACTTCAATAAATAGTGGAGAGGACTTATATTTTAAGAATTTGGATTTAAGTATCATTCTGCCAATAGATGAAGTTTTAGTAAACTATATTGATCAAATAGGGTTGGAATGGTAAAGTAAACATGATAGAGCGAGAACCCTAGTGATGACATGGTCTGTAGACTAACGAAAGTATTGGAACGTCGGGTTTAAATTATGGAACAACTTGGGAAATTACAAAAACTTAGAGACAAGTGGCTGACGGTTTCAAAGGATTTAAACAGCTAAAGGTTAGGATGACTGAAGCCGCCATGTGTTGGAGAAAAGATTTTGAATCATACAAGTGTAGGAGGCTAGATTCGAATGATGTAAGGTGTGTTCAAGTACACTAAGGTCTAAGAGCAAGTGGAAGTTAAGAAAAATGTATGTGTGCTAAATTCTAGGTTATGGAATTCAAGAAGAATAATGAGAAAGTAATTAAGGAAATCAATTCGAAAGATGTTTTGCGAGTTCGAAGCGATGTTTAAGTGAAATGAAAGTGGCCCTTTTTGTCAAAGATTGTTAGGTTGTGGCTTAATAAATAGTAAATGGTTCCCCCAAGGGTATTTTCTTTTGTGATGAGGCAAATGAATATGGAATTTAGTGAGTAAAATTGGTATTTTCAAGTATAAGGATCTTAAAAATGTAATAAAGTTGTTCACGTTACAATGATTTAACACCAATTATCTGATGAAAAGAGAAAAAAATTTGGATGAAGGCTTTCCTGTTGCGATAATTGAAGTTGGCAGTTTCATAACTTTGGGTGTGAGATAGTATTTTGCTAAGTTTTTGTGTTTTGTAGAAGTAGAAGCCATGTAATCATTAGGGAGTTTCATGTAAAAGTATGATACGAGAAGTTGTGTTGTTCGTGGATCAAAGAAATGTTTACATTGAGCAAATTTTGAGGACAAAATTTATATAAGGAGGGAGGAATGTAATACCTTGATTTTTCATAACGGAATTAAGTAAAAATAATTCGAAGATTAATTGGATAATTATTGGGGTATTACCAGAGATGTATTCAAAATATTATAATTTATGAAAATTTATCGGATGATAATTATGATTAATTTGGAAGGAGAATTATTAAGGGACCTTAAAATAAAAGGAGATTTATTAGAATTGTTGAATTAAGGATTAAGAAAGGGATTAATTAGAAATTAAGTCAAGATTAATTGAGGATTTAGAATTAATTGGAATTGAACAAATAAATGAAAATGTAATTAAAAAGGGGCAAGATGCTGGTTTGGTTCAGTGTTCGGTTCACTAATGGTTGGTTCGGTTTTCTTTTGTAAAAGAAAGGGGAGAAGATTAATTGGGAATTTAGGGTTTTGATGTGTTTTCTGAAAGAGACAAAAGAGAGAGGGAGAAATCGGGAAGAAGGGAGACGTGAGAGAGGGACCAAGTGGGAGTGACCGCGGCGACGAGACGACATCCAGCAAACGAGTTGACTGTCGGCGACAATGCAGTGAAGACTGGAGAGCTCGTGGCTAGACTTCTTCACGACGGTGAGGCGTGGTCCTGCATGCAACGAGCGTTGGCATGCTCGGGCGACGCTGTTAGACGGCGGGAGCGACGTTCAGGTGAACGATAGGTAAGCGGAAGAAACAGAGTAGCGAGTTGCGAAGCTAGGGCATGGGTTGGACGGTCATCTCCATGGGTCGGCGAGGGAATCGGCGATGGCGGGTGGACGAGTTGCTGCGGCGACACGGGTCGTAGTCCACGGCTCGAGATTGGGACTCCACTGGCGGCAATCTTTGGCATAGGGTTGGCCTGCAGCAGGCGACCCGAGTCCGAGCGAATCCAGTTTGACCCGGTTTGGCTTGAACCGGGATCTACAAAGTTCAGATCTTCCACATTGGCATTCTTTTCCAGTTCGTTGTCCACTACCAATTATGGAGTGTGCACTTCTGAAAGGAGGTATGGGTTTGTAATTGTTGATTGATTATTTTTGGATTTATTGGTGGAAATTTACATAGTGGAGGTACTACTAGGTGAATTTGTGGGATTTGACTATAGAATGTGGAGTGAGCACTGAGAGAAAATAAAAGGGACAGAAGAGTGGAGTGAGCACTCGGGAGAATTAAATTGGAAAAAATGCTTGCACGAAGAGATAAAAAGAAAGGGAAGGGTCGAGAGAGAAGAGACTGAAAGGGAGAATGCTCTCTAGTGCGTCCTTTGGAGTGATGGCCGAGAGTAGTGAAGGGAATAAAGAAGGAGAAGAAGTTGAAGGAAAAGTCAGCTTATGGGTTTTCTTTAGGTATTGAATTCCTCCATGTTTTCTTTATGAATTAATGTATGGAGATGTTCCGTTGCTTGGAAATGTTCTTCTGTTTAGTTACAGATTTGATAAATATGCTTTGTTGGGTTGTTATGGTTAATTGGTCAATAAAAATAATTGGATGAAAATATGAAATAAATTATTAAATGAATAAATGGAATAACGGTATTAAAGTTAGGATTTATAAATGATAAATATAGTAATAAATAAATGATAACTATTTTGAAGGTATTAGCGGGAAAAGAATAAGGAGTTATACACGTCAAAGACCCAAGGTAAGTTGATACTTACTATGCTTTGGTCTTCGGACCCTACATCACAAGAATTAGGGCATTGTTTACTGATTGTTACCGCTTTCATAGAATATTTAGGTTGTTTACTGCTTTATCACAAATTGAGCATGTTCCGTATATTGTGCTATTGTTTGTTGACTGTTTATTAGAGTTAAGGTTCTTTTAATGATATGTTTCATAAATTAGCATGATTAGAGATTATTAGAATGATATGATAGAACTGTTTGTATTCTCATAATCATGTATCATAGTTTTCAAAAGATATGAAAATAGTTTTCATGCATGGTTTTTAAAAGGAAACGAAAAGTGTTGGAATAGATGCTAATACCTACTAAGTGAACGGAGTTCTCAAGTGCAGATCACCCAAGTGAACAACCATCACTTAGTTGTTGGAATACCCATTGTATCATTGAATAAACATAAATAGGCGTGTGGTGATTCAGGACAATTGATGACTGTCCATCGGTGGGCACACCACAGGATGTATCTCCCTATCGAAGTGACGGTTAACCACGTGGACTCTAGGGTTTATCATTTCTCTTGTACGAAAATCCCTAACGTCTTCAACAAAAAGAGAATGGTGACGGTCATCGGTGCTGAGGCCATAGGATGTATCTCTTCGCCGGAGTGACAGATAGCCACATGACCATAGGATGTATCCATTCTCTCGGTACATGAAACAAATAGGTTCCCTTCCATAAAATGAAATTAAACAATAACAAATCGAATAAACATAAATAAGCGTGTGGGGGTTCGAGAGATTTGATGACTGTCCATCGGTGGTTACACCATAGGATGTATCTCCTTATCGGAGTGATAGTTAACCACGTGAACTCGAGGGTTTATCATTTCTCTTCTACGGAAATCCCCAATGTCTTCAACAAAAAGAGAATGGTGACGGTCATCGGTGGTGAGGCCAAAGGACGTATCTCCTCGTCGGAGTGACGGATAGCCACATGAACATAGGATGTATCCGTTCTCTCTGTATACGGAACGGATAGGTCCCTTCCAGAAAATGAAATTAAAAGGGAAATGGAAACGGAAAGGGAAAGATCAAGTAAAGTTAATATCAAGTAGACTAAAAAAGAAAGGAATTGAAATGTGAAACGAAAACGAAAAGAAAAGGAAATGAAACGTAAACGAAAAACGAAAAAGGATTTAAAAAATGCATAGCATGTTTATTTTATTTATATCACTTACTGAGCATTAGGCTCATTAGTTAAGTCTTATTGATGTAGGTATATACTTGGAAATAGACGAACAATACAAGGAGCAGTTGATAAGGAATTTGCAAGGATGAATCTTGTGGCTAGCTAGGCTAAAGAGTAACTGGGTTTGTAATTAATAAAGTAAACCATTTAAGTTTAATATTTGTTTAATTCATGCTTCCACTATGTTTTAAGAAAAAAATTTTATAAATGAAAGTTATTCTGCTGCTAAATATGTTTTAAACGACTATTACTGTAAAAGGATTTTAAGTAATGGATTTAACACTTGGTTTAAAAGAAAAGTCTTACTCTGATTTTATAAAAGAAAAACTTTAAAATTCCACCCTATTTTAAATGGAAATAAAAATAAGGACGTTACAATTATAGTTAACAGATTATTCCATCTAATAAGTTCATTCAGAAATCCAACAGAGGCATTAACTTATCATTCATACAGCAAGGCTAAATCCAATAAATTCATGCTTCCCAGAACAATAAGGCAGTAGCTAAAACAAATGATCACTGGCATTCAACACAGAGAGTTCATAGAATGCTTAATCAAAACAACAAAGATTTTCATACGTTATCAATCCTCCAACAAGTTGCTTCAAAACATTAGTTTAACAATTCCTACATCCAACAGTACTCCATAAGAACTATCTTTAACATGCCCCAAACTAATTAACAGAGAAGGAATTTGATTACCTAAAGGAGCTAGGAAGCTCAAGCTCAACCGGGAGAAACTCGAAGGCAAGGAGTTCACGTAGAACACTACACGAAATGCACACCCACACCCATGTATGACTTGAAGAAAACACATTTCTCACAATTCTAGAGGTCACAGAACACACAAAGCTCTAGGGGATTTCACACTTCACAGAACAGTCACTGAGAGCACACTCATAGAGAGCACACTCTCTCTCGAATGAGGAAGGTAAAAATGCAGTGAATGGCAGGGAAGAGGGACTTAAGGTGTGGAGCCATACCTGGGTGTCACCGTCATACACCAAACGAGATAGAGGACCATACGTAACATGGAGGGGGTGTGGTCCAGGCATGGGGGAAGCTGGTTCTTGGTAGGGGGAGGAGTCTCTCAGTCGATTGGAGTGGGATTTTAATGACTATACGAAAAAACGTCCAATTATATAAAACTATTTTACGCAGAACATGGACATTTCAGACGAGGGACTGCGTCCTGGCATCGTTCCCAATCGTCCAAAATCTATGTCTCATAGACAGATTTGCATTTATAGACGAAGGGAGTCATCCTCGCCTTCGTCTGCGTGTGTCCAAAACTGTTCAGAAATTGGACAGATTCAAAGCTTCGTTGTCCGCCACCGTCCATGTTCATCTGAGCTCTTTCAAATTCTCACGAAGGACGAATTTGGACGTGGAGTCCTCATCCTACATCGTCCCAAAACTCGGGGATGGCAGACAATGTGTTCTCGGATGCAGTTCCTCCAGTCCGCATGCGTCCAAAATCCCAAATACACATGATTTTCGCTGCGTCCAAAATCTCCCATTACACACTTTTTTCATCCAAATTACATACGTTACTTATCCCATAATTTTATCCCATATAAACATGTCATAATTCAACACATACCTTCATGCAACGTAACATATGAATTATTCCAACAATTAATTACATCTCATACACGGGAAAAATATTACCGGGGTATTACATAACAGGTCGAATCCGACTGATAACCCAACATCTCAACTAACAATGCCTCCTCCTCCATGTCTATAACATTAAGTTCATCACCAGTATCATGGGTAATACAATGAGCCTAATGCTCAGCAAGAAATACAATGAAATGTAATGCTTGTGCTCATGCGTATGTAGTCCATCTCAGAGAAAACCAATCTCCTCTACTTTTCATTTTCGTTTCACTTTATAGTCTAGATGTATAAGATTTATCAGTCTAAGGAGATAGGATACATCATATGGTTTTGTGGCCTAACCGTCACTCTAACAAGGAGATACATCCATCAAGGGTATAACCACAAAGAACCGTCACCTACTCTCCCCAAACGCATACACCTATTTACGTTTATTGGTTCATTTCATTTATCATGTCATGCATATATTAGCAGTTTCATAAGTCCTGTCATGATGCATGAATACCACAAGTTATAACAGTCTATAGTAGTATATAAAAGGAATTAAAACAATTCATAGAATATAACAGGAAAATCTTTAAACAATCAACATAATTCATGCTTAGTATAATATTCCATTTTCTACATTGTTTTTATTTTTACATTCTAGTATATTATCCGTAATTTCGTGCATTAATTAATTTCAACAAATTAATAATTTTCATAATAATTCCTACAACAATAATAATTTCAACCAAATTAACAATAAATAAGACATAAAATAGTCTCGTGATGCAGAGCCTCCACTGGCCACTGTATCCTATTTCTTACCTCTTGAAGATTTTCTTTCCAATAGAATTTCCCAAATCATAACTTCTCTCGATCTACCCAAGTAACTCCTCCTCAACACTTTCACTCAAATTTTCTACCACAATTTTGTCCTTCATCCTTACTTTCTTACCCCATTTCCCTTCCTCTCTTTCACTCCTCTCCTTCTTCTTGAATTTCTCTTTTGATGTGCTTTTTCCTTCAATTCAAAGCCTCTATTTATAGGCAAAAAAAAAAAGGAATATGCCAAGAAATATTCTGCCACAATGATAATTTTGACAAAAATTAGGTAATAAGTAGGTATGTGTCACGGAAGTTAGGCGAATTCACAGAAGTTTGGCAAAATCTAACAGAAAGTCACGTTTTTCTGCAATTCACGTGGCTTCGATCGACCGACACGTCGATAGCTATAGTCGACTAGTCTGCTGCTGTCGATCTGACCCTTGGCTTATACCACCACGTCGTCCGCATAGTCGCCTATTCTACTTGCATTTTTATTTTATTCTTTTAATTAATCAATTCCCTTAATTTACACTTCTTCCAATTTAATTTCATAATCTCCACCTACCCAAATTCTAATAATTTCTATCAATTAAATCTTCAATAATCATATCCAACTTATTACGTTTACCCAAACTTATTTTTTTTTCGGGGTATAACATTCTATACTAAAATCATCTCCAAAAAATCTCCAAAATTCATAATTGTCATTTTTAATCTTGGCTTAAATCTATTTTCAATTTTTTAATCCATTCTTATTCTTAATAATTTCCAATAAATATCCAATGAATATCCAAATATTTCTTATTCAAATTTATACCCAATTAATTTTCTAATTTTCTTTACTTAATTTCATTTACGAAAAATAGGGATATTAAAATCCTCCCATCTTATATAAATTTCGTCCTTAAAATTTGCTAATTAAATAGCTCTTGGTATTTAACTTTCATATCCTCCTTTCTTTGCCATGTGACTTCTTTAGTGGAATCTGTATATGTCGAAGCTCTTTTACTCTCTCTCCTAAAATCTATACAGGTCTTTCTTTGTAGCTTTGGTTTGTTTGGACTTCCACATCGTTAGGAGGTACAATCAGATTTGGATCTCTGAGACATTTCTTAAGCATTGATACATTGCATACATTGTGTACACCTTCCATGAAGGCTGGTAATTGTAATTGGTACGCCGTTTTGCTAACTCTTTTTGTGATCATAAAGAGACCAATATACCTTGGGCTTAGCTTTCCCTTCTTTTCAAAATGCATAATTGATGTGCCCCAAGGACCCGTCACCTGAGCCCGAGCCAAGGGCTCCTTTATTTTATAATTTTTTTAGTTATTTTGTAGGTTGGAATAAGCTAAAGAACCATGAAGATGAGCCAAATCATGAGGATAAAGAGGCTCCTAAGCTTGCACCTACTTGGAAGCAAAATTATGGAAGAAAGGGTAGACGTTACAAGTCTTCCTACAATCCGACCATGGTGGAGTATTTGACGTTTTTATAGCCGCAACTTATGTCAAATGAAAACGAGTTCTTCATACGTTTTGTAGCCAACACATAGAGCTGTCTAAAGAGGTATTGAGAGTTATATTTGGACTTCATTTGTTATGTCAACCATTACATTTACAGAAACAAAAAAACCAACCTCAGACTTGTTTTTGTGATTTATTATTTGGGGTCATTTTTGTCATTTCATTTTAGGGCAATTTTGTCCTTTTGTTGTAAAGCCCCTAGAGGGTATTTAGTCCCCTCTAGGGAAAGCATGAACACAGATTACATTATTAAAGAAAAACGTAGTTATTCCTTGTGGTGTGTGGTCCACAGCAACCTCCCCTCTTGGTTGATCTCTCCTTGCCCGAACTCGGCTCTCTTGGTACTTCTTGGCCGAGTTGGAAGGGTTGCTACTTCTTCCAACACTTCCTACTAGTGGAGGTCATTGTTGTGTGGAAGTAGGAGAAGTATTCAAGCCCTTGGAGAGTGCTTCCTTAACCGGTCAAGCCAATTGAAGTCGACCCTCTCACTTTAGGAGGTTTAGTGGACTCCTCGGGTGTTCTTTGTGTTTTCTTGTTATTTCATCAAAGAGTTCTTGGTTCTTCCTTCATATTTCCATTGTTACCAGAATCCCCTGGTCCTGATAGGTGATTATATTTGAGGGTTTATGTTGAGTATGTTCTTGTTGTGGAAATCTGGCTAGCCGATGAAACTGTCCTTGGAATATTTCTACTTGATTCTCGCATTTGTGACTGTAATTTGAGGCTCTTGTGCACATTCTTTTGAGCACGTTTTTGGTTGCCTTAATCTTCAAGTTGTCGAGATATTTCCCTCCAAAATTGGCGTTGATAGGCCGTATGTACGTTGAACATTAATCAATTCTTATTTAGTCGCCGAATCGGTTCTGGGCAGAACCCTGGTTTTGGTGCTGCCTTATTACTGCTATATCTAGAGATTTTGAAGAGATTTTGAGCTACAATTTTGACATGTTGAATCTGAGTCTATTGATGATATGTCCTCCAAAATTTAGATCTTGATCATGACTGGTTGTCGAGTTATCTCTGGTTAAATCAGGTTGGGCAGATTATTGTAGTTTTCTCTAGCCGATTTATTATATTGCTCCTTGTGACATTTGGAGAACATCATTTGGTATCAGAGCCTAGCTCACTTTTTTGCTGTGTTATTGGGACTATTAATTTATTATTATGAGTACAAGAAGTGGAGCTCAGTATCATAATAATAAGGAGATGAGGAACAACCCGAGTGCACCACCCGAGGAAGCTCATGAACAAGCCGAGTCTAGTTTCCATGGAAGGTTGGCTGACATGTTAGAAATGATCCATAAACTTCAGCAAAAGATGGAAGCTTCCAAAAATGATCATGTGAGGGGTCCTAGAACGCCAAAGCCTAGGAGGAGGCTTAGTACATCTATTGATTCACGGGGTCGAGATGCTATGTATTTGATGAAAAATGGGAGGAATCTGAAGAGAGGGAATCACTTAGTCCGAGTAGGAGACCACGTATCAAAAATGAAATGAGACATGTTAAGGTCTCTATTCCTCCTTTTAAAGGCTCTAGTAATGGTGGTGATTTTCGAGAATGGGTTGAGAAGGTAGCTCGGATTTTCGATTGCTATGACTATTCCGAAAAGACAAAGATTCAAATGGTTGCATTAGAGCTTTCTGGTTATGCTAGTATATGGTGGGAGGACCTTAAAGCACAAAGGCGGAAGGAAGGAGAAGGTGAGGTCCGAAGTTGGGAAGCTTTGAAAGCACTCATGAAAAAACGATTTGTCCCTCGGCACTACAAGCAAGAATTATTCCTTCAACTTCAAAATTTGAAACAAGGCTCACTAACGGTTGACGAATACTTGACCGAGTTTGATATTTTAAAGATCCGTTGCAATATGGTGGAACCAATGGAGCAAACCATAGCTCATTTTATTAAAGGGTTGCATAAAGAGATTGGTGACGTTGTGGAATTGCAATCATATGAAACTCTTGATGATGTTATACAATTGGCTTTGAGAATAGAAAGACAAAGAAAAAGAAGGCTTAAAGAAGGCATGTCTCGGCCTTTCAAAAAAAGCAACAATCCTCCAAAAACAATTCCAAAGGTGGATAGCAAGTTTAATGCCATGAAGCTTAATGAAGAGAAGAAAGTCTTTAATGACAATAACAAGCCGAGATCTAGAGATGTCAAGTGTTTCAAATGCTTGGGGTTTGGCCACATTGCCTCACATTGTCCGAGTTCAAGGGTGATGATTCTAATGGGATAAACTAATGAAGTGGTTAGCAAAGATGAGGAAGAGGGATCTTTTACATGAAATGAAGAAAAGAAGAATGATGACTCCTTGGTAATGGCTAAAGTTAAGGAAGACAATTCTAAAGAGTCGCATAGCCTGAGTTGTTCCAACCAAACTCTTCCTATTTTAAGAACAATTGAAGAACCACTTCATGAGGAGGAATGTAAAGATATCTCCTTGGTAGCCACCATTGAGAAGGAAGAAGTGTTGATCACTGAGATTGAGTTCCATCTTGCTGATCAATTATTCAAGAAAAGTACAGAGTTAAAGAAAACTGCAGAAAAAGAAGAAGAACATAGAGAAAAGATTGTTTTGCCCAATTCGAGAGTAGACTTGGACTTCATCCACCCACCTTCACTCATTGATACTGAATTAAAGTGTGCAACATGCGAAACTTCTTTAGTGATGGCAAAAAGAGAACAATTAGTGTTGAAGAGGGTTCAACGTGAGATTGATGCGCATGGAAGTAAATCGGTGCAAAATAAATTTCCAGGGAAGCAAATTTTTCTTCACCAAAGTATAAGCCACTCCATCAATTTCCTTAATTGATTGGTTATTTAAAATTGGAGGGTTTAGAAATAATGTTGTTATTGAATTTGTTATAGCACGGCTGGATGATAATGTTGTGGCTACTATTATTGATAACTCTTTGAATCCTGGATTTTTAATTTGAGATGATAATCTCAGCATGCCTAGTGGTTTAATGGAAAACGAGTTGATAGGCCATCTGAATATCTGGGATGAGAATTATATTGACTCTATTTTACTATTATCACATCGTCTTGTTTCTGATTGTTGTGGATCCAATCCTACTGAGCATGCACCCCAAGAAAGGCACATGATGTTAAATTCATTACTCACCTAGTTCTTTAAAATCGGTTGGACAAGAGATTTCTTTGTTGTTAGTGCTATTTTTGAATATTTGAAGGAAAGTTTCAATATTATGGGTGTGGAACTTTCCTATTATTATGATGGTAGTTCATTTGTGGTTAACAACTAGTCGATGCCTAGTTCTGGAGATAGAAAAATTTTACCCTGGATGATTCTTAGCGATAACCTTGTGAGCTATTCTTTTGATAGAAGAAAAAATTTTAGGTTGGGGTCACCTCTGAGTTTTATTATATTTGATACTGATATGTCTCTCGGACATGAGAATTGTAAGATCATGAGTTCTGAGATCATGAATGAAAAGAGATATGCTAAACCTGATATGATGCAGCTGACTCTAGACATCAAGAAATTTTTTCCATTTGATCTAGGAGGAAGATTTGTGGAAGATAATCAAGTATACTCCTTGGATTTGAGGACAAATCCTTTTCAACCACGGGAGTATGATATGCCCCAAGGACCTGTCACCTGAGCCCGAGCCAAGGGCTCCTTTATTTTCTAATTTTTTTATTTATTTTGTAGGTTGGAATAAGCTAAAGAACCATGAAGATGAGCCAAATCATGAGGATAAAGAGGCTCCTAAGTTTGCACTTACTTTTAAGCAAAATTATGGAAGAAAGGGTAGACGTTACAAGTCTGCCTACAATCCGACCACGGTGGAGTATTTGACGTTTTTATAGCCTCAAATGATGTCAAATGAAAACGAGTTCTTCATACGTTTTGTAGCCAACACATAGAGATTTACAAAGAGGTATTGAGAGTTATATTTGAAGTTCATTTGTTATGTCAAGCATTACATTTATAGAAACAAAAAAACTAACCTTGGACTTGTTTTTGTGATTTATTATTTGGGGTCATTTTTGTCATTTCATTTTAGGGAAATTTTGTCCATTTGTTGTAAAGCCCCTAGAGGGTATTTAGTCCCCTCTAGGGCAAGCATGAACGTAGATTACATTGCTAAAGAAAAACCCCAGTTATTCCTTGTGGTGTGTGGTCCGCGGCAACCTCCCCTCTTGGTCGATCTCTCCTTACCCGAACTCGGCTCTCTTGGTACTTCTTGGCCGAGTTGGAAGGGTTGCTACTTCTTCCAATACTTTCTACTTGTGGAGGTCATTGTGGTGTGGAAGTAGGAGAAGTATTCAAGCCCTTGGAGAGTGCTTCCTTAACCGGTCAAGCCAATTGAAGTCGACCCTCTCACTTTATGAGGTTTAGCGGACTACTTGGGTGTTCTTTGCGTTTTCTTGTTATTTCATCAAAGTGTTCTTGGTTCTTCCTTCATATTTCCATTGTTACCAGAATCCCCTATTCTCGAAAGGTTATTATATTTGAGGATTTATGTTGAGTATGTTCTTGTTGTGGAAATTTGGCTAGCCGATGAAACTGTCCTTGGAATATTTTTGCTTGATTCTCGCATTTGTGACTGTAATTTGAGGCTCTTATGCACGTTCGTTTGAGCTCATTTTTGGTTGACTTAATCTTCAAGTTGTCGAGATATTTCCTTCCAAAATTGGCGTTGATAGGTCGTATGCACGTTGAACACTAATTATTTCTTATTTAGTCGCCGAATCTGTTCTGGGCAGAACCCTGGTTTTGGTGCTGCCTTATTATTGCTATATCTGGAGATTCTGAAGAGCGTTTGAGCTACAATTTTGACATGTTGAATCTGAGTCTATTGATGATATGTCTTCCAAAATTTAGATCTTGATCACGACTGGTTGAGGAGTTATCTCTGGTTAAAGCAGGTTGGGTAGATTATTGTAGTTTTCTCTAGCCGATTTATTTTATTACTCCTTGTGACATTTGGAGCACATCAATAATTCTTTTAAAATACGATATTTTCATAAAAACCAAGTCTCATTCGTCGAATTCCAAGTCCCGACAGTGATTGTCAACATAACTTTTCTTGCTTCTCTATGCAGCCAGCATTCTTTGTTTAATAATAACATTAGATTCAGTAGTTCGTTGTACAATATTGGGCCCATAAAATTTAGCTTCACCCATTTCGCTCCAATATAAGGGAGATCTGCACTTTCTGCCATGTAATGCTTCATAGGGCGTCATTCTGATAATGGCTTGATAACTATTGTTGTAGGCAAATTCGTCCAACGGTAGTATCTTTCTCCATCCAATTTGGAAATCAAGCACACAAGCCTGCAGCATATCCTTAAGTGTCTGTATTGTCCTTTCACTTTGACCATTAGTCTGAGGATGAAAAGCAATACTGAATTTTAATTATGTGCTCATGGCCTTATTCAAACTCTTCCAAAAGGCCGAGGTGAATTGTAACACCCCGACTTTTTAAGTTGGATAATTATCGGGGTATTACCAAGGACGTGTTCAGAGTGTTAGGTCCAGGGGTATTTCCGTTACATTTTCCCCGTATACGTGATGTAATCAAGTGTTGAGGTGATCAAGATATTACATTGCGTATTTATATGTGTCATTGTATGACGTGTATTTATGGGGAAAATATTATGGGGTAAAGGTTAAGTGGGAAAAGATGAAGAATGGCTATTCTAGGCATTTTCGGACGCCTGCGAATGACATGCGGATGAGATATGTCATCCGCACATGCAGTACGTGGCATCCCTGTACTTTGGGATGCAGCGGGACAAGAATTTGCGTCCTAAATGCATCTTTTGATGGACTTTCGAACACATGCGGATGACTTGGGGATGAGAGATGTCGTCTACAAGTGTATAGCCATGTCGCCCATGAACCTTGGGACGACTCAAGATGTGATTTCGTGTCCTGAATTCACTGTGTTGTGGAGTTGCGTACGATGTCTGGACAATGCAGACACGGATGACTGCGTCCAAATTGAATCTATCTGAATCCTAGACAGTTCCAGACGAGTCCAAACATGTGCGGATGCGAGTGGCCACATCCGATTTGTCTCTGTCCGATTTCTGGATATATTTGGACGCATGCGGATGCATTATGCGGATGCCATTTTGCATCCAAATGTCATCTTTGAACAGTACGGAATGGGTGGGTATGCCATTTCTCATCCGAAGGCACAATTTTTCCTTAGGAGTTTTGCTCTTGCGGATGAGACCAGTGCGTCCGCACTCATCCAAATTAGCCAAGACCTACAAATAAATTAAGGTTAAAATGATGGAAAATTGTAGGGTAGCTATGATGGGAGACACGAATGAGCTCTCCCCACCCTCCATGCTAGGACACCGACCTCCCCCTGCTTGAAGCCGCCTCCTCTCTACTCTTAGGTGTCCAATTTGTCTCTTCTAGGTATGATTTAGCTACCTCTCCCCCTTCATTCTTCCATTTTACAGTTCATCTCTCCCCTTTCTGCGAGAGACCCTTCCTTCCAGCGAGGGTGAGACCTGCGAGAGAGGGATTATGAGTTAGTAATTTCTCTTTCAGTAAACATGATTGTAGTGAGGTGAGAATTGAGAGAGAGCTGTGTGGTATGAGCTGTTGTGAGTGGTGTTGTTTGTGAGGTAGGAGCTAATGGAACTGGAGTGAGCTGCTACCTTGTTGTCCCAATTAGTTTTCTTCAATTAGGTGAGGAAATAGGAGTGTCTTGGCTTGTGGAGGCCCTACACCGCAAGTAGAATGCGTGAGTGGTGTTGTGTTCTTTGGATGAATTGATGTTGTGAACTCCTTCGTTGATTTCCTTGCTGTAGACATTCTTGTGTTGATAATGTAGAATCCTTACTGTTAATTGTTCTCTTTACTTGCATTAATTTCCCTTGACAATAGTGTAGATTCCTTTATTGTTAGTTGTTTTCTTTAATTGGCATGGATTTCCTTTGAGGATAGTGTAGCTTTCCTTGATTGTTAGTTTATTTCCCTTACTGTGAATGTGTTACTTGATAGAGATAAATATTGTGATAAATGCTTTGAATGTGATGGATGCTGCGAGAATGATGCATGAGCTAAGAATTTCCTTGACGATGATTTATTCACTGCTTTACTCACTTTAGTTTTACATTTAGTTAACATTGTTTTGCTGTGTTTAATTTAAATCCCTCGGTGATAAGTATAAACTATCATTTTCTTCACTCAACATATATATTGCTCGGCCATTTTATATATTGTTCTGCCATCACCATCGTTTGATATCTATATGTTAACAAAACTCTATGTTAAGCAACTAAACTAGCATGTTAAAGTAACTAGCATGTTAACATACTTGGCCTTGAGCATGATTAATAGTTAACCGACTAGAATCCTTATATGTTTAATAAACTAAATCCTAAGCATGTTTAGTAAATTAAACTCGAAATTGTAATTACTTCTTAATTAGGATAACTACTTTAAATTCTTATTTCTAAGCGTGTTAATTAATTAGAGTAATTACCTAAGTATGTTAATTTACTTAACTTGAATAATTAACTAGCTTTGAGCATGTAATTAACGAATCTGACAATAAATTATGCCATGTTTAATTAGATGTTTAATCAACTAGAATTCTATGTATGTTTAAATAACTAAGCATGGTTAACTAAACATGTTTAACCTCCTTGAGTATGTTTCAATTAATTTGAACACAAAAGCATGTTTAATCATTTATTTTCTTGAGCATGTAAATTAATTAGGGTAACCAACTAGAATAGAACTATAATCGAAATCTTTATTTGAATCCATTAAACTATTAAAAGCATGTTTAACTAATTAGAAAAGCATGTCTAATCATCTAGGATGACAATTGAAATTCTCATCTTTGAGCATGTAATGAATTATAATCACTAACTAGATTAATATTAGCATGATAAATTCTTCCTTTACTAATATTTTGTATATTATCCTTTTTGCAGTTTCGTTTACTGTAACTTCTATATTAGATGCTTTGTTTTATTAGAGAGGAATATACAGAAGACGAAGGAATAATGAACTAAGTATGAACGAACTAAAAGTTCCAATTACGATGTTTCTATCTTTTCTTTTATAACGATAAGTTATTATCTTCTTTGTATTCGTCTCCGTTGTGTTAGTTGCATTATAGTTCACTAACCTGAGCATGTTAATGTACTAGGATAACTAATAAGTATAAACTTTCATGAGCACGTAATTGACTAGGATAACAAATATAATCCTTCTGGAGCATGTAAATTGACTAGAATAACTAATTATAATCTGGAGCATGTAAATTAAGTAGGATTACCAATCAGAATAATAATTGTAATTCTACTTAAGCATGTAACTCAACTAGGAAATTAACTAGGATAACCGTCAATTGTATGTTTGATTTCCATTCTGGTTATTGTTGTGCATGCCCTCATTGTTCAATTCATTGCCTCTAGTGAGATGGGTATTCAATTTCTGTAATTCCTTCATGATTCACAATTCCTTAATGTTCGTTGTTTGATTCTCTTATGTGATTCGTTGCTTACAATTACATATTTCAATTGTTCTCTGATGTGTGCACTTTCAATTTCTGTTATATATTATGTGCGTAATTTTAATTACAGATACTTTTATTTCAATGCGCACTTCAATTTCTATTAATGTTACGTTATAAAGCATCATGCATCATGTTAGGTTGAGAATATATTGTCATGCCTCATTTTAATAGAAACTAATAGGGAGTGTCACCTTGATGGTGGTACTCGCACATGCATAAGTGAGGTACAATATTAAGAAAAAAAAAAGAAAAAGGAGTTGGGGGGGCAGATGGGTAGCGGGTCTAGTCTGTAACTAGGTGAAGCCCCTCCCTCTTAGGGTACGGGAGTTCTAGTTGCAAGTAAAATGTTAGATCCGATCCACTATTCCATCACAAAGGAAATTCTCCAATCTCCAGCTCGAAGTACGAGTAGCGAACGAATGGATTAAAGTAAAGTAATAAACAAGTAAATGGCTTAATGAAAGGATTGGTTTGGGTGGCCCTAATCCAGAAGGACTAAAGAGAGGCATATCATATTGCATTACCATTTTTCCTTACTAAGCGTTTGGGCTTACAGTTTACTTGTTGTGTAGGTGTAGGTACTTGTACATGGAATAAATGCACAGACTTAGGAGTAAATACAAAAGACAATAATCAGATAATAAAGCAAGGATGAAGGATTTGCACGCGTGAGGGAGCCTGTGGCTGGCCAGGCTAAAAGAGTAAAATAAGGAACGGTTGTAATTAAATTAAGTTTTACTAAATTGTGTTCAATTGTTTAGTTCTTCATTAAATTATTCATGCTTCCGCAATGTTTTAAATAAATGATTTCATAATGCTTCCGCTATGTTTTACAAATGATTTTATATCTGTGACATTTCACAGTATACCACGGTTTGCGAAAGGTTGGTAGCGATCCGGTTTAGACACACTCTGATAATTATTTTAGAAGTGATTTCAATGGTCTTTTAAAAGTTTTAAATTTCACACATTTCGAAGGATTTACAAAAAATCAGGTCATTACATGAATCGTGGATCCCAATATGATACAATGGAGACCAGAATACTATGCAGTCGTATAATTTCTTTAATATATAAGTTTACAAATTGATTCATTTTGTAGGTCATCCCTACTAGCAAGAAGTGAGCAACTTTCGTCAATCAATCAACAATCACCCATATTGCTTCATGTCCTTTAGCAATTTTGGGTAAGCTAGTAACAAAATCCATAGTAATGTGTTCCCACTTCCATTCAGGTACTAGTATCGGTTGAAGCATTCCACTAGGTCTTTGATGTTCTGCTTTCACTTGCTGACATACCTGACACAACGACACATATTGCGCAATATCATACTTTATCACTGGCCAATAATAATGCATCTTGAGATCTTTAAACATTTTATTACAACCAGGATGAATGGAGAAATTTGAGAAGTGAGCCTCCTGTAAGATTGTTGACCTCAAGTATGAGTCACTAGGCACATACCACCTGTTTTTATACTTTACTATTCCATCGACAGACAAAGAATAGTCCTGATACTTTGCCAGGGTTAGATTCAATTTAAAATCTTTGTATATGTCATCACCTTATTGAGCTTCTTTAATTTGTTCCAATATCAAAGGCTTCAAGGTTAATTGTGCCAACATAATGTCCAACTGGGCAGGAACCAATTGCACATCCAATTCCCAAATGTCTTTCAGAAGTTCCGATGGCATTTCATCGTACATTATACTCATGATAGAAACATTTCGGCTTAGAGCATCGGCATCAACATTAGCTTTATCGAGATGATATTTGATCTCCCAATCATAGTCTTTCATGAATTCCAACCATCGCTATTGTCTCATATTAAGCTTCTTTTGCGTAAAGATATACTTAAGGCTTTTATGATCTGTGTGAATCTCGCATCACTGCCCATATTGATAATGTCTCCAGATCTTAAGCATGAACACTACCGCAGCAAGCTCCAGATTGTGAGTGGGATAATTAGCTTCATGCGGTTTGAGCAGCCTTGACACATAAGCAATTACTTTTCTGTTTTGCATGAGTACCCCACCAAGTCCATTTTTAGACGCATCACAATAGATACAAAAATTGCCTTCTTCTATAGGCAGTGCAAGAACAAGAGCAGTAGTTAATCAGCATTTTAGTTCTTGGAAGCTTTCCTCACAATTATTTGTCCACAAAAACTATGCATTCTTCTTTGTTAGGCTTGTTAAAGGCAGTGAAATCTTTGAAAATCCACTTATAAATCATCGGTTATACCCTGCCAATCCAAGAAAACTTCTTACTTTACCTACATTCTTTGGTTGTGACCATTCAATTACTGCCTAGATCTTTGTTGGATCCACCTCAATACCTCCTTTGGAAATTGCATGGCCGAGGAAACTTACTTTATTCAGCCAAAATTCACATTTGGAGAATTTTGCATATAATTTATGCTAAGCCTATATAGAAAGGGAAATTCGCAAATGCTCCTGATGTTCCTCTTTTGAACGTGAATAGATTAAAATATCATCAATAAATACGATAATAAACTTATCCAGATACTCTTTCAAAATTTTGTTCACCAGATCCATAAATGTCATTGGAGCATTAGTTAACCCAAACGACATCACGAAAAATTCATAATGCTTATATCTTATTTGGAATGCTATTTTTGGAATATCCTCAGGCTTAACCTTTAATTGATAATATTCTGCACAAAGATCAATCTTTGAAAAGACACTTGCACCTTGCAATTGATTAAATAAATCATCAATCCAGGGTAAAGGATATTTTTTCTTAATTGTAACCTTGTTTAGCTCCCGATAATCGGTACACATTTTTAATGATCCATCTTTCTTCTTTACAAATAAGACTAGAGCTCCCCATGGTGAGAAACTTGGACGAATGAAACCATTCTTGATTAATTCTTCCAACTGTATTTTTAACTCTTGTAGTTCCATCGGAGCCATTCTGTATGGGTTCTTTGAAATGGGTTCCGTATCAGGGTGTAAGTCAATCACAAAATCAATTTCTCGGTCGGATGGTAATCTAGGAAGATCATTTAGAAAAATTCCCAGAAAGTCTTGGACCACAGCAATATCTTCTAATTTTGCTTTTGGAGTTATCATGGTGTCCATCACATTGATTAGAAATCCATGGCATCAATTTCTCAGTAGTTGATCTGCCTTGAGCACAGAAATAAATACAAGTTTGCCCGTTTCCTTAATTCCTTGGAAAATGTGTGGTTCAACATTAAGAGGGCAGAAGCAGACTTCTTTCTTTTTACAATTGATAACCGCCTGATAATGTGACAACCAATCCATTCCTAGAATAATATCATATCCTTTAGATTCATAACAATTAAATCAGCATGGAATGAGTGGCCACATATCTCAACTACATATGCTTTTAGAATACCACTGGTAGACAAATAGTCGCTAGAAGGTAAAAGCACTCTTTGAACACAATTCATAAGACTAGATTATCAAGTTGCTTTCGTACAAAACTCGGTTGAAATAAACAAGTGTGTAGCACGCGAATCAAATAAGATATATGTAGCAATACCATTAATATAAACAGTACCTGACAGGATTAGTAAACTTTTTGATTTTAAATGTAACACAATTAGTAGTTCTATAATGCCAAACACACATATTTAGACTAGCATTAAGTCATGTGTACCTAACACCACAACTAGTAGCTCTTCCTCTTCTTCGTTCCCATATAAAGAGAAAACTCGTGGAGCCACCCATTTAAGTTTCTTTCCCAAAGTCGGGCAATATTGTGCAATAAGCCCGACTTACCACATTTATAGTTGTAGTACCCCGATAACGTTTTCCACGTTTACACAATGTAATTAAGTGTTGGGATAATTAATATATTTCATTGTGTATCGATACGTGTTAAATTATGACGTGTATTTATGGGAAAAATATTATGGGATGAAAATTAAGTAGCGAAATGTGAAGGAAAAGCTGTTCTGGATGAATTCAACGCATGCGAACGACTCAAGGATGAGAAATGTCATCTGCAAATGCATGGAACGTCATCCCTGCACATTGGGACGATACAGGACGGAACTCTCGCATCCTAATTCATCCCCTGTCTATAACTAGACACTTTCAGATTCTTGTGGTCAACGACAGACGATAGCAGACGAGGACGATTTGAATCTGTCCAATTTCTAAATAGTTTTGGATGCATGCGGATTCTGGATTTGGATGCCTTTCTTCGTCTAAATGGCACATTCAGACAAACACGGATGAAAAGGAGGACGAGGACGTAGTCCTTCGTCCGAATATGTAATTCAGTCAATAACATTGGTGTATTTGAATGCACACGAACGAGGCCAGGACGACTCACCTCATCCTAAAAGTCCCACTTGCAAAAAATTAGGGTTAAGTAATTGAATAATTTGTCGTGTAGTCTACTAAAACCAACTCAGTTACACCCATACCACTCCACCTTGCCTCTAGCCACGCTTCTCCCTCACCGTTCAGAGTACGTTTGTCCTTCTCCATGTATGGCTCTCGATTAAGCCATTCTCCTCTGCCATTTTCTTTAGTCCAGCTTTCCTTTTTGAAAGAGTTCTCCTTCCTGAAAGAGCTCTTCTGCATGAGAGAGAGTTTCCAGCGAGGGAGAAAATAATTTAGTGAGTTGTGTGAGTTGTGCTGTGAGCTCGAGTGTGGTCCTTCAATGTATGAAGCTGTGTGAAGCAAGACTTACTTGACTAGGATTATTGTTGTCCGTGGGTGATTTTCTTCATCAAAGGGTAAGGATTGGGTGTGTCTTGGCTAGTGGAGGCCCTACCCACAAGTAGTGTGCGTGCGTAGTACTAATTCCTTTATTGTTAATTTCTGTAATTTTCTTTAATACCACTTCTACAGTTCAATGCTTTACTTTAAAAATGATGAATGTTACTGCTTGGATGAAAGAGTTAAGCCTGTAGGATAGAATGATGAGTTGAAGATCTTATTAAGACTTGAAAAGCATGAACGAGTTAAGAGTCGCACCATTGAAAATGATTCTATTCTTTATTGTTTACTTACTCTCTAGTTTAAATCTTTCTAGGTTAACTTCATCTGATGCATATATTGTTCTTGTCATTCCTATTGTTCAATGCATATATTATTCTTGTCACTCCTATTGTTTAAATTTCTCTGTGTTAATTAGAAGTTACTATTTCCTAAATCTGAGCATGTGTATACCTAGGCTAATACTCAAGCATGTGTGCATGATTGGTTAATACTCTGTTAAGTTGAGCATGTGTAGATAATTAAATTAGTTTATGTAACGATAAATTAAATTGCTAACTCAGCTAAAATTATACGATTGAAATTATACCATTAAAACCATGCTTTACTTTAAACATACAATATCCCTATTCCACTTGCTTAGAATCAAATTATGCTAATAAAATGTTTTCCGCTTAATTGTACATCTATGCGTGTCTAATTCTTAAGCATGTTTCCGATATTAGCTCGTATAAATTATTTAGCATGTTTCCAGTTGTGTTCGAATTAATAAGCATGTTTCCGTTATCTATTGGTTTAGCATGTTCACTTGCTATTTCTTCAAGCATGTTTAGCATATTCACTTGCTATTTCTTCAAGCATGTTATTCGTTGTTTAAATTCGTTACTATAATGTTATATTTACTATCATTCATTATATGCACTGTTCAATTATTGTTATATTTCTTTATATTGTATCAACATGCATCATGATAATAGAAACAATTAAGAAGTGCCACTTTTGAGGTGGTACTCATATGTATTATGTGAGGAAAATGTTAAGTAAATGAATGAAAGAATGAATGATGGGACGTTGGGGGCAGATAGATAGTTCGGATCTAGTCTGGCAGCTAGGCTACACCCCTACCTTGTCGAGAACGGGACTAGTTGCACACAGGAGGTTAGAAGCCGATCAAACTATAACATCCCATATCGGTCCTCCAATCTTCCGCTCGACGTACGAGTAATGAACGAACGAACGTAATGAAAATATTGGTTTGGGGCGGTACCCATTCTAAAACAACTAAAGAGAGGCATCGCATACTGCATAACCCCAATTCCTTACTGGGCCTTTAGGCTCACGTCTTACTTGTGGTGTAAGAAACAAGATGATAGTGCCATGAGCAGAGGAGGAGACCTTTTCCATGGAGCCTGCAGAGTATCTGGATGAACTGCAACCAGAGTAGACGTATGTCTCAAGAGAAAAAGAAAGTACCCATCAATTTTGAAAGGGTTTTGTAAAACTCTAATTATTACTCTAACCCTAAAACTGGGTTTTGAATATTAATTATGTTTATGCTTTTAACCCTGAACTTTATATAATGCATTTAATAAGGTTTCCGCTTTACTCTGATTTATTCAAGCTCTTGGGATTTTCACGATAAGAATCTAAGTTTTTAACGTACCCAGTTTAAGTCAACAAATAAAAAGAATTTTTTTTTTACATCGCACTTTAAAAAAGAAAAAGTAAAGTAAGAAAGTACAGTTTTGACGCGGGGTGTCACAGTTGGTATTAGAGCAATTGTACAGTCCTAAACCTAATCTGCATTGTCTATAATGATTCTTCCGGCATTTAGGGCATGCCCTGGGTTGATTAGCTGCTTCGATCATATAGTGTTTGTCCATCCTTTGCGCTTTGCTGTCCACTGGTCGTTTAATTCCTCAGTTCATGGGCGAACCACCCCGTTGTTGGTTGTGATTGTTTTTCCAGAGTCTTTGACTAAATTCTTTTTTACCTTGCTACCATTGTTTTTACATTCTCAACTGCCAAAGCTTTTGCGATGATCTTTGTATAGGGGACATCTTCTGTTCTCGATACTGTGACTCCCTCAGGAATTTCCATTTTTAGTCCTTGCAGAAAATGGTTGACCTTGTTTTCGTCTGTAGCTATCAGGTGTGAAACAAATCAGGATAGTACTTCAAATTTTTTATTGTATTCTAACATTATCCCAGTTTGTTGCAATCGAATAAATTCCACCAGCTTTTGTGTCTGGATGGTGTGATTAAAATATTTTCCATAAAATAACTCTTTGAAAGTTTTCTAATCAAGGGTTCGAACATCCCGTGTTGTCTTGGCAGAATCCCACCAAAATCGAGTGTCATGAACTAATAGATAGGCAACGCATTTGCCTTTTTCAGCATCGTTTATGTTTGCATATTCAGACATGTCCTCCAAAGAACAGATCCATTTTTCAGCTCTTGCGACGTCAGAAACATTACTGTCAAAATTGAGAAGCTTGAGACGTTGAAATTTCTCCTATCTAGCTTTCTCTGGAACCACCACTGCTTGATGATTACCATTGTCATTTCCATTCGCCATGAACCACTCCAAGAATTGGAAGTGTTGCTCCATATAATGAGATTGTCTTTCAACTACAACAGTTATACGACCAAGGGCTTCATCCCTCACATTGTGAACATCAGCACCCTCACGTTCATTCCCTGGTATGACAAGTACCCCTTCCCTCTCTTCATTTATTCGTATGTTGACTCATGCTCCTCTAGCATTTTATAGTCCTACGTGTTTTGACAAAGTATTAGGATGTTACGTTACTTTAGTGTTTTGACAACATATTCCTTTTTTTTTTTTTTGTGTTTTTGACAATGTTTTAATAAATTTATTTTATGTTATTAGTGTTTTGTATTAAGAAATTTACTTTTATATTATTAGTACCTTGACAATGTATTAGGAAATTTATTTTATTTTGTTTATTTTATCTTATTTTCATTTTTTATTCTTACTTATTTTCTTTTTATTTACTATTTATCTTTGTTTATAATTTAACTTTATTTTTTTATTATTAAATTTTTATTATTATATATATATTTGTTAATTTTATTTTTTCTTATTATTATTATTATTATTATCATTATTATTATTATTATATATTCACTTTTAATTTATGTTTTTTTAATATATATTCTTTATTTATTCAATTTTCATTACATTTTTTCTAACTATCTCTATTAACAAAGTAATTTAAACAAATAACATAATTTAATAATTAACAAGTAAAATTTTTACTTACCGTCAGATGAGCATTTCTTTATGAGTCTTGCGCTATCAACAGTCTATAGAACTGAGTTAAATCTGGTTAGGCTATGATACCATTTGTAACGCCCTATATTATAAAACCATTTCCTTTCTTTCATTTTTAGCCATAAAAAAAAAATTAAATTTCTTTTATTCATTTAAAAATGTGTATTGAGAAACTAAATAAGAGTATTGAGCGGAATAACAAAATAAATTCAAATCATAGTTTTTACATAATTTAAATGACAGTCCATAATTTACAAACTTTTATTGAAATAAAACCCATAATTAATTATTAAAACAACTGATTTTATTTTTCTTGAGCCATAACATAGCAGGTCGAATCCGGTTGATGACCAAATATCTCAACTGGCAATGTCTCCTCCTCCACGTCAATAACATTAATTTCATTACCTGCATCATGAATAATACAATGATTCTAACGTTCAGTAAGAAATAGAATGAAATGTAATGTTTATGTTCATGCATATACAGTCCATCTCAAAGAAAACCAATCTCCCCTACTTTTCATTTTCGTTTTACTTTACAGTCTAGATGTATGAGATTTATCAGTCTAAGGAGTTAGGATACATCATATGATTTTGTAGCTTAATTGTCACCCTGATAAGGAGATACATCCATTAGGGGTATTGTAATATCCCGAATTTTAGTATGTTAAGCACAAGGCTTATGTGATAAATTGGGACGATAAAAGTGGAATTGGATTGTTTGGAAATATTGGTCAAGAGAAATACATTTGGAATAAGTGAATTATGATACCCCGATATGTTTATAATTAGTTTATGGAAAGGAATAGGGTTATCATAGAATGGGTAATGACACTTGGATTTAGAAAAGTTGATATTATGACTGAATTAGTGATTGGCAGTCAGCGGATTAATAAGAGAAAATGCATTTGGATATAATAAGGTGAAGTTATAAGGTTTATAATATTTTGGATTATATTGGATTTAATAAAAGAATAAGGTAGAAGATGAGTTATAGAATATATATTTTGAGTATTAAAGGATAGATTATGAATAGTTGGATAATTCAAGTGTTAGCCAAAGAAAAAATATAATTAAACGTAATTGGACGCAATTGGATATTGTAAAGATACTATAAGGAATGGAAGTTTGGATATAATTGAGTATGGAAAGGTGAAGCATATGGTGTAAGTTGGTAGATGATATAAACGTTCGTATATGTAAATATATAGTTTGATACATAAGGGTTTGGAGAAGATGAAGTGGTATGGAGGATATATCAATTACATGTAAGACATTAGGTGAGGGTTAAATATATGTGTATATATATTTAATTATAGATGACATGCATATGTTATGTAAATAAAGAATAAGCTGGAGAATTATGCGAAAATCAACCTTTGATGACTACGGCCGATCTCGGAGGTTGATCGACCGGCGTTACTCAACCAACAGTAAATACCAAAAAATGAAATATGCATACGTTCAGCCAAAGGATGGTCGATCATCCTTCATAAAAATCGATCAACCGCAAATGTTAAACGTTGTCTGGAGATGAAAAACATCGCTGGAACTAGAGAGTTTTCAACGATGGCACTCCACTGATGCATGGAAGATCATTGATGTCACATTTCCACCTTCAGAAGGCTGCTAGAGGGACATTGATGAATGGCAGTTTATGAGGGTTATGCGAAGGGATGATAACCAAAGTAAAATGAATGGTTTGAACTGTCTGAACGTTTGGATGTTAATAGATACGTCCAGCGGCCTTCCGTCTTAAAGGGTTGATGAAGAGACGTTGTTGGAGGTTTATAAATTCGATGGAAGGTAGCAGTGTTGAAGGAGTTAGACAACAATGGAGAACCTCTGCCAAAATGGTTTCTGAGACGAGGAGAGTTTGCAACCATTAGTGAAAGTGTGATGGTTGAGCGAGAAAGAAGGTGATGATCCTCTGATGATGTACTTCAGAATGTTTAAAGGTTTGTAAAGAGTAGCAACCATGGGAGTTTGAGTGTCCTGGTGTTTTCAATGAAGAGTGAGAGTCTGAGGAAGAGTTGTGAAAAGCTGTTGCAAATATGTGAGTGTTCTGTCGAAACTAGAGAAAGAATGATCTGGCAGAAGTCTTCTTCTTCTAGAGTTATTGTGAGAGTAAAAACACTGTGAAGGAGCTGTAGTGTTTGTGAATTGAAGTTTGTGTGTTTGAAAAGAATAAGTAATTGTGAGCAAGGGTTCTGAAGATTGAAAAAGAAGTCAAGAGATGTCACACACGTGATGTTGCGTGCATGTGAGGTGAAGAAACTGCATGGCTATGAGTTTGTGAAGAATTATAGAAGGAAACTACACGATACTGCCATACAAACCGAGAGGGTTTTAGAGAAATAGAGGACGTGGAATAATCTTGAAATGAAGGACTTGATGAGAAGCAGTTGGGAAGGGAGTACAGAAGTTTCGTCAAGGATAAATTACGTGCTAATTTAGTAAAGCTAGGGACATGAGGTAAGGAATAATGCTTGTGTTTTGTCAAAAAGGACCTGCATCGCAGGAGTAGGGTTTTTTGTGTTAATTAATATGTTAGTTTTATTGATGGTTAGCTGGTTAGGTTATATTCCTATGTTAGATTACTGAAGTTATGATGAAAATAGTTTTCTAAGATGATGGTCATTGATATAGGGAAGTTAGGTTGAAGTGACGGATACTATAGGATAGTGATTATATTGTTAAAGACTAAGTTAACGTTATAGTTGAAGCATGGTATTGTTGTTAATTATTTACAGTATTGTTTGCAATATATGAACTGTTGTATGTGACATTCATGTAGATATATTAATAGAATGTACGTCATATATTTCATGGGCTAATAGTATAGATGAGAATGGTATTTCTACGTGGGGTTGAAAACTTAAGAGGTTGCTCACACATAGAAGCAGCTCGTTTGAGTAAGTTCGGATATTGAAGAGGTTGCTCTTACTCAACAAGTGGTGAGTTTGGAAACTGATGAGGTTGCTCTCACCTAACAGAAAAATGGTAAACGGTAACGAATGTAAGTGTAAGTGGTTCCGTTTTTACTGAGTTCGAAAACTGAAGAGGTTGCTCTCATGTAAAAACGAGTCTAAGTAGTGAGTTCGGAAACTGAAAATGTTGCTCTCACTCAGCTTACAATGGTATATAAAACTAAAGCATGTAGAATTGTCATAGAGGTTAAGGTTGATTATATTTTATATTCCTTACTGGGAAATAATCTCATTATTCCTCCTGTGATGTAGGTATGCAAAGGATTAAAGATGGTAGCAGTTGATGAGGTATTTGTGCGTTGCAGACTTGGCGGCTGGTTAGGCTAAAAGGTTTAAATAAGAAATGTAATGTTTGAAAAGAATGACTTTGTTATGGTATTTTGTTTCATTAAGTATATTTTAAATGATTCTTTAAGTATTCGAAATACAAGTCTTCCGTTGTTGCAATGTTTTAAGGTTTAATAGTACAAAATGTTTTGATTGAAAAACGGTTTAACAAAAAATGAATTTATTTATACAATTCTTATTTAAGTTAGTTTTTAAATGAAAAGTCTTCTATTATGGTTTTAAAAGAAAAAGTTTTTGAAAATCATAAGTTTCGAATTGAAAGAATAAACGGGATGTTACAAATGGTATCAGAGCCTAGTGTTTTAAAATTGGTTCTTTATACTGCCTACTAGCACAAGTCACAACGTGGAAATACTTCATTGAATGTAAGTATATTGCTTTATTTTATCAGTTGATAGATTCTGTTACTTGTGCTATACATAGATTAGAGGTTGTGTGTTATGCATAGATTATATAGGTTGTCTTGACTATGGGCTAAAATGAAGAAAGTGATAAGTCTAGGTGTCTCCTAATATAATTCCCGTAGGACAACTAATTTCATTGTTTTGAAACAACTAAGTACAACAATATTGTAGGAAAATAGAATGACAAGAGAAACTAGGAGGAAAACGATAAATAAGTAAAAAAAAATTCTAAAATATTAAGAATATGGCAAATGGATAGGTATACCATAGTTAAAGTAATCATTACCTTACAAATAAATAGGACAGTAATTCAGAATGTCGATCCAAGAGACGCAATGACTAGTAGAGTGAAAGAAGTGTTGGAGTGCCATATTCAGTTGTTTTAGGAACGATGTAGGAAATTGAAAGAACTGAGAAACCAACGACTGATGGCTCTTAGATGATTATGATGTGAGAGGTTTCGAAGGTTGAAGCCACTATACTTTGAAGATGATATATCTAATCCGGCGGGTGCAGAGGAATGAATTTGCATGGTTGGGAATATATACGAATATGCCAAATTAAAGAACAAGAGAAAGTTAGTTGTGTTATGTTCGCGCTGACGAAGGATGCTCAATTTTGCTGAGATACTACTAAGACAACTCAAAACATAAGAGAAATAACTTGGACAAAATTTAAGGATAATTACCTTAATATGTATTTCAACAAAATAGCTTGGATTTAGATGTTAGGTGGGTTATTGAAGTTTGAGGCACCATCCCGATTTGCTAGAAACTTAGTAACTACCATTAGTCTTAAGGTATACAAATTTAGTTCAAAGGTTTAAAGCCAAGATATATCGAGGAGTTAAGATATATGGTACTAAGAATGTGTCATACGCTTTGGAGATCGAGAAGAAGAGGATACTAGTTATTAGATAGAAGGAAATGGATCAGAAGCCGAAAATGAATTACCAAACTCAACCATAAGTGGATGCGCATAGAATTGGAAAAGGAGTGAAATGGATATTTTGACAATAAAAATAAGTCTGTAATGATAAACGTGCGTGGAATGAACTTATTGCAGTTCTGATTGGAAATTTTCATGTTGGACTATGCCCATGGTGTAACAAGAAATTTTATGGTGACTGTAGAGCTGACATTGGACAATGTTTTAATAGTGGGGAAGAATTAAGGAAATCTTCTAGGACAAGTAATGTAACCGCACTATAAGGATGGGTAAGTTAATGGAACTTACTAATCTTCGTCGGAAACGAACAACTTTGGATTGTATGTGCATGTATGAAACATTGTTGCGATTTACGTTACATTAGTAAGCAATATTGGACTCAAGGTTCACATGTAACGACTCGATTTTTCGTAAATCCTTTAAAATGTGCAAAAATTTAAAATTTCTTTTTAAAACAAAAACTTATCAGAGTATGTCTAACTAGACCGCTACTAACCGTTCGTTAAACTTGTTATCAAAATCCAATTTATAAAATGCAGAAGCGTTATAAAATTATTTGTTTGAAAACATAGCGAATTTATCAAAACTTCGCGGAAGCATAAATCATTTAAATGAAAGGACTAAATGATTAAATACAACTTATTATGAAACCTAATTTAATTACAACTGCTTCTCATTTACCCTCTTCATGCCTGGCCAGCCCTAATCTCGCTCATGCAAATCCTTCATCCCTGCTTCATTATCTTTTGATTATCGGCTTGTTCTCTATTCATCGTTTGTACCTACACCACAAGTAATACGTGAACCTAATGGCTCAGTAAGGAAAAAAGTTAAATGTAACGTGAAATGTCATTCTTTAGTCCTTGTTAGAATGAAGGCCACCCAAACCAATCCTTTCATTACGTCATTCGGTTGTTCATTACCTTACTTTCGTTCATTCGTTCGTTACTCATACTTCGAGCGGAAGATTGAAGGACCCATACGGAATGGTATAATTGTAACGACCCGTATTTTCATTTAACTTTAAAATGCGTAAAATTCAAAACTTTCTTTTCGTAAAACATCAGAGTCTTTTTCTTTGTAAAATGCAATGGTTAAAACTCTTTACTTTCACATTTACTCTTTACTTTCATCTTTATTTCTTTACTTTCATCTTTATCAATTTGAGCATAAATAATTAAAATCATTTGTATGAAATGCAGCGGACGAAAAACAAAACCTTTAAAGAGTAATTAATAAATTACAAAACCCTTTTTCATTTCTTTCCGTTTAACTCTCTAGCCCAGCCAGGCACAAGATCCACCCGTGCAAATCCTTCATCAACTGTCTTTAACCTGTTCATCTGTTGCTCGTTCATACTTACATCACAAGACCTAAACTAATGAGCCTAACACTCAGTAAGTGATAAAATGAAGTGCAGATGATATGCATGATCATACAATGCAATTTAATCTGAAGTACATACATGACAAACACCGTGGGGTCATGAGGAAGATATGGCCAAGTAATTATATATATACATATCATGGTCTTCCTCACGCCGTATGTACTTTTTGTTCCGAGAACGTTGGGGATTTCAGAATGGGTAAAGGTGAACCCTAGCTTCCACGTAGCTACTGTATGGAAGTGTCACCGATCACCCGAACCCCCACACGCCTATTTACATAGATTATTATGTCATACGTTATGCACGTGAGTTCATACAATCCTATATGCAATAAATGGCTAAGAAACATATCATTCAAAGAACCTAAATCTAGTAAACACACAACATACAATCCTAATTCTTGCGATGTAGGGTCCGAAGACCAAGGTACAGTAAGTATCACTTATCTGGCGTCAATAGCTCGTTTCTGCATTTTCTCTCATCTTAGTACCTTCAAAATAATAATAACTATACATTAATAACAATCTCCTAAACCTATTAGTTAATTTCATTTCCTAGCAATACAATACTAATTCCAAGACCTTTAGATATATAACGGAATAGTAAACCCACAATGTAGCTCATTCCATCAATCTGTCATGATACATTAACTTTACAAAACTGAACATGAACCATACTTTCCATAGCAAAGTAGAGAACCATTTAATGCATAACATAAAATTATCGAGTGAATACTTTATTTCTTAAGCATTCGAGACTTATAACCAATAATGACGTACAAGACATTATACACTTTTCTCAATTGAACAATTTCTATTAATCCTCTATTTTTGCTCAAACAACTAACATTTCACAGCCACAATAACAATCACTTGGCACATGCTATCACCCACATGTTCATGCTTCTAGTAAGAACTAATACAAGACAGTTCATTTACTAAACAATCCAAACTTATCAACAATTCATTCTTAGTCCATTCTTAGTCATACAGAAGACAATCCAACAAGTAATAGATAAGCTACTTCAATCCAAATAACAAAGCATTTAGGCACTTTCAATCAAGTAGTTATGAAGGCAATTAAGGCAGTAGTTAAATCACATAACTGAATCCCATTTCCAATAAAACCATTAATCATCATCATCAAAACAGCAAACTCCTGTAACAGCATCAATTTCCATGGCCAAACCAAAGACCAAATTAAAAAAATTCATGACAGAGCATAACCAATCCAACATAATATTCAATATTCATCCATCCACCTTTCACTTTATACAGACAACTTTAAATTAAACCAAAGAACAGAGAACTCAAGTCCTTGCACAACATTAAGCCATAAAACATAAGCACAACTTCCTAAAATATCCATCAAGCAACGGTCTACAATCATTACTCACCCACATAATCCTCGGCAGGAACCAAGAAAAGAAACAACAATTTCCAGCAAGACAATTTCCACAATTTCTAACAACAGAACCAAAACAACATATTGATTTTAACCTGAAAACGAACATCCAATTCTTTTCAACAACCACTTGCATCAATCCATGAAGGAAGCAAGAGATTACCTGAAATTGAAAACAAGCAGACCCGAGAAGACTACTCCATTCTTCACTGCTTCACTTCACCTTTTCATCTCTCGGCCACAATTGTCCAATTTCTCCTATGTTCTTTCCTATTCTTTCTCACTGCACAGAGAAGACATCTCTATCGAATCTAAGAAAACAGAGAACTCACTCTGTAATGAACGCCTCTCCTACTTGTTGTCCCATTTATAACCGAGGAGATGGTATCAGGAGACGTACACCGCTGGAGAAAGAAGAAACGTACACCGATTTAATCACACAAATTACACAGAGGAGCTGCCGTGTGGATGTGCCAGCCACACCAAAACCACTGGACACTCAGCTCAATCGGTGGACCACCAAAACCGGACCAACATCCAGCGAACCGAATCGAAGCCCTCCTGCCATCACTAATTCTTTACTGTTCGAAGCAACTCACAGCCACAATCCAGCTTTCATGTTCGTCCAAGGCAGGATACAAGGGAAGAAATCAAAAATTGACAGAACACTCACCTCGACGGAGCTTTGTCGATTCAACCCGTGAGCTCGCCGGATCCCACCGGACAACATCGCAGCCCGCAATGCCAGCAGCCCATTTCGTCGCCGGCCATTGCTCGTCTGCTGACCGTCGCCTCGTCGCCGGAGATCGTCGCCCGTCACTCGCGTCGCCCGATCTCCCTCCCGCTCTCTCTGCCTTCTCTCGCTCTTTCCCCCTGTTTCTCTCTTCATATGGCCGATGGCCATTTTAATTAAATGAAACCGGTTCAGGAGGAACCGGTTTACATTATCACATAATCCATTTCCTTTTTAATTCACTTAACTCCCTCATACTCTCCTATTTTCCTTTAAATCATTTTTCCATAATTAATTCCTTTAATCTTTATATAATCCCACTTTATTTAATTATCATCCCACTAATTTTTTCTAATTTATAAAATATTGATCACGTCATTAGTAATATCCTGATAACTTATCCGACTTATTTCCAATTATTTTCTAATTTATCATTTTTTTAATGTCGATATAAAAATTCAGGATATTACAATAATTGATCAGATCTAACCTCCTGTGGACAACTAGGTCCCGCTCCTGACAAGGTAGGGGCTATGCATAGCTGCCAAACTAGACTCGACTACCCATCCGCCCCCAACTCCCCATTTCCTTCATTTTCTTTAGCATTTTACATCACTTATGCATGTGTGAGTGCCACCCAATGGCACTCCCTATTAGTTTCTATTAACATGATGCATAACCATACATTCTCAACCTAGTATGATGCATGATGCTTTATAACGTACATTAAGAATAATTGAAGTGCGCATATAAAAGAAAGTAACTGAAAGCACTGTAATTGAAAGCAAACTGAACTTGAGAGCGCATATAAAAGAATACAGAAATTGAAAGCACCCAACGACTATAATTAAAGTACATAGTAGGGAACAATTATAAAAGCAACGAACATTAAAGGAAATAAGTAATGAATCATGAAACAATACATAAATCAAGTACAACATGCTTGGGACGTACAAAACATAACAAGAAAGAAAACCGAAGTAGGAACATGCTATCGATTTACATGCTGATTATCCTAGTAAATTTTCTAGTCCATTTACATGCTTCCTACATTCAGTATTCTAGGTGATTGTTCTTATTTATTATCCTGGTGAGTTACACGCTCAAGGAAAGATTTCAATTATACTTCTAAGTAGTTTAGTCATTCTAATGGGTTAACATGCGTCTAGTTAATTAATTAACATACTCAAGTCTAGTTGGACATTTATTGTTAACATGCTTATGTTTTTCTAATCAATTACGTGCTTAAAGGGAGATTTCATTGGTCATTCTAATTAGTTATCCTAATGAATTGACATACTCTGTTCATTAGTTAGATATCCTACTTAGAGTTGGTAGTCCACATGCTCAGAGTTTAGTAAACTATAATTTACCATTTATACTAAGAAAACAATAACAAAAGAAATATGAAACATATAAGCACATGGTGAATTGAACACTCCAAGTGTTCTAATTATTCTAATTATTAATATGCTCTATTTGATCATGCTTATAAGTCTAGCAAATCAAACATGCTTAACATGCTAATGGTTTGAATATGCTAATTACATACTACTTAGTTAACCTGATTAATCACATGTTCATCCTAATTAATTACATGTTCAGATTACGTCAGATTACATGCTTAGTTAATTTTATGCTCAGATGGTTAGTTAATTACTCTAATTGATTGACATGCATCCAAAAATAATCAAATGAATTAAACGTGCTCAACAATTTATTAACATGCTAGTCTAATTATTAACATGCTCAAGTTGTTATCTTACGACTAATTAATCGATTAGTTGTTGACTAACATGCTTATTAATTTAACATGGATACCAAACAAAAGAGATGACAACAGAACCAGTGGCAGAACAACGAAGGAATTATGGCACAAATAAATAAAAGTAAGTAAAGTAGACAATAAGCATTCATCCTTTCACGCATTAACCATTCATCACCCTTTTAACATTCATCATTTTTTTTATCACACAAGGCATTTGTATCACGTAATAGACAATAAAATAGAGCACAACAACAAAAGGGAAATATCACAGAACTTAACCCAAGTCTACAGAGTACTAACAAATCTATGCTATCAATCAACACAGGAAATATCTACATCAAATAAACCAACAGACGAAATAACTATAGCATGACTAATCATAAAACTCACGCACCTCCCACTTGTGGTGTAAGGCCTCCAAATGGCCAAGACACCCTATTTTCCTTAACTCGAAGCGATAACGCATATTGGCACTAAATCTTCATCTTCTCTTCTGATACCTTCATGATTAAAACATTTATCATTGACAACTTCTCATCAAATTCTATACTTTAACACTTAATAGTCCCCAATTAATGTCGTACCAAAATGTTATAATCCACGTACGTTGAATAACAATTTCCATAAATAAAACTCAACAACCAACCAACCAACAGAATTATCCCACTCATCACTATTATATTTTTCACAACCAACAAATAACAAAGTATAAATCTGCAACCACACTAAATCCAACATATTGTACTCTAGGTAATAATCAATAGAGGCTCTCCACAACAAATCCCAACTCTCATCCATTTCTTCCGTCCATAAGAATTATTTATTACAAAGAGGATTCAACATTCCCGCAACCCAACGTTTCCAACCAATAATTCATTTAGAAATCCTTAGCAAGACAAGAACTATATCAACGTTGGACTAACATTCACAGCAAAATTCACAGACTGAATAATAGAGAAGAAATCTCACCAGCAACCAATGAAGCTCTCAGTCATCCATCCAGCTCCAGAGAATTCCCTCACCGCTTCCCAGTTCTTCCCTCCTCCTTCCACATTCTCGGCTCAACCCCCAGAGAGCAAATTCCTCCTTCTCCTCAGCAAGCTTTCTGCCTCACGTTTCTCCCTTCACTGTCCGTCTCAATATATCAACACTAGGAAGGGGACACCCTCTGCCAAATTCTAGAAGGCAGAGAGCACGCCCCACCACTGCTGCCTAGCTATGCCCTACGATGTCCACTCTGTCGATTCTTCAGAGTAGAACCAGGAGAAGAAGACCGGTTCGAACCGCAACCACAAGCTGGACCATGGCCTTCGGTCGGTCCAGCGTGAACCATCATATCCCCTACCTCTTGACGCCATCCAGCTTCGCCCACTGCCTCACCGCCGTTGACATCGCCATTCCATCCACGCCAATGCCACCTCGTCGTCGTTGTGCCTTCGTCGTCGCCAGACAGCCGTTAAACATGCTCATAAAGTTATTATCCTACTAATCTACACATGCTTGATTTAAGGAAATGAAGCAAGTATTAACAATTAATAAGCTACAGCGAATATTATCATGAGTTGCACAGAAACTACAGCAACTGCAAAGAATATAACTAATTGTACAAAACAGAATTTAAAGTCTCTATTCATAATTGATCATACGAGCATATCATATCATCCTTCATTTCGTCATTCTATCCTATAACTTAACATCATCATTCATCATTCATTCATCATATTTCTCTACGATAAATATTAGCAATAAGAGATACCAATTCTATTTCCTAACCAGAACCAAGAAGCAACAATAATAAAACTAGATTTCAAAATATGAAACTAAACTATTTATGCATGCTTTTCCGATTAAAGTAGAACATAACATACTAAATAAATCTTAAGCTAGAAATCTAATTAACGAATCACAATTGGAACATGTTCAATGAATTTTATATAGACATCTAAATAATGAATTATGATTAGAAACATGCTAGACAATTTGATATAATCAGAAACATGCTGCATAAAAGATATCAATTAAATCCAAAGCATTTATATCTCCTAATCAGAACCAAGGAAAGCAATAAGCATCCCAAGGAATTTATAGCAAGTAAAAACAATTCACAAAATAGAATTTCTAACTTATGCAATTCATAACTCATTCATGCACATCTTATCATCCTATCACTTTCCATTTATAATTCGTTCCATTCCTAACTATTTCAATTCAACATTTTGTAGTAGGGGAATATACAAGAAATTAAACAACACAGCAAGGAATCACAACCAAGAGAATACACTGCACAAAATATTCAAGCAACAGACATCAAGGGAAAGCAATACAATTCACACATAATACTTGTGGGTAGGGCTTTGACAGCCAATACTCTACCCAATCCTTACCTCTAAGCTTTATTGTGTTAACATCCTATCACTATCCTTCTTCGTCTTTTTAGTACCTTCACAAATTAGTAACATTCATCATTAATAATCACGACTTATGATTTTCCCTACCCTTAGTTATATAGAATTTCTAGGAACTCATTGACACAAAACAGAACATAGTTTATTCCAATAAATTAATCCAATTACCATACAATACTGAAACAGATTATAAAACAGTTTCTGCATAGCAAGGAATATTGCATCCAACAAACTCTTCCAGCAAAGGCCTTATCTTATCACAGCAAAGCTAAATCCAAAACAACCAAGGCTAAGTTGAAATCGACCAACACATCCAAGACAATGTCAAGATAACATAACTAATTCTAACACTAGCAGGGCATCAATCACCTATTCAGCACCCCAAAATCCATCCAGATTATTTACTCTTACATTGACATGCCTCGGGGGCCGAGGCCTATTACTCGATCGCAAACAAGGTCCTTACTGTCACTTAGCCAAATTACTGATGATCTTGTTTCTTTTGCAGGTATTAACTTCGAGGATGATTCTATTTGGGATGTTGTCCCAACGGATAAGGAGCAACCTGTGCATGTCTTGACTTGGGACACACGTGAATGTTATGAGCTTCATCAGACGGGAATTTGTCTTCCCGGCATCCCAAACGTGTAACCTTTCAATTCTGCATATTTTTATTTATTTCTTATTTTTATTTTCATGGCAAACATTGCGCCTATTTTGTGAGGGTAAAGCATGGTTATAAGCTTTACTCATTCATGCATTTAGATTGTTGGTTAGGTTAGATGGTGATGATTGAGTTATGGGCTAAGTCCAATCCTTTTCAAGCCCAAGGAAAGAGCAAGCCCAAAGAAAACATCAAGGAGCTGCCACGTGTACGCCATGCATGTTCTTCCACCAGCTTTAATCTCGGCCATTCATTCCACATTCATCCAAGAGCCTGCATATTGCCACCCACATGCCTCATCTTGGCCGTCCATCATCTGCCTCATCTCGACCGTCCATCACCCTTACTCATCATCACCTAGGTTATAAATTTCCATGGTTAGACGCATTGAAAGACAATTTTTTGACAAGATTAATATATTACTATTTCCCTTCCCTGTGAGGAGATTCCGACTCCGTCGAGCGGCCGCCCCGGATCTTCGAATCCGAGACGAAGTAGAGGACTTCCTTGTTAGCGAGCTCGTGGTGCTTGAGCTAACTCGTAAGTTTTCCCTTTTCAAACTTCCATTGGGAGTTTGAGCGAGGGAAAACCGAACCATTGCCCGCGATCGGTAGATTTTCTTCGAAAATCTAGAATCCGTGAACCTAACGTTAGATAGTTCCCGGATCCGATCAAAGGTCTACATCTCCGTCCCTGTCATTCTTCGTGAGTTGCTAACACGTATTTCCTTTTGCAGGTCGTCTCGTGTCATACATGCTTCACAGAATAACAGATCATCATAATAGCCAACCCATTCCAGAAACAAGGCATAATAAATGAACATTCATATCAAGCTACCAATATCAAACAACCATGAACCCAACATCAGAGAGGAAATCCTTACCCTGAAGAACACTTGAGACCGCAGTTGTAACAACCATCAACACACGGTCATCACTAGCAGCACCAAACCAAACCGACTGCCAGCACTCCTTCCAGCTCACCCACACAGAACACAAACAGCTTATTGTAGTCAAAGGAAAACCACAGCTAATCTGAACACCAAGCCATCCAATTTGCAGACCAACACAATCAGAGAAAGGTTAGGTTACCTAAGGAAATCTAAGAACAGCCAACCCTTGCTGAGACAAATTGGGTCGGAGTACCAGGTCGGAGCACCCGAGTTGCGGGTTGCCGGCTGCAGCTCAACCCGAACTCGCTGCCCATCATAAGTTCACCACTGCCGACCGTGAATTGCCAAATCATCCCTGCAATCACACCTCCAGCTCATCGGTCGTTGCCATCACATCGTCGTCAAGACATGGACACTCGGAATCAGCAGCAGAACGTCGATGTACAACGCTGCCCTAACCAGACCCACGACCCGACGCTTCACACCGTCGCCAGCCGTTCGCAGTCCACGCCCGAAGGCCCTCTTGCTCTCCCTCGCGTCATCGTTCTCTCTCTGTCTCCATGCTCTCTCTCTCTCATCTCCATCTCTCTCTCTCTCTCTCTCTCTCTCTCTCTCTCTCTCTCTCTCTCATTTCCTCTCTTCAAAAGAAACACCAAGGAATAATGCTTGTGTTTTGTCCGAAAGGACCTACATCGCAGGAGTAAGGTTTTTTGTGTAAATTAATATGTTAGTTTTATTGATGGTTAACTGGTTAGGTTATATTCCTATGTTAGATTACTGAAGTTATGATGAAAATAGTTTTCTAAGATGATGGTCATTGATATAGGGAAGTTAGATTGAAGTGGCGGATACTATAGGATAGTGATTATATTGTTAAAGACTAAGTTAACGTTATAGTTGAAGCATGGTATTGTTGTTAATTGTTTACAGTATTGTTTGCAATATATGAACTGTTGTATGTGACATTCATGTAGATATATCAATAGAATGTACGTCATGTATTTCATGGGCTAATAGTAAAGATGAGAATGGTATTTCAACGTGGTTTTGAAAACTTAAAAGGTTGCTCACACATAGAAGCAGCTCGTTTGAGTAAGTTCGGATACTGAAAAGGTTGCTCTTACTCAACGAGTGGTGAGTTCGGAAACTGATGAGGATGCTCTCACCTAACGGAAAAACGGTAAACGGTAACGAATGTAAATGTAAGTGGTTCCGTTTTTACTGAGTTCGAAAACTGAAGAGGTTGCTCTCATGTAAAAACGAGTCTAAGTAGTGAGTTCGAAAACTGAAAAGGTTGCTCTCACTTTACTTACAATGGTATATAAAACTAAAGCATGTAGAATTGTCATAGAGATTAAGGTTGCATTACATTTTATATTCCTTACTGGGAAATATGCTCATTATTCCTCCTGTGATGTAGGTATGCAAAGGATTAAAGATGGTAGCAGTTGATGAGGCATTTGTGCGTTGCAGACTTGGTGGCTGGTTAGGCTAAAAGGTTTAATGAAGAAATGTAATATTTGAAAAGAATGATTTCGTTATGGTATTTTGTTACATTAAGTATATTTTTAAATGATTCTTTAAGTATTCGAAATACAAGTCTTCCGTTGTTGCAATGTTTTAAGGTTTTACAGTACGAAATGTTTTGATTGATAAACGGTTTAACAAAAAATAAATTTATTTATACAATTCTTATTTAAGTTAGTTTTTAAATGAAAAGTCTTCCGTTGTGGTTTTAAAAGAAAAAGTTTTTGAAAATCATGAGTTTTGAATTGAAAGAATAAACGGGATGTTACAGGTATCACCACCAAGAAGCGTCACCTACTCACCTCAATCTCATACACCTATTTACGTTTATTCGTTCATTTCATTTATTATGTCATGCATATATCCGCAGTTTCATAAGTCTCATTATAATACACGAAGTTTTCGTTCTCAATTTTGATAATGTATTGAAACAAATAAATTTTAATGAAATAAATATTTAGTGTTACGCGATACATTTTATGTTGAGAGTATTTAATAATGCAATTTATATGTTAATTGTGTAATTGGATAATTTAATGAGAAATTTAATAAAATAATTGAGTAATTAGATAATTTAATTAGAGAGTTAATAATTGGGTAATTGAATAATTTAATTAGAAAGTTAATTGGATTATGTTGTGTCAATGGGAAACTTAGCCTCAGCCGTTGGATTATGGTGTGGTGTTGATGCAGTATTGGCAGCCGTCTGATGTGATGAATCGGACGAAACTTATCCTCAGCCGTCTGATGTGATGAAATCGGACGGCACTGATTTGATCACAAGGTTGGATTTTGCTCTCGGCTCTCTCCAGGTTCGCGATGCGCTGCCCGTTCCGTTTCGGCGATCGTGGTGCGACGAGAGGGCGATTTAGACGGCGTTTGGCGTTGAGGGAGTCGCGCATTGGGTGGCATATAAGAGGACGATGGGGGACGGGGTTTGGGTTGGTTCGGTTCGCCCTAGTCCCCACTGTCTCTGGAGCTTCTCTCGGGTGATTGTCGAAGAAGCGATTTTGGTTCTTTCGGCGAATTTCAGTGAAGTTTGAGGTAAGTGTTTTGCTTTAAGGTCTATGTCGACCGATTGTAAGGATTCCGGGCAGCTGCTAAGTAGTTTATGGGTTGTTTATGCATTGTTCCCTCCTAATTCACTGTCCTGTTTCCGTTAGAGGAAATACCGTGACTGTGATGTTGGGATTTTTGTGGCTGCTTCAAATGTCCAGGTAAGGAATGTAAAAGTTTTGGCTTGGGCATTATTAGGCCCCTACATCACAGGGATATAGAAATTTTGATTCATTATGCATTCACTGTTTTCCTTCTGTGGACTGTGTACTCGAAATCGAAGGTGGGATGGCCACTGATTTGGTTTAGAAGTTGAGAATCTGAATATGAATGGATGTTGGTTACCGTTTAGGTTTTTATGCTGATAATGATGAGTATTGCTTTATGATCGAATTATTGAAATTCTATTTTGGATGTTGTTGTTTTGGTATTCTGTGATCACGGCTAACCAAATGCAATAGTTGTAAGAAAATGTAATTATTTGGATGGGTAATAGGCCCTATAACACAAGGATTTTTCAGTTATTGCAATAAGTTGGCTGACGATTTCGGTAGATTTGTTCTGTTACCCTTTACTTTTCGGTATAATTTGACAGATTGGTTGAGGAATTCACATGCTAATTGGTAATGAAAAACTGTATAAGATTTAAGGAGATTTCCACTTATGTAGGATTATTGAAAATCTTCAAAAGCTGTGTGGATGAGGAATTCTAGTTTTTGAAAATGAGTGCTATTATAATCTGTAGGAAGATCGACATATGTACGTGTGCTTGGCTTCTAAGTAATCTGTTGTGAGAATTGCCCCTATACGTGTGCTTGGTTGCGGGAGCTCGACAACTGAACGGATAAAATAAACAAAAAAGATACTAAAACGGAAACGTAAATGAACGTTTTCCAGTGGTCCGCAAGTGGGAGTCCGACAGTGAGAACGAAACCGTGAGGTTGGTCCATAAGCAGGAGCCTGGCAACCGAATGGATAAAATAAACAAAAAAGATACTAATACAAAAATGGAAACGTAAATGAACACGTTCCAGTGGTCAGCAAGCGGGAGCCTGACACTGAGAACGAAACCATGAGGTTGGTCCACAAGCGAGAGCCCGGCAACCGAATGGATATAATAAATAGAAAAAAAATTGAAACGAAAATAGAACCAAATAAACATAAATGAATGTGTTTCAATGGTCCGCAAGCGGGAGCCTAGCACTGAGAATGAAACCGTGATATTGGTCCGCAAGCAAGAGCCCGACAACCGAACAAATAATATAAACAGAAAAGAAACGGAAATGAAAAGAGAAAAACAAATTACGAATTTGAAAGTGGTATAAGTTGACTGTCCCATAAGAGGTGGACCAAATGGTGTCACTTACACTAAACTAATTGACTGAATATAATTATTTGGTTGTTATGGGTGGGGTTGAGTTGGCTGTCCTGCGTAAGGTGGACCAAATGGTACAGCTGAATAATTATACAAAGGAAAAGAAAAGAAAACATAACAAAACAAACCAAACCAAAACAAAACAAAACAAATGAAAACAAAACAAAACAAAAGATTGATGGCTGAAAAGACTATTTTACGTACTGCATCTCATGGTCATGTCACATGTTGTATTTTGTATAATATATTTCTTACTGAGTATTAAACTCATTAGATGTGCCCTGTGATGTAGGAATTGATGAAAATTAAAGAAATTGATGAAAAGAACTTGTTGATAGCACGGTTGAAGAGAAATTATCATAGGCGAAATTGAAGCGTTGTCAAATGAATAATGACCATGGGTGAGAATTTAAGAAAGATTAATTTTAAGGATGTAAATTCTTGTTAAGATTTATGTTCATTTTTTATGTAAAAAAGAAATAAGTATAAGACGTTGGTCGTTTTAAAGATGAATTTTATTATAATTACTTTATGTGAGATTTTCTAAAAGTTTTCCGCTACAAGATTTTAAATGAATATAAAAGAGGTAATTATTTAAGGACAAGTATTACTAAATTCTAATTTCAAAAGAGGTTTTTACAAGGACTTTCTTTGCAAGCTTTTATAAATGATTTATTTTTCTACGAACGTACAAAAAAAAAAAGTTTAACGCTATAGGTCGTTACACCTATCATGATGCATGAATACCAAGTCCTATCATGATGCATGAATACCATAGTTTATAACAGTACATAGTAGTATATAAAATGAATTAAAACAATTCATAGAATATAACAGGAAAATATTTAAACAATCAACATAATTCATGCTTAGTATAATATTCCATTTTCTACATTTTATTCATTTTTATGTTCTAGCATTTTATCCGTAATTTCGTGCATTAATTAATTTCAACGAATTAATAATTTTCATAATAATTTCTACAATAATAATAATTTCAACGAAATTAACAGTAAATAAGGCATAAAATAGTCCCGTGATGCAGGACCTCCACTGGTCACCGCATCCTATTTCTTACCTCTTGAAGATTTTCCTTTCATTAGAATTTTCCAAATCGTAACTTTTCCCAATCTACTCGATTAACTCCTTCTCCACACTTCCACTCAAATTTTCTCCCACAATTTCTTCATTCACCCTCACTTTTTTGCCCCCTCTCTTCCTCTTTTTCACTCCTCTTCTTTTTCTTCAATTTCTCTCTTGATGTGACTTTTCCTTCAATTCAATGCCTCTATTTATAGGCAAGAAAAGAAAGAATATGCCAATGAATATTCTACCACATTGATAATTTTGACAAAAATTAGGTAATAAGTAGGTATGTGTCACAGAAGTTAGGCAAATTCACGAAAGTTTGGTGAAATCTGACAGAAAGTCACGTTTTTTCGTAATTCACGTGGCTCCGGTCTACAGCTACAGTTGACCGATCTACTGCTGTCGACCGGACCCATGGCTTCTACCACCATGTCATCCGCACAGTCACCCATTCTGCCTGCATTTTCATTTTATTCTTTTAATTAATCAATTCTCTTAATTTACACTTCTTCTAATTTAATTTCATAATCTCCACTTACCCAAATGCTAATAATTTCTATCAACTAAATCTTCAATAATCATCCAATAATTATACCACAGCTTATTACGTTTACCTATTTTTTTTTTCGGGGTATAACATTCTATACTAAAATCATCTCTAAAAATTTTCAAAATTCATAATTATCATTTTTAATCTCGGATTAAATCTATTTTCAATTTATTTAATCCATTCTTATTCTTAATAATTTCCAATAAATATCTAATGAATATTCAAATATTTCCTATCCAAATTTATATCCAATTAATTTTTTTTTTCTTTACTTAATTTCATTTACGAAAAATCAGGATATTACACAACTCACAATGTAAACTCAATCCTGTGATGTAACACACACAATGAACTTTGAATATAACTCACCAAATATTTGAAAAGAAGAATCAAGAGAAATGTATTTGGATATAGTGAATAATATTCCCGAATTATTGATGAGGTTATTGATGTTTAAGGGTGTTAGTTTTGATGTAGAGCATGTTTATGTGGTAGAATAATAAATTGAAGGAATTGTTAGTTATATAGCCTAAGTATAGAAAAATAAGTTCAATTTTGTGATAATTATATGAGGAAAGAAAAGTTATGAAGATAGTGGTCGATCCTCAAACGGAGGCGGTCGATCACAGGCGAAGCAAAACATTATGAATCTAGCATAATTAGTGGTCGACCATAAAAATGGCAGTGGCGAGCGAAATGCTGAGCAGTCGATCACCTGAAGAGGATTGATCTATCAGGTTCAAGGCAAAATCGAAAATATGGATTTGCAGTCGATCATCCACTAAGGCAATGATCGACCGACATTGAAGAAAATTGTTCTCTGAAGGATTTGTTGTCGATCACGTTAAGGAAGGTGATCGACAAACATTGAAGAAATCATTGATTGGAGGTTTTGCTGTCGATCATGGGAAAGGATTGATTGACCGACAAACTAGAAAGCCACCAGAAAATGATAATCGTTGCTTGGAAATGGAAGGGCTTGACGTTTGACGCTTCATGGATGATCAAGAATCTCTCCACTCGACCTTTTCACCTTCAGATGGACGTTGAAGGGGTGCAAATAGAAGTCTATAAATTGGAGTCAAGTGTGAGTTGCAGGAAGTTTAGCAGAAAGGAGAACCTAGTGAGTTTTTGTGTGAGAAACTTGAGAGAGAGTGTTGTTGAGTTTAGAGAGAAGGTATGAGGGAAGGAAAGATTAGAGAAGCAGTCTGAAAGGGGTGGACTGTGAAGGTCTTTGGAAGGGAAGGGACGAGCGGCCGTGAGGAAGGAGTTCTCTTTGGTTTATGTCTCTTGAGTTCTTCACGTTTCTAGTGTGTTGAAGAAGAAGAATTCATAAGGAAAATAAAGAAGAGTGCCGAGAGGAGTTTTGGCAAAAGGAAAGTTGGAGGTAAGTATTGTCTTCATTTTGGATGTTGCACAGTATGCATGGATTGACTGCTTTTGTAACAACCCAGTTTTCCTTACATTTAAATGTAAAATTTTGAAGACATTTTTTTTTTATAAAAACAATGGAAGACTTTTCATTAGTAAAACAAAACAGTTAAAAATGCAATAAAGAAAATTATTTTCTTTTACAATTTAAATACTTTACAAAACTCTTTATAAACCATTTCTTTTTTATTATTTAGCCTAGCTAGCCACAAGATTCGCACATGCAAATCCTTCATTAACTACTTCTTAACATGTTCTCGCATGTACCTACATCACAAGACTTAATTATAAGCCTAAGGCTCAATAAACGATATAAAATAAAACATGTACATGTTATGCAGCTTTTGAAATCCGTTATGTGGTTTTCTGTTTTCAATTTTCGTTTTCGTTTTTGTTCTCTATTTTCCTTTACTGTTATCTTGATCTTGATTTTATCTTAACTTAACTTTACTTGATGCTTTACTTGACTTTACTTAATACCTGATCATTTATGTAACTTTAGTTTCTCTTACCCGTTTAGGCGTTTGGAGATGTCTAAAGAGGATGAGCGGTTTATGCACAAGGCGGCCAATCGTGGCACACACCTAAGGCGGCCACACGTGATGCACACTCTAGGTGGCCATCCCATAGCACCCACCTCAGCGACCAACTCAAGAACTTACACCTCCAAACATCAATTTACATTTATTCACATTTAGTTCTGTTTCTGTTTTCTTTTAAAACTATGCTTAAAACTATTTTCGTAATATTTTTGAAAACTATGTTGCATGAGTGCATACAATATTATATCCTCAAAGCATGATCAGCATCAATCTATAATCTTCAAAGCATGATTCATATCAAATCTTTAACTTCAAGAACTTAAATCTAATAAACACATCATTAAAATAACTTAATTATAATAAACACACAGCAAGTATCAATTCATCCTCGAAATATGATTAATATCTGAATATTATAATAAAACAGTAAACATCCAGCAAACAATTCCTAACTCTTGTGATGCATGCCCCAAAGATCAAAACACATACAATATCAACTTACCTATCGGTTCGTAAAGCGTTTCAGCAATTTATCATTCTTCCTTTCCAATACCTTCAAAATCAATAACATTTAACTATCAATAATCACAACTTAATAACCTCAACGTCATCTAGACCATTATTCCTTATTTATTGCATTTCTTCTTTACTTCACTGTTTATCATATTCATACACAACAGACAACATAAAGCCTTCAACCGATGGAACATATTTATCAAAGTTGTAAATAAACAGAGAGCATTCCATGCAACAGAGCATATCCATATTCTTCAACGTCCAATAACCATATCTTAACAGGGTTCATTCATTAGGAGCCTTAACCACATCATCTCTCAACTACTCTTAACATAACTTTATCCTAAAATCCATAAATCCAGAAAGTATCAATAATACCCAAACATACAGAACTAAAACCAACAACAATGCACTTATAGTTTTCATTTATCTTCTACTTTTATTTCCATAAATTTTGTAAAGAGAAATGAAGGAAATCCACTTACTAAAAGAACACCCGAGAAGACCCAAGGAGATAGCTCTCAACCTTCTCCTTCTTCTTTTTTCTTCATTTCCTCTCAACTTTCACCTTTCTCCAGACCTCCCTTTCTCTCTTCCTCTCGGTCTCTCCCTTCCCTCTATTTCTCCCTCGGCACTCAATCTTCTCCCGCAAGCTCTCTCTCTTTCTCTCCTCTTCTCGGTCTCATTTCTTCATTCTCTAGAAACTTTCTCGGCTCTCACTCTTTGTTTTACTTTCTCACCAGAAGCTCTTTGTCTTTCTTTCTCTTTCTCTTCTCTATTAAGCTTCACATACATACCTACAATATCTCACTTAAGCCCTCCTATATACTGACATTTGTAAAGGAGACACGTGGAGGAAATCACAGAAACACAGCCACTTGGGATTCCTGCCTCTAATCTACAAACTTGGAAAATCACCTAAAAAAACATAACCCACAATGAAACCTGTAGATCACTTAATCGACTGGTCCAACTCCCACTTCCCGCAGTTGATCTGTAACGACCCGGATTTTTCGTAAATCTTTTAATATACGTAAAAATTTGAATTTTCTTTTTGAAAACAAATCAGAGTGCATCTAACTGGATCGCTACTAACTCTTTCGTAAAACTCGATATAAAATCACATTTAGTAAAACTTATGGGGAAGCGTTAAATCAAAACCATTAATGTGAAACGTTGCGGAAGCGTGAATAAAATTTAACTAAAGAAAACAAAACATTTAAATACAATTTATTACAACTTAATTTAATTAAAACAGTTTCTCTTTTACCCTCTTTATGCCTGGTCAACCATGAGCATCCCTCGAACATGCAAAGCCATCATCTCTGTTTGCTATTGTTTGTTCTTTATCTTTCGCTACTCCTACTTCGTGCATTCTTCTACATCATAGTACCTACATCTACACCACAAGCAACTGTAAGTCTAAAAAAACTTAGTAAGGAAAAAGGAAAAATGCATTATGCTTATGACTCTCTTTAGTTCATTTGGAATGGAGGCCACCCAAACCAATTCTTTCATTTAGGTTTCATTTCTTTCTTTCTTTCTTTCTTTCCTTTCTTTCTTTCTTTACTCGTACTTCGAGCAGGAGATTAGAAGAACCCGTATGGGATGGTATAGTGGGTCAGACCTAACCTCCTATGGATAACTAGGTCTCGTTCCCGATATAGTAGGGGCATTTCCTAATTATCAGGCTAGGACCGGTACCCATCCGCCTCCCAACTCCCTTTTCTTTTCATTCCTTTCCTTTGGTCTTTTCTTTATCATTTTACTTTCCTCACCATGCATGTGAGTACCACCCCGTGGGAGCACTCCCTACTTTGTTTCTATTACATGATGCATTAACATATATTCTCAACTTAACATCATGCATGAGGACATGACATAATATTCATAGCATGTTAATTGACTAGTATAACAATTACATATTCGGGAGTCGCGGTATAACAAGTATAACATTCAGTTAATACCGTGAATGAACAATAACTAAACATGCTCTGGAAGATAAGATAATTTTTCTAGCTCTTTAGTTGTTTAATCTAATTATTCTCTTAGTCCATTTACATGCTTCTTACGTTTATATTTCTAAGTCATTATTCTAATAAATTATCCTATAAATTAACATGCTCCTACGTTGATTTTCATGCTTTTATTCCACTTAACTATTCATGTCTTGGTTTAACAGAAATTAAAATGTTAAGGACCTGGAATAGTAAGCAATACAAGAAAACAATTAATAAAACATCCATTCACTTAGTCAATGAAAACCTTAACTCTTCCACGTTTCATTCATTCCCTTTTTATCTTTTTTTTTGTTCTAATCTTTAGTAAAATAAGGCATCAATTATGTAATTGAAATGTGCATTAAGAAAGTAACGGTTTTTAAGAGAGCATATAAAAGGAATAGCAGTAGCATAACAAGCACACATAGACAAATAATAACGATAGAACACCCAATAATGTACAGCATATTAAGAAAGCACTCATAGAACTAAATGAACAGCGGGAAACTTGCTTGGATATATACGTTTCACGATAATAAGGGAAATATATTGGATCACAAGCAACAGGCGTATGGGAATGAAGCATAACTAAATTATCGTGCTCAATGAGGAATTATAATTATCTAGTTAATTATCCTAAGTAATTTATATACTCAGGGGTTGATTACTTTAGTTATGTTCGCTAGTTCGTTAACATGCTACAATAATTATCTAAGTTCTTTAACATGCTTGAATACAATTAACGTGCTTGACTTAGCTATTTTAGTTAAGCAAATTAACATGTTCAAGCAATAGTAATTAACATGCTCAGCTTATCTTATTTAGTTAAGTTAATTAACATGCTCATACAATAGTAATTAACATGTTGGACTTAGCTAAGTTGACATGATGGTTAATTTACATACTTGGCTAATTAACTAACTTGGTTGACATGTTCACTTGATTTCAATTAATTACTTTGATTAGCAAGTAACATGCTAGAATTAGTGAAGTCAAACAACCAATTAATAATAGAACACAATGGAAGAATTAACAGTATTTAGTCATTCAATAACCAAATAAAACTCTTAGCTCTATTTCATTCTTACTCATTCTTTTTCTTAGTTCATCATTCTCTATTTCTTAACAACCATTATTAACAACTAATACTTAGCAGTCAAGAAAACACGCAATTGGTTGATTAGTTAAACGAGTAAATCATACATGTTTACATAAGTGGACATGTTAATTGATTTATTATATGGATTTTCATGCTCGAGTTATTTTCATAAAGTAATCAAACTGAAGTACAACGAATAACAACATAATAACAGCAAGGTAAGGATATGAATAAGGGACTAAAACCGTAACTACACAGCAATTAATCATCCATTAACTCTTACCCACTTTCATACATTACTTTTCTACATTCATCACATTAGAGCCTATTCATTACCCATTCTCATTTATCATCGTCTCATTACTAAAAAAAGAAGGCATTAGGATCACATGACAGAAAATAACACAAGGCACCAACAAGAGGAAGCATCACAACACTTAGCTAACTTTACATAACACAATTCGTCACTACTAACACTGCATAATTAGCCACGAAATTGTATTCATCCAAGAGAGCTATCATTTAATCTACGACTATCTAACACCAGCAGCAAGCATTTCAAACAACCAACATACCTATCATCTAGCAATAAGCATTTTAAGAACAATGCTCTAACTCACACACCCATGCTTGTGGTGTAGGGCCTCAATGGCCAAAACACCCCTTAATCCTTACCTCAAGTTTTGATGCGGATTAGCGCTAGATCTTTATCCTCTATCTCTTTTCGGTACCTTCATAATTAAACACGACAACTTATCAATGATGTATTCTAACTTGTACAAATTCTAAGAACTTCTTCAATGCTTAAACGGGTTATAACCTATTTCAATTTGAACCGTAAGCAAACAAAATCCCATACCATCAGCCGAACACATATCCGTGCAAAACTAATTTCAATCATGTAATTGCTTCCATTAATCACAATTTAACAACCATTGGTCAAATTGCTGAGTAACACTTCTCCTCAACAATTGCTTTACAGATTATTATCATACTTTAAAATCCATCCATTCTTAACAGAATAGTTCAACTAGTCTGACTTAAGTTCGTGACTCATCGTAAGCTTCAACTACATATATAATCAAACTTCATTGACAGCCCAACAATTATAGATTCACAGAGCATAACTAAACCAACAATAGATTCAGGTTCATCAACTAAGAAAACAGTTTATGATCATCACGATATCCCCATCACAGTCCGACCCAATCACCCCTGGTCATCGTGAAACGCCACTAACGATCACTCCCAGCAGCATTAAATCATCAGAAAATTAAGGGAGGATGAAGAAATCGACTGAGCTTACCTCACCTACCTCGCTCGAAGTCGGAAAATCGCCGGCAGTCCTATCCCGAGCCCTAGTTCTCCTCGACCCGCCGCTGCTTGTTCGCCATCCATCTGCTCGCCGTCGCGGAGGAGCGAACCAGAGCCGCGCTTTTCACGGCTCCATCGTCATCGATCGTCGTCGCGATATCCCTCCCGATCGCTCCCTCTCGGCCCTCCCCTCTCCCTCATTCTATTTTTCTCCAGCATCTTATTAAACCTTCTAACCTAATTTCCTTTTTTAGTTATTTATTATAATAATAATAATTATTATTATTATTATTTAATTTATTCTAATTAATTCTCTAAACCTTCTCTTTTAATTATATCAATCCCCTCACCTAATTTTGTTTATTTACTTAATATGTAATTTTATGTCAAATTCACACGTTGTATTTTTAATCGACTCATTCGTAATTATTGACTTATTTTGAATACTTATTAACGATAATTACAAGTCTAATTTAAATAATTATTTAAGATTTTAATATATCGATTATGTTCTTGGTAATACCTCGATAATTATACAATTTTAAAAATTAGGGTGTTACAGGGCGCTGGCAGTGGCCGCTGGGCAACGTTGCCTCAGTTAACTGAGGCAACGTTGCGTCGTTGCCTGAGTCTTAGGCTCAGACTCAGGTGGGCAATGGTCTTCAGACCGTTGCCCAACCAAGCAATGGTCTGAAGACCGTTGTTGTGCTGCCTCAAGCCAGCAACGGTCTTCAGACCATTGCCGAGGGCCCTTTAATGAGCAACAGTCTGAACTCAGACCGTTGCTCCCCCTCCCTTCCCTTTTTTCATTTTCTATAAATACCCCTAAACTACCTAAAAAAAATTTCACCAAATCTTTCTCTCAATTTCTCAATTTCTACAAAATTTTTCACCAATCTTTCTCTCAATCTCTCAATCTTTCTCTCAATCTCTTAATCTCTCAATCTCGCAATCTTTCTCTCAATTTAAAAAGGTATATTTTATTTATTTTATTTTTATTATTTTTAATTTAATGTGTATTATGAGCTAACAATTTTTTTTTTTGTGATTTTTGTAGGACTCGTATTCGTGGAGGTGATCACAATTGCATACCATTGTTGAGTAATTGGTGTGCGGTATCATTTTATTTTTTAATTGTTTCGCAGTAGTCAATTTTTATAATTATGGATTCACGTGATTTTTTGTTTGACACTTTTATTGACACTAATGATGATATTGAGGAAATTAGGGGGATAATCCTGCAATTTTATTAGGTCAATCATCTGCACAAGCATCCACATCTTCACCTAAAAAAAACGTCGAATGTATGAAATCATTTTGAAATAAAATATGTTAAAATTGGTGGAAAAATAGAAAGTAGAGCACAATGAAAACATTGTATTAAACATTATGCATACGAATCTGATAGTTCTACTAGTACAATTGGTAGACATTATACAAAATGTCACTTAAACGAGCAAGTGATAGACCCTACACAAACACTCATAAATGCTAGTGGCAGTGACAATTTTATGTATTCAGATAATAAAATGAGAGAAGGAGTAGCAAAATATATATAACAATCTGAGGTACCTTTATCTATGTTTGATAGCGAGTTATTTGAAAATTTTTTGAAAGAGTATATTAATCCTAGTTTTAGACGAGGCCCTAGAACTATGACGCGAAGTGATATTATTAAAATGTATAATAAAATGAAAAATGAATTAATTGTATTTTTTTCAAATGCTCCGTCCATGTCTATTTGCATTACTTCTTATTTATGGAATGCACCTAATGCTTTAGGATATATTGTTGTAACTCTCATTTTATTGATGACTCTTGGCAATTATATAAAAGAATATTAGGATTTCGTAGTTGTGAATATCTACATAGTGGCGTTACCATTTATAGATATATTGTTGGAATTTTGCAAGAATATGATATTAGAGATAGAATTTTTAGTATTACGCTAGATAATATTTCTGCTAACGATACTGCAATTCTTGAATTTAAAAAAGTATTTCAATTAAATATGGCTCATAATACTCTTTTTCATATAAGATGTGTTTGTCATATTTTAAATTTAGTTGTTCGAGATGGAATGTCATTTATTTCGCATCATATTGAATCTATTTGATCTACAATTTTTTATATTACTTTGTCTAATAGACGACAGCAAGAATATAAAGAATATTGTAAAGCTGCTCAACTTAAACTAAGAAAATTAAAAACCGATATAGATACAAGGTGGAATTCGACTTATTTAATGTTGGAAAATGCTAAGCCATATTGGTTAGTTATTTGTGTTTTTATTAGTGAAAAAATAAAATGTATTACTCTTGATCATAGTAGTTGCGATATTGCTAATTTATTTCTTGATTTTCTAAAACCATTTTTTGAAGCTGCAAATGAATGTTCGGGAATTTATTATCCCACTACTCATCTTGTTCTCCCAATTTTTATAAAATTAACGGGTACTTTTAAAAAATTTAGAAAAATAAACGAATTTTGTGCTATACTTGATAAAATGGAAACAAAATTTTAAAAATATTGGCTTAACATACCTAACATTTTTTGTTTTGCATGCATAATGCATCCTAAATTTAAATTAAAATGAGTGCGTATAATGGTTGATAAAATTTCTTCTAATTTAAGTATTTCTTCTTTAATTACTTGTGCTTAATTAAAAAATGAAATTGATCATTTATATTCTTCTTATGAACTTAAATATTCTAATGTTACTCGTTTAATTCCTTCTTCACATATTCATACTAGCTCTAGTATTGGTGCTCGTGGTGGAGCTCTACAAGATTTTATGGATGATATATTGGATGAAATAGATAGCGATGTTCATTCTGATACCTCACAAAGAAATGGACTCGATATTTATCTTGACACCTACCATCCCATTTCTCGCGACGATCATTTTGATATTTTGGCTTGGTGGAAAGGCAACTCTATTTCATTTCCTATTCTTTCTAAAATAGCACGTGATCACTAACACCTCCGGTCTCTACAGTAGCATCGGAATCTACTTTTAGTGCAGGTGGACGTGTGTACGATGATAAACGAGGAAGAGTTGCACCATATATCGTTGAGGCACTCATTTTCATGAAGGATTGGAACGACTCTGTGAAGAGAGATCAACAACAAGAAGATGACATATTAGAAGAATTCAAAAATTTGGATGTCGATGACTAAATTTTCATTTAAATTTGAAATTGTAATTTTCATTTTGATATATTTTCTTTAACTTATAAGTTATGTTTTGAAATTGTAATTTAAATTTGAAATTGTAATTAAAATTTTTCATTTTCATTTTGAACTTGTAATTTTCATTTTGATATATTTTCTTTAATTAAATTATTCAATTATTGTAATTTATTCAATTAAATTATTAATTATAGTATTTTTACATTATAATAATAAATGTTTATTATATTTTTAAATGGTATAATATTGAAAATAATTTATAATATATTTATATAAGATATTATTATTTATGTATATTTGGCTCGTTAGGCTCGGCTTGTTAAGGCTTGTTAGGCTCGGTCATCTCGTTAGGCTCAGCTCGTTAGGCTCGGTAGGCTTGTTAGGCTCGGCTCGTTAGGCTCGACTCGTTCGGCTCGTTAGGCTCGGCTCGTTAAGCTTGATAGGCTCGACGAGCCAGACTTTTCCAGGCTCGGCTCGTTAGCCACCTCTAGCTAGGCTACATCCCTCCCTTATTGGGAACGAGACTAGCTACCTAAAGGAGGTTAGAAGCCGACCAAGACTAATCATCGCATATAGATCCTTCAATCACCCGCTCGACGTACGAGTAATGAACGAACGAACGAACGAACAAACGTAATGAAAAGATTGGTTTGGGACAATACCCACTCCAAAAGAACTAAAGAGACACATAATCATAATATATAACCTAATTCCTTACTGGGCCTTTAAGCTAACATCTTACTTGTGACGTATGTACATATATGAGAAATGATCAACATATCAAGAAATAGGGATGAATGATTTGCACGCACGGGACTTGAGGCTGGCCAAGCAAAGAAAAGTAAAAGAGAAAGTAATTTGTAATTAATACGAAATTATTTGTGTAGTATTCCTAAAGTAAATTCCTTACGCTTCTGCTACGTTTTGATAAATGATTTTATAGCTATGGTTTACTTTTGCTCTATTTTGATAAATGATGTTTTGCTTCCGCTACGTTTTGATAAATGATTTTATAGCTATGGTTTACTTCCGTTATGTTTTGATAAATGATGTTTTACTTCCGCTACGTTTTGATAAATGATTTTATAACTATAGTTTTCTATCGCTTATAACGATTTTCATAATGAGTATAACGAAAGGGTTTTAACGATCTAGCTTTTTAGAAAGACACTCTAATTTATTGTAGTTATTTTAATAAAATTTTAAATTTAATGTAATTTTAAAAAGGTATAAAAAGTCGAGTCATTACAACTTTTATCTGATTTAATATTATAATATAATATTAATTAAGAATCTTTATCAAACATTTAATTTCATTAATTATTATCTAAAAAATAATTTCTCAAATTCTTTTTACTTTTGCCACAATTGAATATTTGAAAGTACATGATCATTAGAAAAACATTTTGACAGTCTTCAATAGTAAAGGTATAAAAAAAATAAAAGGAAATGACCGACCAACCAACCATCCTACTTTATTATTAATGACAAGTTAACTACTAAACTATTTTTATTAATAAAATAATCATTGAACTATAAAAAAAAGTGTCGTTAATATCGCTCTCATGTTTACAGTTGACCACAATCTGTGGCGGCTTGACGATGAACTACAGCGGCTTGACGACGATCTGCGATAGCTTGACGTCAATCAGCGTCAGATTGACCACGATCTGTGGCAGATTGATAAGAAGAAAATTTGTTTCTTTCACCTAGTGCGATGGTAAATCTTTGTAAATCGATAATTCTCTCAATTTTCAACGATTTTGGACTCTTGAGGACTCGTTTTCCATCGTTTTTTGCGATGCACAAGTAGGAAAGATCTATTTTGTCATTTGGTGCATATCAAAGTAGATTTGGGCAGAAAAAAAATGAGATTGTTTACTCGAAAACTTTGGAAGGCCATAACTTTATGCTTAGTCGACCGATTTGGACGAATTCTTTTTTGATTTAGCATAACTTTTTGAGATCTACGTGCTGACCAGGTGCTAAAGATAGTTTGTCCCACTTTCGAGGCCTAAAAATGCTTCTAAGTTCTCTAATTTCCCTTACACAATTCAAAACTGTGAAGCTCCGCACGTTTTCCTGGCCAAATCTGCTCTGATAAGTATCGAATGACAAAATAGATGTTTCCTACCTGTGCATCACAAAAAGACGATGAAAATCGAGTCCTCAAGTGTTCAAAACTGTTGAAAATTTAGAGAATTATTGATTTGCAAATATTTACCGTCGCAATAGGTGAAAGAAAAAAATTTCTTTCTTATTAATCCGTCGTGGTCGTGGTCGTGGTCAAGCTGCCTCGAATCATTGTCAATTCGTCGCGATTCGTTGTCAATATACCGCACTTCGTCATCAAGCTGGTGTAGATTAAAATTAAAGCGTTTAACGGTAAACGTGATAATGATGTTAGAGATAATTTTTTTTCATAGTTCAATGATGAATTTGTTAACCAAAAAAACGTACTATGTTTGTCATTAATTGTAAAGGTTGGTTTGTCATTTTTTCTATAAAAAAAGGTAGTTCTCCATTGGAGCTCGACCAAGAGGCACACTAAAATATTTGGTTCAACCCCAGAAAGCTTCTGTCAACTGTTTTGCGTCCAAAGCCCCAAAAGACGATGGCTTTCATGGTCATTTCTTCAATCCTAGCCAATGGCTACCGCGGCTTTGGTGTACCAGCGACCCTTATACGAACATTGGACATCACTCATGCTAGTTTCAGTTCCCGCCGCATCAATCTCTGTTGCTCACGGAGTTGTAAAAACAGAGCCTTCACTTGTGAATCAACCAAAATCGATGTTATCCACACCGATTCCTCGCCTCTCAATGGGTAATGCAAAGTTTTTGCATTTCTTGTTTCTCGTTGGTCGCTTCACTTTTTTTTCTCGTTTTATGTTTGTGTTTATGAACTTGGTCATGCGTTCTACTTTCATAGACTATAATATTTATCATAATAATAATTTAAGATCTCGTGAGTGTGGATTTACAGTTTTCTAAAATGCAATTTCAGTATTTTTTATCCTTTTTTTTCTTTTGCTAATTTAAAGCTGGGAATATCTTAGGAAGTTTATTTAAGAGTTGGATACTCTCCCCCATATGATTGAGCAGTTATCAGTTAGTGGAAGGAAGGCAGAAAGAAATAAATGTGGCAGCATTTGTGATAAAGAAGGCTGAGATAGTGGTTATTTCTTCTTAGTCTACCATTAAAATTTGAATTGTAAAATGTGAACTATTCATTTCAATGAACTTATTAATCTTTTGTTAATTGTCAATTATACCACAATTAACAAAAGATAAGATATGTACATGAAAAGATGCATAAAATCCCCTTATGTTTTGGTTGCATTTTGGCTTTATGCACCATGTAATGTGACAGTTCTTCCTCTTGAGGCTCTTCTGAGTAGTTAGTTTCTCTACAATAGTAGAATGAGCTCATTCTCTTTGAAATTCTAAAATGGAATTATGTCTTTAGTTCCTTTTTAACTTTCAGGTACCCTCGCTATGAACGTTTGCTTCCATGTCCTTCAGTCAATGGATCTCCAAGAATTGAACATATAGTTGTTTCTGAAGGGGGCAATGTTTTAGAATATATCTGCAAAGTTCTCAATCTTCCTCCTCTGTAAGTCCGCCCAGTCTTTTCTCCTGATGTTTCTTTTTATCAATGGGATTATGGTTTTCAGTTTCGTGGGGATGGGAAAAGGAACATGAAATGCTTATCTTGAAGGTTTGTTGCTGATCTCATTCATTTTGGAGCAGTATATTATGCCTTAGTCTGCCCAAAGCCTCCCTCTGGAGCAACAACAGAGCAAATTAGAGTATATAATGAAGTTACTGAACCATCTGTTCTGAAAGATAGAGCTTCAATCAAAGGGAAGACAGTTCGAGAAGCTCAGAAGACTTTCCGGATAACTCATGCTGACCAATATGTTGAATCTGGAGCTTACCTACGCGTCCATGTGCATCCAAAACGCTTTCCGAGGTCAAACAAATTTATCATCTCTTATAAACAACAATTTTTGTGTCTTTTGAATCCAGTTGAGAAATTTCAATCAGGTGCTATGAAATTGAGTGGAAATCAAGAATTTTAGCTATGACTGATTCCTATGTGGTCTTGGACAAACCGGCCGGTACATCGGTCTGTACTTGAACTGCTTAGCATTTAGTTTAATGAATTAACTTTAATCCAAATACACAATTTCAATGACCCCTATCTATTTAAAGTCAGCATGGAAAATTTTTTTGACGAATTTTGTAAGGAAATTTTAAATTTTTATGCAATTGTTTGAAGAATTTATGAGTATTATAACTTCTGCTAGGTTGGAGGAAGCACTGATAACATTGAAGAATCCTGTGCAACGTTTGCAACTCGTGCTTTAGGATTAGCATCTCCCTTAATGACTACCCATCAAATTGATAACTGTACTGAGGGATGGTATTGTGTCATCTCCCTTTATGGTTTCAACGTTTTAATTGTTTGAAATTATTATATAACTTCAGGGATGGTTTTTGTGTTCATTTTTGCAGTGTTGTTTTAGCAAGGACAAAAGAGTATTGCTCAGTTTTTCATCGTAAAATCCGAGTAAGTACCATTTATTTACTTTGTCGAACTTTGATTTTCTCACAGTAAATTGTCTACAACCATAGCTTGCCTTTATCAGGAAAAGACGGTAAAGAAGCTATATCTTGCTCTTGCCTCTGCTCCAGTGCCCACAGGAATAATTACTCATTATATGAGGCCAATTAACGTAGCTCCAAGACTCGTTTCAGAAGGCGTGTTCCTCCATCAAGCAATGCAGTGATTTTAGGACTTCTCAATTTCACATTTTTTATATCCTCTAGTGGGGACAGACTAGACAGTTTTTTGATCATTTCCATAGCTTTGTTCTCTGCAGATTTTGTTAATGGATGGATCTTGTGTCAACTCGAGGTATTGGAATGCAAGGAGGTATCCTGGCCGGATGCACGTATCGAAGAAGCATATCGTACCGAAGAATGTGGCTGGCCATTGAAAACGAATGCATACGAATGCAAAATCAATCTCTTAACCGGACGAACACATCAGGTTTCTGAACAATTTATCTTCCATTGCTTGCTTTTTATGGACTTTTTTTCAACTTATTGTACAAAACTAGACTTATTATGCAGATTCGGGCACAGCTTGCCAGAGTTGGTGCGCCATTAGTGGGTGACTCAATGTACATGCCAGCTGCAATTGCAGAGATAGCTGAACCGGAGCTTAATCCGTTTGGAAAGTGCAAGAAAAGTTACAACAGTGAAATTGAGAATGAAATGGCCGTTGCAGACTGGATTTCACGGCACGGAAAAGAACCGAGTTTTGCCATTGGTCTTCAAGCTTGTCAAATATCATGGGACGACGGGGAGCACATATACAATGCCGGATCTCCTTGGTGGCGCTGAGAAAGTACTGCTAAGCCTTAGTTGACTTGTGTGGTAGTTCTTATTGGTAGAATTCATTGTGAGACAATTCTTGATATCCAGAAAGACCTCCGTCAAACTGTAAAACCAAATTAACATTCAACGATTTATACGTCGATAGATAAACTAGAAAATGTTTTTACGTGCGAGTAGGAAAATGAGTTTGATAAAAATTTATTTTTATTTTTTATTTAGTTCGAAGCATTCATGTGTGAAATCTTCTCAACAAGCGCACTTTGAAATTGACCTCGCTGTTGCCGAAGTTATGGGATTTCTATTATGTTGGTTAAGATTTGAGTTATACTCCCTCAAATGGATTCGGACGATTCTCTATTGGATTTTGATAAAATGTTATCGTTTTGAATAAGGGAGGAGAACTTCTATAAGAATCGAAAAACCTAATCTCTAGCACATCTACATTTATTTGACTAAATTTTGTAAGATATTTTGAAGGAGAAAATTGAAATATCTTGAATTTTCGTTGAATGAAGCACAAAACTTATGTGATGATTTTGGGATGATAGGAGTTGAATTGGACGACTTGAAAATATTGGTCAAGAGAAACGTATTTGGAATAAGTGAATTATGATACTCCGTTATGTTCATAATTAGCTTAAGAAAAAATTAGAGTTATTAGATTGTAAGTGATTCTTACTTGGATTTAGAAAAGATGATATCAGGACTGAGTCAGTGATTGACAGTCAGTGGATTAGTAAGAGAAAATGCACTTGGATATAATAAGGTTGACGTTAAAAGGTCTATTATATTTTGGAATATATTGGATTTAATAAAAGAATAAGGTAGAAAAGAAGTTATAGAATATATACTTTAAGTATTAAGAGATAAATTTATAGATAGTTGAATAATTCAAGTGTTGGCCAAAGAAAAAATATATTTGAACGTAATTGGACGTATTTTGATATTGTAAAGATACTGTAAGGAATGGAAGTTTGGATATAATTGGTATGGAAATGTGGAGATAGATGATATAAATGTTCATATATATATATATATATATATATATATATATATATATATATATATATGGTTTTGGTGCACAAGGGTTTGGAGAAGATGAAGTGGTATGAAGGATATTGCAATTACAATTATGACCTTAGATTATGGTTACAATATATAAACATATATATATATATATATATAGAAGACACGCGTATGTATGTGTCACGTTAAAGAAAATAACATGAATAAACATAATATGGAGAAAATTTAGTATAATGCTCAGTTGGAAATAGCGGCTGATCGGGGTGGTTGATCGACGAAGTGTAGATTGACCGGCATGGAATTTATATTTCTGTGAAGAATTGTGCGGTCGTTTGGCTGCATGGTGGTCCATTGACTAATTGAAAAATCGATCAACCGCCATTTATGAGGGCCATTTATGATATTAATCTGGAGAGTTTTAATCGGGGTGAAGACGAAGTGATTCGACGTTTGAAATTGTTGGACGTTGAGGAGTTGTGGAAACGTTTGGATGATGGAAGGTCTGATCCCTTAGCCTTCCATCTTCAATGGGATGATGAAGAGTCGATGAATATTGCCTATAAATGGATCTGTTGGCAGCAGAGTTTGAAGAGAGAAGGCATGCGGAAGGTCTGCCAAAATTTGGAGAGAGAACTGGCGAGAGTCTTACTTCTGGTGTTTAAGGAAGAGACTGTGAAGGAGCTGCTGTGTTTCAGAATGAAGGTTTGAGGGTTTGAAAAGAAGTTGAAACCGTGAGTAAGAGTTTTGATGGATTGATTGTTCTGGAGTTTTGAAACAACAGAGAGAGAGAGAGAGAGATGTCACACTACTATGATTTTGTACGCGTGATGTTGTTCTGTTCATGTGCAAGCCAAGAAGATTTTAGAGAAATGGAGAACATGAAATAATCTGGGAATGAAAGACATGATGAGAAGGTTTGAAGAGAAAGGAAATGTGAGCGTGAGAAACTATGACTGATATATTGTGGAAGGATTTTGTGATGAATATTCTGGAGATATTAGGAGAGTGATACCGTAAGGGTGGTTGTACGTTGCTGTGAGGGTGGTTGTATGTTGCCGTAAGGGTGGTTGTATGTTGTTCATGAGGGTGCAACATGTCTGGGTTTGTGTGACTTTTGGTATTGACAAGGAGGAATATTTAAATGCTAACTTTGTAAAACTATGAGTCCAGGTAAGGAATAATGCTTGTGTTTTTTCCGTAAGGACCTACATTGCAGGAGTAGAATTTTTGTGTAATTTACTATGTTAGCCTTTAGTGGTGATTATCTTGTAATACCCGACTTTTTTTTAAAGTTGGATAATTATTTAATTATCGGGGTATTACGAATGACGTATTTGTTAGATTTAAATAATATTAAGTAAAGATTAAAATAAAGAAATAAATTGGATTAAATTTAATAAATTAAAGTGAAGAAGTGGTTTGGGATTAAATTTAATTGAAGGAGAAATGTTAGGAGTGGGAGAATTGGACCCGTTCACGTAGTGAACTGGTTGGGGTGATAAATGGCCTTCAACCATTTGGGAAATGCAGAGAACGAGAGACGAGAAAGAGAAAGAGATAGGGGAGGAAGGGAGAACGAGAGGGAGAGCTCGCGGGCGACATCTAGGCGACGTCGATGGTGAGCGAGGTGATGGTTCGGCGTGCATCCAGGCGAGTCGGAGCGGTGAGTCACGACATTCGTGGCTAGGGCTCGCGATTTGGGCTCGGGTCTGGTTGAGGGAACATGGGGCGGTGCTAGGCAATGGGATGGCGACGGTGAGACAGATGGTGACAGCAATGCTAGGCGAAGCCTGGTGCAGCGGCGTTCAACGGGATGCAGGGGTGGGCGTTCTGGCGTTCGTCTCGTCAAGCTGGCTTGGCTCTCGGTTCGCGCTGGTGTGGCTCGGGCTCAAGCTAGATCGGCCGAAAGCCTTGGTCCAGCTTGTTGTTTGGGTCGAACCAGGGGCATGGTTTCCTTGTGTTGGAAGCCGACAGCAAAACGTAGAGGCATGGAGGGTGACATAGTAGGGTGTGCTGGTCTGGCATGTTGGTCGGGTGTGCAGAAGGAGAGTGTTTGTCTACTAGATGCAGGATATAAGGGACAAAAGAGGTGAAGGTTCTACCGATTCCAAGGGAAGCCGAGAGAAGGAGGAGTGGAGAGAAAAATGTGAAGAGCAGAGCTCTCTAGGTGAGCTGCTGAAGCGAGGGAGCAGTAAGATGTAATTGAGTTGTAATGTAATTAAATTAAAGTTTCCTAAATTATAATTTGTATTTCAACTATTTAGTATTCTTTTCTCAAAAGAATTTTACTAACGCTTCCGCAACCTTTTAAATAAATGATTTATTTTTAATGCTTCCGCATTTTATTAAATAAACAATTTTTATAATGAGTTTTTACGAACAGTTGGTAGCAGTCCGAATTAGGCGCACTCTGACACGTTTTCTCAAATTTTAACGCATTTCAAAAAGTGTCGAAAATCCGAGTCGTTACATATCTGGTTAGGTTGTTTTCCTACATTAGTTTACGAACAGTTGAGATGAAAGTGATTTTTCTATGATGATGGTCCATGATAAGGAAATGAGTTTGCTTGATGATAGTCTGATATGATCCAAGAACATATGAAAGGATTGGATTCACTACAACACAATGAAGGACCCATGACAAGAGCAAGGACAAAAGGAATGTCTAAGAATTTACAAACTTTAATCAAAGAAATGGATGTTAAAGACATTATTAATGAAGAAGAAAGGCCCATGAATGTCCTAACTATTAATGGAGAGTCCATGGAGGTCCAAGAAGGCAAGGGAAGCAAGGCAATGTTGTTAAATTTGAAGAACGGCCCAAGCAACCCACGGAGAAGCCCACTCCGCGCCTAGAAGGTACAGCATGAGCGCCGTCATATGTACAGTGCGTGCATTGACCAGTTAACGCAGCACCAACTTGCGCCCGCCATTGCTGACCGCCGCCTGACAGCACCACGCCCACCGGCGGGCATTCACGCGGGACAAACCCAATCGCTGTGTGGGCCGACCGATTGCCACCTCAGCAATCCTCGCCTAACTTTGAATTTTCTTCGTTCTTTTGTACATTTTTGGAAATATTTTATTGTTTCTATGTCCCCTCTCTTTTCCTGTAAATAGAGGGATAAGTCTTCTTTGTAAAACACAATATGAACATCTTACAACTTGAAATTTGAGAGCATTTTGCATTCTCTTTAGAGGGCTTGATCTTCTTCAATTGCTTGCTTGAAGAGATCAAGCTTGATAACTTTGGTTCAACCAACAAGTTTGGTTTGGGCAAGCTCCTTTCTTTGATAGTTTCAGTTCTTATCTTTTCATAGATAACGGGTCGAACTCCTAATCCATTTGAATTTCTAAGGCATCCTGTGAACATTCTGCATTGTTGTCGGGTCTCCGATCTTTCATATCCGTGGTTCGCATCATTTGGTATCAGAGCTTGTTTGCCTTCGATTCAAAACGCTATCTTTATTTTTTTCTATCTATCATTATTGTTATTGTTTTCTTATCCAAAGTCCCAATATATATATATATATATATATATATATATATATATCATTCTTGTTTTGTGTTGTTTCAAATTCTCAAGTATCGAGATTTCAATTCGTTTGAAAATAAAAAAATTATTGTTCTTGTTTTTGTCTTCTTGAAATTCTCAAGTATCAAGGTTTCATTCAAATTCAAAAAAAAAAGGTGTTATTGTTTGTTCTTAGAAATTCTCAAGTTTTGAGATTTCTTTCAAGTAAAAAAAAAAAAAAAAATCAATTGTTCTTATTTTGTGTTCTTTGAACTTGTCCAGTTTCAAAGTTTCTTTCAAGATTTCTTTCAATTAAAAAAAAAACGTGCTTTAAAACTATTTGATATTCTTATCAAATTTCTTTGTCTTCAAATTTTAAAATTTCACCGAAAGAAAATTTGATTCTTGTGAAATACCTTATTTGTTCAAGGTATCACCTTCGGTGATTATTTCGTACCCCTTTTCAAACATCAAACTCTTCCAAAACGTTGTATCAAATATTGATTCTAGTAAACACCTTTGTGGCTTGTATTCTAGTCATTCTTGAACGTTGGATCTAAAGTTTGAAAAGTTTGAAGTTTTCTTGCAACAGTTGTTGAATTAACTCTTGATTGACCCCTTTCTTAAAGGACCTAAAGAAGGGAACGAGTGGTAAAAGGCAAGAGGGAAAGAATATATATTGTAAAAGCCAAAATTACGAGAGTAAACACATGAGAAAAAAAATCCATTTTTTTCTTTGATGCACCATTTACTTTCTTGCAATTTCTTTTCGCACTTACTTTCTCGCAATTTCTTTTCCGAATTTTTTTCTTGCATTTACTTTATCGTACTTTACCTTCCTTTTTTTTTTTGTTTTTAATTGCAATTTACCTTTCTTTATATATATTTTGTACTAACATCATGAGTGGAAGTGGAGAAGACAACTTCAACATTGATTTAAGGATGTTCATGAGGGCCATGCAAGACCAATATGCGGATCTTGTTAGAAGAATGGAACGCATCGAAATACCATCCCTTACTCCCACTCTTGAAAGAAGGAATGACCATGAAAATGAGTTTGAGATCACAGAAAGACCTTTTCGAAGGGAAAGGTATGATAGAATGGATCGAGAGGATGAAGATCTAAGCCACATCAAGGTAAAAATTCCTTCCTTCCAAGGGAAAAGTGATCCTGAAACTTATTTGGAGTGGGAATGAAAAGTGGAGACCATTTTTGACTGTCACAATTATTTAGAGGAAAAGAAGATCAAGTTGGTTTCAATGGAGTTCACTGACTATGCCAGCATTTTGTGGGACCAATTGGTTAAAAACCGAAAGCGAAATGACGAACCCCCAATTCGCACATGGGAGAGTGTAAAGACTATCATGAGAAAAAGGTATGTCTTGACTCACTATCATAGAGATTTGTGTAGAAAACTCAAAACCTTAATGCAGGGGTTTAGAAGCATGGAGGAGTATTACAAAGAAATGGAGGTCACCATGATAAGAGCTAACATCAATGAATATGTGGAACCCACGATGGCAAGATTTGTGGGAGGCCTAAATCGGGAGATTGCCGACATCGTAGACTTACAACACTACGTAGATATGGAAGAATTACTCCACAAGGCGATCAAAGTAGAATGACAATTAAGAGCCAAAAGGAGTTCAAGGTTGGGAACAACGTCAAATAACTCTTGGAGACAAAACTGGAAAGGTGATAAATCGAATCCCAAGGAGGCTTCTAAAGGTAAAGCTTTGGCTGAAAACACTACTTCATCTAAGGGAAAGGGTGAAACTTCTACACCAACTCGGACGAGAGATATCAAGTGCTTCCGATGCCAAGGGCTTGAGCATTATGCATCCAATTGTCCAAACAAAAGAGCAATGATTTTGCTAGATAACGGAGATGTGGAAAGTGTAAGTTCTAGTGATGATGAAATGTCACAATTAGAGGATGATGATGATGACATAGATGTGGAGGCTTTAATGAAAGGCGAACTATTAATCACAAGAAGGGCATTACATGTGCAAGTTTGCGAAGACAACAACAAGGCCTAACGAGAAAATATTTTCCATACCAGGTGCATGCTGACAAAAAGGTATGTAGTTTAATTATTGATAGTGGCAGTTGCACAAACGTAGTAAGTACGTTGTTGGTCCAAAAGTTGAATTTGAAGACTCAAAAACACCTGAAGCCATACAAGCTACAATGGCTAAGTGATTGTGGCGAAATCAAGGTGACAAAGCAAGTGAGTATTGCGTTATCAATTGGAAGGTACAAGGATGACGTTTTGTGCGATGTAGTACCGATGCAAGCAACTCACATCCTACTAGGAAGGCCATGGAATATGATAGGATGGTCAAGCACGATGGATTCAAGAATGAGTACTCTCTAGTCCAAAATGGGAGAGTGGTGGTCCTAACACCTTTACCACCATGGGAGGAAAGCATTGATCAAGAGAGAATAGCCAAGGAATTCCAGATTCACAACAAATTGCACGAAGACAAGGAAGGGCTAGATATCGGAGTTGTTGAAAATTTGAGCGCAAAAGAGGAGAGCGAAAAAGGCAATTATGAAAAAAAGGCCGAAGAGAGAAAAGCCAAAATAAAGGAAAGCAAAAAGAGCGAAGGAGGAGAAAATAAATTTGAAGGAGAGAAAAAGAATGAGATGATTTTGTTAGTGTGCAAGGATGTTTATTTGAAAACTAACGAACTAACAAATTCTCTACTAGTGGAAGTTACTTCTCTTTTGCAGGAATAAGAGGATTTGTTTCCAGAAGAATTACCATGAGGAGTTCCCCCACTTTGGGGAATCGAACATCAAATTGACTTCATTCCAGGATCGACAATTCCTAACCGACCAGCCTATCAAACAAATCCAGAGGTGACCAAAGAAATCCAACGACAAGTGGACGAGTTGGTGGAGAAGAGGCTAGTGAAGGAAAGACTTAGCGTATGTTTTGTACCAGTTATTCTAGTACCTAAAAAGGACGGAATGTGGAGGATGTATGTTGATTGCCGGGCTGTCAACAAAATCACGGTAAAGTATTGACATCCTATTCCTCGCCTTGATGATATGTTGGATGAATTGCATGGTGCTTGTGTATTTTCTAAAATTGATTTAAAGAATGGATACTAGCAAATTCGTATGAAAGAAGGAGATGAATGGAAAACTGCTTTTAAAATGAAGTATGGTCTTTACGAGTGGTTGGTTATGCTGTTTGGTTTATCAGATGCACCTTGCACATTTATGCGATTAATGAACCATGTTTTATGACAATTCATTGTGGTTTATTTTGATGATATATTGGTGTATAGTACGACTTTCGAACAACACATAGAGCATTTGAAATATGTTTTTAATGTGTTACGTTTGAATCAATTGTATGCCAATCTAAAGAAGTGTACATTCTGCATGGAGTCAGTAGTTTTTCTTGGTTTTGTAGTAAGCTCAAATGGAGTATCAGTGGATGAAGAGAAGGTACGAGCAATCAAGGAATGGCCTACCCCAAAGAATGCCAATGAGGTATGTAGTTTCCATGGATTGGCAAGCTTTTATAGGATATTCGTGAGAGATTTCAGTACCATTGCTGCACCTATGAAAGAGTTGGTTAAAAAGAATGTTGAATTTAAATAGACTGAGGTACATGAAAGGCTTGTAGCTTATTGAAAGAAAAATTAACTAATGCTCCTTTATTAGTCTTGCCAAATTTTGATAAAACTTTTGAAATCGAAGGTGACGCGTTGGGAAAGGGAATTGGAGGTGTTTTGATGTAGGAAATGAAGCCAATCGCATATTTCAGTGAAAAGCTTAGTGGAGCAGCATTGAATTACCCAACATACGACAAGGAGATGTATGCATTGGTGAGAACCTTACAAACATGGCAACACTACTTGTGGCCAAAGGATTTCATCATTCACTTGGATCATGAGAGTTTGAAGCACCTAAAGTCCCAAGGAAAATTGCATAAGCGACACGCCAAATGGATGGAGTTCATTGAGACCTTTCCGTATGTCATACACTATAAAAAAGGTAAGGACAAAGTAGTTGCTGATGTGTTGTAAGAAGGTATGTCCTCATCACTTCTCTACAATCAAAATTATTGGGGTTTGAATTCATTAAAGATTTGTATGAACCAGACTTGGATTTTTATCATGCATGGAAGGATTATGAGAAAACCGCATGTGTAGATTACTATAAACACGATGGGTATTTGTTTAAAGGGAATAAACCGTGTGCCCAAATGTTCAATACATGAATTTCTTGTTAGAGAAATGCATGGGGGAGGACTAATGGAACATTTTGGGATTGACAAAACTCTGAACATTCAAAGTGAGCATTTTTTCTGGCCAAAAATGAAATCTGATGTAATATCTATTTGTGAGAAATGCATTGAATGCAGGAAGGCCAAATCGAAGGTAAAGCCGTATGGGCTATATAGCCCTTTGCCCGTGGCCGACCATCCTTGGACGGATATCTCCATGGATTTTGTGTTAGGGCTTCCACGGACCCAGGGAGGTTAGAATAGTATTTTTGTGATTGTTGACCGTTTTAACAAAATGGCTCATTTTATAGCGTGCTCTAAGACTAATGATGCTACGCATGCAACAAATTTATTCTTTAAGGAAATACTGCGTTTGCATGGAATTCCCAAAACTATTGTGAGTGACAGGGATGTCAAGTTTTTAAGTCATTTTTGGAGGACATTATGAACAAGCTGGGGACGAAACTTCTGTTTTCCACTGTAACCCACCCCCAAATGGATGGGCAAACTGAAGTGGTTAATCAAACATTATCCACATTGCTCAGGACAATAATTTCTAAACATTTAAAACAGTGGGAAGAATTTTTGCCACACGTTGAGTTTGCTTACAATTGAGTTGTCCATTCTACTACATTTTCACCTTTTGAAATAGTTTATGGATTTAATCCTCTGACTCGACTTGATATATTACCGTTGCCTAGTAAAGAATTTGTTGATCTAGATGGCAAGAGGAAAGCTGAGTTTGTCAAAGAATTACATGCACAAGTACGGGACAATATCCAAATGAAAAATGATCAATACGAATGCCATGCCAACAAAGGACGCAAGGAAATGATATTTGAACTCGGCGATTGGGTTTGGGTTCACCTACGAAAGGAAAGATTCACAAGCCAGCGGAAAAATAGGCTACAACCATGGGGGGATGGACCATTCCAAGTCCTGGAGCGAATAAACAGTAATGCCTACAAGATCGATCTACCAGACAGGTATGGTAACGTAAGCAATACTTTTAATATCACTGACTTATCCTTATATGATGCAGGAGATTCGAGGATGAATCTTTTCGAAGAGGGAGGGAATGATATGAGACAAGAACATATGAAAGGATTGGATTCACTACAACACAATGAAGGACCCATGACAAGAGCAAGGACAAAGGGAATGTCTAAGAATTTACAAACTTTTATCAAAGAAATGGATGTTAAAGACATTATTAATGAAGAACAAAGGCCCATGAATGTCCTAACTATTAATGGAGAGTCCATGGAGGTCCAAGAAGGCAAGGGAAGCAAGGCAATATTGTTAAATTTGAAGAATGACCAAACAGCCCATAGAGAAGCCCAGTCTGCGACGCAGAAGGTACTGTGCGCAAGCCGTCATATGTATAGTGCGAGCACCGACCAGTCATCGTCGTACCAACTTGTGCCCGCCATCGCTGATCACCGGCCGACAGCACCACGTCCACTGGCACACGTTCACACTGGCAAACCCGACCACCGCGCGCGCAGACTACATGTGTCGCAGCCCAGTGCTGCCAGCCGATTGCCACCTCGGCAATCCTCGCATAACTTTGAATTTTCTTCGTTCTTTTATACATTTTTGGACATATTTTATTGTTTTTATGTCCCCTCTCTTTTGCTATAAATAGAGGGGTAAGTTTTCTTTGTAAAACACAATATGAACATCTTACAACTTGAAATTAGAGAGAATTTTGCATTCTCTTCTTGAGTTCTCTTTGGAGGGCTTGGTCTTCTTCAATTGCTTGCTTGAAAAGATCAAACTTGATAGCTTTGGTTCAACCAACAAGTTTGGTTTGGGTCAAGCTCCTATCTTTGATAGTTTCGGTTCTTATCTCTTCATAGATAATGGATCGAACTCCTAATCCGTTTGAATTTCCAAGGCATCCTGTGAACATTCCGCATTGTTGTCAGGTCTCGAATCTTTCATATCCATGGTTCGCATCATAGTCTCTGTAGTTTTTTTACAACAGTCTTTCTTAGTTATTCCCTGTTAGTGGATCAACGATGTAGTCATAGGAATTTCCCTATTATTGGTCGATAGATTGTATTAATATTTTAGGACAAGGCTAGAAGTAAAATAGGTTAGTTATTTTTTGGATAAGTCATTAATAAATATTTTTATGTGGATATTCTCGATAGGAAGTAAAATAAATGAGAATATAATCAGTTAGGTGAAACTATGAATATTGATGTTCGGATGCATAATATGGGTATAGAAAGCTTAAGATAATGGTATAATATAGGAAAATTAGATTAGTAATAATATAGTTAATTAGTATAGGTTCTCAATTTATATTTCAAGTGGTGGATACCATAGGATAGTACTTATACTGCTCAACACTAAATTAGAAATAATACATCAAGGATAGATGATTAGATGTATGATGTTATAGTGTAATAGGAACGAGTTTAGTATTTATGTTATAGTTGAAGTATAGTATTGTTTGTTAGTTGTTTGTAGTATTATTTGTGATATATGAACTGTTGTGTGTGACATTCATGTAGACATGTTAAAGGATTGCACATTATGTATTGCATGGGCTAATAATGAAGATAATAAATGGTGTTTCCTACGTGGGTTCAGAAACTGAAGAGGTTGTTCACACGTAGGAAGCAACTTGTTGGAGTAAGTTCAGAAACTGAAGAGGTTGCTCTTACTGAG
>CM039468.1:27035246-27608189 GCA_022433065.1 Begonia loranthoides | reverse complement strand
GGGGGTGAGTTCAGAGACTGCGGAGGTTGCTTTCACCCAAGAGTAAATGAATGTAATTTAAGTGGATCCATTTTTGGTGAGTTCAGAAACTGAAGAGGTTACTCTCACGTAAAAATGAACCCATGTGGTGAGTTCGAAAACTGAAAAGGTTGCCTCACCTGGCTTACAAATGTATCAGGCTTAATCATGTAGAGTTGTCATAGAGGTTATAGTTGCATGTCATGATTATATTCTTTACTGGGCAATATGCTCATTATTCCTCCTGTGATATAGGTATGCAATGGATCAAAGATAGTAGCAGTTGATGAAGCATTTGTGCGTTGTGGGCTTGGCAGCTAGTTAGGCTAAAAGGTTTAAAGAAGAAATGTAATGTTTGAAAAGTGAACTTTTGTTATGGTATTTCGTTACATTATGGCAGTTTTCAAATGATGTTTAATTCTTTGAGTATTAGAAATACAAGTCTTCCACTGTTGCAATGTTTTAAAGTTTTACAGTACGTTATGCTTTAAGTAATAAATGGTTTAACAAAAAGGAGTTAATTTATGCATTTAAGCTAGTTTTCAAACGAAAAGTCTTCCGCTGTGATTTAAAAGAAAAAGTTATTAGAAATCTTGAATTTTAAATTGAAAGAATAACTGGGATGTTACAAAAATTATCATTGACTAGAGTAGTTATGTATGACAAAAATCCTAACTAGTAAGTTGTATTTGAAGCAGGAACTTTATTCTCATTATATAACAGAAGATATGTCTATTAGAGATTACTTAAATTATTTTGAAGGAAATTGTGTTTTGACTTAGAGATTATGGGATGAAAATACAATGAAGAGGATTTAGGAGTGTTTTTATTATGTTCATTGTTTGCTTCTTATAGTAATTTCAAAAATACTATAGTCGAGACAATTTACCTCTAAAAAAAAATGAAATGACACATTGTTTTTAAAGAAAAAGATGAAGGAGCTTGTTATAAAATTTCTGAGTTCCAACAAAGGAACTTAGTGCTTGAGGTACAAAACTGAGTTGAAGAACAATGGTTTTAGACATGATTAAAAGTTATCAATTGTAGAATAAAAATAAAAGACTTGTTGATTAGAAGGAAAACAACCAAAAAGTTTTGGACAAGCCATTGTTGCAGAAGATTACCACAGTGATGATCTTAGTTGTGTCTAATAGAAACTTAAAGCCTTATGAAGATTAGATTCTGAATTCAACTTGTGCATTTCATGTGTGTTGATTGAGATTAGTTTTCAACATACGAGACTGTGTTTAAGAGTGTTGGATTTGTTAGATTAATATGAATTAATCATATTTAGTTTAATTAAGTTGATAAATTTGTATTAAGTTGATTCTATCTTTAGATTATTGAAAATTTCCAACATATCTAGTAAGGCTGTAATGACCCTGTAATATCCCAAATTTTTGTAATGCTAAGCATACGACTTAAGTAATGATTTTGGGGGGTATTAGGAGCTGAAAGGTGTTGGTCAAGAGAAACATATTTGGATAAAATGAATTATGATATCCCAGGTTATGTCCATATTAAGCTTAGGAGAAAGATTAAGATTATTGAAGTTGATTTGAGATTTATTTGAGGATATTTAGAATTAAATAGGATGGTATTTAGAACTTGGTTTAGTGATGATAGTCTATGAAATTTAGAAGTGATGGATGTTTAAGGTATTGGTCAGATGAAATATATTTGGATATAGTAAGATTAAGGATATAGGATCTTTGATGTTTAAGAGTATATTGGATTTGGCGTATGTTTAAGGGTATGTTTAAGTTAGGGAAATGTTAATTATATGAAGAATTGGTGTTTGTTAATGGCATGATAAATATTTATTGGATGTTATTGAAGTTGTGGTTGATCATTTGAAGAAATGATCAACCCATGTAACGACCTGGTTTTTCGTAAATCCTTTAAAACGCGTAAAAATTTGAACTTTTGTAAAACTGTTGAAATTGCTTTTAAAATCGATCAGAGTACGACGCTAAACTGGACCGCTACTAACCCTTCTTTAAACTTGTTATGAAAACCGATTAATAAAAATGTGGAAGCATTATAAAATCGTTTATTTAAAACATAGCGGAACCGTAAATACTTTAATGAAAGAAACTAAACATTTAATTACAATTACTTCAACCGTTTTCTCTTTTCATTTAAGCCTGACCAGCTATGAGTATCGCTCGTGCAAATCCTCCATCTCTGCTTTTTGTTATCTGTTCATCATTTTTAGCATATAAGTACCTACACCATAAGTAAACTATAAGCCCAAAGGTTTAGTAAGGAAAATAGTTTAATGCAATTATGCTTATGAGTCTCTTAGTTCTTTTGGAATAGTGGCCACCCAAACCAATCCTTTCATTACGTTCGTTCTTTCATTCATTCTTTACTCGTACTTAGAGCTGGAGATTGGAGGTTGTCCTTTGAAATGATATAGTTTGATCGGCTTCTAACCTCCTGTGTGCACACTAGTCCCTTTCCTAACAAGGTAGGGGTGTATCCTAGCTACCAGACTAGATCTGAACTACCCATTTACGCCAGCTCCCTTTTCTTCTTTTTCCCTTCAAGCGTATCCCGCCCTCAAGGCTTTTTTCCCAGTGATAGGCGTATCCCGCCCATCCTGAGCATTTTTTTCTTTCATTTTCTTAACATTTTTCCTCCCACTTTATGCATGTGTGAGTACCACCCAGTGGCACTCCCTTCTTGATTTCTATTAACATGATACATGACGATATATTCTCAACCTAGCATGATGCATGATGCATGATATAGTATAACGTAACATTAACAATAATCGAATTGCGCATATAAGAAGGTAATTGACAATTGCATTGAAATGAAAGCATGTTGTAATTGAAATTGCGCATATAACAGAAAGTAAAGCATATAATGGAAGGTAACAGCTGAAATTGAATAGCGTACATAAGGACAAGTAATAACAATGGAACAACCAACAAAGCAAGACATATGAAGGAGAAAATTATAGAATTAATTAATCAACAAGAGACATGCTTGGATATGGAAATCACAATAATAAGGGAAATATAACGGAATTAACAAACGACGTGCATCTGAAGCCAAGCATAATTTAATTAACATGCTCAATAGTTAAGTTCATGCTTTTATCCTAGTTAACTAATTATGCTCAAGTTTAGTAGACAATAACATGGTAAGGACAAGTAATTATAAATAATGTTATAAGCAACACCAAGAAGACAATAACAAAGATAATATAAAAATATCTAATCACATAATCAACAAAGTTCTTAATTCGTTTTTGCTTAGTTCATTCTCCTTTCATCGTCTTCATTGTTTCTCATAAAGTAAAACATCAATTATGGAAGTTCTTAATTCGTTCTTGCTTAGTTCATTCTCCTTTCATCGTCTTCATTGTTTCTCATAAAGTAAAACATCAATTATGGAAGTTACATTTGTAACGACCTGGTTTTTATGTACTTAAAAGTCGCATGAAATTTAAAACGTTTCTTTTCTCTTATAAAATATTAGAGTATTCTTCATTTATAAAACCCGATCATTAAAACTCTTTACTTAAAACACTTATCAATTTCAACAGAAGTAATGAAATCTTTTTTATAAAACGCAGCGGAATTAAAACAAAGTATTAAAGAATATTAAATAATCTACAAAACATTTTTTACAAATAATTTCCATTTAACACCTTAGCCCAGCCAGGCACAAGATCCACTTGTGCAAATCCTTCATCAACTGTCTTTGACCTGGTCACCAGCTTCTCGTATGTACCTATATCACAAGACCTAACTAATGAGCCTAATGCTCAGTAAGTGATAGAAAGAAATGCTATGAAAATGATATGCATGATCATACAATGCATTACAGAAGAGAACCGTTTCTCTTCTAGAAGTTAAGGTGGAATACTCACTAGAGACTTGTGGCCTAACCAGTCACTTCGACGAGGAGATATATCCATCGGGAGTGTTTCCACAAGCAGGTATCATCACTTTTGTTGAAGACATTGGGGGTTTCAGAACGAGGTAATTGTGAACCCTAGAATCCATGTAGCTAACTTCTAAACCTACCACTCCCTACGTGGGAGGAATCTACCGTATGGAAAGTTACAATGCACCCGAACCCCCACACGCCTATTTACATATATTAATTATGTCATGCAATATGCTCGTGAAGACATACAATCCTATATGATAATATAAATGTCTAATAAACATATCATTAAAAAAACACACAGCATGCAAATCCTAATTTTTTGCAAAGGGTCCGAAGACCAAAGCACAGTAAGTATCAACTTACTTGGCGCCTTCAATGCGATTATGTCAATCATCTTAGTACCTAAATAAGCCATTAAATGGAAAATTATTAAAACCACAGATTATCAACCTCATTCATATAGTTCATTATTCTACTCCATTAATTAGAACCCACTCATAGAGAACATAACAACTTAACACGCCATAACAGTCCCATAGCCAACATGCGTAACTAACTAGCAACAACCCATAATAGTTGCTCATTCCATCAATACAGGATAATACAAAGAATTTACTTCATATAACTGAACAATATTCTATCACCGTAACTTGTAAACAACAACAGTGCCAAAACCATTGTATTTAACAGCTTCTTTCAATACCTTATATATTCAACTTAACAATCAACAACTTCCATACATTCTAAAAGAAATCCTTTAACAAAGACCTAGAGTAACAGTCAACATAGTCAAGGCATACCCATCAATTATTTCTAACAAACAGTAAATACTAAAAAAAAGCCATTTCCAGCACTGCCACCCCTATGCCTATCAACAAACAAGGCACAACATCCATCACTTCACAACGTCCACTAACTATATTCAACAAGACCATAAAATCATAGAACCATTTCCATTAACAAGGCATACCCCTCCAATACTTATTTCATTTCTCTGTAACTCACAAACAAAATCAAAACAAAGGGCTAACAATTCATCAACATGTTAACATTTACAGAAATAGAAGCACTAATCTCATCAAGGCATCTTTCTATCACTGTTATCTTTCATTTCCAGTATTTATCACATAAACTAATTAATACAAACCATGAGAAAATCATCTCACCAGAAGACTCGAGAAGAAGCATGAAGCTATTTTAATGGTTCATGGACTTCACCCACTGCACTCCTCACAGTCCATCACTCGGTCACAACTCACAAATCCTCCAGAGAGCACCAACCATGAAGCACCTGAGAGCAGCAGCAGAAGTCCTCTCTTTTTCCTGCATTCTAGCATCACTGCCTTGTCTATATAGGCAGAGAAGATGCATCACACAAATAGGTCACACACTTCAAAGAAGGTGGTCCACTTACCAAATTCCACGTGGGAATCCTGCAAGAGGAGGAGCTGGGGGAGACCAACTCCGGTCCAGTCCAATTTTCCCCTGCCATTGCCAATCTCTTCGCTAAATCGCCATTGCCAATTTCCATCTCTAAACTCTCCACTAACATTGTCCAACAATTCGCCCAATTCAGAACACCAGGAAGAAGATTTCAAAGCAGAAACTACTGACTTACCTTCACCAACGGTTCGTAGCTCGCGGGCATTCTTCATTCCCGCAATACCGGCGCACCACCAAGCCCTAGCTCGCAACCACATGCCACCCGACGCTTCCCCATTCGCCGAGCAGTCCTTCGAGCTCGAGCGTCCCCGATTTCGCTCACCATCTCCCATCGCCTTCGCTCTGTCCCGATCTCCCTCCCTGTCTCTCTTATTCTTTCTCTCATCTCTCAAATGGCCGAAGGCCATTTAACTTAAATTCAAACAGAACCGAACCTAGTTCGGTTCTCTTTCCCTTATATTTATTCTTTTATTTTAATTCCTTTCTTTTCCTTTTTAATGTAATTCATATCTTTTAATTTAATCAATTCACTTAATCCCTCAAAATCTCTAATTAATTATTCTCCTATAGTTTAATCCCAAAACAAATCATTTATTTATTTTTCTTCCTTTTTAATTGTAACCGAGTTATCAAAATATTTCGAATCGAGTCAAACCAAAACCGGTTCAGTCCATTTACAACAATCACGTCCTTAGTAATATCCTGATAATTTATTTTACTAATTCGAATATCCCCAATTATTTTCCAATTTATTATTTTTAAATTTCGATATAAAATTCAGGATATTACAACATTAAATGAAATTGGAATAAACGGATAATATACAGAATATTAACAAGGAAGAATTGACATGCTAATATTAATCTAGTTGGTGGTCTTAGTTCATTACATGCTCAAGAAAGGATGATGAATAAACATGCTTTTAATAGTTTAATGAATTAAACATGCATAGCTAGTTAATTAAACATGCTCGAGTTAAGAGTTAACATACTCAAGTCTAGTTAATTACTTTAGTCTGGAGTTAACATACTCAAGTGTAGTTAATTACTTTAGTCTGATTAACATGCTCAAAGAAAGACTACGATATTCTAACTAATTATTCTAGTTAATTAACATGCTCGTTCTAGTTAGTTACATACTAATTAAACATGCTCAAAAATTAGTTATTAATTAATCAACTAGTTAAATAGGCTCGAATTATTTATTTAATGACTAGTTAATTAATTACATTAATTAACATGTTCAACTTCCAATTAGGCTAATTGCTCTACTTAATTAACGATTAAACTTGTTGAATTTCTAATTAATAGTTCGTCGTTACAAGTATTAATGCAAGCAACTAAGATTAAGAGTTGTGTTAATTAAACATGCTTAGTTAATTACATGCTCCAGATTTATAACTTAATTCATTATCACAAGATTCTAGTTAATTAGCCAATAAATATGCTCAGGATTAATTAACAATTATACAAGCTCAAGGACATATGGCAGAACAATATATATATGCATGAATGAAGAAATTAACACAGGGTAATAACTAAATATTGCAGAGTATTACAGCAAGTAAACAGATAAGGAACATGATCATCTCGAAGACATAACTCGTAACTCATTTGCTCCTACTTTTCAGGTCCTTAACTCATTTAATCATTCATCAATTGTCTATCTATCCAGGTAAAGCATTTATAATTAGACCAATAATAAAGGGAATCACAACAATAAGAAACAGAGCTATCAACAGAGGAATAACAATCAGCAAAGAAATCTACAAACTACAGCAAAAGAAATAATAGTAAATCACCCAAGGAAGTACTATAGACATCAATCATCTACCACTCACGCACTCTACTTGTGGGTAGGGCCACCACTGGCCAAGGCACACCCAAATCCTTACCTCAAATCTTTAATGTGTATTGCCCTTAATCATTACCCTTATTCTCTTTCTGATACCTTCACAATTAGAAACATTTATCATTTGATAGCGTCTCATAATCCATATTCAATATCAATTTCCTAACCAAAACCGTGCACTAAGGATGCAATATAATATTTATCCAATAGGGTACACCAATATTTATCCACTTAGTGACTCGAATCCAAAACAACAGATTATTACATCCCATCAAAATCATTCAACAGAAGCATACCTCAATTACTATAACATCTGTAATAAATCTTAATCTTCTCAACCATGACTAATATCTAAATTCAACAAAGTAATATTTCTACATAACAGGGAGCATATGAAATTCATATCTTTCAATAACAACACTCTAAAATGTAGGATAACCAACCAACCAACATGCTTCACAAAGTAATAACTAGTTCTCACAGTTCATCGAGCATCTCATTAATATCTCATCCAGACAATAACCAAAGGAGCAAACTTACAGAATATTAATCCAAGCACAATACATACAAAGAACCAAATTCTATTTTCCAACAAAATCCCTAAGCAGAATTCAAACTTCATAATCAAAATCACCAACAACGTCCAGTACGCCTTCATCTCCAACCTCTACAGCATATCATAAATCCATAAAACTCTAGAAGAGAGGTGAAGAACTTCACTTACTAGAAGACAAGGGTAGACCCAAAGCACCAGCAAGCTCTAGCTTCTCCTTCCTCTGCTTCACAGTCTACAACTTGTGCCTCTCAAATTCTCCAGAGCCCAGCAGACACAAGGTATTCTGCTCTTCTCTCCTCCTTCACGTAGTTAAAATCTCCAACAACAAACACTTTGCCAAGTCCGTCTTCTGTTTTCGGTGAGAAAACTAACGTCTATGTTGTCTCTATTCCTAAACATTTAAAGTGTGTTTGTACTCTATTTCTTATTGGATTTTGGATAAAAGAACCCTAGGAATGATTAGCTCTTTTGGTTAGATTTCTGGATGAGTTTTTCTGCTGTTTTGCGTTGGATGCACTTTCTGTCATTTCTTTTCCCTTATTGTGTTAGTGTGCTCTGTAGAGGGAGAAGACCCATGGTAGATTGATAAAATTTCAGTTGTGAGTTGGCCCTGTAAATTTCTTGGTTCTATTCTGTTGGTGAGGCATTTTGGTTTGAGTTTTGCTTCGGATGTTGAGTCCTGTTTTGAGATGCTGTTGTTTGATTTATGCTGTGGATTTTACAGTGGTGCAAGTTGGATTTAGATTTCTGTCCTTGAAGAATTAATTTCCTCATGTTTGTTGTCTTTATGGAACTGTGTTGGATGAAATTTTGCTAATAAAGAAACTGTTGGAATTCGTTGATGTCTTTGGTGATGTTTTGTTTTGCTGAGGGTTTATAATAGTATGTTTTGATAGAAGGCTTCGATGATTTGCTATGTTAATTGGGTTTTTGCTCTCCAAATTGTTTCTGCATAACCCGATGGTGTTGAGGACTTAAACTCTGTTAAGTTGGTTTTATTCTCCTATTCTGCTACTGCATTATTAGGTTGTTGCTGTTTGTGGATTGGAGTCTTCTGTTTGGGTATAACTCTACTCACTGTATATTAAAATTCCGGAGGGTGAATCTTCTTGCATTTTGTTGGTTGAAATACAACTCTGTTTGCTTCTACTTGTTGAGATTTGGGGGTTTGTGCTTGATTTACTGAAATAAATTTTTATGATCATGGATAAACTCTGAGGACTTGTTCTAAGGATATGTGCTCTCTATTTTATTGTTGGCTGTGATTATTTAATCTTAAGGTTTCAGTAATGGATTTAAGAGATGTTGTTGTTATTTAGTTTCATCGTTTGTGGACTTGAAGATTCTAGCTTGGTTTGTTTGCCATATTGAATAATGAATTGGGTTGAGGTTCTGTTATAGCTATTCTTCTGATAGAGTTGATCAAGACAAAGTTTGAGAGACATTCTGAGATTTTTACTGTTTAATAGCACAATATGTTGAAGATTAAGTGTTGTTTGGGTGGTGATCCATTTATTTACCAAAAGATAAAGTTGGGGATTTTGTTGGGATTATTGGATGAGTCATTTACTGGTATAGGGACCTCCGCTTATTTTCTAGAATTAATTTATGAATTCTCGCGTTTGATACATTTGTCAGGCTTGGACGATCTTAGCGAGTATGATATGATTCTCAAGTAAACAGTTGCTTTGGTTAACAAGACGGACCATCGTCGAGGTAGAGATTTTTATACCTCTTGCATTGCATTGCATCCCATCCTGTTTTCAAAATAATTATTTTGTGGAATAATACACTTGAAAAATGATGGGAACCGTTCGACAACACGTCAGTTTTTACTAGTAGTATGTTTTCTCACGTTTATTTCCGTAAAAGATTTGAAATTATTGTGCATATACTGGGGGATGAATCCTCTTGATACCTTGGCACTTTAGCGCTAAAACATCATGAGATTGTCCCATTTGAAACGTTTTGTTGCGTGAAGGTTGATTGGTTGTACGTGCGAAAAATATAGGTGGGGCATTAGTGACGTGTCCTCAGGTTGAAACTCTTGAAAGTCATAAATTCGTATGGGAGAGTGATGAAGTCTCCTTGGGTCGCAAGCCCCTAAACCTGGCCAGGGTTTTGTCTTACAGATTAGACGGTTGTCAATCGGTGAGACTTGTTTAACCTAAGTACCATTTCACTTGACGGGTGGTGTAACGGCCGAGTTTACTCGTCGGCAACCCACATCCATTTGGAATTTCTAGGTATCTTAGCTGTTAAACAAGCTACATTAACGAGCAACCGTATATGTTCTATTTTATCGTACAGGTTTTCACTGCAGAGTTCTCGCCATTATTTGAAACCCTTATATTATCTGTATCATCACAGAGTTCTCACAGGCAACTTGGGTGACGTGTTGGATCTACGGACCATCGTCATTTACACTTCTTCTGCGATAGGTGACCACCTATTCTCTACTGAATGGCAGGTGAGTCTTTGAGTGACCACACTTTTTCACTGATGACATTTTCGGATTAGAAAATGATGATGGCCTCTTTTACGTGGTATAGCTATCTATGTATACAATGAGTTTTCGATAAAAACCTCATCGATGGCTTTAGGCCAGACTTATAATATGATAAAGAGATTTCAGTTAAAAATTCATGTACGCTAAAATGAGAAACATAACCATGTTTTTGAAAATAGAGAAAAACCAGTTTTGCATGAGGTGCATCTAGTATAACTATTTTTTACTGAGTTAGTAACTCATCTCAAATGACTCCTCCCCAAAACTTTAGGTAAAAGCGAGAGTAGCTGAGGATCAGAAGCTGAAGTGTTCTGTTATTTTCATTTGACCGATTATCGTTTCTTGGTGAGGATATTTACATTTGGTCTGTAAACCTTAAACACTGTTTGTAATACCCTGACTTTTTGTATCGGAATTTAATAAGAATAATTGGAAAGAAATTGGAGATTTTTGAACTTATTAGATAATTATCGGGATATTATGAAGGACATAATCGTCAATTATCGTCGAGCGATATTTGGAATAAATCCAGAATTAGAATTGTGTTGAGAATAATTTAATTAAATGAATGATTTAATTAAATTATTAAAGAGGGATTTATTTGTGAGAAGTAATTTATTGGATAGTTATATTAAGACAAAAAAATGAGATTTATTGGATTTGTTGGATTAAGGATTTAAAAATGTAGAGAATGAATAATGAAGGAAATCAATTAAAGATAAGTATATATTAATTGTGTAATAAGAAATAAAGGAAATTAATGGGATTAAAGGTGAAGAACCAGTTAGTTGGCTTTGGTTTGGTCTGGTTCGGATTTTGTGGCTTGGGTTGGTCCGATTCAGGGAATTAAAAGGGGGAAATTTCTTTTTGGCCCTTAGCCATTTGCGATGAAGAAGAGAAGAGAGGGGGAGAAAGAGAGAGGGTGAGATCGAGAGGGAACCGAGGAGACTGTGCGAGGCGAAAGGTTTGGCGAGCTCGGGCGCGGGTTCAGGTGGTGCTGTCCGGCGCGAGCTCCAACGGCAGACAGCGAGCGGTTACGAGTGACGAGGAACAACAAGGTCTCAGCTAGGGCACGACCATGGTGTCTCGATTTTTCTCCGTGGGTTACAAAATCGTCGACCAAGGTAAATGTCTCGGTTGATGTTTATGATTTGTATTTTGGGTGTTCTGTTTATTGGACAATTCATTGGATGATTTTCTTGGATAAAAAAGGCAATAGTGGGGAATTTCTGTTTTGGAGAGGGGACTACGAACCGATGGTAGTGAAGGTTCGGTTCTGTTGGTTCTACCATATGAACCTGGTTGGTTTTGTCTGCCGACACTCAGATGGGAAACACACTCACTGAAATTACGGGAGAATGGGAGAAGAGGAAAAATGACTTTGTAAAGTAGAAGGATTTATGGAGATGTTGTCGGGGGGAAATTAATGAGCAGAGAGTAGATGAGAATTTATGGCAGTAGGTGGAGTGTTTGAAAATGGCAGAAGTGGGCGTTCTGCCATTTTTCCCCTGCGAATCCAGCGTTGAAGAAAGGAAGAGCTGAATGCTCTCTGGGCTGTTGGCCGAGAAGGATGAGGATTGGAGGGACGAGCTTCGGGTCTGCATTGTTGGTGAGCTTTCCCCTCTGTTGTTAAAGCATTTGGTTCTATTTTTGGATGTTAAATCCCACTTTGGTAATGATTAGTATTTTGGGGAAGCTGTAGTTGAACTTTGAGATGTTCTGCTCTTGTCAATGTTCTGTTGGTTTGATTCTGAATCTGTGAACATGTTGGATGTAGCTCTATTTTGTGATTTCGGTTCTGGACATATTTTCTATTATTTGGATGATGACTTAGGTGATATTCTATGAAACCTGTTGGAACATTTTGTTAGATTTGGTTTCAAGTTTTGGAGTATTGTTTGATTTTATGAAGAAAAGATTTAAGTACATTGGATGTATCTCTGGATCAATACTTTGTTGCTCGAAATTATAATCTGAAATGCTTAGTGGTTGGATGATAAGCTGTTGTTTAGTTTGATTCTGAAATATATGACCTGTAATAGTAAGAAGTGTTTAGTTATATGTTGTTGTGGGATTATCTGATTAGGTATGATAAGCTGTTGGTTATTATTTGGATCTATTTCTTTGTTGTGTATGGATCTTCTAGATGCTGGTTATGGTAGTTTGATATAGAGGTTATTGGATAATGCTCTGTTGATCTGATTAAGTGTTCTATAAACTCTTGTGTTGGGTATCATTGATGGTCTGTTTAGCTACTGCCTTCATTCTTTTGAGAAATATGAATTTGTAGGATGAGATAATCTGTTAACTCGAAGTATATATTAAGTGGATCTGTTCACCATTATAGTTATCAGAAATGCTAAAAGAGAATGTGCTAAGAGAGAATGTGCTAAAAGAGAATGCTTTGTTGATATGTTGTTGGGTGTTTAATATGTTATGTTTCCTTGCTTGGTTTATAAATGACTCTACAAAGAATGAAGTGTAAATTGTTAGTAAGTTGTTGGACATTCATGAATGTTGAAAGTGCGATATTTGGATATAAATCTGTTATGTTCTAGTTTTGAGATATATATGTAATCTTTTGGATCAATCTATGAGATTAAATGTTCAATGACTAGTTTCCTAAATGAACTGCTCTGCATGTTTAGACAAGTTTAACTGTTGTTACGTTGGTTTTGGTTTCGGTTCACTAATTGGAATAAAGAGATCATGGAAATTGGGTAATATAGTTATATGATTTGTTTCAGATATTGTTAGTAAGCGTTGATTTACGAGCTGATAATTAAGGGATGAAATTATGATGATAATTATGGGTCTATAAATTATAAATGGAATCACGTTGGTTTCCGCTATATGTTAAGCTTGATTGTTGGACGTTATCAATCAACATTAACTAATTAAGTTAAGTTGTAATTAATGAAGTAGATTCGTATGGAAAACTCTATTAAGCGACGTATAAGAAGTGAAGATAGAAAAAGACGACGAGATTTACTAAGTTGATTAAGTGATTAGATTAATAATTAAACGTTATTAAATTGTGAAGGTACAAAGAAGAAGAGAAGAAGAATAACGACTAAATGCTATTGCGCATTAAAGCTTCGAGGTAAGGAAAATGGGGTGTCTTCGCATAACACCCTTGAATGGTGATAACTTCAAATAGACACGATCCCCAATGGCAAATTCCAAGTCTCAACGATGATTATCTGCAAAATATTTCTGATGACTTTGTGCAGCTTGCATTCTTTGTCGAACAACATCTATGATCTCAGCAGTCTCTCGTATCTCTCTGGACCATAATACTTATCTTCACCAACTTTTCTCCAATATAGGGGAGATCTGCATTTTCTCCCGTACAACGCTTCATAAGGTGCCATGCCAATAGTTGCTTGAAAGCTGTTGTTGTAGGAAAATTCCGCTAACGGAAGGATCTTTTCCCATCCAACTTGATACTCAAGAATACATGCATGTAACATATCCTCTAATGTCTGAATAGTCCGTTCACTCTGACCATCAGTTTGTGGGCGGAAAGCAATGCTAAACTTCAATTCTGTACCCATTTCTATGTTCAAACTCTTCCAGAACATCGAGGTGAATCGGGGATCCTGATCAGATATAATAGATACAGGAACACCATGAAGCTGAACGATCTCCTTGACATATAATTTTGCAAACTGACCCATTTTGTATGTCATCTGTACTGGTAAGAAATGAGCAACCTTCATCAGTCTGTCAATAATCACCCATATTGCATCATGTCCCTTCCTTGTCCTGGGTAATGCGGTAACAAAATCCATAGTAACATGCTCCCATTTCCACTCAGGTATAGGTAGCGGTTGGAGCATACCCCAAGGTTGTCGATGCTCTGCTTTCACCTATTGACATACGTCGCAATGAGTAACATAGAAGGCAATATCACGTTTCTTTCTGGGCCAATAATAATGTTTCTTCAAGAATGTGCCTATTTCATTATCGCAATTTGTAATAATGTCTCAGGTACATACCACCGGTTCTTATACTTCACAATCCCATAAGTAGATAAAGAGTAGCCTTGAAACTCAGGGAGAGTTGGATCGAGTTTAAAATCTTCACATAAGGCATCCGTAGCTTGTACTTCTTTAATTCTCTCTAATACCGAGGGCTTGAGAGTCAAAGTTGATAAAACATCTGCTAACAGTTCAGGAACTAACTGCACGTCTAACTTCCATATCTTTTTGCAATCCCGCTGGCATCTCCTTGCATGTTATGCTCATCAAAGCAACCTTTCGACTCAAAGCATCAGCAACGACATTTGCTTTTCCTGGATGGTACTTAATTTTGCAATCATACTCTTTCACAAACTCTAGCCACCGTCATTGCCTCATATTCAAATCCTTCTTAGTAAAAATATATTTCAGGTTCTTATGATCGGTGAAGATCTCGCACTGTTGCCCGTAGAGATAATGCCTCCAAATTTTCAACGTAAAGACCACTGCAGCAAGTTCAAGGTCGTGTGTGGGATAATTAGCTTCGTATGGCTTAAGTTGTCTCGAAGCGTAAGCAATCACCTTCCCATTCTGCATTAGAAAACCACCAAGCCCACATCTGGATGCATCACAATATATACAGAACTTACCTTCTTCCACTGGTAAGGCCAACACTAGTGCAATTGTCAAATGATGCTTCAACTCCTGAAAGCTTTCTTCACACTTATCAGACCACCAAAATCTCACATTATTTTTGGTCAAATTAGTGAGAGGCATAACAATCTTAGAAAATCCACTAATGAATTATTGGTAATAACCAGCCAATCCGAGGAAACTCCGAACGTCATTCACGTTCTTAGGCTGTACCCATTCAACAACCGCTTGAATCGTTACAGGGTCCACAACAATACCCTCTTTAGAAATAACATGGCCAAGGAAACTGACCTTATTCAACCAGAATTCACACTTGGAGAATTTTGTGTAGAGCTGGTGTTGTTTCAGAATAGATAGAGCGATTCTTAAGTGTTCAATATGTTCTTCCTCCGATTTAGAATATACTAGAATATCATCAATAAAGACAATGGTGAATTTATCTAGATAGTCTTTGAATATGTGATTCATCAGATCCATAAAAGCTGCAGGGGCATATGTTAGCCCAAAAGACATCACGAGAAATTTGTAGGTTCAAAATGCTATCTTTGGTACATCTTCTTGCTTAACCCTTAACTGATAATACCCTGAACGCAGATCGATCTTTGAAAATACATAGGCACCATGTAATTGATCAAACAAATCATCAATCCGAGGTAAAGGATATCTGTTCTTAATAGTTACTTTGTTCAGCCCAAGGTAATCCACGCACATTCACAATGATCCATCCTTCTTCTTCACAAATAAGATGGGAGCTCCATAGGGTGAGAAGCTCAGTCGAATAGACCCCTTTGTAATCAACTCTTCAAGTTGAACCTTCAATTCTTGTAACTCAGTGGGTGCGATTCTGTACGAATTTTTCAAAATTGGTTCCGTACTAGGGTGTAGATCTATAACAAATTCAATTTCTTTGGCAGGAGGCAATCCAGGAAGATCATCCAGAAAAACCTCCGAAAAGTCACGGACAACCATTACATCCTCAACATTTTCTTCCAGTTTGATCATGGTGTTTAAAATATTGACAAGAAATCCTTCACATCTGTGCTTGATCAGTTGATCTGCCTTTAGCGCAGAAATAATCGCCAGTTTGCCTTTTTCCTTGATTCCTCAAAAAATGTGCGGTTCGCCATTGAGAGTATGAAAACGAAGCTCTCACCTTGTACGATTTATAACGGCATGGTTTAAAGTCAACCAATCGATGCCGAATATAATGTCGAACCCTTGAATATCCATAACAATCAGTGTCGCATAGAATTTCCGGCCATTGATCTGGACTACATAATCTTCAAGGATACCATTAGCAGTTATGTATTTACTGGAAGGTGTGAGTACGTGATACCCGTTCTTAGGAATATTGGGTGAACATCTTGCCTTTGCGCATAATTGTGTTGAAATAAAAGAATGAGTGGCACCCGTATCAAATAAAGTATATGCAGCAACATTATTAATATAAATTGTACCTATGGTGTTCAAAAATCACTTATTTAAGCATACAGTTCTAAGGTTTATAGGGAGTCACATTAACATCATATATATATATAAGTATACATTCATAATAGTCGGATAACAGTTGTGTACCTGATATGACAGCTGGTAGCTCTTCCTCTTCATTTTTTTCTCCTTGTAATGTAAACACTCGCGGGACAACACCGCCAGCTATAGTTGGTAGTTGGGCAGCTCCTTGCTATATGCCCAAGCTTCCCACATTTAAAACATCCATTATTAGTCAACTTGCACTGCCCAGGATGACTCTTCCGACATATGGGGACGGTTTAGGTGCCACAGGTGCTGCAATAGTTGCTTCAATCACAGGGCACTTGTCATGCCCCTGTTCCATATCAGGTCCAGGTGGCCTTCTCACGCCACGATTAACTGGTGGAATCCCACGCTGTTGAAAACTTTGATTGTTTCTTCCAATCCTCTGAGTAAACTCTCACTGTTGGGTGGCAATTCCTTCCATGTCCTCTGCATCCAAAGCCCTGGCCACAATCTGAGCATAGGGAACACCCCGAATACTACTCATCCGTACACATCTCAGAATATCAACGTTCAATCCTTGTATGAAATGCTGCACTTTAGATCCATTATCACTGACCAGGTATGGGGCATACCTGGATAGAGCCTCAAACCTTCGAATATAATCAAACACAGTCCCTGTCTAGCGTAGCCGTATAAATTCTACAAACTTCTGATTTTGAACGGTAAAGATGAAATACTTCTCATTGAATACTCCTTGAAACCCTCCCAGGTGAAAGTCTGCAACTCTAGAGTTGGCTGTATTGCTTCCCACCAATACTGTGCGTCGTGAGTCAGCAAGTAAGCAACGCACTTCACTTTTTCACTTTCTCGAATGTCGGCATAGGCAAACATCTTCTCAATTGAACGAATCCATGTCTCAGCTGCTGAAATGTCAGAAATATTGCCTTCAAAAGTTGGTGGCTTAAGTAGCAAAAACTGCTCCCAACTGGCCTCTACAGGTTCAACAGCGGCACGAAGATTTCCATTACCATTGTTATTCCTATGCCCATTGCCGTTACCCCATTCTACTACCCTTTCGATAACTTGGGCTTGCTGTGCCATGAATTGAGCTTGACGCTCAACTACCTTGGCTATTCTATTTAGAGCTTCATCCTACTCGTCTGGTATAGGCATGTTGTTTCTTGCTCATCGTGCCATTTTTTGTAAGTTTTCTACATTTAAATTTAAGGACTAATAAGTATTGAATGTGATAAATTTCAAAATTTAGAACTTTATTTACAATAGGAGAAGCGTTCCACGACGATTCCTTGTGTTATCAACAGTCTACAGAACCGAGTTTGACCTGGTTGCACTCTGATACCAACTGTAACGCCCAGTTAATTTAAAAACATTTTTCTTGTTTTAAAAATACGTCATAAAAATTTTTCATTTAAATTGTTTAGCATATGAAAATTTATTCAGGAGAAAACATTGCAGAGTGAACTACGAAGCAGAATATATAAGGGAAGTTCAAAATATAGTTCAATGGTTCACAATTAGAGTCCCAAAGTCCATAGCTACAATTATTAATATTATTCAAAATACCATTATATCAAATTACCAAAATACCCTTCTCTCAAAATACTATCATCTCTCATCTCATAGGAGCCACACCCAGTTGGTCAAATCGGCTAATAACACGAGGGGTCATCTTGGAATGCCTCCTCCACAACTGGAACGTCATAATCAAAATAATCACCTATATTACGAGGAAAACAATGAGCCTAACACCCAACAAGAATAAGAATTTAAATGCAATGCAAATGTGCGTGAAAACACAATGCATTACAGAAGAGAACCGTATCTCTTCTGGAAGTCAAGATGGAATACTCACTAGGGTCTTGTGGCCTAACCAGTCCCTCCGATGAGGAGATATATCCATCGGGGGTGTTTCCACAAGTCGGTATCCTCACTTTTGTTGAAGATGTTGGGGGTTTCAGAACGGGAGAAAGGTGAACCCTAGATTCCACATAGCTAACTCTCTTCTCACACTACTCCCTACATGGGAGTATCCTATCGTATGGAAAGTCACCAATTCACCCGAAGCCCCACACGCCTTTTTACGTATATTGGGATGACATACAATATGTAAACAATTTTATAAACCCTAGGATGATGCATGAATGTCCCAAATTAAATCGGAGAAGCAATGCACGGAAGAAACATAAACATTACTATTAATAAAACAAGCTAGCATAGCATTTTTTCACGTTTTATATAAATTGATCAACATGTCAATTACTAGTTTAAATCTTAGCAGTTACAAGCAGGGAAACAACGCAATTTCATAAATAGGGTTCCACAACAACTCAACTAATCTCATGCCAAGTTTCCCAATCTAATTCTAGTGTTAGAGTTGTTGCCAACAAACTTTTTCCACTCTCCATATGATCATCTTTGAAGACTTGATCTTTCGGACAATCTTCTTCAACCACTTGAGCCTTCGCCGAGAGTAGTGACCTTCATGAACATATATAAGTTCTTCTTCCAATTATTTTTCTTGATGAGTTGCTACCAAGGTGTCTTCTTCACTACCTTTATCATTTGAGCCCTCCAATAACATCATAACCCTTTGGTATGGACATTGTATAGCATTGTGCTCATAGCCTAGGCACTTGGAGCAATGGATATCTCTAGCTCTTAGATGAGAGGTGTCAACAACAATTTCTTTCTCTTCTTGTCTTTGACTAGCCACACTTATGCTGGCATAGGACATATCCACTTGTTGTGTTTGAGGGTTGTGTACAGTCGAAACTTTTGAGAAAGGTCGAATATTTAAGGATTTGAATGATCTCCTGAGTTGTTTTTCCACTTTAATTGCCCATTGTATTACTTCATCCAATAAACCATTTTATTTCAACTCAACCACATCAAAAATCTCCTTATTTAGGCCCTTGATGAACATAGCAATTGCTTCTCCCTTCGGCTCTTCAACTCCACTCCATAATTTTATAGATTTAAAGTCTGCAACATAGTCCTTCACATTGATGCTCCTTGTCTCAAACTTTGCATTTGAAAACAAAGTTCCTATCTTACATGGCTTGGGGCAAATCTTTTCTCATCACCTTCTTCATCATATTCCAAGTATGAATTTCCTCATATCCATCATGCCTCCTGATGCACCAGTGGAAGGGAATAGGAATATAACCTGTTAAGTGATGAACAATTGATGATTGGTTGAGTGTTAAAGAAGTTGATGATCAATCTAGTGAATAATATGAGAGCAGTAGTTGATCAAGAGTTAGAACAGCTAGGTGGAGATCAACTGGTAATTCACAATGTTGATCGACCGCAATTGTCGTGGTCATAGGGGCGGTCGATCGTCAATGTGGAAAATAAGATAGAGGTAAATATTTTGGTGAGCAGTCGGTCGGCTGTGCAGGACGTGACCGACTAGTTGGCTTTAACTTTCCTAATCTTTGTTGCAATTTTCTTTATGGAAGGTCCACCTTTGAGAAGCAATAACTCCCTCATTTTAGAAGTTTTTGATCTGAATTTTTGAACACAATTTCCTTGATGAATGAAGAATAATCCTCTAAAAAATAAGAATAAGAAACTTCACGGATTTGGAAATATGCGCTGAAGAAACTCTTTTGGAAAGTTGGACACCACTTCACACTCTTCCTCCAAAGGGTAAGAATGAGGATGTCGATAAGAAAGGCTACCCAACTTACAAGTAATCTTAATCTTGTGATATAACACACACAAAGAAAACATTGGATATAACTCACCAAAGTTTCGAAAGAGGAACCAATCCTATTTGAAAATAAGCAAAAACTTTTCTATATTCAATCTTCATTGCCTAAAACAATTACATAAGGTGGCTTTAAATAGCCAATTACAAACTAAGAATAGTAAATAACTTAATAAGCAACAATAACACTAAACCAGCTATAGTATAAGCTTGGCCGATACATTACTTAGTAGTTACTAGGTTAATTAACTTATAGATTATTTAATTAATTCTTTCTTTCTTCTTTTCCAAGCCTTAATGTCTTTTTGTAGCTATTTCCTTCTTGAATTTGTCCACTTGGAAGGTTTCCATGTATTGACTTTCCTTGCTTTAACAGCTTGGCCACTTGGGCTTTGCACAATATTTGCTCTCTGTTCCATGGGCTTTTGCCATAGCAAACAAACTATAATTTTAACAATCTAGGCCATTCTAGAAATCTTAGAATGTCAGCTACACTTTTCATGAAGCACACATTTTGATATGACATCATTTCAAATGCCAAAACCAATAAACACTTGTCAAAGGTTAGAAAGTAGACAGTTTTGTGAAGTACTTCAATTATTCTCCAATTGTTCTTGAACTTTCACTTATGCTTCACCTTGCATCTCTCTATAATAATATTGGATGCTTGATTGTTTATAGAGTGGACTCGTAGTCTAACACCTCCTCTGATTTTTTAAATCTTCTCACCATAAATTAGCATAATCGGTTAACTTTAAAGAAACTAGTTGAATTTTCTTCTTTTCTGAATAATTATAACATTCAAAATTTTTCTCTACTATTTCCAACTAATCAAGAAAATCATAACAATTTATCGGGGTATTACCAAGGACGTAACCGTTGGTTATAAATTAAGAGAATTTATTAAAGGTTTAATTGATGGAAATCCATTTGGGAAATGGAAATAAGAAATTGAATCGGATTCGTAATAATCCTTTAAGGACATTTCTAATAAGTCAAGAGTTATAATTTGGGCCGGTTAATATGTGGTACGAATATTTATCATTTAAATATATAATTTTAATGTTAATTAATTAAGATTTAAAATGGGATTTAAAATAAAAGGAAAAGAGAGTGTGGGAAGGGGTAAGATGGTGAACCGGTCTGGCTGAAGGTATAATGGCCTTCGGCCTTGGCGAAAATACAGAATGAAACGAGAGGGAGAGGGAGGAGCCCGAGAGTGAACACGGGAGACAGAGCTAGAGTGAGTGACGGTGAGCAGACGAAGGCTCGGGTGGACGGTGTGCAGGCTCCAGCGGTGACGCGAGTACGGCTATGGCTTCGCGGGATGGACGAATCGGAGCTATGGCGAGTTCCGGTGATGATTGAGGTATGGTTGACCAAGTTTTTTCTCCTCCTTTGCATTTCTTTTGATTTGGTAGCTGATTGGAGGCATTGCGGTGCTGATTCGTGGTTTGCAGTGGAAATTCTGGAGTCTGATTGGGATGCAGGTGGGCTGCGACCTGGGTGCTCCGACTTGGTCCGATTGGATCGGTTTGGCCGGTTCAAGCAAACTGTTGTCTGCTATGTAGACAACCCCAGCCTGGAATCATACCAGCATGATAGACAGCCTCTGAAAGGCTTATTGGAGCAGGGATATGGTCGAAGAACATTTGTGGCAGGAGAGGGATATGCTGGATGGATTTGTGGGTTGCTGTCGACTGAGTGGTGAGGCAATGCTCTCTGTTAAATTAGAATGCAGAGACGTGAGGAGATTGGCTGGGACTGGAGAGCTCTCAGATGGTGAAATGGAGATGGGTTGATCCGAGAGTTTCCTGCATGCTGGTAACAATTTCTTCTCGGATGTTTTGGTTGTTGGGTTCTGTTTGCTAGTTGTTCAGTTAAGGGTTCCTGAATAAGTTAATTGATGGATAAATCTGTTGGGTTTCTGCTTTTGATTATGTGAATGGGTTTGTTTATCTGTCGTTGGTTTTGTGAAGATGGTGTATGTGCTCTATTGTGATGGAAATTTAGGTTTTTTGTTGTTAGAGCTACTGTCTTTATTATTTTCCATGTGAAGCATTTGTATGTATTGGATTTAGAAGTTGCTTAATGGGTGCTAAGGACTGTCTCTAATAATGACTAAGGATGAGCAAATGGAGTTCATGTTCTGCTAATAATTTCTTTTGTTGATTTATGACGAGTGTATGTATAATGATAATTAATAAGATTGAAGGGTGTAGAATTATGACAAAGTTGTTAAGTTGAGCATGTTGGAATCACTAAGCGTTATGTTCCGTTTAGGTGTAAAAGGAGTACTTAGAATTTGTACAAGTTAGAATACGATTCATTGATATTTGTAATGTTTTAATTGTGAAGGTATCGGGAAGTGAAGAAGAATGAATATTAAGTGCGGGCACGGAATAAAGAATTGAGGTTAGGAATTTGGGTGTGTCTTGGCCAGTTGGAGGCCCTACACCACAAGTAGTGTGCGTAAGTTTTACTTTTAGTACACTGTGGATTCCCTGATATTATGCCGTGATTGATAGTTAGATAAATTGATAATGCAAGTGTATGTGTTAGTAGATAGGTTTAGTTGATATCACTGCCGTTAGTTCCTTGATTGATTTCTTGGTTGTTGTTATTTTCCTTGTTAAAAGTATAGATCTCCTTGCCATCAAGTGTTTTCTTTTCACTTGCGTGGATTTCCTTTGTTGATAGTGTAGATTTCCTGTATTAATAACTATTTTCCTTATTGCATTGTTAGTTTTGGTGATGAATGGTTAATGTCTAAATGTGATGAGAATAGAGAAGAGAAGAATGGATGCGTGAACGATAAGAAGCATGAATGTGTTAAGAGTTCTCTTAAACGTTTTGTCATGTGTTATCTACTTGCTATCTAGATTATATCTCTTATGATAATTCAACCATCATTTCTTTCTCGCAATATATATATCGATCGGTTATTTCCTTTTGATATCCATGTTAAATTAACTAGCATGTTAACCAATTGAGCATGATAATTAACTAGCTGTAATTAATAACCAATCAGTTGAGCATGTTAGATGACTAAACTAGCGTTTATTAATTGCACTCAACATGTTAACTTACTTAGACAATGATAGTCGATGACTTAATTATACTTTACTGGAGCATGTAAATCGACTAGAATAACCAATTATAAACTTGAGCATGTAATTAATTAGAATGATATTAGCATGTAAATTACTTAACCTGTATTTTATATTCGTCCGAGCATGTAAATCGGCTAATCATGTAAATCGTAATCTTCCTTCAAGCATGTTAATTATTATTTAAGCAAATCAATTAGTTAAGTATGCAAATTAACTAGCATGTTTAAATTTTAATTAGTAATGTATGAGCATGTTAATTAGCTTAACTAAATTAGTTAATTTGAGTATGATAACGAATTAGTCGAGCATGTAATTAATTATGTTAATATTCGTATGACAACTAATTAAGATATGCCATGTAATAAGCTTGTGATTAATATGTTCAATTAATATGCTTAACCAACGAACTAGAACAAGAGCATATTTAAATCACTCAGAATAATAAATATAGGAAGCATGTAAATGGACTAGGATAATTTACATGTTAATCGATAGTATGTTTTCGATTCTTTCCGAATCATATTGTTCTATTAATTTGAGCATGTTTTCTTTGTTTCAATCCATTGTACTTGTTCTCTATGGTGTGCAGTTATTTCCTTCTATTACATGCTTTGCTTCTTTATATGCGCGAGTTCAATTTTAGTACTTTTACTTCAATGCACATTTCAATTTCCGTTAATGCACGTTATAATGTATTATGCATCATGTTAATAGAAACCAAGTAGGGGGTACCCCCTTGGGGTGGTACCCACATGCATGAGTTAGGAAAAGCACTAAGAACAAGAATGTTTCAGGATGGGCGGGACACGCCTATCACTGAAAGAAACCCTCCGGGGGGATACACCAGAAGAGCAGAAACCCTGAAGGCAGGATACGCCTGAAGAGGAGGAACTTTGAAGGTGGGATACGCCGAAAAGGGGAAGACCAGGGAGTTGGGGTAGATGGATAGTCCGGATCTAGCCTAGTAGCTAGGATACACCCTCACTTAGTCGGGAAAGGGACTAGCATGCGCACAGGAGGTTAGAAGCCGATCAACTAGGTCATCTCAAAGGACAACCTCCAATCTCCAACTCGAAGTACGAGTAAAGAACCAAGAACCAATGAATGTAAGAAAAGAGTTGGTTTGGGTTGCCCCCATTCTAAGAAGAATTAAAGAGAGAAATGCATAATTGTTTTCCCCCATTTCCTTACTAAGCCTTTAGGCTTACAGTTACTTGTGGTGTAGGTACAACGAAACAGATAATAAGTAGATGATAAACACATAATGATACAGGAATGAATGATTTCACACACACGAGACTTAGGGCTGGCCAGGCAAAGAAAAGAATCAGTAAACAATTGTAATCACATTTAATTATTGTATTGTACTCCATTGTTTAGATTTTCTTTTAAATGATTTAAATACGCTTTTGCCATGTTTTACAATGATTTATTTTATAACGCTTCTGCACATTTTATCAATTGGTTTTCATAACAAGTTTAAAGAAAGAGTTAGTAGCGATCCGGTTAGATGCACTCTGATACATTTTGTTTTAAAAAGAAAGAAATTTCAAATTTTACGCATTTTAACAGTTTACAAAAATCCGGGTCGTTACATCTTGTGGGTGAAGTCAAAGCATTGTCAAAACAAAGTTGACTCAACTTTTGCTTTGTATGATTTTAAATGAATAATTTTATGTATGATGTATTAAAAAAATAATAAGAAAATTGTTTTAACGCTTTGAGGCATTACAATTTGACTCCAAATTTTCTCCTCCATAGTATCCATCAATGAAATTTGGAGATATGTCATGGACCATGAATACGACAAATACTCCAAAATCTTCATGACTGAGACAAGAAGAAAAATCCTTGAAATTGAAGTTGGTCAATACTCTGAAGTTTTCCAAAGACTACATCTCAAACGTTCTGCAAATGCTCTTTTCATACAACTTCTCCATGTCCTTAAAGAATAACTCAGTTACTTGATGCACATTCCTTGTCTTAGAGCAAGAAGTAATGTAAACCACCTTTGACAATTCATCAATAATTACCATAGATGAATTAACGTACGATACCATTAAATAAACAACAAACAAGCTTAACGAAATCATCCTCATCTTTATTATCCCAAAAATATGTAGCAAGTGATAAGCTTTCAAACTGAAAACTTTGATTTGCCTTTAGGTTAAAAACCAGATGATATACAAAAAAAGGAGTAGCAAATTAAAATTGTAACACCCCTTTTTATAAACCTTGATTTTATAGTAAATTTTATAATATAATTTTTTATTTATATTTTATTCTTTTAAAAATCACCATTTAAAATTAAACTATAAATTTCAAAAATCATTATAGCAGAAGACTTTATCAGTTAAAACATATTTCCTTCCAAAAACCAAGTTTAAAAGTCTTTTACAAATCCAACAGTGAACCAGAATACCAATTTACAAAAATAGCATCATTAAAGAAACCCTTTCAAAACTTGGTTATCACCTACAACTACAAACCAAGAAAGCATACCTAACAACCATCAAGTTTTCATCATGGGCAAGCTCCCTCAACGTGAACTCGCATTTTCCATTTCAATTGTATTATCCATACCTACAATACAAGGTTCATCTATAAGTCTAAGACTTAGCAAGTAATGTATGTGACCGTGAACATAATATGTTGTGACATTGATTTTTCTTTCTTTTCTTTTCTTTCTATTTTCTTTTCTTATCTTTTCTTTTTTTTTTTCTTTTCTTTTGCTTCTCAGGTATGAGTAGGCACGATGGTGGGGACACACCATGACCCTCCTCTCTGTGGGAGGTCTCTTCTCTATGGGAGGTTTCCTCACTGTGGAAGACAAACATCCTCTCTGTGGGATTCCTCAGTAAACTTCCATGTTATTTAAGGCATGACGACCTAGCAACCTTTTGTGCCAGCCAGCCTTCACCTCATCGTAGCAAGCTAACAGGCTAGTGCCTCACTGGTCCTCTCTTGTGGGACAACTTGTCCTCCTTACACATTTATGATGCACCCACAAAAGCATCGAGCATAAGAGTGGCACTGGCGAGGCGAGGTTGGCTCGGACATTGAAGTGAAGATCAGGAGAGGCTCGGGCATTTGAAAGGAGTAGGACGCCCTTAGAATAGAATGGCTGCTCAAAAATGGGACAACGGATGTCCCTTGAGGGATAACAGACGTATCTTGAGGGATAACGGACGTCCTTTGTGTTGAAGTGTCGTTGTTTGGAGCAAGCAAAAGGCTGGTGCTTAAAATGGGGAAGAACAGACATCCCTTTTAGAGGAACAGACATCTGAAATAGGAAATAGAGGACGACGTTAAAAGAAAAGGGAAAACGGAGGTCCCGATTTGAAGAACGGACGTCCCTCAAGGCTAATGAGCTGATAGACGTTTAACAGAAGCTGACACCGCTAGGAGGATGGACGTCCCTTAATTGAAATTGACGTTGAATTTAAAAGAAACAGACATCTCTTTGCAAGGCTAGACATCCCTGGCGAAGTAGGCCTGCCTGCGAGCGACGAAATGGCAAAGCAGGAATCTGAAGGAAACGGTTTTAGAATTTGTCCCTTTGCTTTCAGATAATGACGGGGATGGAAATTCAAAATTGTCTGAAGATAAAGATAAGTTCTTTGGTGAATTTGCCTATCGAGTCAACAAAGCAGGGAATGGGAGAAAAAGTGGAAGCTTGGAAGATGGAAGTCCTATGTGAATTGCGGCAGTTTTCTCCTAATGGAAAGAGTTGAACTGAATGATGCAGAAAATAACAAGCTAGTCCGAGAAGACACTACGACTGTGTCTTTCAACTTCAACGGCTGCTTCGCGAGAAGTAGCACTCCAACTCAGATTTTTGAAAGTTCTCTACAACCTTTGCTGGGAAATCTTCTTAGACTGAACAAAGAAGGAAAGGAGTAGCAATAAGAGAAATCACCCATAACTTACAAGTTGATGATCTCAATTTTTGTACACACAAACTAATCCGATATTACTCACTGAGAAGAATGCGGCAGACTAGAGAAACTCCAAGGATGAACAAACATTTAGTTTTTCTATTCAAAATTCTTCACCCCTTACAAATGACAATTGGAGAAGCTTAAATACTAAGCTAATTAGGGTTAAGCCCTAATGACCTAATTACATAATTGACCTTAAAATAAACAACACACATACGAATAACAAAACCAAGCAACAACTAAACTATTACAAAATAAAGTGTTTAATTTAAATTAAATTAAATTAAAAAGTGAATAAAAATGAGGCAGATCCCGTGGTGCATCAATTTATGTACACTTTATTATCTTTTATCTTTCTTAAATGCAAACTCAGCATGAACATACATCATAATACAGTATAACATATCCTCATCATATGCAAATAGTAAACAACAACAATGACAGATCCTCAATGACAGAACATCAGCCAATAGAATAACAAGTTCTCAACATGCTTATCATTGTGAAACAGACTCATCTAAGAACCACAACAAAATCCTCTAACCTCATTACATGGTAGCATAAATAGGGCATCCACAGTGTAAATACAAATCCTCAATAACAGAACAATATAAGACGAAACCATAAAATCTATCCTCATCATCATAGGTGACAGGGAACAAAATAGGGCATCACCAAGAATAGTAATAGATACATATCCTCTTAATGGAACATCTAAATAACTCAATGAAGAAATCAACAGAACATATCCTCAAAATATAACAGAACTCTATCTTCAATAATGGGACTTCTAACATCAACCGTAATATAGGAACAAAATAACATATCCTCAAGACAGTTTCCACTGCACACAGTTTCACCCTAAATACCTAATCATGACCGCCCTCATTATCAAGCTTTTATGAAATAGAACCTATTCTCGTATAGCGAAACTAACAAAAACAGAGCATAAATCATTTCATCCATAGTTCCTTATTAACTAGTATAATTGAAGATTAACAATTGGCTATCAACATCCTACTTATTATCACATCCACAGTTCATGTTGACAATGCAGCAATAAATCACACATCCTCGAGAGTATTAGAATTAATAACACCAAGCGGAACCCAAAATAGTAGTGACAAAACGAACTCCCTAATACCTTGCATTGTAGGCCATAAGGCCACCCACAAGCAAACATTAATTACCTTAAGCTTTCCAAGGAAAGAAGTTGTCCAACCATGGTAGAGCACGTCCCTCCCGTAGCTCATCTCCTCTCTCAAAAAATTAGCCTCCTTATTGAAGCTTCGGACAAGTTCACCCCGTAGTCTCTAATAAAATAGTTTACCTCACAAATGTGCCCTTTTTACACCCATGTTTTAGGCTATAGAGGTGGGTGTTCGAGTTCTAGATGATGCTGTAAAATGGTCTCTAGAGAGTGGCTCACCTCGGGCGCTAACGCTACCAGAAAGGCTCTCTTTCCTTTGTTAAATCTATGACGAAAATGACCGTATTTCATATATTTCATGGCTGTGTACACTTCCACAGATGGGTACACTCCCCCACTCATGTCCATTTTGACCCAAAACAAAAATGGCATCTTTTCCTTTAAATTTACAAGCCGAATGACGATGTTCTGTCTAGCCTGTGCATTTTCTTTTAATCGTATGATGTCGTTTAACTTATAGCACTGTCACATTTTCCCTTTTGCAAGGAATCTTTTGATGCCACTGAAGCATCTTTCCATGCATCCCATGGTTCATTCTTGATCGAGCTTCCATCTAACTGTCTACATCCAACTCGCTCCTTAAAATTCATTTTCGGGGACGAATTCCATTCCGAGAACTTCATCCAACATTAGATGCTTCCTTTGTTCTTCACTTTGTTGATCCAACAGCCAATCATTCTCCCAAAAGAATCTTTACTTCCGCAAGAGCAACCCTCTGATCCAACGGTCGACTCTCTTATTGTCCCTTCCCTCTGATGGTCGATAATCAACCAAACCCCTTCCATCCTTTACCTGACATTTTCCTTCTTTCATTCCACGTTTCTCCTTTCATCAGATTAACCTCACATTTTTCTCTTTAACTTTCCATTATTCCAAGATCCACACTTAATCATGATTTTCCAAAATTGTTAATCTCATCCAAAAAGTTGTGATTCCTTAAATCAATTTTAGCACAACAAATCATATAATAATATATTTCACTAATAAATCGACCAATAAAAATTCTTTCCACCATATAACATACTTAAATATTTATAAATGCACACAACAGGAAATTTCGATCGTTACAAAAATATTTCAAATGAAAAATAGGACAGAGAGCATTGAATAACTTGACTTAAATGGAAACAGAAGAAACTGGGAAATGAGGAAAACAGAATTGTGAACAAGGAAAATAACGATCAGAAAATGAAAATGACAATGAGAATAACAGAAATGCTAAGAAAATCAAAAGGGCTGAATCAGTGTGATTGTTGGAACACATAAGTGAAATAGATGGGAACATAATTGAAATAATGGATGGAATGAGAATTATAGGTTAGGAAGGTTGGAAGATTGAAAAAAAGGAGGATGGAGGAATAGATGAATAGTGGACCATCGGATGTAAGGTTGGATGAGAGAAGTGGTCTTTGGGTGGAAATATTTAGTGTCCACATAAAGGAAAGATTCCCAGCAGAAAGGATCAGATCGAGGAAATAGCGTCCAGGGGAAGACACAAGACTCGTGGATGGTGTTTGAAGAAACACTTATTCACAGCAGCTAGGAAGCTTCTGCAGAAACAGAGTTGAATGGGGAAATAGGTATCTGCAGCTGAAAGGGCTTATGCGGAAAGGATCCAAGGGCTGAAAGGATTTTTGGTGAAAAAAAAGTGGAAATGTTCATGGATGGCGATGAATAGCAAGATAAATAAATATCCACCAAAAGGTGGGGCTTTCGTAAAAAGAATTGAAGGGAGAAAATAGTGTTCATGGAAAGGGATTGGACACGTAGATGGGTGGCAATGATTAGCGAGGAACAATAGGTATTTATGAAAAGACCTGTTTCTAAGGAAAGTATCTGAGGGCATAAAATAGTGTTGCAGTAAAGGAAAGGATATGTGGACAGGTGGCATTGAATGATGAAGGAGATGGGTATCCGCAGATAGGAGAAAGGCTTCAGCGGAAGAACACATGAATGGCACACATGACTTTTAATGAAATCTGGAAGGTTGTTCAATGGATGTAGGAGTGTTCAAAACCAAATCAAACCAGTGAACCAAACTGAAACCAATCAATTCGGTCAAGTTTGGATGGGTTTTGAACACCCTAGAACTGATCTTTGGTTCTATTTTGTTGGAAACAAAGTTATCGGTTCAGTTTTCTATTTGACTTATTCAAAATTGACATTAAGTGAAACAAACAGATAAATTTACAATTTTTATTAAAAAAAACCTGGTTTGTGGTTCGTTTTAGGACTAATATTAAGAAATTATTCAATAAAATATTATTCATTCAAAACTCAAATCTCACAATTGTCTAAAATTCAAATTATTTTATTGTTACCTAAATAGTAATTGAATTATTGTCTAAGTAGCCATTAAATTGTACTAATTAGTAATTAAATTATTATCTAATTAGTAATAAAATTATTGAATTGTATTAATTAATTATTCAATTAGTAAATGATACGGAATTAGTAAATATATTATTGAATTATGCTAATTAATTGTTAAATAGCTAGATTATTACTAAATTAATAAATTGATTATTTGATTGAATTAATTAGTAATAAAAAAAATTATTATATATAATGAGTACAACAAAAGTGAACTAAAACCGAGTAAAAATTTTTTGTTCAGTTTCTGTTCGATTTTGATTTTTAAATGGTTTGGTTTTAGTTCCATTTTTTACAAACCGAAAAAAGTCATTTTTGGTTTCCATTTGACCATAAAATTGAACCAAACCAACTTTTGTGCACCCCTAGATGGATGAGTGAAACGAATATTGACCGTTGGATGGGAATATGATGCAGCATGGACCACAACTAGTTTTTCTTTTTGATTTATTTATGTTATTTTAATTTTTCTCATTGTATTTTGTAATAACTAGTGGACAATGAGCTTGTTTGGTTTTGTTTTGTTATTGTCGTGTATGTAAGAGTGTTTTGTTAAGGGGTGTTATTTTTGTAGTTGGTCATTAGGGCTTAACCTAATTTGTGGTGGTACTACTTAGGGCATTTATTAGGGGAGTTTTGAATGAACAAGGAACCCTTTTGAAAAGGTTGGAGCTATCTCTAAATCGACCATCTCCCTTGGTTGTGTTATCCAAGTGGATTTTGTGTCAACCATTGAATCATTAGTATTCTTGGCTTGTCTGGTTATGATTCTTTTACACTAAACCTTCTTCCACTTCAATCAAGAAGAGGACATCCCTAGAGAAGGTTTAGAAGACTTGCTGCTACCCAAGTTGGAGAGGCTTCATTGTAGGAGTCTATTGAAGTCGATTGGTGCAATCATAACTCCCTTTCGAACCAGCTTGTAACTATTCATGCATAACTTCGTTGTCCTAGCGATTTTGGTTATGATTTTTAGATGTTCTTTTGTTTACATTTCAAAAGGTACGTGGTCCAAATTTTGTGTATTTTGGACAAGATTTGTTGAGTTGCAGTTATTCAATTTTAAACCCAAAAACTGCCATATTGGTGTCTCTCCAGGCAGTCATTTTTATGTTCGTATATCACTGTCTCTAGTTGGAATTTTTGTGCGATTTTTGGAAGCTATTCTCTTCTCTTGTGAAAGTTATCGTGGTTCAATTTTTGTGCAATTTGGATAAGAAACGTTCGATTGGTGATTATTCATTTGCTGGATTAGAAACTACCTTATTGGTACCCTTCCTGGCAGTCATTTTTGCATTCACATATCTCTGTCTCTAGTTGGAACTTTTGCGTGAAGTTTGGAAGGAATTCTCCTCTCTTATTGAACTTACTGTTGTTCAAATTTTACGCTAATTTGGATAAAAAATGAGTAAGTTATATATTTTGGAAATTGGTGTTTTGTTTCTCTTGCCGTGTAACTGCCAGCCTCAAAGGATTCTTTTTCAAGCTTTGCATCTGTTGGTGCATCATAATATTTGGTGTCCACAGAAAGGAAAGATTCCCACGAGAAGAGAAGGGTTTCATTGGAGTTTAAAACATGAAAAGTTACATTTGAATGCAGAGTAACGGATATCCAGAGCAAACGCGGATATCCACAGTGGACAACAAACACTACACTTCTCAGACAAGCTTCACTATCACTCGAAGCTTATGGAAATAAAGCAACAATAGATTCAAAGTTCAAACCTTGTCATGCCAATGAAGTGATTGTGAGAAGAATTGAAACCAGAGGAACAAGTTGGTGCGAGAATTGCTTAATACAACCCTCGATGGCCATGGCTGCCATCATAAAGAGGACCACTCTAACCTAAATAAAATGTGAGTTTGTGCAACCTTGCACTGACTTCACTTCAGGGAATGGAAGTGAGAGGGATGCAATAAAAGACAGAGAAACAAAGTGACTCTCATGAACACTCAATTTTCAAACACACTCAAAACGGACTGTCAAGAATCCGAGTGGACTATGGCCTTTTGTACTGAAGCAAAGAAGTCAAAGGTTATAATTTTCAATTCATCAAAAGTTCCTACAAACTCCCTAAGCGAGGCATGAATAACCAACAAATTAGTATTAAGTTATAATTACAAAATACAAAGAATAACACTTAAGCAAACACACCTAAAGCTAGAACAAATTCTAGCTGAAAACACTCCAACATAGTCTTTAAAATTAATACAAGTTAAAATAAGTTAACTTCACATAAATTCCAAACAAAATGAGGTCTCATGGCAGCAAAAACTTGAGTTTTAACCCAAGGATCTTCTTTCAAATAGTGTAGTTTTCTTTCGATCAAAGTGTGCCTCTTAAATTCACCCATTGGTTCAATTCATCAGCCTCCCATAAGCCAACATGCTTGGCCAAATCTTAAACATGCATGCTTTGAGGATCTTCTAAAATATCTTAGATAAATACCTGCAAGATAAAGAGATAGCTAAAATTTTGTTAGCCTCCTTGCTAGTTGTCATGTGGATTGTATCTGTTACACATCATCCTCTTGGGGTTTAAAAGGATTTTACCTCAAACACAGGAGATATATATTTCTTCAATTTCCATATCACATGCAGAAGAGAGACTTCTAGCAACATATGAGGATCACTCTTATGTCTTAATATAATTGGAGAAACAAAAATTATTGGGAGCGCTTGGTTACAAAAGTGCTAGGTCCCTACCGATCGTGATCAGCTTCCTAAAAAAAAATATTCCACCTGGATCAAAGGGGAAATAATTTGTTGACAATGGAGTACGCACCATCCTATCAGATTGCCTATATTTTCTGGGAAAAAGGTTGCACAACAAGGGTGGATTTGTAAAATTCATAAACAAGGCCAAACGGTAGTAGTAAACTGGAACTCTTAAGAATTTGCAATGAAGGCATTGACCAGATCATATTTGTGTTTGGTCAAGATTCCTTTTAATGATAGCCAGATGCACTAGCGGAAGGGGTAAAGAAATAACCAGTGAAAGATTGTTGAAGAAGAGTGAACAACCGGTATTGTGAAATAGAGGTGTAGTGGTCGTTCAACTTTTGGAACTACTAGACGGTGAACGATTGCAAATGATCAACCGTAAATATGGAAATGAGATAGCGGTTGATCAACAATGTGCAAAATGTTACAGATTCGAATGATTGAGACTATGTAGTTGGGTGAGAGGTCGTTCGACTGAAGGAAGGGTGAGCGACCGGTTGGAGAACTTCCTTAAATTGTCATAAATCCTCCTTTGGAAAGTTTGACTTTGGAAACCAATTTGTCCTTCAATTTAGAAGCTTTCTCTCAGAAATTTAGACCACGATTTCCTTGATGAATGAAGAAGAACTCTTCCAAGAATAATGGAAATAAATGCCATAGATTTGGAAATATGGTTGAGAGAAATTGTTTGGTCGGAAATAGCAAGTAGTTGCAACTTACACTCCCATATGGATGACTTTGTAAATGCAACTCCTCTTGAAAGTTGGACACCTCTTCACACACTCTTTCTTCAAGAAGTAAGAGCTTGGATGCCAATAAGAGAGGCTACTCAACTTACAAGTAACCCCAATCTTTAGATGCAACACACATAAGAAACTTTGGATGTAACATACCAAAGGTTTGAAAGAGGAATCAATCCTATTTTGAAATAAGGAAAAGCTTTTTAGTATTCAAATCTCAATGTCTTAAACATTTACATAAGATGGCTTTAAATAGCCAATTACAAACTATAGAATAGCAAATAACTAAATAAGTAACAATAACACTAAATCAACTATAATACAAGTTTGTCTGATTCTTTACTTAATAGCTTCTAGGCAACTTAGCTTAAGGATTATTTAATTAATTATTTCTTTCTTCTTCTCCTAGTCTTAATGCCTTTTGGCAACTATTCCTTCTTGAGTTTGGCCACTTGGATGGTTTCCATGTATTGACTTTCCTTGGTCTCCAAGCTTCGCCTCTTGGGCTTTGCACAATATCTGAGTTTTTGTTCAAGCATGAGAAGGAGTTTTTAAAAAACTTAATAGTTTTGACCTACCACAATGCAATGCAAAAAACCACTCGGAATCTCCAGATATAGCAAAAACAACACAGTCCCAAAATCTAGTGTCTCACTGGACAGAATTGGCAATCCGAATTCAAACAGAAATATCTCGCCTTGCATACGTCCAATGAATGTCAAATTTGGAGGCAAGTAGCTTGACTATTAGTAGAATAAATCATCAGAAGTGCTCTTGGGCTTTGAATTTTTGATATGACATTCTTGAACGAGTTGTTTTAGTGCTCTCTAAATTACAACTAATTCTCACGTCAGGTTTGAGAGTTATTCTTGTTTCAAGATTGGTTGACGGAATATTACGGATTATTTTTGCAGATTTCAATCAAGTGCTCTTTTAGCGACCTAGAGCACGTCATTTTGTATCAGAGCCTCGCTCACATTTTTGCTGTTTTATTGAGATTATAATTTGATAATCATGAGTACTAGAAGTGGAGCCCAGTATCATAATAATAGGGAGACAAGAAACCTTCCGGTTGCACCACCCGAGGAAGCTCATGAGCAAGCCGAGCCTAGTGTGCATGGTAGGTTGGATGAGATGTTTGACATGATTCTTAAGCTTCAACAAAAGTTGTTAGCCTCCGGCAATGATCAAGTGTGAGGTCCTAGAACTCCGAGGCCTAGAAGAAGACTTAGTACTTCTATTGATTCACGTGGTCATGGTAGTAGTGAGTTTGGTGAAGAGTGGGAGGAGGCCGATGATAGTGATTCATTTAGCCCGAGAAGGATACCGAATAGCAAGCATGATTTGAGGCACGTTAAGGTCTCTATTCCTCAGTTTAAAGGGTCCAGTAATGGTGGTGACTTTTTGGAATGGGTTGAAAAAGTAGACCGGATTTTTGATTGCTACGATTATTCATAAAAGACTAAACTACAAATGGTGACATTGGAGCTCTCCGGATATGCTAGTATATGGTGGGAAAACCTTAAATCACAAAGAAGAAAAACTGGGGAAGTTGAAGTCCGAAATTGGGAAGCCTTGAAGGAGCTCATGAGAAGACGATTTGTCCCCCCACATTACAAGCAAGAATTATTCCTTCAATTACAAAATCTTAAAGAAGGCTCATTAATGATTGATGATTATTTGACCGAGTTTAAAATTTTGAGAATCCGTTGCAAAGTGGAAGAACCAATGGAACAAACCATAGCTTTTTTTTATTAGAGATTGCAAAAGGAGATTAGTGATGTGGTGGAGTTGCAACCTTATGAAACCCTTGACAAAGTTGTCCAATTGTCCTTGAGAATAGAAAGACAAAGAAAAAGAAGGGTAAAAGAGGACTTGACTCGGCCTTTCTCAAAAAACATTGATCCTCCAAAGCCAATTCCAAAAGGGGATAACCAGTTTAATGCTGTGAAGAATTCTGAGAAAAAGAAATCTTTTATTGATAATAACAAACCAAGATCTAGAGATGTCAAGAGTTTCAAGTGTCTTGGGTTCGGACATATAGCTTCCTAGTGTCCTAATGCACATGTGATGGTAATGAGGGGTGACCCTGAAGAAATCTTTAGCGAAGATGAAGCCGATGAAACACCGTACCCCTCAACAGAACCATTGGGAGTGACTATTCATGCATAAGATGGTCCTTTACTCATGTTACAGAAAGGATTCAAAGGGAAAATATTTTTCATACTTGTTGCCGGGTGAAAAATGAACTACGTTCTATGATTGTAGATGGTGAGAGTTGTACTAATGTGGTCTCTCTTGATATTGTTGAGAAGTTAGGATTGAAAACATCCTCTCACCCAAAGCCATACGAGCTCAACTGGTTAAATGATAAGAACTCTATCCCCGTCGATGAGCAGGTCCATATTACATTTTCTATTAGGGATTATGAGGATAAGGCTCTTTTTGATGTCGTCCCCATGACGGCGGGACATCTATTATTGGGACGACCATGGCAATTTGATTGGAAGACTATTCACTATGGATTTACCAATGTATATAACTTCAAGCTAAATGGAAGACTCATTAAACTAGACCTTCTTTGCCCTAGACAGATAATGCAAGATTACGAGCAAATGAGAAGCGATAGATCTGAGTTTTTCTTATTTTCCTCCAGCAGGGCCGTGACTAGTCCCTTAATTACAAGGAACATGTGGGGGCCGAGTGTGTGTGAGCGAAGGAAATTGAACTTGGGTACTACAACCGATTCCTTGGCATTTGTACCCAAAGGATTTGATTATCGCCAAACTTTCCCTCGTGGAATTCCTTTTGCATTGTCTTCATTACTACAACAAGTTGATTCTTTGCACATACCTAAGGGGAGTAGCGAGAATGATCAGATCACAGACGAGTACCAAATTCTCCTTTCTCAATTAGGGGAGTGGCATAATACACTCGATGGTACATTTATGTTTTTTAAACAGAATCCCAAAGCTGAATACGTCCGGGTTCATTTTCGTGAAAAGAAGAAATGGAAAGAGACTGTTGAAACAAAGCTTGATGTCACTGAATGGATAGATAAACCTTTCCAAATTTTAACGTCGCCAATTATGAGCATGGAAGCAGGGGATAATAGTATTCAATTTTCAAGAGGAAGATAATCATTAATTATATCTTTGATAGTCTAGTTGACACCATTGGTCTTCTAACTCACTTCGAGTCTCTTCCTGGGGTGGAGAAACTATTCTTATTTGATCCGGGTGGAGAAATTTCAATAAGAAGAATAAGGGCGATGCACTCCCAGGATTTGAGGTCAAATCCTCAATCACTCCGGGAGGATGATGTGAACCAGGGTCTAATGACTCGTGGCCGAGCCAAGAAACTTATTTCTTCCTTAACACATTCTTATTTTGCAGGTATGTCTAAATTATGGGATTTTACGGGAGAGACAGCTCATGATGACAAGGGAAGCCCATTTCATGTTATTACTTGGATCGACTCACTACCAACGGATTAGTTGATTTCTCTCCGACTTTGAGTTGCCTTAAGGTTGCAATTTTTCTATAGTTTATTTATTTGTTTACTTGCAATTTTCTTGATGTTTAATAACTTATCTGGCCGAGTCTCGATGTGTTAAATTTTGTTTGGTTGGAATTTTGTGTTTAGTGAGCTATTTTGAGATGTACGCGGTTTGCATGTAACCCGCGCCCTCTTGCCCAATTTTTGGCACATTACAGGCATTTTGGTCTTTTTCTTTATTGTCAATCTCTTAGGGTTTAAAGCCCCTTGCTGGAATGAAGAGATATTTTTTGGAAGAAAAATAAAAAACCCTTGTGTCTTGAGTGAGAGTGACCGCGAGGAACTCCCCCCCCCCCCTCGGCCGAACTCCATAGCCTGAACTTGCTGCTCTTTGATTGCTTCTTGAGCAAGTTGGAAAGGTTGCTATTTCTTCAAACTCTTCATCTTGGTGGAGAATTTGTGGTGTGGAAATAGGAGAAGCATCGGATGATGTGCCCCAAGTCCCGGAACTTGAGGCCGAGCCAGGGGCTCTTTTTATTCTCTAACTTTTTATTTATTTTGCAGGTTTTTGAATCAAATAAACATCATTGGAGTTGGCATTTGGGTTTATGGAGATTTTACAATCTTTGGGGAAAAAGTGTGAGCTGTTTTTCCGCCTAGATTCTGACCTCTGACAATTCAAGTGGAGTTTTGACAATTGGGATGACATTTTTTCAACTTCAGTCCTTCATAACAAATGTAGCCAACATCCATAGGTTTTGAACAAGCTATTGAACGTTGCATTTGGGATCCATTTAGTGTGTCAAATGTCTTTGTTTCAGAGAGAAAAACTCAAACTCGGATTTATTGTTGTTGTTTTAATTAAGGGTTGTTTAGTCTTTTGTTAATTAAGGTCAATTTCGTCTTATGTCATATTTTTGTAAACATTTTGGGTTAAAACCCTACCTGGTTGCAATTGGAAGGGGACTTTTGATGAATTAAGAAAATTTGGTTCTCTTTTGAGAGAAGACACCCACGGCCTCCCCCTCCCTTTGCGCCGATTCCTTCCACCCCCAAGCAAGGCTCCTCTTGAAGCTTCTCAACCTTGCATCCTTGGGTTATTGCCTCTTCCAATCTTCCTTTCAAGGTGGGATTGTGGTGTTGGGGCAAGAGAACTATCCCCCATTGGAGATTGTTGGTTTCGGCCAACCAAAGAAACGCCCTCTCACTTTAGGAGGTGCCGCAACTCCTTTGTGTTTTTCCTTCTTATTTTGGTACTACTCTTGAGTTCTCTTTTACTGGTTGGTTAACTTATGATATGGAGGTTTGATCTATGTTAAATGTTGAAGAGTTTCTTTTTGGAAAGTTTGAATGAGAAGTGTTATTTCGGATTTGATGTGAGCTGCAGAATCTGTGAATTTTTGTAACTGTTATTCTTTCTGATTGACGCCCCTGTTTGAAGCCATTATGGTGCGCGTCGCTGTTTGAGGCCTTCTAGTGTTTTGTTCAGGATTAAGTCAGGAAACTAACCTCACTAATTTGAGCATTGTTTGGTACCAGTAGCTCAAGTTACAGTGTTTTGAATCCGCACTGCTAAATTTGCCATTTTATAAAACAGTTTTCTGGTGATTATTGAATTAGATAGAACTTCTGCTCTAGAACGTTTTTGGACCTAAAATTTGGACACGATCTTCATTACTATATTGAGTTTATATCCTCCAAAAATCAGTCTTATCTCAGTTACAGAATTGGGGTTCGTGCCGGTTCATTGTTGCTGGTCGATTATTGTTAAATTGCAGGACAGATTCTCACTAAGGTTTTCTGAGTGTTTCTTGGAACCTGTCATCTGATCCCTTGGAGAGTGTTTGATCTTCGATCAAGCCAAACTATCCCGTCCCTCTCACGGTAGGAGGATAAATGGACTCCATGGTTTTCTTCTTGTTTTTCTTGAAGGTTCTTGCAAGTAGTTCTTGGTTATTCTTGTTCTATTCTTCTCATAACAGGTTGCCACTATCTTATTTGGAGAATATATTCGTTGGTTTATGTTGAAATTGAATCATTAGTGGATTTCTTGTTTTGCCACAAATCTGTCTTCAATTTGACGCTTCTGGATTTATGCAATTGTGACTTTGTTTCGAAGCCCTTGCGCATGTCTTTTAAATTTCATCCCTTCTGATGATTTGTTCTACTAATAGTCAAGCTACTTGCCTCCAAATTTGACATTCATTGGACGTATGCAACGCGAGATATTGCCAATTCTGGCCAGTGAGACCCTAGATTTCGGGACTGTGTTGTTTTTGCTATATCTGGAGATTCCGAGTGGTTTTTGCATTGCATTTTTGATATGACGTTCTTGAACAAGTTTTGTTAGTGCTCTCCAAATTAATACTAATTCTCACGTCAGTTTTGGGAGTTATTCTTGTTTTAAAATTGGTGGACGGAATATTATAGATTATTTTGGCAGATTTCAATCAAGTGCTCTTTTAGCAAGCTGGAGCATGTCATCCATGTACCTCTTTAGGTTGAAAATGATTCGACCTCGAATCAAGTCTTTTTCCTCCATAGTCTTCTTTATCAAAATAAGGAGATTCATCATCGATCATGAAACTTACATAGGCATTAAATTCCTCATGAGTGTAATTAGTAAACATGTCTTCCTTGTTGTGGTAGGTCGAAACTATTAAGTTTTTTAAAAACTCCTTCTCATGCTTGAACAAAAACTCAGATACTTGATTCTCATTCTTTGCCATAGAGTTAGAAGTAATGTAGACCACCTTTTTCGATTTAATAACTCCCATAGATACATCATTGTGAACACCTTTAAGTATATGTGGCCAAAGAGTAATCCATTCATAATCTTCTTCCACAAAATAAGGAGATGTGTTGTGGACCTTGAGATTTACAATGTCTTCAAATTCTTCATGAATGCAATAAGGAAACAAGCCTTATTTGTTGAAGTAGGTCCACTCTCTTGAATTTCTCGAAAACTCATTCTCATATAATTTGCAAGGGCTTTCTTCACAAAACCTCTTCTCATGCTTAAACAATAACTTGGGTACTTGATTCTCATTCCTTGCCACCGAGCTAGAGGTAATGTAGACCTCCTCTTTTAATTTATCAAAAACTCCCATAGATGCACAACTAGGTAAATAATGTAAGACTCTAATCAAGCATGAAAAAAGGTAATCTTTGTATTGGTGTATTGGCCACTAATTTCATCTTTCCTTTATTCTACTTGATCATATAAGGGAAACATTCTAGTAACTTATTTTTGGATAAAGATGCCAAGCTACGTAAGTAGTATTTGAAATCATTAAATAAACCATTATCAAATTTAACAAAATCATCATCGACCTTATTGCCATAAGAGTCTTGCCATAGAATCAATTCAATATTAACATAATCAAATATCAAAATTTCCCTCATGATGCAAAATGTTCTTCTAGCCCCAAAATAGCAAGTAATTTCATCACTAAGATTCAATGAGATAAATAACAATCCTCTTTTACAACCACCATGCATGCTAACAATATCATCCACAAGTGAATTTTCATCATATTTAAAGAGAGTATCCTTATCATAGTGATTGTCATACCAAGTTGATAACATCCAAATATCAATATCATAAGAACCTTTAATCCATCCAATTCTAAGATTTCGAGCAATTAAGTTATCCAATGACACATACCTTTTTGACATAAGCATAGTAGTCTTCATCCAATTTTTCTTTAATGCTTCATAATCTTTTGTAACTTGCTTTGGTCGAAGCTTGATCAACTTTCCATTATCTTTGAACGAATAATGATTAGAATAGCAATTAGAGTATCCATCATGTGTATGCCTCCTATCATATAGCCATGGTATTTCCCAAAGAAAACGGCTTGCACTTATTGGCAACATATCACAAGGCACTATGTAAGTAAAACTTCCCATTGAAAAATCAACCAAGTTTTGCTTGTTTACCTTGACGTCCCCTTTGTCAATTAACCAATTCAAATTTTCTTTAAAATCCATGGAAGACATATTGGTGCAACTTCTTTCATATTTGATTAAAGGACATACCTATTTCTTGGTTAGACATTTGCTATGAAAACTTTAGTCCTTATCAATGTGCCACCACAATTTGTAAGGAATGTTATGCATCAATACCTCCAAGAAAATTCCTATAACCATAATAAAAGAAACCATGTTAGCATAAATTCTCTCATCAATGAATAAAGAGCAACCCTTGTTCTTGTTTAAGCATTGGATATGAAAAGTTTGTTCCCTTTGACTTCCCACTTCTTGAGTTTGAAGAGTTAAAGTAATTTGAAGCTTTGTGTCGGAGGGTTCCCTTTAAATATAATACAACTCCTCTTGTGGCTCTTCTTCTTCATTAGTTGTTGACTAGGAGTTTGTTTTTCCTTCTCGACACTCGGCTTCAGGTACTTGTTCCTTCAGACAATCTCCCTCCTCTAATTGAGACTCCAAAGATAGTATTGGCCCATCTTGAGATAATATAACAACTTCCTTAAATTGTTCCCCCACTCCTAGGTCTTCTTTTAATAACTTAACATTGTCTTGTGCCAACAAAGGTGGAGCGTGGGCAAGCCTTGATTTCAAGTTGTCAAGTTGTTTCTTCAGGGGATTGAGCTTGTCTTTCTTTGGAAAAATTTTTCTCATACCTGGTTGGTGGTGAAGATGGGACAACCTTGATACATTTCAAAGCATACCTTTTTCTCAAAAACTTCTTTAAGTCCCACGTTTTGATGTCGTCTTCTTTGTATTCTTTTTTGGTAGGTAATCAACTTGTTCCACCATATCGAAGCTCCTCCTTTAAATTTAGAGGAAATAATAAGCTTCACCAGGTCCTTTTTTGAATAATAAGCACTCTGAATAATCTACTTAAATTCATCTGCCCAATTCCAATAATCTTCGACACTTTTTGCACCGCTAAAAGTCAGAATAGATGGTAGTAAATCTTCCTTGTTCGAAATATTGTCCATTTAGTAGCCTTGGCCCCTCATCATTGTGTTGAAAAAAAAGAATCACAAATTAATAGGAATTTTAGCTTTGATACCAAATGATACACCACCTGAAGGGTAAAGAAAAAACCTATGAATGATTGTTGAAGAAGAGTGAACAACCGGTGTTGTGAAATAGAAGTGTAGTGGTCATTCAACTTTTGGAACAGCTAGGCGGTGATGACAACAGATGATCAGCCACAAAATTGGAAATGAGATAGTGGTCGATCAGCAACATGCAAAATGTTACAGATTTGAACATCGGAGACTGTGTGCTCGATCGACTAAAGGAAGGGTGAGCAACCGGTTGAAGAACTTCCTTGAACTGTCGCAAATCCTTCTTTGGAAAGTCAAAATTTGGAAACCAATATCTCCTTAAATTTAGAAGCTTTCTCTCTAAAAGTTGGACCACGATTTCCTTGATGAATGAAGAAGAACTCTTCCAAGAATAATGGTGATAAATGCCATGGATTTAGAAATATGCGAGAGAGAAATTGATTGGTTAGAAATAGCAAGTAGTTGCAACTTGCACTCCCGTATGGATGACTTTGTCAATGCAGCTCCTCTTGAAAGTTGGACACTTCTTCACACACTCTTTCTTCAAGAAGTAAGAGTATGGATGCCAATAAGTGACGCTACTCAACTTACAAGTAACTCTGATTTTGTGATGCATCACATATAAGGAACTTTGAATGTAACTCACCAAAGGTTTGAAAGAGAAATCACTCCTATTTCAAAATAAGCAAAAACTTTTTAATATTCAAATCTCATTGACTTAAAGATTTACATAAGGTGGCTTTAAATAGCCAATTATAAACTATAGAATAGTAAATAACTAAATAAGCAACAATAACACTAAAACGGCAATAATATAAGTTTCTTTGATTCTTTACTTAATAGCTACTAGGCAACTTAGCTTAATGATTATTTAATTAATTCTTTTCTTCTTCTTCTCCAAGTCTTGATGTCTTTTGGTAGCTATTCCTTATTGAGTTCGGCCACCTAGATGGTTTCCATATATTGACTTTCATTGGTCTCCAAGCTTGGCCAGTTGGGCTTTGCACAATATTTGCTCTCTGTTCCATGTGCTTTTGACACAACAAACAAACTTAAAATTTAACAATCTAGCATATTCCAGAAAGCTTACGAAGTTAGATACAATCTTCATGAAGCACACATTTTGATATGACATCTTTCCAAATGTCAAAGCCATCAAATACTTGTCAAAGGTCAGAAAGTAGGAAGATTTGTGTAGTCCACCAAATCTTCTACACTTGTTCTTGAACTTCTACTTATGTTTGATCTTGAATATCTCCATGATACTTTTGGAAGCTTGATTTTTTATTTGTGGTCTATCATACCCCAAATATTAAGAAAGAATCCTCCTTATGAAATGGGGGTCGACACATAATGCTTTTGGAGTTTCAAAAATAGTCTTCTTCCCGACTAGTCAATTAAGAACTCCCTTGTAAATTTCCTCCTAAATTGCTTGTCGAGGGTTACCACTATAATTACAATAATCATAAATCACAGTAATCATTTCTAACCCTTGGCCAACAGGTACAAGAATAACCAAAACAACTTTCCAAACACAGTCCTCACTTCAATAGTCAAAACCTTTATGATTTAAAGGGATAATTTTGATCAAATCAACACTGAATAGTTTGGCCATTAGTTTAGATGAGGATGCATCCTTCTAAAAATTGTGTCGGATGTTATAGCATAATTTCTTTGCTTGAACTTGAATATCAATGAAAGAAATGTGTCTTGAGGTGCCTGGCCTACGTTGAAACATGTGCTTTTTGTCAAATAAATACAATGATAAAATGGGTAGAGATGATTCACACCATATGTCAGCATCTTGATATCATCACATCTTATTCTTCTTTGCAAGAGATGTTTTATAATTTTCAAAATAATCGATTCCGTAATAACGTGTCCCAAAAATTTGCACAAGACAAAACAAGGCTGTAAGGCAATCAGTTATCTTCAATCGATGTGTTTCCAAACGTGGGTTTAGAAAGAGTGCGGAAGTGAACTAAGGAACAAGGGAGACCCGTTGGGGTGCTTGAACTTATTCTTGATGGAATGGACTTAGCTCGCCTTGCTAATTTGATGGAGAGAGGATTAACTTGAGGGATCAAGTTAATTGATGTACACTCATACTTCACTTGGATATGACTCACCAAGAAAAATGGAGGCTAGCTTGGATATGAATCACCAAGCTATGGTTTGGATATGAATCACCAAACCTACTAACACTTAATTTGGATACGACTCACCAAAATAATGGATAGCAAAAAGCGAGTGAAAGAATTTCACAAACTAAACACAAGAGTTTTGGATTTAAAGTTGATTACCTTTTTGAATTACAAAGGGGGGTATATAACTCATCTTGGACACAAGTTATAATGCAAGTTATAAAGTACATACTAATAACCAACCACCGAGGAAGAGGAAAGGTCATTAGCAAACCAAGAAAAACATTAATTACTTAGAAGAAGGAGGATGAGAAAGAGGGAAGATTCATCACCTAGGGAGATGAAAAGAGCCTAGAAAATCGCAAGAGCATCTTGGAATATGAATTACCATCTCTAGATCCTTCTTTGGTGAGACAAGGCTTACCTAGGAAGATGTAAAGTCGTTTAGTGATTCCAAGGCCACCTAATATATTTAAGGAGAGCAATTGGGCCAAGGATATGGACTTGGAATTCAGACTTCAAGTGTGGGCTTTCTCTTTTTTCTCCAATTGGATTTGGACCCACCCATTTGATTAAGTGTGTGGGCTTATCTAAGTCCATGGTTGTTGGGCTATTCTCCAAGCTTTCATAGAAGTGAATTCCTACAAAATATAACTCACTAAATAGGTTAGTGAACTTCTAAGCCCTATCTCATGTGATGGCTCCTGGAGCCATATTATCCTCCAATTGACTTAATTGTCCTTGGTCAAAATGTGATCAAATGTCTAGGAGCCTCCTTGTCATCATGCATTGGTTCGTGTTTAAGTTCTTCTAGTTTATTGAAACTTGCAAAATAGAAACTAATTATATAAGTAATGAGACCATTGTCTCAGATCTGGTTGATAGGATCTTAGGGTGCATCATAACGCCTAGCAACAAACACAGCTTAAAATCCAGGAGGGCCTTATCAATGTGGTTGAGAATGTGTGATCTTCCTTTGCATGAAGGTATATGTACCCCAAAAACATAAGGAGTCAAAAACAATCTGTTGAGTCAATATGCTATTTACAATCTGTGCACACTAATGAGAACGGCTATAACTTCCAATGCCTACAACAAAATGATCCCAAATTTGGAAGGACTATTGAGGACTCTAAGAACAGGGGACCTTCAAATTTCAGATAAAAAATCGTAATAATCAAGGAGATACAATCAGAACAACACGCTGCTTGGAAAATCACCACAAAAAAAAAACAGTTTCAATCTGAGTAGTCTTAAGGAAACGATTATAACTTTTAATGCATAAAACAAACAGATCCCAAAATTAGTGGGTGTCTTGAGGACTTAAAGAAACAGGGGCCATCTAAATTTGACGTTCAACAACGTTATATTCACACAGATATGACTAAAACAAAATGCTGTGCGAAAAATCACTACCCAAAAATTACAGATTTTTGGTTCCTCCAAATAAACCATGCAAGAACACTTCAAATGATCTTCTTTCCCCAAAATAGTTCCAACCAATTAGTATTATCTAGAAGACATTCAGAATACTAGAAACGTTAATCAGAATATTGCAAGATTTAGGGAAGAAATAGAAAAACACCAAGCTGGTCCGCTGATTTTCCAACAACCGAAAACAGCGACTCACTAGGACCTTACAAAGATCGCTCCACCGTGGGTTTGCTCAGTCTTCTAATCAAGAACACGAAAGGACACCTCGTGAGGGAGATGCTGGGAAGATTACCAGGTCATCTTCTCTCCAAGACTAAACTATAACTGATGAGAGAAGACCTGATGAATTGTTGATCTGCGGGTGAGGAGAATCGAACCACTGTGAAGGCTTCTAGAGAAAACTAAAAAAGAACCACCTTCTAAACTTTGATTGATGATTAACCATGAATTACAGCTTCCATTGGCAGCTAAGTACCCCTCTATGAAAGCCCTAATTCCAAAATTACAATAATATCGATTTTATTACATGGATTGGAATTACCATCTTTGCTCCCGAGTTGAAATCGTAGCTCTCTGTAAAATGATTGTTTGACATAGCAAACAAACTCCAAATTGGACGTGCAAGAACATTCCAGAAAGCTTGGCGTGTTGGGTACCATCTTTATGAAGAGCATAAATTGAGATAAAATATTTCAATATGATAAAACGTCCCATTTCCTACTGGAGGTCAGATTGTTGGCGAATTTGTGGTCTAGCCGAGAGGGTGCTTTAATGTTCCTAGTACTCATATGCCTAGATGCTTTTCCAATTTCTCAAGCTTAGTTATCACCTGGAATATAAGCTCTTGTTAGATAATTAACGATCCTAATGGCTAGGGCTCGGGTGGTAGGGACTTGTGGTGCATGAAGGTATGTGTTGAATTATGACATGTTTATATGGGATAAATATTATGGGATAAGTAAAGTACAGAATTTGGATGAAAAAAAGTGTGTAATGGGAGATTTTGGACGCAGCAAAAATCATGTGTATTTCAGATTTTGGACACACGAGGATGAGGAACTACGTCTGAAAACACATTGTGTGTCGTCCCCAAGTTTTGGGATGATTTAGGATAAGGACTCCACATCCAAATTCATCCTTCTTGAGAATTCGGATGAACATGGACGGTGGAGGACGACGAAGCATTGAATCTAACCAATTTCTAGACAGTTTCAGATGCACACGGAAGAAGGTAAGGAGGACTCCCTTCATCTAAAAATTAAAATCTATTTGTGAGATGTAGGATTTTGGATGATCGCGGACAATGCTAGGATGCACTCCCTCATCCGAAATGGCCCTGTTCTACATAAAATAGGTTTTATATAGTACGACGTTTTGTCGTATAGTCCTTAAAATCCCTCTCCATCCGACAGAGAGACGCCTCCCCCTGCTAGGAACCAACTTCCTCCATGCCTTGACCACACCCCCCCACCCTCCACGTCGTGTAAGGTCCTCCATCCCATTTGGTGTATGTAGGTCACACCCAGGTAAGGCTCCACGCCTTAAGTCCCTCTTCCTTGCCATTCCTTGCATTTTTACCTTCCCCATTTGAGAGAGAGTGTGCTCTCTGTGAGTGTGCTCTCGGTGAGTGTTCTGTGAAGAATGAAATCCCCTAGAGCTTTGTGTGTTTTGTGAGTTTTAGAATTGTGAGAAGTGTGTTTTCTTCAAGTTATACGTGGGTGTGGGTGTGGATTTCGTGAAGTGTCCTGCGTGAACTCCCTGCCTTTGAGTTCCTAGCTCCTTTAAGTAATCAAATTCCTTCTCTGTTAATTAGTTTGAAGCATGTTAAGGATAGTTATTATGGACGTATTGTTGGATATAGGAATTGTTAAGCTAATGTTTTGAAGCATTTTGTTGGATGATTGCTAACTTATGAAAATGCTCTATTGCTTTGATTAAGCGTTCCATGAACTCTCTAAGTTGGATGCCAATGATCATCTGTTTTAGCTACTGCCTTATTGTTCTGTGAAGCATAAATATATTGGATTTAGGCTTGCTGTATGAATGATAAGTAATGCCTCTGTTGGATGTCTGAATGAATTTATTGGATGGAATAATCTGTTAACTATAAGTGTGTAAGGTCAAGTTGGATTTGTACTTTGTTGTAGTTATCACAAATGCCAAAAGGAATTGTTAACTTGTTATTGGATGTTGGAAGTGTTATGTTGTTGGAAGAGTTATGTTGTTGTAAATAAACTTGTTTAGTTACAGTTTTGGCAATATACTATGTCGATTTAGAATTGAGTCATTAATTGGACAAAGGCATGGAAATAAATATTTGGGATTAATTAATTAAGCTAAGTAGTAATTAATGAAACTACTTCATTAAGGAGATTTTATTTAGTAACGAGGAATTAGAATAGAAAAGATGTTGAAACTAATATGTAATGACCCGATTTTTCTAACCTTTTAAAAATGCGTAAAATTTAAAACTTTTATAAAACCATTGAAATCTCTTTTTAAAACAATATCAGAGTGCCAAACAGGACTGTTAAAACCATTTTTTCGTTAAAACATATCGGAAGTAGTTATAAAATTTTTTGTGAAACATAACAGTTTTATTAAGACTTTGCGGAAGCATAAGAAATTCATTTAAGGAATGCTAAACAAACAATTACTTATTAATTACAAATTATTTTTCTCTTTTATTTTCCTTAGCCTATCCAACCACAAGGTCCCGCCCGTGCAAATTCTTCATCAACTGCACCTTGATCTGTTCATCATTTTCTCGTGTGCATATACATGTACCTACACCATTAGCAACTGTGAGCCCAAGGCCTAGCAAGAAATGAGCTATGCAGTATGATGTATACCTCTCTTTAGTTCTTTTGGAATGGGGGCCACCCAAACCAATCTTTTCTTACATTCTTTCTTTCGTTCGTTCATTCTTTACTCGTGCTTCGAGCTAGAGATTGAAGGACCCATATGGGATGGTATAGTTGGTCGGATCTAACCTCCTGTGGACAACTAGGTCTCGTTCCCGACAAGGTAGGGGCATTTCCTAGCTGTCAGACTAGAACTGCTACCCATCCGCCCCCAACTCCATTTCATTCTTTCATTAATTCATTCTTTTATTCGTTCATTTCGTTCTTTCATTTTCCTCACATCGTGCATGTGAGTACCACCCCAAGGTGGCACTCCCTACTTGTTTCTATTATCATGATGCATGTACATAAGAAATGTTATCGTGATACATGTTATTGTAAAGTAGTAATAGTCATGATATAAAGGTATAAAATAGGAAGCAGAAATCACAAATATATATAAAAGTACGGGACATAAGAGAAGGCTACTAATACCCTAAACATGGCAAATACATTCTATCATGCTTGGTAATTTAGAAAAAACAATAATAATTAAACATGCTTTGGCAGTTTAAACGAAACAATAATCACATGCTAATATTCTAAACATGCTCAGAAATTAAACTATAACGTGCAATCTTAAATATGCTCGACAATTAAACAAATAACGTGTGATCCTAAACATGCTCAAAAATTAAACTAATAACGTGCGATCCTAAATATGGTCGCCAATTAAACTAATAACGTGCAATCCTAAACATGCTCGGAAATTAAACTAATAACATGCGATTTGCATAGACAAGATATATATAAAGCAACATAGTGGAAACGTAAACAAACAATTAAAGAAAATGACTCGGCTAATGGTGTAGGGCCTCCACTGGCCAACGAATCTACTCAATTTCTTACCTCGAAGCTTTAACGCGTATTAACATTTAGTCATTATTCTTCTTCTCTTCTTTGTACCTTCACAATTTAATAACGTTTAATTATTAATCTAATCAATTAATCAACTTATTAAATCTCGTCTTCTTTTATATTCTTATTTCTTATATGTCATCTACTCGAGTTTCCTAAATGAAACCGTTTCATTAATTATAACTTAACTTAATTACGTAAGCTTAACGTATAGCGGAAACCAACGTGATTCCATCCATGAATTATAGACCCATAATTACCATTATAATTTCATCCACCAAACTAGCTCAAACAATCCAAATAGAAGCATTACTTATTATCCAACAACAAGGCTAAATCCATTAAATTCATGCTTCACAAAACAATACTGGTAGTTCATTATAGAGAATTCACACCAATCTACACAACAGTTCATACAATACTTGAGCAACCAATAGAGCAGTTCATACCGAAAATTAGTCATCCAACAATTTCTCCAATAGATTGATCCAACAGATTATTTATTCAAAGTTGAAACCTAACAGATTTATATCCAAGTATCGTACTTCGAACATCAAATCTCCAACAACAAGTAAACAATTCCTTTTCTGATAACTACCACAGAGAACAATTCCAACTCAGTCATTATTAACTTATCATTAATATGGAAAGGCTAAATATTAATGCTTTTCAAAATAATGAAGACAATAGCTAAACAGACCATCAATGGCATCCAACACAGATAGTTCATAGAACACTTAATCAAATCAACAAAGCATTATCCAATACACTCTACATCAACTACCATAACGAGCATCTAGAAGATCCATACGCAACAGAGTAATAGATCCAAACAATTACCATAACTAGGAAGCAAGAATCTAACAGAGTGTATCATTCATGGCATTTCCTATCAAGTAACAAACTATACATAATCGACAGAATATCCAACAACAGCTTAATCAACCTATTTTTCAAGTATACTCCAAACAACATAATACAATCTCAAGAACAGAGTATCATTCTACAGCAGCTTAGACCATTTTTCCGATATAAACCAAACAGATAACACCAATCAAATTATGGAGAGCATAACCAAAAATAGAGGAGATGACCACTACCAACACCAACCATCGAAGACAGAACAGAAGCTCACCACTTCTCCTCCATGCAGATCTCTCTCTTGGTTTCCAACTCACTCTCGGCTCAGCACACCCAAGAGCTTTCAGCTCTCTACCATTTTATCCTTCATTCATGCTCGACAACCTCTTCAATCTGGGGTTGACAGCTTCTTCAATAAATCAACCACTTGTCGTCTCCTCTCAATTCATCAACCTACCCCAGTAAATGTGCTCCCCATCGTGGGTCGGCAAAACTACACACTGGAAGGGGAGAGTTACATGAAAGATTCTTCTCATTAGGCACGATTCAACCCAGCCCCTGCGAGAATCCTCCCTGTCGAGAATCATCAACAACGAGCATCCCTGCCAATGCCACACGAAAACACCAAGCAACCGAACGCAATGGAAGAGAAGGAAGAAATCGACAAACAACTTACCTTGGCCAAGAAATTGCGTCCACAAATCGCGATTGAAAACGGGCCGAATGAACCTGTGCACTAGCTCACATAGCTCGCGCCCATGGATGCCGCACCGACAACCAGCAGCCCGCACTCGGTTAGAGTTGCACGCTGGACCCGTCACCTTGCTCGTTGTCGCAGCTCGTTGCCTCTAACGCCCGGTCTCCATCTCTATCTTCCTCTCTTCTTTTCGGGTCTCTCTCTCTCTTCAATTCTTCCCTAACTGACAACCCTATTTTCCATTCCCCCTTCCTTCTATTTGATTTTTGAACCAAACCGACCAAATCTAGCATGAACCAAACCGGTTCACTTCCATCCTTTCCCCTTTTTGATTTTTCTTTTAATTCTTTCATTCCAATTAATCCATTAAAATTACTTTTTAATTTAAATCATCTTTTTACCCAATTAAATTCCTCTTTAATAATTTAATTAAATCCTTCATTTAATTAAATTATTCTCAACCTAAATCAAATTCCTGATTTATTCCAAATATCGCTTGAAGATAATTGACGATTACGTCTTTGGTAATACCCCGATAACTATCCAATTAATCCGAATACCCTTAATTATTTTCCAATTATCCTTATTAAATTCTGATAAAAATGGTCAGAGTATTACATAATAAGTAGGTTAATTGATTATATTAATTAGTAAATGTTTTTAATTATGAAGGTATTGGAAAAAGAGAAGAAAAGAATAAAGATCACGCGTTGAACGCTTTAAGCAATTGAGGTAACTGATACGTGTGTGCTTTGGTCTTCGGGCCCTACATCGCAAGAATAGGATATACATGTTTCATTGCTTACCGCTTTCCAAGCATGTCTACAGTTTTAATAGCCTGTTTCGTTGTTTACTATTTTAGAGCATGTATACAATTTTAATAGCACGTTTCTTTGCTTAGTGTTTTTACAGCATGTCTACAATTTTATAATACATTTTGTGATTTGCACGTTGAATGTTTACGTTGATGTTTATTTATGATTCCATATTAACTGTTAGAAATTGTATGCATTCATGAGCATCATGCATCACAATTTCCAAAAGAATACGAAAAGGGATTTTTGTGCAAGGTTTTGAAATTGATAATAAATGAATAATAAGCAATAAAAAGTAAAGAGAAAGGAATAATAAATAATGGAAAGAAAAGTAAAGAAAAGAAAAGGCAATGATATGATGTGAGGCCGTTTAAGTCCTTCGTAGGCACAATCACTAGTGGGCTTTCATACTAAGCCATTGCCACTAGCTAGCTTTCAGATTATGCCATTGCTGCTCATATCATTTGTAAAGTCCCTGGATTATGATGAGACAATCCCTGGATTATGCCGGTACAGAACAACAAATGGTTAGCAGGTTTTTGGATTATGCAATTCTTGCTGTATCAGAGGTCACATAAAAGATAAAAGATAAGAAGAATGAACAATGGTTAGCATGCTTTTGGATTATGCCATTGCTATTATATTAGAGGTCATAATTAAAAATAGAAAGATAATAATTAAAACGTAAAAGATAAAGGGTAAGAAGAAAAAGATGAGAACATAAACTGCATATTATTTTTAAAAGGACACAGCATGAGCATGTAGCATATTAGGTATTAGCACTTATTGATCATTAGACTCATAGTTTATGACTTGCGATGTAGGTACAAGTACGAGAGAAAATGAGGAACAGATTTAGGAGCAGCTGATGAAGGATTTGCGTGGACGAGACTTGTAGCTTGTTAGGCTGACAAATGTAAAGAGGATTTGTAAAATATAAAGTAACACTTTAATTAATTGTCTTCAAATAAACTATTTATGCTTTCGCTACATTTTTAAAGAAAAGGAGTTTTTGCTTTCGCTATGTTTTGAGAAAAGATTTTATAACTATAGTTTTCTACTATTTATAACGATTTTGGTAACGAGTCAAAGTAAAAGGATTTTAACAGTTTGATTATAAGAAAAGAACTCTGATTTGAAGTTAAGAGGTTTTAATAAAGATTGCTGTCATTTTATAAAATTTTTAAATTTCACATATTTTTAAGAGCAAATAAATAACCGGGTCGTTCTAGATTCTGGGAATAATCTATTAAAGATGGTAAACTCTTCAAGAAACTCTTTGAGCCCCTACAATCAAATTCCGCAATAGGATCCATCATGACCAAAAGAAACTGATTTTCAAAAATTTGTTCCGCCTCTGAATTCAAATGACTTGGTGGAGAAACCCATAGAATGACAAGCTCAACATTCATTTCTTCTTTCGATGTAAGCCCAGAAAGATCTTTAAAGGGTTCATCTTCGAAAAAATCATTTGCCCTTTTGCACGTAAAGTTTTTTCCACTATCTTAGCGTTGTCTTGTGCATGCAATGGTGGAGTGCATGCAAACCCTGGGTTCACTGATAAACTATCAAGCTACTAAGCTATCTTCTCTAGGGAGGCTTGTAGAGCAAACAGTTGAGCTTGTTGATTCTTAAGAAAACTCTTGTCAAACTTGGTGGGTGGTGGTGAAGATTGGAAAGACTTGATAAGTCTTGGAGCATACCATATTCTCATAAGCCTTTTTATCAAGCTCCAAGGGTTGATGGATTTTTTTATGACTGTTCTTGTAATAACAATCAAATTGTTCCACCACAAAGATGCTTGTCTGTTAAGTTTTGACGAGGCTAGCTTTACTTTGGCCTTTTCTAAAAGATGGCAGCTCTAAAATATTTCTTCAACTTCTTCTTCCCAGTTTAAATAATCTTTTGCCCATTCTATACTGTTGAAAGTAGGAATAGGATTCTGGAAAAGTTCTTCTTCCTCATTGCAACTCACTACATAATTTTGGCCTCTTGTCATTGTGTGGAACAGAATCAACCTACTTGATAGAAATGGGTGTGCAGAATCAAAAATGTCTCTATCACTGATAATTGCACAACATAAATTAGAGATAACTTTAATACTAGATGATAAGATATCAAAAATGAAAAGCTTCAATTTGCCTTTGGATTAAAAACCAGATGATATCCAACAAAAGGTGCAGTGAATTAAAATTCTCCAAATGAAAAATAGGACAGAGAGCACTAGATAACTTTGCTTAAATGGAAACTAAAAAAAGGGAGTGGGGAAAATGGATCTGTGAACAAGGAAAAGAATGGTCGGAAAATGAAAATCACTATTAGAATAACAGAAATGATGAGAAAACCAAAAAGGAGGAATCAATTTTATTGTTGGAACATGGAAGCAAAATATATGGGAACATATTTGAAACAACTGATGAAATGAGAATTAGAGGCCAGAAAGGTTGGAAGATCAGATAAAAAGGAGGACAATAGAACAAGGAGGAATGGATGAACAGTGGACTGTTAGATGGAAGGGCGGATGAGAGAATTATTGGAAGGGAATATTTGGTGTCCACAAAAAGGAAAGATTCCCAGTCGAAAGTATTGGATGGAGTAAATAGCGTCTGTTGGAAGACACAGGACACGTGGGTGATGTTTGATGAAACAATTATATGCGGTGGCTAGGAAGCCTCCTTGGGAATGGGGTCGAATGGGGAGATAGGTAACCATGGCCAAAAAGGCTTCTGCTGAAAGGATTCAAGGGCGAAAAGTAGTGTCCTCAAAAAAGAAGTGGACACAAGGATGGATGGCGATGATTAGGGAAATAAAAAGATATCCAAAAAAGGTGGGGCTTTCCGTGGAAAGAGACGAAGGGTAGAAAATAGTGTTTGCGGAAAGGGATTTGATACGTGAACAGGTGGTGATGATTAGTGAGGAACAACAGGCATCCGTGAAGATATGGGCTCCTGCAAAAAGGATCTGAGGGCTGAAAATAGTGTCCACTGAAAAGGAAAAGGACATGTGGATGGGTGGTGTTGCATGATGAGGGAGATAGTGTAATACCCTGAATCTTTATCATGTTTAGTATAAGATTTTATATTAACGATATAAAATGATCGGGTACTAGTTTGATGGAAATTAGAATTGAGGAGGATGTTGGTCGTTAAGGTTGAATTGGAGATGACATGAAAATGGAAGTTAAATATGGAAAATTATGTAAGGTTATTGTTAGGATTTTAAACATTTTAGTAGTTCACAGGGGAGTGGTTGACCAGCATGGCTGGTTTGATCGACAGGAATATGTGCTCTTGGAAGAAATGTAGCCACAAAAAGAGAAATGTGAGGAGGAACAATAGAGATCAATTGGTTAAATTAGCAGATGAAAGAGGAGTTGTTGGATTAAAAAAAATGGAGGAGGAAGATGCTCCACGAAAAGATGCTTTACGGGAGCGAAGATGTCGTGCGGATAAGAGATTGGTAGTTAGATCAAGTTATAGGATTAATTAAGGACCGTTTGATTGGATGGAGGAAGCTCCCGCAGACGGGAAAGATTCCTTGTGAATGAAATGTTGGCCATTGATTAAGAGATAGCGGGGCAAGTATTGACCGTTAGATTTATGTGGGATGCTTCCACGGACGAGAATATGTCCACAACAACATTTTATTAAGTGGAACATCACTGTTTTGGGTTAGTGAAGGGAGATAACATTGTCATTTTGGATAAATAACCCGTGTTGAATAGTGAAACTACGAGAGTGTTGGCATCCACAGATGGAAACACATCCACTATGAATAGTGCAAAGGTAGTTGCGAGTTACGTGGTGTGAAGCGAATGACTGATTAAGCAAATATTCCTTGGATTGATGTTCTTATGAGAATGGATACATCCGTAAGTAGCGTACGTAAACAAGTTTGATGGCCAATGGTGATTGGTTTAGGATAGTAGTTCTCAAGTATAGGTAGGTGGCCGAATAGGATTGGTTTAGGGGGTGAATTACATATTTCTCCACCAGCTTCAAGACAGATAGAATCTTGTCGCTCTCTGGTAGATTTGTGGTTGATCGGTCATTGAAACGTGTTCCACTAAGAATGTGGAAAGTTACCTTCATTAAAGTGTAATACTATGATTTGGTTGGAGGCTTTGGGGGTGGCTCACCCAACTGCACGCCTTGATGAGGCACACCTCCAACTTGATGCTAGAGGAGTTTTCAATTATAAAAGGAGGACTAGAAGAGTTGAGAAATCTTCAAAGGAAAGGAAAACTTGGCAAGAAGCTCTCAAGAACTCTCTTCCTCTCTTTCAGTTAGAACTTCAATTGTACCAAAGTTACTGTATGGTTTGCATGAAAGAAGTGAAAAATAAAAGAAATGGTGAAAACAGGTGATTTAGATATTTGTTGATTGTTGTTTATCTTCCCAAAATTTATGAGTCAAACCAGTTGTACATGTTATTAAGGACATCTTAAGTAAGAAATAGGTTCTAGAATTAATGAATTTGGTTAAGTATGGAGGAAGTTATGGATAGTTAAAGATGAGTGAAAATTGAAAGGAAACCCTAGTTTGTGTGCATACTTTGAGTTATGCAATTGAGTAACTATTGATGAAAGTTTTATTGTGTTTAGGTTTTGTTATACAATAAGATATCTCTAAGTGATTGGAATTTCAATAACTTCTTCAGGTAAGAAATATTGTGTGTTCTTGGCCCTTTGGCCTATATCACAAGAATTAGGAATTGTAAGACATGTTGTGTATAAAAGGTTAGTATTATAATATGATTTGAATTGTTTGTATGTTATCATGTGATTATTGATATGTTAAGAATTATATAAGGTTATTATTGATTCCTTGGAAAGATAAAAATGTTGGTTGTTTGATGATTGATAAGAAAGAATAGTAGAAGAAATGTAAAGTGTTATATTGTTAATATGTGATAAGATGATAGAATTGTATGCATTCATAGTCATACATTATGATTTTGATCAAACGTACGAAAATATTTTATGTATATATTTTGAAAAGGAAATTGATATGTACAAAACTAAATGTACATAGGCATTGGAGGTTGGGGGCTTTAGTGACGGTCCTGCTTAGGAGAACTACATAAAGATGTCTTCCCTGGTCAGGATTGAGAGACGATTCTGCCTAAGATAGATCATATAATGTATCTTTCCCTTGGGCTGATAATCTCCAATCGCCTGGGCTGTTATTAGACTGTAAAGAAAAAGAATAAAAGTAATTTTGCAATTGGGGACAGGATTCTATTTCGTTGTACGGTGATTCTCCAATCATCTGGACTGTTACACGACTATAAGTAATGGACTAAAAAGGAATATCTTTATACTATTGTAATATAGCATAACATGAGCATCACGTCATCCATGTTCATTTTATTTCTTACTGAGCATTAGACTCATAGTTTAAGTCTTGTGATGTAGGTATGCATGGTAGAGAAAGAAGGAAAGGAGCAGTTGATGGAGGATTTACGCGATAAGAAATTGTGCTAGCGAGGCTCAAGAGAAAAAGGAAAAATGTAACTTGTTTAAGAGAAGAAACGTTTTGTACAATGTAAAGACTTTAAAGGTAAAATTTTATTTATGGTGTTCAAGTCATTTATTCTCAAATGTTTTATTATGAAAAGTGTTCCGCTACGCGTTTTACAAAGAAAAAGTGTTTTATCTAAACGTTTTAAGTAAAGGTAAAATGAGTTGTTACAAGAATGGCAAGCCTTGTGTAACACTTCATGGGGCTCGAACATCACTCATAAGGAAAGTATTTGTTGGGGACCTAGTAAGCCATTTCAAGGAAAAGGCAACTCAAGATTCTATGAAGGCATTGTTCTTTGGCCACACATACTAAAAGGTATTCTCAAAACTGTATTTATGGAAACTATTGAATTACAAAATGGTATCCATGACACTTCTAAGCTATGTTCAATTATGGGAGGTGGTTTGTGAATATCTTACTATTATTGGCCTACCACGTCATACAAGGGTTGTTTCCTTATTTCATTCATGGAGATCTTGAAGCCATTGCCAATCTTAAAGTCCAAGACACATCCCCTTATCTTTTAGAAGAAGGTTATGAAGGAATTACCCTTTGGACACACATACTTAAAGGTGTTCTCAAAGTTATATTTATGGTAATTATTATTATGGTTTACAATACTTCTAACTTGAAGGCAAAGAATGAAAATCTAGTATTTGAGTTATTGTTCAAGCATGGGAACAAGTTTATGGAAATCTTACTATCATCAGCCTACTACAAAGAAGATTTGTTTCCTTATTACAATCATGAAGTTATTGAAGATATTGCTATTTTGATTGCCCATGATAATTCCTCTTATTATAGTAATAAAGATTATGGTGGAACAAGCTATGATTCGAGATTGAATCCTTTTCAACCCTGAGAGGATGATGGACTACAGGTCCATTCCATCATTAATCAACCTTCTAAAATTATCATGGAGGTATTCAAGGACAAGCACAAGAGGAAGTTAAAATTCAAACATAGAATATTTGAAGGACTTTCCAAAACTGCACACTTCCTGACATCCGATGAGCGTTTGACTATTTTGGAATTCAAAACAATGTCACATCAAAAAGAGTGCTTCCTAAAGATTGTAGCTGACTTCTTAAGCATTTTAGAATGGGCTAGATCATTAAATTTGGAGTTTGTTTACTATGTCAAAGCCCACGGAACAAAGAGCAATTATTATTGAAAGTCCAAGTGTCCAAGCTTAGAGACCAAGGAAATCTCTACATGGAAACCATCCAAGTGGTCAAGCACCAACAAGGATTAGCTGTCAAAATACATCAAGGATTGGAGAAGAAGAAAGGAAGAATGAATTAAATAATCCTTTAGTTAATTAACCTAGTAACTAATAAGTAAAGAATCAGGCAAGCTTATACTATAAGCCGATTTAGTGATACTATGCTTATTTAGTTTACTATTATTTTATAGTTTATAATTGGCTATTTAAAGCCACCCTATGTATTTGTTTTTGATAGTTGAAATTGAATAGAAAAAGCTTTTGCTTAATTATCAAAATTAGAGTGATTCATTTTTCAAAACTTTGGCATGTCGCAACCAAAGTTCCCCTTGTGTGTGTTACATCACAAGATTGGGCTCACTTGTAAGTTGAGTGAGTTCTCTTATTGACATCCGTATTCTTACTCCTTTGAGGAAGAGGGTGTGAAGTGGTGTCAAACTTTCCAAAGGTGCTTCATCGACAAATATATCCATATGGGAGTTACAAGCTACATTAGTTACTATTTCCTGTGACTCAAATTTGTTAAAGCATATTTCCTAATCCGTGGTAGATATTTCTATTAATCTTAATGGGATCTTTTCATTATTCATCAAAGAAGACATGTTCCAAATTTCAGCTCAAAAGCTTCTAAAACGAGGGAGTTATTGAATCTCAAAGTCAGACTTCCAATATTGAGTTTTGTGGCAATTTTTAGGAAATCTGAAGGACCGGTCAATCACCTTCATAGAAGCCGACCGACCGGTCAATAATTTGGTCGAATCTATAATATTTATTCTCGTTGATGATTGACCACCCCTATCAACCATGAATTTCTAGACAATCGAAACTCCTCGATTCTGGTCGATCTTCGCCTATGTTTCTCAGCACTTGATCGATCGCCTTACTGCTTCTTCACACCCGGTTGATCATCTTCATCAATTCTTCTAGTCTTCATCAACAAAGGTTGATCATACATCATCAACACTTCATCTCCCTTCAATATTTACAAGTTAATTCTATTACCTTCCGCTAGTGCATTTGTGGGTTTTTGCACTGAAGCAAAGAAGTCGAAGGTTGTAATTTTCAATTCATCAAAAGTTTTTTACAAAGTCCCTAAGCGAAGCATTAATACCCCACAAATTAGGATTACGTCCTAATTACGAAATACAAAGAATAGCACTTAAGGAAACACACGTGCGACTAGAAAAAATTCTAGTTGAAAACACTTAACACTATATTTAAAATTAATAAAAGTTAAAATAACATAACTACACATAAATTCTAAACAAAATGAGGTCTCATGGCTACGGCAAAAACTTGAGTTCAAACCCGAGGATCTTCTTTCAAACAGTGTAGTTTTCTCCTGATCAAAGAGTGCCTCTTCAATTGAACAGTTGGTTAAATTCATTAGCCTCCCATAAGTGCGCATGCTTGGCAAAATCATAAACATGGATGCGGATATTTTAAAATATCTTAAAGTAATACTTGTAAGATAAAGAGACAGCTAAAATTTTGTTAGCCTCCTTGCTGGTTGTAATGTGGATGGATCCGTTGCACATCACAAGTTCAACACCGAGATTCATTATGATTAACATTCCTCTATTTCAACCACTAAGGATATGGAACCAAAGTGAAAGGTTCCAATACAATGGATAAAAAACCTTTTTGGTAGATTGTAGAACAGATCTTGGCATTGTAAAACTTCAGCCCAATGGATGAATATTCACTTAATTTTGGATATCACTAAGATGAATATGTATAGAAGATGCCCTCCAAATTTGGTGGACAAATTCGTTCTGAAAATAGAGTTACACTCAAAAGGTTGCAAGTTGCTTGGAATAGAATTTGGGGTTTTGGATAGTTCTTTGAAGGGGATTTCAGGACTAATAAAAATGGAGTAAACGAACGAATTTGGATAGATAAATATTGTATGGATGAAAAAAGACGTCAACATTTCAGGGTCATAAATCAATCTTGAGAAGAAGATATACCCACATGGATGCAAGCTAGTCCGAAAAGATGCTAATCACAACCTTCGACTAAAATGGCTGCCTTCAAGGGAAAAGGAGCTCTCCAACCTATTGGTTTGTGAATTTCAATAGCTTTACTAGGGTTTCTCCTTGTAAGAACAAAGGAGAGAAAGTTGCAGCAAAGTATGATGCTTGACTCAACTCTCACGAAAAACCAAACATACAAACATTACTCAAATTAGTTGGAAACAATCCGATTGAGAAACAGGTCTTGCAAGAAGCAATATGGTTGTTTGGCTTGGAGAGAAATATTCATTCAAAACTCTTAGAAAGACACCATAAGAGGAGAATAAATACTCCCTTACAAATTAGGGTTGCCCTATAGAAAAAGGGTTCCTAAACTGACCCAAAATAACCAACATCACTCGACCTAAACAAACCATAGTTGAGTGACATTTTACAAACCAAAGTCCACTTGCAAATAAATACAAACATTAATCCAAATCCAATTTCATCAAAATAAAATAATCCAAATCTCATATTCATCAAAATAAACTAATCCAAAAGAGTGCTACCACCATCCTTGGATTGATCATAATGTTATCTTTCTTGTTACTTGAAGACCTCCTCAGCCAACATGGTTTGGGTTCCCACTTGAGAAGTGTTTTGGATATTCTTCTTCCTTAACATTTGATGACTCCACCAAGTGTTCTTACAACTTGTTCACTGTAAAATAAAGAGAATTGTATAATTTGCTTAGCCTCCTTGCTTGGGATCTAGTGACGGGTCCGTGTGGCACATCAACTAGGCACACCAAACTTGCTATCCACAAAATCTCCATCATAATTAAAGAAATCAACATCAACCACGTTATCAAAATTTTCATTCCAAAGTCCTAAATCAGTAACAAAATCATGAAGTTCTTTAATCCATCCAATTATGAGAATCCAAGCAATTAATGTATTTAAGGATATATACCTCTTCAACATAGCATCGACTAGTTTGTTTGTTTCTCCATTCTTGTATCTTAGGATGTAAAGAAAGACTTTAACGCTCTATTCCCCCTTCGCAATCCTTCTCAATGGCTATTCATGACTTACAAGATTTGCAAGCAGTAAATTTTTATTTTCATTGTATATGTCAAAGCATATTCAGTATTGATGCATTGGTTTGGAGTAAAAAGTTCCATTGAATTTTCCCAATGTTTTGGAACCACTTTCTTTTCTTCAATCTCTTTTGGAAGCCTCTTCAAAACTAATGGCTCTTTTTTAGTCATCACTAGATGCAAATTGCTCGACTCATTCTCCTTTTCTATATGTGTGTACGAAGACGAGTTGGTAAACTCCAAATTTAATATTGTGTTTGGTAAAACAACTTTTTCTTCACTTACTTCTTCTTTCACATTGATTCTTTTCAACTCCAAATTCAAAATAAATAGTGGACCTTCATGTGGATAGATAATCTAAGCCTCTAACTTCTCTTCTTCATTAGTTGATGCCAAATAGTCATCTTCACTCTCTATATGTTTGACTACACAGATTTTTCCTTCCAAATAAACTAACTCAACCATAGTGTAGCATCGTGAGTATAGATAAGTTCTTCTTCCAATTCTTCTTCATCTTCCTCCAAAGGGTTCTTCAACTATTCCATCATAACCTTGTGTCTATAAAGGTTGAGGGCATGCAATCCCTTGTTTTATTGAAAAGTTGTCAATTATTTGAACTAAATTTTGCAACGAAGCTTCTAATTCAATGAGTTGGGCTCGTCAACTTTGTGTAAGAGTGTATCCACTTCTATTCTTCACTTTTCAAAGGTTTGAGTTCAAGACACAAAGATTAAAGGAAGACAAACTCGGCTCTGATACCAAATGACGTGAAACGAAAATAAAAAAAAAGGTGTGATATTCTCAGATTGGTGCAGAAAATTCACAGTTTCTTGGATGAATTTCAACAACAATAAAAATAAGCCGAACAAGGAAGTTTGATGCACTTCAAGGATCGATTCCTAGAGTAGGAACTTCCTTAGAAAAGCTTGAGGATGAATCAACTCATGAAGATAAGGAAAAAACCAAAGCATGTGATCACTTGGGAATTCCATCAAACAACTGTGACTATAACTCCACCCGAGCCCTTGAATGCATCCGAACTACAATGCCTTTGAAGACATTTGAAGGCAAGGCATGTAACAACCCAACTTTTCTTACATTTGAAAACGTGTAAAATTTAAAACTTTTTCCTTTATAAAAGTAGCGGAAGACTTTTATTTGAAAAAGCAATACATAAAATAGAACCATTTAAAAATCATAAATAAAACCCTTTTACAAATCGCATTGAAAATAAATAAACTTCTTTTCTTTTACAATTTGAATACTTTACTAAACTCTTTAAAAAACATTTTCCTTTCTTTTATCCATTAGTCTTCCCAGCCACAAGATCTGCACGTGCAAATCCTTCATCAACTGCTCCTTAACCTGTTCTCCTGTTCTCATACATATAGCTACATCACAAGACTTAACTAATGAGTCTAAGATTCAGTAAGTGATATAAAATAAAACGTGAACATGCTATACAAACAATGCGGATGGGGATGACAGAATCCGCATCGAATCTGTCCAAATCTGGGGACTTTCAGACGAGTCCAGACGCAGGCGGATGAGATTGGACCTTATCCAAATTGACTCTGTACTGATTCTTAACACTTTCGGACGACTATCCAGACAAAGCAGACGCTAGAAACGTCGTCTGATTTGAATTTGTCCAAATTATGGACAGATTCATACAACACATACGAATGCCAAATGGCGTCCAAACGTCGATTTCGGACAGTACGGAACTGCTGGGGACGACATTTCTTGTTCGAAGCCAGAATCTGGCCGGTGAGATTTAGCCTTGTGGATGACATGCGGACGAGACCATGCATTCGCACTCGTCCGAAAGATCGCAGGATAGCAAAATTTTAGGGATATAAAAATCGACAACTTGTCATGTAGTCCATTAAGACTCGATCTCCAGCGAAGAAAAATAACCTAGATAGCGAGATTGTCTCCTCTAGCTACGGGTAGTCCAGCCATCATTCTTCCCCTCCCCTCCTTTCTTGTCATGATTTCCCCTACCCTAGTAAGCTCTCCTTTTTATGCTCAGTTTTCTTTCCCTCTCCTTTGCTTCTCTTGCTTGTTCTTCTCCCTTGGTGAGTAGCTCTCTCTTCCTTCTCTGTGAGCGTGGAGTGGTTAGGAATTGGAGATAGCAGTCCCAATTAGTTCTCTCATAGCTAAGGTAAGGAAATGGGTAGTCGTTGGCTTGAGGAAGCCCTACCCACAAGTATAATGTGTGTTGATTGTATTGGTTTTGCTTTGTTTTACTGTATTCCTTGGCTCTACTGTGTATCTTGCTGTCGTAGTTTAGTGTTAAGCTTTTTGTTTTCTGTAGTTACATTATCATAATTATTCACTGATGGAACTAAATAAGCTGTGAATATGGATTGGTGAATACTAAGTAAAGGAAAGCTAAACAAAAGGTAGTATAATCTCTGTGTTGTGAATATTTGTCCTTTACTGCTCCCTCCTGTACGTTTCTGTTTTATTTTGTTGAAGTATTCCTACCTGTGCTGTTGTTGCATTCCATTGATGTTCCATTATTATTTGATGTAGATACCTATTGTAGTTAAGCTTGTTAGTGTAATAGGTTGTTGCTGCTAAATGCAAGTCACTAGGTGATGTGGTAAAGGTTGATTTAGGAAAGTCATGATAAATGTTAAGGAGAAATGAAATAGGTTCAAAGCTTATATTCTGCAAATGTTTACTTCCTGCCTTTAATTTATAAACACTTCATCTGTTTTAATTTCGTTGCCGCTATGTGACTTTGACTCATGATAACTTGTTGTAAACTAACGAATGATAACTCAACTTGATTAAACTTGCACTGATTAAACCTATAAACATGCAATCCTCTACTCTCTACGCTGCTGTTACATATCCTTAATGCATGGTACCTCATTGTTAAACTACTAACAAAAACAAATCAGATAGTGTCTGCTGCGTTGGTGTCATATGTTGTTGTTGCGGCTGTCATATTGTCGTGGTGATCATTAACTTTTACACGTTCTTTATATTGTTGTCATTGTTCTTTTGTAAAGCTCGCTGTAAATATCATTGAAGCATAATAATTCATAAAAGTTGTTATTATTACCTGTTTGTTGTTGCTTTATCTAGCATAAAAAAAACCATTGTTCCTTTAAATATCAAGCATGTTAATCTATCACTTGTATAATCCTTAAGTTCTGATTTATTGTTAAGCATGCTATTTACTGTTCTCAACCTATCCATTTGCTGTTTATATACCCTTGAAAATGTTCATTGATTTGGTTGCGAAATTGTCAAGCACGTTAAACTGTATCAATTTTGTCAAGCATGCAGTCATTGATTCAAATTTCCTTTCAGGCACGATATTCAAATTTTGTGAAGTCTACCATTCTTATTATTAGTGTTTGATAGTATGTTCTGGATATGGTTTGTTAAATGTTTCCCTTATAGATTCATTATAGGTACATTATAATCATTCTCTTTGTGCAACTTTAATTCCACCGTTATTATTCATTGTTGTATTTTCCTGGAATGTATGTAGTGTAGTTGTCGTCATGCATCACATTAATAGAAACCATTAGGAGTGCCCCCTTTGGTGGTGGCGCTCAACCATGCATGAGTGAGAATAACTGACGAAAATGGGAAAAATTCTTAAGATAATAAAGGTTCCTGTGGTACTGGTAGCCTAGCCCGACACAGGAACTAGGAATAGAAAACGATGATAACGGGAGTTGGTGAGCAGATGGGTAGCATGTCTAATCTGCAACTAGCCGAAGCCCCTCCCTTTTAGGGTACAGGAGTTCTACTTGCAAGGAAAATGGTTGGTCCGATCACTATTCCATCACAAAGGAAATCCCTTAATCTCCAGCTCGATGTACGAGTAATTAAGGAATGAACGAACATAATAATAAGGATTGGTTTGGGTGGCCCCCATTCTATAATGGACTAAAAAGAGAGGCATAGTATAAGCATAAACCCCCATTTCCTTTACTGGGCCATTGGTTCACATCCTTACTTGGGGTGAAGGTAATGAAATGGTGATACTAGGAGTAGAAGAGGAGCCCCTCCCCGTGGAGCCTGCGGATTATCCGGCGGAGGCTAGGCAAGAGTAGACTGATGGCTTAAAGAAAGAAGACTACCATTTTGTAAGGGTTAAACTGTAAACATGTTTTGTAAAGATATTAACTATGACTTTAACTTGTATGTTTGAACTTGTAACAGATTAACCCTAAACTTTAAGAATGTTGATTTAGATTTTCGTCTCGAACTATGTTTTAATTAAATTGTTTTCAAATCCGTTTCCGCTATACTTTCCAAAATGAATCAAGGATTTAATCTCTTATGATTTAAACGAGTTCAAGAAAATGTAGTTACGATCGGGATTTAGAAAGGAAACTCTAATCAAAAGCGGTTTAAATAAAGGTTTTAACGAAAGTAATGTTTTTAAATTTTTAACTCGCTTTTCCTTAAAATTAAAAGGAAGGATAAAAACCCAGGTCATTACAAAAGTCCACGATTACAAAACGTTTACTAAATTCAAAAGAAGATGATAATTATCCCAAATACCCAACATCCTGTGAGCCACAACCAACAGGTCAACTCGGCTGATAACCCAAGGGATCATCCTAAAATGCCTCCTCCTCAACTGGTATATCACAAACATCATAATGATCACCTACATCACGGGGAAAATAATGACCCTAAAGCCCAGCAATGATTAGAATGAAATGCAATGTAAATACTCATACATGGTCATACGATGCACTATAGAAAAGAACCTTATCTTTTCTATTAAACTAAGAGTCGAATACGTCCTATGGTCATGCGACTATCCGTCACTCCGGCGAGGAGATACATCCTATGGCATCACCATCATGACCGTCACCGCACTTTTTTGTTGAAGACATTGAGAATTTCAGTACAAGGGAGAGGATATATCCTATGGTCCATATGGTTAATTGTCACTCCAATGGGGATATACATCCTATGGTGTCCCCACCGATAGATCGTCACCACTCCTCCCGAACCCCACACGCCTATTTACATAATTTATGCATGACATGAAATATGTTGGCAAATTCATAAGTCCTAAGTATGATGCATGAATGTCACGTACAATTTACAATAATACATATACAAGGGGAACACAACATTTGTCAATAATACATGGAGAGTAATTAAAAAGTCGAGAGAGACCAACAATCAAGCTAAACAATTTCTGGCAGTGAGAAAATCTGAAATCTACAAGGAGCAAATTATGTGTGTTGTTTGGTAGAGAACAAAGCCACTAATAACCTCAACTTTTTACTATTATTAACAGGGAAATAACATGTGAGTTCATAGGTTCAAATCATGCTTAACTCAAGAAATTACAGGTTCATTTCAGGATTAATTCAAACATTCTCAGGTTCCCTTCACACAAGTTCCTTTCATGCTTAACTCCAACCATTAGTTCACAGGTTAATTTCATAATGCCCAACATTTTATAGAACAGTGAAATAGCTATCTAAGCAAGCTTTAACCTTAACAGTTCATAATATCAAGTCCGAGCAATATGTAAATCTTCAACAAAGACAATATTTTACTATAACAAACCTGCGAGCAAGGATCATCTCTAATTATCTTTATTAATATAACAGTAATGATTTCTATCAGTCATCAACAGGATTCACAGGTTCATAACCACAGTTTCACACTTCACAGTCAACTAACTGAAGAAAATACTCAACATTAATAGTAAGCAATCCGCATTTCATAGTGACTAAATCCATTCAGTGTTCAATATCAAAACAACAAACAACCCGTGATGTATGGCCTCCTCTGGCCAACTACATCCTAATCCTTACCTTAATGTAAATCCATAGTAGCTCACTTCATAGTCACGACAATTTACCATTGTAGCAATGTACGGAGCACCAACACTGAGAATACCAACAGAAGTTCACCTCTCTACTCACAACTCACAGAATAGTTTCACACACATACGCAGAATAGAAGGAAACACTCTCACCTTTTCTCTTTAGTCACAGCTCACACCAGGCAGATTTCACAGTCGTCACCCATGCCTTCACTTATAGATGAGGGAGAGAGAAAGAGCTGGGAACAGACTTTTGAAGAGGCCAGGATGGAAATGACGATCACCTGATTCAAGGGAGATGGTCCAATGCATAACCTCCATGTGGTAGATTGAACGTGCAGGGATAGGCAAAACAATCTCCTCAAGGAGGAAGAAGTGTTGTAGGGGAGAGATAAGGATCGAAGGGGGAGAAGAGTATGTCTGACAGAAACAGGTTTCTTGCCCTAAATTGGATTTTCGTAAAACATGAAGCCCTATATTTCCACCTCAACGTCCGTCAATCTCTTCGTTGTAAGGGACGTCCTTTCTACAACAAGGAGCGTCTGTTGCCTTCATCATTTAGACGTCCGTCATTCCAAACAAGATGCCTGTTAGTTTCTTTGCCATGAAGGACGTCCGTTCTTTAATGAGGGACATCTATTTCCCAATGAGGGACGTCCGATTCTCAAACGACTTCCATTCTTTACTCCAAACTATGCCATCCCACTACTTACAAACGTCCGTCTTCACAAGGGACGTCCATTTCGCACCAAACGACGCCGTCCCACTAACATACCCATATCCATTTTCACAAGGGACATCCATTTCGCACCAAATAACACTGTCCCATTTACATTGCAACGTCCGCCATCCATAAGAACATCCGCCAAAATAAAAGGACGTTCATTTCCACAAAACGGATGTAACGACCCAAATTTTCGTAATTCCTTGAAAATATAAGAAATTTAAAATTTTCAAAAGTCTCATTTTTAAAACAAAATCAAAGTGTGATCCTAAAACCAGATCGCTACTATCCCTTCTTTAAACTCGTTGTGAAAATCAAATGAAATGCGAAAGCATTTTAAAAAGCATTTATTTCAAACATTGTAGAAGCGTAAATAATTTACTAAAAAAAATAAACAATAAATTATAATTTAATTACAACCGTGCTCGCTTTACTATCGTTATGCCTGCTAGCCCCTACCTCGGTCGTGCAAATCCTTCATCTCTGCTTTATTATCTGTTCTTTTTCTGTTCATTATTTTTGCATACCAGTACCTGCACCACAAGTAAACTGTAAGCCCAAAGGCTTAGTAAGGAAAAAGATTTTAATGCAACGTGATATGCCTCTTTGTAGTCCTTTTTTGGAATGGGGCCACGAAAACCAATCCTTTCATTAAGCCATTCGTTTGATACTCGTACATCGAGTGGAAGATTAGAGGATTGCCTCTGGAATGGAATAGTGGATCGGATCTAACCTTTTACTTACAACTAGAACTCTCGTACCCTACTAGGGAAGGGCTTCAGCTAGTTTCAGACTAGACCTACTACCCATCCGGCCTCCAACTCTCCATTTCCTTCATTTTCTTTAACATTTAACCTCACATAATGCATGTGTGAGTACCACCACCAAGGTGGCACTCCCTATTAGTTTCTATTAACATGATGCATGACCATACATTCTCAATCTAACATATGCATGATGCTTTATAACATAACATTATTAATAATTGAAGTGCACATTGCATTGAAAGTAATTGTAATTGAAATTGCGCACATAAGGAATAACATGAATTGAAAGTGCACACAAGGATAAGTAATAACAATGGAACACCATATGAAGGAGCAATTATATAACTAATTAAGCAACGCGGGACATGCTGGGATATGCAAATCACAATAGTAAGCAAAACAGAAATTGGAACACATTATTGATTAACATGCTAGTTATCCTAGTTCGTTTATATGCTCGGATATAACTACATTTATCATTCTAGTTAGATATCCTAATTAATTTGCATGCTCAAGAATGAATTACGATTATTAATCTAGTTGGTTATCCTAATTAATTTAATGAATTAGGATTATTATCCTAGATGATTTAAACATGCTTTTATTATACCCCATTAAACGTGCTTCTAATAGTTAATGGATTTAACATGCATAACTATTAAATAACATGCTTCCATTGTTCTAAGTTATTCTAAGTTAAGTTAAATAACATGCTTGCATTATTCTAAGTTATTCTAAGTTAAGTTAAATAACATGCTTCCATTATTCAAATAAATCATATACTCAAGTAAGATACAATTAAGTTATCTACCATTATTATCTAAATTAATTAAGAGGCTTGAGTTTAGTTAATTGATTAAACATGCTCAATTCCTATCTAAATTAATTAACATGCTTGATTGTAGTTAATTATTGTAGTTAATTATTCCAGTTAATTAAACATGCTCAATTCCTAATTAAGTTAATTTCGTGAGTTAATTGGCAAGCTCAAGTCTAATTAATTACTTTAGTTAGTTACCCTAGTTAACTATCATGCTGCTAATTAATTTATAGATGTTATGCTAGTTAGTTAATTTAAACATGTTGGTTAATCAATCTAAACATACTAGTTAATTAATTAAACATGCTAGTAGTTACTTATTAGTCAATTTACATGCTCAAGAAATAACAACACTTACCTAAGTATATTCTAATTAATTATTGCTACTTAGTTAATTAGTCAAGTTAATTAGTTCACATGTTTAGACTAATCAAATTATTTACATGCTTAGATTAACTAAATTGGTTAACATGCTCAATTGACAATTAACTAAATTGATTAGCAAATAAACATGTTAGATTAATGAAGTAATGGCAACACCACAATAGTGAAGGAAATAACAGCTTATAGCTAACATTTTTAACAGAATAACTAGACCGAAATTAAACAGAGAACAAGTAAAAATAATAACTTCAGACTTAACTCGTTCATCTAAGCATTTCTCATTCATCTAAGCATTACTCATTCATTCATTGTCTAAGCAGTTGTAACAGAACTAATAACAAGAGCAAAGTGAAAGATAAAGACATGGTAAAGGAAATCTACGGACCATAACAGGGAATTATCACGTAGCAACAATAATCTACGCTATCCACAACAAAGAGACCCACTAACAAACGAGGGAAATTATTTACAGAGCATCAATCATAGAGATAGCAACACAAGAACAGAAGTAGAATCAAGGAATACCATAGAGCATTTAAAATCTACCACTCACGCACACCCACTTGTGGTGTAGGGCCTCACAAGCCACGACACTCTTAATACCTTATCTCGAAGCGATAATGCATAATAGCACTTAACCTTCATTAGTATTCTTTTCCGATACCTTCATGATTAAAACATTTACGTATTAATCATCACAACCTATTAATTTCATTCTTTTTCCTATCCTTAGTTACATAGAAATTCTAGGGATCCATTACCGTCTAAAATGAAACCTATTGTATCCAATCAATTAATCCAATATGCATTTATCCAATGAATGACTGAGTCCAAAACAACAGAGCACTGACCATAGAAATTCCATCTCTCATTCCCCTTTTTTTTTCTTTAGTCCATAAGCATCAGTTTAACATTTCCTACTTCCTATACACTTAACATGCTTTAAATCAATAACAACACAGAATATATCCTTTCCCAAATAGAATCAGATAACCCAATGGAAGCAACAACAAATCAACAACCCATTCACATAATCAAAAGTAGAAACCCAACAGATTAATTCATCAATTAACTCAGAAATCCTTAACTCAACAATTAGTAAATAAAAACCAATAACCAAAACAGTCGAGAAGACATCATTACCAGCATGCAGGGAAGCACTCGCCCCACTGCACCCTCCATGGAGCTCCTCGCCTCCTGGAGCTCACTGTTTTCTTCTGCCTTCCTCCTTCCTCAGCTCAACCTCTAGAGAGCAAATTATGCTCTCTGCCCAGCGCACCCGAAGCACTCTGCCAATCCCTCCATCCTTCATTGCATTTCTACGTCTTCTAGAGGGTGCCCATCACCCTACCTCTGCTACAAGTCGTGCCTCGCCATGCCACCGCCATTCCTCCTTGTCCACACTGTTGGTTCCAGCAGAGCAGAACCAGGGAAAAAAACCAGTTCTGCATTGAAGAACCAACAGGCTGGACAATGGCCTTCGGCTGGTCCAGCACGAACTGCCTGGCCACCCTCACGACCATAGGCGGGGATCCGCCGACTCACCGGCCAATCCTGACGCTCAGAGCCAAGCACCACGCTAGCGTCAATCCATCACGCCGTTGCAGATCAATCGCCACCAAGCATCGCCAATCACTGGATGCTGCACCGACAACCCGAGCAATAGACGCCCCGCGACCCAACGCCTGAAATCGCACGATGCCAGCTTCTCGCCGGACCACATCATCCACCGTAAAGGAGCTCCTGCGGCCAAGCTCGAGCCTTTGCCTCTTCTCCCTCGCGTCTTCGTTCTCCTTTCATCTCCCTGCTCTCTCTCAGTTTTCCCTCTCTCTCGTCTGTTCTCTCTCAGCGAATGGCCGAAGGCCATTTGTCTTCACCCAAACCGGTTCATTGCCTAAACTGGTCCAACTCACCCCCCTCTTACGATTTCTTCTTTAATTAATCCACTTAATTTCTAATCTCATTCGAATTTAATCTTTCACTAATTCTTCCCTTAATTTAAAATAAATCTAATTAATCCTTAATGTAAAACAATTATAACTAATCCCAAACATTATAATTTAAATTCAATAAATTAATATTTATTTTAATTACAATAATTTCCATTTAATCTTAATAAATGGAAATCTTATGAATACGTCCTTGCTAATACCCCGATATAAAAAGTCAGGGTGTTACAACGGATGTCTATCCCTCTATAAAGGACATCCGTTATCACTCCACTTTGAACATCTGTCTTTCCATAGCGATGTCTACCTTTGCCAAGGGCATCCATCGACCCTCACACAATAAAGGACGTCCGTCCCACTACAAGGGATGCTCATTACACTAAAACGGACATCCATCCCACTACAATGGACGTCCATCATTCCCATTTTTCCTTAGTTTTCCATTTATTGTTAACTCTTTTAGCGTTTGATAATTGCACTAATGCCATTATCATCACTTAATTCCCAATACCCCAAAATCATCAATTAAATAAATTTTCAAATAATCCTATTGCATCCCACTAATTTCCCTAATGAGTACAGCACATATCTTTTTTCAAAATACTTGTTAATTTAATAAAATCTTTTACATAATACATTGAGGATTAATCCGGGCATTACAAAAAGTTCCGATGACTCAAGCCTCCTTATTTTGATGGAAATATTTCCAATGTCATGGGCGCTGAGGAATGGATATGGACTCTTGAGGACATGTTTGAGTACTCTATGATACGAGCAGATGAGAAAGTGACATGTGTTGCTTACTTGTTAGTCCAAGATGCACAATTTTTGTGGGATTCAGTTAAGGTGACACAAAATGTCCAAGCTCTCACCGGGATAATTTCAAGGAGCTATTTTATCACAAATATTTCAATTATACGATCCAAAATCAGAGACCAGTGGAGTTTATGTGATTACTCCAGATGGGGACAGTATCCGAATACATTAGGCAGTTTGAAGCATTGTCTACATTTGCTCCACATTTGGTAGCAGATAACGAGCACAAAGTCGATCACTTCATCCAAGGGCTTAAGATGGAGATGATGAGGGGAGTTAGAATATCTGGAATTTGAGTTGTTTCCTATGCTCAGATAGTGGCGAAGGCCCTCGATATGGAGGACGTGGAGTCAATGGCAGCAGAACAATGGGAAATAAACTAGAGGGTCTAGAAGAATAGTCAGAACCAACAACAACGGGGTGTTTCGCAACAGGGAAGAGACAAGCGCCCTATGGCTAAAACAACTACTACTCCTTTTAGGCAATGATGAAAGTGTAAGAAGAATCATCCCGAAGAGTATAGAGTAGGCATGAGAGTTTGCTATAAGTGTGGAAAGCCTGGGCACGTGGCAAGATATTTTCCAACTTTGGCGCAAGGACTAGAAGGGGTGGTTCCACTGGTTTTCTCATTATACGGGAATGACAGAAAGGAGGATCTATCGGCAGTTGTATCAGGTACACAGAATATTTTGAAGTAATCATACATGTGTTTTAATATGATATTGGAATATTCTTTCATAGCATTAGAATTTTCTGCATTTAAAATAAATAAATTTTCTAAATATCCTATGTACTATCTATGTTAATAATATTACTACACATGCCTTATTTGATACTGGATCTACCCAGTAGTTCATTTCAACTGAATTTTGTAAGAGCAAATTGTCTCCCTGATCTTATGAAGAGTGAGTATAGGGTGCTTCTGTAACATCTCGTAACTTTTTACCGCATAAAAATTTTTGATCTTTTAAAAAATTTGCGTGAGTACCAGAGTAGCAAACAGCGGAACCTTTAACAATATAAAATATAACAAACTTAGTAGTTTAACAGCCATTTAGGCAAACATTGTTAAAACATTAACTTAAAATAATTTAAGACCAATAAACACTTGAAAGTATTTTGAAACTCTTAAAATAATTAAATACGCTTATTCCATATCCGTGAGGCATAACCCCTAAGGTCAACGTCGCCAACAACAGAAACGCCCAACTCGACAATACTCCATCAGCTGCATTCTTTATATGCTTTATCCAATCATTGGCTCCTTACCTACATCACAGGACCTAACTATCAGCTTAAAGCTGAGTTAGTGGTATAAACATAAAATATGAAACACACATGCAACTTATTAAGTTCATATATAATTTTCTGTTTTGGTTATCTTCTACTTATTTGGTTTTTACTATAATTTCTTGTGTTTCTGTATCAAGTGTAACCAACTGGACCACAGAAACAACTATTTACTTATTATTGGTTTTTGTGTCGAGCGTAACCAACAAGACCACAAAAATAGTTATTTACATTTATTCTGTATAATTCTATTACTGTAACATTTTCATTTAGTTTCAGTTACCCATACTAGTGTTAGAGATGTCAACTTAACAAGATAAAGTGGTTTATGCACAAGGTGGCAATCACGTTGCACACACCTAAGCGACCAACTAAACAACTCACATCTCTAAACACCTATTTACGTTTATTCATTTTCGTATATTTTAGGATTCAAAATCTTAACGTTGTTGTGAGCATACAATTCTACCTTATGTGAAACGTGTTCATTTACCGTATCCTCAAAAAGTGAATGATTCCTAACTAAGGAACTAAACTTAAATCTAATTAACATACAATTCAAACAATCAATCAGCAGTACATCTCCTAAATAATAACATAACCTACTCATATAGTAAATACAGGCATCAAACAATCCTAATTCTCATGATATAGGCTCTATCGGACAAAAGACATGCAGTACCACTTACCTGGAGTCGTTAGCTTTAAAGGGTTACCACTTAAAGTTTCTTCTCTTCAATACCTATTCAAAATCATATTCATATTTACTTATTAATAATAATTCTTTGAAACTATCATCAATCTTAAGGTTACATGTCCCCAACTCTTCAAGAAATATTGTTCTAATACTCAATAGCGACTAAGATAACAATATAATTTAATAACAGGACATGCCTATTCCAACTCTTTCCTTATAATGTCCATCCAAATAGTGTACAACTAAGACTTATTAACCCTAACCATATTCTCAATTTATTATAATAAACACAAATAAATATATAATAACCAAATCCCTTATATCATCCCAATGACTGAGTGTGAATACTTGATGGTACCCATATATTAATAATAGTGGTTAGATCTAAACAGAGTATCTCATCCAACGACAATAAACCAAGTATATTTAACTCATCTTCATGCTTTATTCACAGTATTCATCAAGATAATACAACACAATTTATCCAAGATGGATCAGAACAATATATCCAACATTATCACTCGGTAGAAACCAACATCTTATATACTTCTCATGTTGATACTAAATTGAAAAAATATAAAAATTCATGCTCACCAAGCAATAACCAAAATACAAGAACACATACCTCTAGAATTCCATCACGATTATCTCCCTCGGTCTCACCTACTGTCCAAACAACATAACTTTCCCTTATTCAGAATTCCAGAACCTCACACTCTATAAACTCCAGAAGCACAAACAGAGAGACAGAAGCTTAATTCCAAAAGACAGAAAGATGAAACTCCTTCTTTCCTCATGTTCTCATTTCTTCCATAACCCTCTTGGCTCACTATCTCTCTCACTGAACTATTTCTCTATTTCTCAAAACTTACAGACTCTCACTAAAAACCTCTAGAACTTCCTCACAATCTCTTTCTCAAAATCACAGAAGCATCACACTCAGCAAAAGCTCCAGAACCTCACTGCCATTTCTCTCAACTTCTCATAGTGTCCCACAAAGTTCACACAAGAACCCTCATGACTTTCACCCTCTCACCAAATCCTTTCACTACTTCTCACACAAAATCACAAAACACAACAGCACAACTTCTCTCAAAATTTCTCTAGAGTTTCCCCATGGTTTTCTTCTCTACAACCATTATGCACTCACACATCACTATTTATAGGTCGTATCTCACAACTCTTCAATGTCCATTGGAGGTGAAGTGCCAAGGAAGGCAACCCTTCATCATCCAGACATGTCCAACATCCAACCTAGAAGCTTCTAGGCGACGGCGTCTCCATTCCAGGCGACTGTCCATTTCACCGGTCTATCGGTTCCCCTTCATATGATCAACCATCATTCCCATTGTTCAACTGTAGATTTCATTGCTCAAGACTACCGATCGATGACACTGGATGATCGACGCTTTAGACGAACAGCCGGCAAATCGTGTGCCATATTTTTTCTTTATAATATATATATATATATACACACACACACACACATTGTATAACATTATACTATATATATATATACACATTGTTTAACATTATACATTATAACATAACGTGATGTCTTAATTGTAATTGTAATATCATCCACGCAACTTTATCTTCTCTAATCCAGTATGCACTAAATCCATATATATATACACATGAACATTATATATATATCATCCAAACTATCTTTAAACTTATACTATACGTTCCTCTATTCTTCCTTCACTTTATTCTTTACTAAACCCAATATACCCAATAATCTTATTATCCAAACCTCAATCTTTCTATACTTTCGTGTATAATTCAAATTTCCACTTTATTCTAAACCTAATATATTCATGAATATTATCAACTTTCAACAACTCAGGTACTTATAGTTCACTATTCCAAATACATTTTCCCCTGACCAACACTAAATTCAATATACTCTTAAATGTTAATAGCCTTATCTCGGGTATTGTAATTCACTATTTTCCAAATGTATTTTCCCCTGACCAATATTTTAAATAATCCAAGTAAATTCCAATAAATCCAATAAATCCTTAATTGTCCTCCTAAACTTAACATTAATATAATACGGGATTTCATAATTCACTTCCTCCAAATATTTTTCTCTTGATCACACCTTAATCATCCATTTTTGCTCCAACTACCCCAAAATTATAACTTAAATCGTATGCATAGCATAACAAAAATTTGGGATATTACAACTTCTATCTTCAGGAGATTATCTGACCACTAGTGGCATTCTTGAAGCATATGCAGTTAATATAAATGATCGCGTATTCCATGCCGATCTAATTGCTATGGACATGAAGGGGTATGACATTATCTTGGGCATGGATTGGCTATCCCAACATCACACAATTATCAATTGTAGGAGAGGGAAGTCTGCTTCTACCTTATCGATGGTGAACCATATATTTTGAAAGGAATTAAGGAAAGGGATAAGTTTGCGGTTATTTATGCACTTAAGGTAGATCGAATACTAAAAAGTGGATGTGGAGGCTTTTTGGTAAATGTAATGGACAACACAGTTGTGTCAAGGGTGAAGATAGGGGATGTTACGGTGGTTTGAGACTTTCTGGGAGTTTTCTTAGATGATCTTCCTGGGTTTTCGCCTCACAAGGAAATTGAATTTGCAATCGATTTGCATCCTAGCACAGATCCCATCTCGAAGAATTCGTACAGAATGATGCCAGCACAATTGCACGAATTAAAGATTTAGCTAAAAGAGTTAATCAACAAAGGATTTATCCATCCAAGCTTCTCACCTTGGGGAGAGTTAGTTTTGTTTGTAAAAAGAAGGTTTGATTGTTAAGGATGTGCATAGACTACTGGGAGTTGAACAAAGTTACGATCAAGAACATATACCCTTTGCCCCTAATTGATGATCTATTTGACCAATTGCAAGGTGCTTGCATATTTTCAAAGATTGACCTTCATTCAAGATATTATCAGTTGAAGGTTAAGCTGAATGATTTACCCAAGATGAAATTTTAAACAAGGTATAGGCATTACGAATTTCTTGTGATGTCGTTTGGATTCACCAATGCTCTAGCAGCGTTTATGGATTTGATGAACCAGACCTTCAAGGATTATCTTCACAAGTTTGATATTGTCTTCATCGACGACATTTTGATCTATACTCGATTAGAGGAAGAATATTGTAAGCATCTGAAGATTGCCTTGTCTATTTTGGAGCGGCACCAACTTTATGCAAAATTCTTGAAATGCGAATTCTAGTTAAATGAAGTCAGCTTCTTATGCCATGTGATTTTTAAGAATGGTATTCAGTAGACCTAGTGAAAATTCAAGCGATTGTCGATTGAACACAACCGAAGAGCGTGAGTCATGTGAGAAGTTTTCTCGGACATGCAGGATACTACCAACAGTTCATCAGTGGATTTTCAAAAATTACGTTGCCTCTCACTAGCATGACAAATTAGAATGTAAGATTCAGGTGGTTAGATAAATGTGAAAAGAGTTTTCAAGAGTTGAACCACCAGTTGATGACAACATCTGTCTTGGCCTTACTAGAAGATGAAGTCAATTTTTTGTATCTATTGTGATGCATCCAAAAGCAGATTGGTGGCGTACTCATGCAGAATGGAAAAGTAATTGCGTATGCTTCAAGACAGCTCAAATCACATGAGGCAAACTATCCCACTCATGATCTGGAACTCATTGCTGTGGTATTTATGCTCACAATATGGAGGCATTATTTATATGAGCGATAATGTGAGATTTACACGAACTATAAAAGCTTGTAGCATATTTTTACGCAAAAGAGCTGAACATTAGATAACGACAATGGTTAGAGTTTGTAAAGGACTATGACTATGAGATCAAATATCATCCCAAAAAAGTGAATGTTGTAGCAGACGCTCTAAGTTGGTGGGTGGCCCACATGAGTATAGTATGCGAAGAAATGCTTATAGGACTATAGAAGGATATTCAAGAGCTAGATGTACAGATGGTTCATATGCAGCTAACTACTCTTTTGTCAACATTAGCACTGACGCCTTCTAAACTTGAGAGAATTAAAGAAGCCCAACAGAAAGACGCCCAATGTGAGGACTTTAAGCTAAATCTGACTCTGGCAAAGTTTCAGGACTATTCTATATCTGCTGACGGAATCATGAAGTATAAGAATAGATGGTATGTGCCTGTTGAATCACTATTATGGTTGACAATCTTAAGAGAACCCCATCCTTCGAATTTTTTCCATCCCGGGTGTAACAAGATGTACAAAGACCTCAAGGTGCACTATTTCTAGCATGTAATGAAGTATGATATTGCTCAATATGTAGCATTGTGCCAGGTATGTAAAAAATTAAAAGCAGAACATTAAAGGCTTGGTGGAATGCTTCAACCAATGCCAATACTAAAGTGGAAATGGAGCATATCACCATGGATTTTGTTACTGGATTAGCCAAGACTGCGAAAGGGCATGAGGTGATTTGGGTGATTGTTGATAGACTAACCAAAGTCGCCCACTTCTTACCAATGAAAATAACGTACAAGATGAATTAATTTGTAGATCTATATTTTAAGGAGATAGTACGATTGCTTGGTGTTCCAGTCTCCATTGAATTTAATCGGGATCCACGGTTCACTTCTACATTCTGGAAGAGTTTAAATAAGGCCATGGGCATATAATTGAAGTTCACCACCGCCTTTCATCCACATGCCGATGGCTAGAGTGAACAAAAAATTCAAATCCTGAAAGATATTGATGTGCCCCGAGGACCCGTCACTTGAGCCCGAGCCAAGGGCTCCTTTATTTTCTAACTTTTTATTTATTTTGTAGGTTTTTGAATCCAAATAAACAAGGAGGAGTGGGCATTTGGACTAATGGAGATCTTGAATTCTTTTGGAGGAAATTGTGGGTTTTCCAATTCCGCCTAAAATCTGACCCTCGGCTATTCAAGGGCAATTTGGACCATTAAGAAGACTTCCTTTCCATTTTGGTTCTTCATACCAAATGTAGCCAACGTCCATAGCTTTCCAAAAAGCTATTGGACGTTATATTTGGTTATTTTTTACTATGTCAAATATTTATTTTACAGAGACTAATTTCCCAAACTCGGACTTATTGTTTATGTTTTATTATTTAGGGTTATTTTAGTAATTTTCTGCTAGGGTATTTTGGTCTTTGACCTATTTTGTAAACCCTAGGGTTTAATACCCCTTCTTGCTGATGAAAGACCAATTTTTGGAAGAATAGAAAATTGAAGAGTGAAGACTCCTCCTTGCCGCGGCCAAGCTTCCCTTCCTAGTGCCGATTCCTCCATCCCATTGCAAGGGTCCTCTTGAAGTTTCTCATCCTTGCTACCTTGGGTTATTGCCTCTTCCAATCTTCCTTTTCAAGGTGTGATTTTGGTGTGGAGGTAAGAGAACTATCCCCCATTGGAGATAGTTGGTTTCGGCCAACCAAAGAAACGCCCTCTCACTTTAGGAGGTGCTGCAACTCCTTTGCGTTTTCCTACTTATTTTGGTGTTACTCTTAAGTTTCCTTTTTACTGGTTGGATTGTTTATGAAATGGAGGGTTGAAATATGTTAGTTGCTGCAAAGTTTCTTTGAAAGTTTTATGAATAAAAGTGACATTTTCGGAACCTTGTGAGCTGCAGAATCTGTGAATTTTTGTTAACTGAATTTCTTGCTGATTGTAGCCCCTGTTTGGACCCCTTATTGTAAGCGTCTCTATTCGAGGCCTTCTAATGAATTTTCCAAGATTAAGTTAGGAATCTAATCTCGTTGATTTGAGCCTTATTCGTTACTGGTAGCTCAAGTTATAGCATTTTAATTCGGAACTGTAAAATCTATCTGTTTGGAACAGTTTTTCAGGGAATTTTGAATCGGATAGATCTTCGACTCTAGAACGAATTTTGGCCTGGGATTTTGACACAATCTTCGTCTCTATATTGAGTTTATACCCTCCAAACTACAGCTCTAAATCAGTTATAGAATTGGAGTTCTAATTGTTTGATTATTGCTGGACGGTTATTGTTGTTTGTTGGAGCAGATTTCCATTAAGGTTTCCAAGTGTTTCTTGGAACCTGTCAGATATGTTGCACGCTTGCGTGCTTGAGTTTCAAATCAGATGGGAAAAGATGGTATCCTTGGTGGAATTTTCCTATAATAACAATTTCCAAGCGACTATTGGAATGGCACCTTATGATGCATTATATAGCAGGAAGTGTAGATCCCTATTTTATTGGAGTGAAGCAGGAGAAGGTGAGTTTTGTGGCCCAGATATGATACACATACCACTGAATCAGTTGCAATTTTCCATCAAAGAATGTTGGCTGCCCAATATCGCCAGAAAAGCTACCCTAATCACCAACTGCAAGACTTGGAATTCAATGAAGGTGACTTAATGTTCCTAAAAATATCACCTTTCAAGGGAGTCATGTGATTCAGAAAGAAAGGGAAGCCAAGTCCAAGGTATGTTGGTCCCTTTACAATCATGAAGAAAATTGGGAAGATTTCGTATCAGTTGCAACTGCCAGCTTCCATGGAGGGTGTACATAATGTATTTCATGTATCATTGCTGAGGAAATGCATCAGAGATCCAATTCAGATAGTACCTTCTCCTAATGAAGTTCAAGTGGAAGTTTAGCCAAACTTAAGTTATGAAGAAAGACCAATTCAAATTCTAGACTCAAGAGTAAAAGAACTTAGACACAAGCAAATCCCACTAGTAAAGGTGTTATGGCCAAATCATTCAGCGGAGTAAGCTACGTGGAAAAGAAAAAAGGACATGGAAGACAAGTATATGAAGTTATTTCGTTAACTAAATTTTAAGGAAAAAATTTTATTAAGGGTGGGAGATTGTAATGCCTGGAAAAATTTTCCTGCATGTAAAACATTGATTTTTGTATAATGTAAGGATCGGTCACAATGAAATTAGAAAATTATTGATATTATTGAGGATGACAGGGTTATTGATGTTTAAGGATAAATTCGTTGATAATGGTATTAGTATAATTAATTATATGTTGAATGAATTATCAATATAAGGAGATCTTGTGTTAAAATTTAGTGGAGCGACGTCGTTTGGAACAAAGAAGGAAACTATTTTAGACAGGGAAAAGACATCTGAAACTAGCGTAAGGAAGAATGGAACATCTTTCATGGAAAACATACGTCCCTCATAGTGAAGATGGATGCCCCTTTGTGTTGACGGACATTCAAAATAAAGGGTGATCTTGCTTTCGAATTGGTGGAATGACATTGTTTAGGTTATGACGGACGTCCCTCAGGAGAAAATGGACGTCCGTTATTGAATATGGAAAATGGGCAGCGTCGTTTGTTAAGAGTAAGTTGAAAACAACATCATTTTGATGCAAGGGACATCCCTAATGGATAAAGGACATCCAAAATAGAAGTGACGGGAATGACGTTAAGGTTTAAGTGGGACGGTGTCGTTTGGATCAAAGGAAGGAAAGGCTTATTGAAGAACGGACATCCCTTATGGAAAACGGATGTCCTTCATAGCGAATTTCACATTTAATTTTTGGGAGCGGCAAATTACGGCGGTTATGCAATCTTTCAAAAGGGAACTGCTCCCTTTCGGCAAGTGTTTTGGCTTTCCTTATGTGATCATTTCGGCATTACGATTTCATAATCCTCTTTAAACAATAAACTGGTACATGTGGCATTTGGATGTGGTGCCACCTAGGAGTTGTTGGCCAATGACAAGGCCATTGAAACGTCTGAAGGAGATTTCTCTATTTATTAAAATGAAGATAGAAGCAAAGGGACAACATTCTGAGTTTTGTTATTGAGAAAAAAAAGAGTGAGAGAGAGAAAGGTATAAAGAAAGTTGAAAAGAGAAGGAAAGGTCGTTGCTTTTAGCATGAAGGGAAGTGTACAGGTATAAGGAATTGTCAAGTGAGGTAAGAAATAGGATGTGTGGCCAGTGGAGACCTACATCACAGGAATTGTTTATTGAATTGTTGAATGATTTGTTACTGACATTTCCTATTGAATTGAGAAATTGGATTCATGTATGAATTTGGTTACTCATTGTTGTGCTGTTAGATGAAATAGCTACTATCAATTACATGTATGTAGGATTGAGAAGCTAGATAGTGTACTATGATTTATTCAAGACTTGATTATGGTTAAATATTGCCTCTATTACTTTTTTGGAAGCATGGTTATGTCTATTGCTAGATGATTTTAGATTTTATTAATTAGAGTTTGATGGAGAAGTAGGAAAATGCCCTGTGAATTGTTGTTAACCGTGAGGTCTGAATAATGATTAATTGTTGTATTATTTTGCTGTTTTTGAATTAATTTCTCATATTGAATAATGCCCTCTACTTTATTGTTGGTTCTATAAATGCAGTTGTCTTGGAATCTACTTCTGAGTTTGGATTACATTCCTGTTAATATTGGCTAATCCGAGGTTCATGATTTGCTCTTTGTTAATAATTGCATATTTTATTCTGATAGTATGCTTTAATTTTTGTTGCTCAAATCACTGTTGTAATGTTATGTTCCCTGTTGTGAATTTCATATATCGTTGTGAACTGAATATGACATGACATACATGAATCACACTTAGGATTTATGAAAATGTTGACATATGCATGGCATGTTAGTGAAATGAATGAATAAATGTAAATAGGCGTGTGGGGTTTCGACAGAATAAGTGACAGTCCATTGGTAGTGACACACCTAATGTGTGTATCTACTCCCACGTGGGGGGAGAGTGATGGTTAAGCGACATGGACCATAGGATATATCCTTTTACTTGTACTAGAAATCCCCCGTGCTTGCACAACACAGGAGATTGGTGACAGTCATTATGGTGACACTCATAATGGGTGTATCTCCTTTTCAGAGTGATGGTTAAGCCATATGACCATTGGATGTATCCTTTATCTATAATGAAATGTAAAGGGGGAGATAGGTTCTTCTCTAAGACAGACTGAATAAGCACGCATTGAGCATGAGCATTGCATTTCATTCTATTTCTTGCTGAGTGTTAGGCTCATTGATTTATCCCGTGATGTAGGTGATTGTGATGATACTATTGACATACCTGTGGAAGAGGACGCATTACCTATTGAGCACTTGGGTTAATAGCTGAGTTTGACCGAAGAGTTATGGCTCATATAAAGCAATATAAAATGGTTTTATTTATTTTGAATAATTGTAAGGTTTTACATTATGGTAACTGTTTGTTAAACAATGGATTTCTGTTAGGAGTATTTAAATCTATGTTTTGAAATTATTTTTTTTTAGTTTCTAATTAAATTACTCTGATCTGTTTTCTTCACGCACGTTATAAAAAAAATTTATATGGCAAAGAAGAAGGTTTTAGTAACGCGGGTCATTACAAGCCAGTCACCAAGTCCGCTACGTACAAATTCTCCATCCATTACTCCTTTTCTCGTTATCATGCATACCTTTATCACAATACTTTAACTATAAGCTTATTGCTTAGTAATAATTGAAATGCAATAGGAACATGATATGTGCATTATAAAACATTTTCCTTTCTTTTCATAAGTTTTATCTGTTTAGTAAAACAGTGATGAACTTTAATCACGATGAACTTTATTCTATATCAATGAGCTTGTGTTATGGTACTGGTGAACTTGAACCAGATCGATGAACTTATATCACAACGGTGAACTCGTATCATGATGGTGAATTTATTCCATGATATGAACTTATACCGTTTTCTTTCTTCTCAACATTTCAGGAGTGAGCGGTGAACTTTAACCTAACTCAAACCCTTCTCATTTTCTTTACAGATTTCTTATCATTCCCAACTTTCTAATATAAAACTTATGCATGTAAAATTGTTTCATTTTCTTTTAAAATCACAATGCATGAACATGTATGAATGCACACATTTCAACACATTTCTAACACTTCATTAATCATACAAAATCCTTAACCTCTACTAAGTATAACATCTTCCATAGTTCTTAATAGTAACATCAAACAACACATCAATTAATACATCCTCGAATGACAACGGAATCACAACTTATATCTAACAAATTCAACCATCAACAAACAACATCAATCTCCAAAGTTTAACATGATCAAAACCTATTTTCTACCATTCACAATTACCAAGCATCACATCTTTATCAAAGTAATAACCATTTAGAGCACATTACCCAAGTCACCAAATATAGTTCTCAATATGGACAATTTGCAGTAGCACTAAACTTAGAGCCAACTAATTTCTTATCAAAGTCGTACCAAAGCATTAAGATTTGTCTCTAATAGGACCTCACCAATTAATACAATATTCATTAATAGTCAGAACTTAATTCCTTAGCAACATCTATCCTTACATGCAGTAAAAGAGAAAATACAACTTAAATTAACACATTTTGACAGTAAAGAACAATTTCCTCATAGCATAGCCTTGTCCTTAACAATTCTTAGTAGCAACAGAGATTCAGGAATTTACTCAAATGTTTATCAACATAGTAGCATAGGATGACATTCAAACCAGGATCACAGTAGCAATATCAGATGTTTAAAACATATTCACAATAGCAACATCAACAACCATTTGAAAACATAATCACTGTAGCAACATAAGCAAACACACATACTACCTCTTGTGATGTAGCCCCGAAGGGAAATCACAAACATACTTCTTACCTCTTTCTCTTCGAGTTTCCTTCATTGTGAAGCCTTCTCTGTCTCCAATCTCTTCTTCTTCTTAGACTCCTCTTCTCACAATGTCTCTCTCTTTTCCTCAAACTCCTTTGAAGTTCTCTCCCTCAATCTCGTGATTTCTTCCTTCAGAAGTTCTCCTTCTATTTCTTTCTAGAGTTCTCAATGATTCCCCTCCCCTTTCTCTCAATAACCAGATCCTCCTTTTCTCCCCTTTCCTCTTATTATATAACCTGAATCATTCATCAATAGGCCTCAGGCAAGAGGTGGAGGGACATTCAAGACACTCTAGCTTCCACCCTTTCAATAAGGAGACACATCTCTTATAATTTTTGGTGATGTTCTAAATTCTCAGTCGATAAAACCTTCGGGTGATCGACCGCAAATCATCTTTCCGAACAATTTTGTGAACATTGTTCGATCACCAACGCAACCCAAAATCAACCACTTCAATAATGCCTCGCCTCTATAATATTTTTCCATGACCATGATTGACAGCCGTCTTTATCTTGATTGACCGCAAATCACATTTTACATAAATCCAAGGAAAAGCCAATCGATCACGAACTACACCACATGGTCGACCGCTCCAAATATTGCTTGCCTGTGGAATATTTTGCTCCATCAGTGATCGACCGCCCCCATTGTGATTCTATTTGAATTGTATCCCCAAGGCATTTCCTCAACATTGATACGTGGAATACATTGTGTATGCTCTCCATGGCAACTGGTAGTTGTAACTGATATGCCACTTTGCCAATCCTTTATGTGATCATAAAGGGGACAATATATCATGGACTCAGCTACCCTTCCTCTCGAATCTCATAACACATTTGAAAGGTGATATCTTTAGAAAAAACCAAGTCTCCAACATTGAATTCCAAGTCCCAACGATGGTGATTGGTATAACGCTTTTGGTGGCTTTGCGCAGGCAGCATTTTCTGTCAAATGATTGCTATGATTTGGCTGTCTACTATATCATGTCAGGGCCATAGATCTCGCCTTCACCAACTTCACTCTAATATAAAGGGAACCTGCACTTCCTGCCATACAGGGCTTCGTAAGGTGTCATTTCAATAGTTGCATGAAAACTGTTATTATAGGCAAATTCAACCAATGGCAGCATCCTTCCCCATCTGATTTCGAATTCCAGTACACAGGCACACAACATATTTCCCAATATCTAGATTGTACATTCACTTTGGTCATCAATTTGTGGGTGAAAGGTAGTACAGAACATCAATTCTGTGCCCATGGCCGTGTTCAAGCTCTTCGAGAACATAGATGTGAATCATGGACCCCAATCAGATATGATGGAGATCGGAGCACCATGCAGCCGCAGAATGTTTTTAACATACAGGTCTGCAAATTGATTCATTTTGTAGGTCATCTTTACTAGTAGAAAGTGGGCAACCTTGGTCAATCTGTCAACAATCACCCAAATCATTTCATGCCCCTTTGTACTCCTCGGTAATCCAGTAACAAAATCCATTGTGACGTGCTCTCACTTCCATCCTGGTATTGGCATTGGTTGAAGCATTTCACTAGGTCTTTTATGTTCAGCCTTTACCTGCGAACATACATGGCATAGCGCAACATACTGAGCAATATCATACTTCATCGTAGGCCAATAATAGTGCACTTTAAGGTCTTTGAACTTCTTATTACATCTGGGATGGATGGAAAAACTTGAAGAATGGTTTTGCATCAATATTGCAAATCGCAATAGTGAGTCGGTAGGCACGTTGTATCTGTTTTTATATTTCACTATTCAGTCTATAGATATAGAATAGTCCTGAAATCTTTGCATTGGGCGTCTTTCTGCTGGGCTTCCTTAATTCTTTCAAGTATAGAGGGCGTTAGTGTCAGAGCTGATAAAACATCCACCAACTGTGTAGGAGCCATCTACACGTCCAACTCTCGAACGTCTTTTGGCAGTCCCACAAGCATTTCTTTACATATTATACTCATTATTGCAACCTTCCTGCTTAGAGTGTCAACCACAACATTCGCCTTTCTGGGATGGTATTTGATCTCACAGTCATAGTCTTTTACGAATTCCAACCATCGTTGCTACCTTATGTTCAACTCTTTCTGCATAAATATATACTTCAATCTCTTATGGTCCGTGTAATTTTCACACCGTTGCCCATAAAGATAATGCCTCTAGATTTTCAGTGTGAAGACCATAGCAACGAGTTCAAGATCGTGAGTAGGGTATTTAGTCTCATGTGGTTTAAGTTGTCTTGAAGCATAGGCAATCATTTTACCATTCTGCATCAATACACCACCAAGTTCGCTCCTAGACGCATCACAATAAATACAAAATTTGCCTTCCTCATCAGGCAGGGCCAAGACAGGTGCCGAGGTTAACCAATGTTTCAACTCCTGAAAGCTCTCTTCGCATTTATTTGACCACCAAAATCTTACATTTTTCTTCATCATAGTGGTGAGAGGCAGAGCAATTTTTTGAAAACTCGCTTATGAACCCCCTATAGTATCTTGCCAATCCAAGAAAACTCCCCACATCACCCACACTATTTGGCTGTGCCCAATCAACAATTTCCTGAATCTTCATTTGGTCCACAGCAATGCCATCTTTAGAGATCATATGGCCAAGGAAGCTGACTTCACTTAGCCAGAATTCACACTTGGAAAATTTAGCATATAGTTGGTACTGCTTCAGGAAAGATAGGGCAATCCTTAAATATTCATGGTGTTCTTCTTCTGACTGAGAATATTCAAGAAAATTATTGATGAAGTCGATAATGAACTTGTCCAGATAATCTCTAAAGATTCGATTCATCAAATCCATAAACGCTGTAGGGGCATTGGTCAGACCTAAAGACATCACCAAAAATTCATAGTGTCCATATCTAGTTCGAAATATCATCTTAGGTATACCATTTGGTTTAACTTTCAACTGATAATACCCCGAACGAAGGTCAACTTTTGAAAACATGCAGACAGCACGCAGCTGGTTGAATATATCATGAATTCGTGGCAAATGGTACAGGTTCTTAATCGTCACCTTATTCAGTTCCCAGTAGTCTATGCACATGCTTAACGTTCCATCCTTCTTCTTCACAAATAAAACCAGAGCTCCCCAAGGTGAGAAGCTTGGACTGATAAACGCTTTGTTAATAAACTCTTCAAGCTGGACCTTTAACTCACGCAATTTTGTGGGCCATTCTGTACGGATTCTTTGAAATGGGTTCCATGTCGGAATGCAAGTCAATTATAAAACTCAATTTCCCTATTAGGCGGTAATTCAGGAAGATCATACAAGAAAAACCCCCAAAAAGTCTTGAACCACCGCAACATCCCTTATTTTTGCCTCAGACACAATGGTGGTGTTCATTACATTTACTAGAAATCCTTTGCATCCATTTTTCAGTAACCAGTCTGCCTTGAGTGCAGTAAAAACTGGCAGCTTACCTCTTTCCTTAACTCCTCAAAATATATGTTGTTTGCCATCGAGAGGGTGAAAGTGGACCTCCCTTCTTCTGCAATTAATAACCACTTGATTTTGGGATAACTAGACCATGCCCAGAATGATGTCAAACCCTTTTATATCCATAGCAATTAGATCAACATGGAACATGCGGTCAATTATTTGAACTGCATATACTTCCAGAATGCCACTAGCAGTCATATAATCTCCTGTAGGTAGAAGCACCCTATACCTGCTCCTCATAAGATCAGGAGAACAATTTTCTTTCACACAAAATTCGGTCGAGATAAATGAGTGAGTAGCTCTAGTATCAAATAAGTCATGCGCAGCAATATTATCAACATATATAGTATCTAGGGTGTTCAGAAAATATATTCATTCAAATGCAAAAATTTCTAATGTTACGAAAAGATACACCAATATCGTAAAAAAGCACATAGGTAATTACTTCATAATATTGTGTGTACCTGATACAACCACAGGTAGTTTCTCTTCTTTGTCGTTTTCGTATAATGAGAAAATTTGTGGGGTCGCCCCACTAGATCCTCTTGCCAAAGTTGGACAATGTCTCACCACATGCCCAAGCTTTTCGCACTTGAAACATCCTCTAAAGCCTACTCTACACTACTCGTGATGCCTCTTCTAACATTTAGGGAACTAGTTGCATCGAGCAGTAGTTGCATCGAGCAGTAGTTGCTTCTACCATTGGACGCTTGTGTCTCCCCTACTGTATTTCATTCCCTGATGGCCTCTTCATCCCACGATTCACCGGTGGAGCACCTCACTGCTGTAGGTTATGGCTGCTCTGCCAGACCCTCTGATTTTTCTGTCGTTGTCTTCCCACTATTAACTCTACGATATGAATATTTGATACATAAATATATTTAATATTATTGAGGATTTATAAATTTAAAAGGAAGAAGTAATTAGAAAGAAATAATGGATTTAAAATTTATTAAGGGAGTTGTTAAATAAGTAAAGGAGGAAATGGAGTAAGATAAAAGAGAAATGGAGAGAAAAAGAAAGGGAGAGGAAATGTTGGGTTTTGGAGAAGTGAAAGAATAAATAAAAGTGAAGAAAGTGGGATTACAGACGTCCCTTGTAGCAGGACAGACGTCCCTTGGCTAGACAGGCGTCCAAAGTGAAGAAAGGGGGGGATTTTAGATGTCCTATATAGAAAAACGAACGTCCCTTAGAATTATCGGACGTGAGAAATGGTGTTGAACTTTGGTGGAATGGCATCGTTGGATTGTGACAAATGCCCCTCAAGGGAAGAAAGGACGTCCATTGTAGAAAATGAAAAACGGGTGGCATCATTCAAGTAGGATACGTCATCATTTTAGGAAGGAAGGGACGTCCCTAAAGGAATGTAGATAACCAAAATAGAAGAATACAGTTTCGTTTAGAAAGAATGGGAAAAGCTTTTAAAGAGGAACAGACGTCCCTCATCAAGGAATGGATGTCCCTCATGGCAAAGAAGTTGACGGAGATTGATGGACATCTAAAATGTGAAATAAACGGATGTCCCTCATCAAGGCACGGACGACCGTCATGGCGAAGAAACTAACGGGTTTGGAATGACAAATGTTTCAATAATGGTGGCAACAGATGTCCATGTAGAAGACGGACGTCCCTTACAGCGAAGAGGTTGATGGTCGTCTAAATGATGAAGGCAATGAATGCCCTTTGTTGAAGAAATTGACAGACAAAATAACAGAGCAACAAGTTCTATGAAAAACCAATTTTGGGCGAGAATTCCCGCTTCTACCAGACATAATCTCGCCCCCTTATCCTCATTTTTATACCGACAAAATCTGATCCTCTCCCCTGTCGGTGGAAAAACCTCGCATGCGACAATGACTAGTGGGGTCCCCCTCCTTTAGAAAGGAAGATGGTCCCCTTCACCCGCATGCATCAATCTCTCTCTCTCTCCCTTGTCTATAACTAAAGGCATGGGTTACTTCCAAAAATCTACCTAGAGAGCTGTGACTGAGAGTAAGGTGGGAGCTATATTTTTCTTCTATAAGTGGGGAATATTCTGTGCTCTCTGAAGCTAGAGGAAGGCTGAGTGTCTTGGTGAAATTGTGGGAGCTGAAGCCCATGAATTGTGAAGGAAGGTCTCTAGAGGTGCTCACGGGTCTGCTTCTATCTTCAGGTAAGGAAAATTCTCCCTGGGTTTTCTTGTGGACTTTATGAGATTTATGCTTGGGTTTCCGTGGACTGTTGTGAAGATGGCCTGTTGAATTGGTTTCTGCCGACAGTTCTAAGATGGAAAAGATCATGTGATTTGTTTGGCATGTGTTGAAGATCAATTTACTGGTCGTCAAAACGGGACTGGAATTATTACCATAAGAAACTATATGTTAGGGTAATGGATATTAGATCTTTGTTATTTTGCTCTAATTTTTGAATTGTCTCTACTAAATATTGTCCTCTACTTTGAAATTGGGTGCATGCTTTTGGGTTGAATTAGTGAATAGCTGCAGCCGTATGGAACGTGTTGGGATTGGATGTTTTTGGTTAGTTACTGTCTGATGTTCGAAATTAGAACTGTGAAATGATTGTTGGAGGAATTACGTTCCGTTGGTTGGAGAAGGAGAAATATGCATATTTGGTTAAATTGGTGTTAATGGATAATGTTGACGAAAACAAATATACGGAAACTGTTAAGTATCTAAGTTGAACTTGGGTTAAGGATTTTATTAAGTTGTGAATGAGAAATGTGTTGAGATTAATGGCCTGTGATTTTAATAATTAAATATTATTGTGAAGGTTGAGATACGCATGTGTTTTAGTCTTCGGACCCTACATCGCAAGAATAGGATATGCAAGTTTTGTTGTATACTGCTTTATTAGATATAAAAGCATGTCTATTGTTTTAAAGCATGTCTACAGTTTTGTAAGTATGATCTGTGAATTGAATGTTGGTTGTTTTATTAGATTTCTTTAATCAAATGATAGAAAATGTATGCATTCAAGAGCATCATGCATCATAGTTTTCAAAAGATACATAAATGGTTTTCGTGCATAGTTTTGAAAAGAAAGTAGAAAATGGAAAATGGAATCAAATACGAATAAAAGCATGTAATTAAAGAGGATGGACCGCTAAGTAATTCCCGGCAACCAAACCTGGAAATTAAAGAGGTTGGACTGAAAAGTAATGCCCGGCAAACAAAGCACGTAATTAAAGAGGTTGGACCGGTAAGTAATGACCGACAACCAAAACACGTAATTAAAGAGGTTGGACGGGTAAGTAATGCCAGCAACCAATGCACGAAATTGAAGAGGTTGGACCAGTAAGTAATGCCTGGCAACCAAAACACATAATTAAAGATGTTGGATCGATAAGTAATGCCCGACAACCAAAGTACGTAATTAAAAAAGTTGGACATGTAAGTTATGTCCGGTAGCCCAAGCACGTAATTAAAGAGCTTGGACCCGTAAGTAATGTCCGGCAACCAAGGCATGTAATTAAAGAAATTGGACTGGTAAGTAATGCTCGAGAACCAAGACATGTAATTAAAGAAGTTGGAATGGTAAGTAATTCCCAGCAGCCAAAGCATGTAATTACAGAGGTTGGACAGGTAAGTAATACCTGGCACCCAAAGCATATAATTAAAGTAGTTGGACCGATAAGTAATGTACCACAACCAAAACACATAACTAAAAAGGTTGGATCGGTAAGTAATGCCTAACAACCAAAGCACGTAATTAAAGAGGTTGGACTGGCAACCAAAGAATGTAATTAAAGAGGTTGGACCGGTAAGTAATGCCTGACAAGTAAAGAACGTAATTAAAGAGGTTGGACTGATAAGTAATGCTCGGCAACCAAAGAACGTAATTAAACAGTTTGGACCACTAAGTAATGCCCGGTATAACACGTATAAGATTAAAGAAAAAGAAATGAATAATGACACGTGTTTTAAAAGATGCATAGCATGTTTATTGTTTTCTTTTATATCACTTACTGAGCCTTAGGATCATTAGTTAAGTCTTGCGATGTAAGTACACGAACATGAGAATGGGTTAAAAAGCAATTGATGAAGGATTTACATGCGTGGATCTTTTGGCTGGTGCTAAAAGGATTTGAAGAAAGGTGGTTTGTAAAAGACTTTTGTAAAGGACTTTGTAAAGTAATTAAACTATAATTTGTTTTATTTAAAAAGGACTTCCGCTGTGTTTAACAAAATGTTTTACGAAAAGAATTTTATTACTGTCTTTTAAATAGTTTTAAGAATAAAATAATCTTCCACTACGTAACTACAAAGAAAATGATTTAAGTAAAATAAAAGTTTTAAATTTTACGCAATTTTTCAAAGGCAATAAAATATGGGTCGCTACAGTTGGTATCCGAGTGCTCGAGTATTAAAAATGATTCTATAGACTACCTACCACCATAAGCTTCGACACGGAAAGACTCCATCAACTGCAAGTAAGTTACAAAATTTAATTTTCATAAATTATAATTATTTTACTTTGCAACATAAGGTATCATGGCTAGAGGACGAAGAAGAGGAGGACCAATGTGTGGCAATAATGGTGGAAGGAATGGGCCTGGTGGTTGAAGAAATGAGAATGATCAGGCAGAGCGAGAGGATATCAGTGCTCGAAATGGGAGTGATGAGACCCTTAACTGCATTGCCGATGTAATGGAGCGACAGTTTCAAGTTATGGAGAGGTTTATGGAGAGAGAGAACGGTCACGAGAATGGGAACCACCGTGCTGTTGTGGTACCTACGGAAGCTGGATGGGAAAGGTTCTAGCGACCTAAACCTCCTAGTTTTAAGGCAACATTTTTTATGTCGCAGGAGTATAAGAATGGATACGCTCTCTAAAGAAGATGTTTGAGTATGCCGATATATGGGAAACCGAGAAGGTGAAGTGTGCTACTTATCTACTAACCAACGATGCCCAATTTTGGTGGGATTCAGTTAAGACGATGTGGAATATCCAGACTCTCACGTGGGAAGATTTCAAGGAACTGTTCAACAAAAAATATTTCAGTTATACGATCCAGAATCATAAACTAGTGGAGTTTATGCGGCTACGCCAGACGGGGATAGTATCCGAGTAGTAATACCCCGAAACTAATTTTTCTCGTGTATGTGATGTAATCAAACTTGGTGAAAATTATATGATTCATTGCGTATCAATACTTAGTTAATTATGACATTTAATTATGGGAAAAGATTGCGGGTTAAAAAATTAAGTAGGGAATTGTGAGAAAAACACTGTCTTGGGCATTTCTGGACGCCTACGGATGACACTGCGGACGATTCATGCCATCCACAAACGCTTGGAGTGCCGTCTGCAAAGATTTACCACAAACTATCTGATGAAAAAGAAAGAAAATTGGACGAAGGTTTTCCTTGTGCGATAAATGAAGTTGGTATCCTTTTTGTTGAAGGTGAATCACATGGAGACACATTGTTTCAAAGAGAAATTATCAGATCTTTAAAAGTTATGCAATGTCAAAGGCGTAAAGGAAGTGTTTCAAAAGATGTTTTGCTAATACAAAATGATGTGTGAAGGTAATGTGGGTGGCCATTCTGCAAAAGTTGTCCAATTTTTGACTTAAGGAATAGGAAATGGTTGTCTCGAGGGTAATTTTATAGTGGGGGATGCAAACGAAGATTGAATTTTGATGAGTAAGATCAGTATTTTTGTGTTTTATGCTATAGGCGTTAATGGTTAAGTGCGTACATTGAGCAAATTTCGAGGACAAAATTTATATAAGGAGGGAGGACTGTAATATCCCAAAAATTTATGAAGATTAAAAAATAATAATCGTTAATCGATATTTAGAATAAGTCAAAAATTGAAATTGGTTCGATTAATATACGATACGTATATTTGATACATAATTATATTTAATATTATTGAGGATTTATAAATTTAAAAGGAAGAAGTAATTAGAAAGAAATAATGGATTTAAAATTTATTAAGGGAGTTGTTAAATAAGTAAAGGAGGAAATGTAGTAAAATAAAAGAGAAATTGGAAAGAAAAAGAAAGGGAGAGGAAACGCTGCGTTTTGGAGAAGTGTAAGAATAAATAGAAGTGAAGAAAGTGGGATTTTGGACATCCCTTGTAGCAGGACAGATGTCCCTTAGCTGGATTGGCGTCCAAAGTTAAGAAAGGAGGGGATTTTGGACATCCTTTATAAAAAAATGGATGTCCAATCGAGTTATCGGACATGATAAATGGTGTTGAACTTTTGTGGAATGGCGTCGTTGGATTGTGATGGACGTCCCTCAAGGGAAGAAAGGACGCCCGTTGTAGAAAATGGAAAATGGGTGGCGTCGTTTAAGTAGGATACGTCGTTGTTTTAGGAAGGAAGGAACGTCCCTAATGGAACGTGGACATCCAAAATAGAAGAATATGGCATCGTTTAGAAAGAATGGGAAAAGCTTTTAAAGACGAATGGATGTCCCTCATGGCAAAGAAGTTGACGAAGATTGATGGACGTCTAAAATATGAAGGAAATGGACGTCTGTCTTTGGCAACGAAACTGACAGGCATTACTTTTGGAATGACAAATGTTTCAATAACGAAGGCAAAGACTGCTAAAGAATGGACGTCCCTTGCAGTGAAGAGGTTGACAGACGTCTAAACGACAAAGGCAACAGATGCCCTTTGTTGAAAATAGACGTCTATTACAGCGAAAAAATTGACGAACAGAATAACAGAGCCGCATGTTCTGCGAAAAATCAATTTTGGGAAAGTATTCCAGGTTCTACCAGACATAATCTCGCCCCTTATCCTCATTTTTCTCCCAACAAAATTTGCTTATCTCCCCTGTCGACGACATACCTCAAATGAGATAGTGACTTGTTGGGTACCCCCTTTTAGAATGGAAGATGGTTCCTTTACTCGTGTGCATCCATCTCTCTCTCTATCCCTCATCTATGACTGATGGCATGGGTTACTTCTGGAACTCTACCCTAAGAGTTGTGACTGAGGGTAAGGTGGGAGCTACGTTTTTCTTCTGTGAGTGGAGAGTGTTCTGTGCTCTCTAGAGCTAGAGGAGGGCTGAGTGTCTTGGTGAAATTGTGGGAGCTAAAGCCCATCAATGGTGAAGGAAGGTCTCTAGAGATGCTCACGGGTCTACCTCTGTCTTCAAGTAAGGAAAATCCTCCCATGGTTTTCTTGTGGACTTTATGAGATTTCTACTTGGGTTTTTGTGGACTGTTGTGAATATAGTCTGTTGAATTGGTTTCTGCCGATAGTTCTAAGAAGAAAAAGGTTATGTGATTTTTTTGGTTAATGGTTTGTTGGTTTTTGACTTTGGGATATTTTGGAATGTTGCTGCTAAATTAGGTTACTTGAATAATTAGCTTTGACATGTTAGCATGTGTTCATGATCGATTTACTTGTCATCATAATGGAACTGGAATTATTACCTTGAGAAACTATATCTTAGGGTAATGGATGTTGGATCTCTGCTATTTTGCTCTAATGTTTGAATTTTCTCTTTTCTGCTTTGAAATTGGGTGCATGCTTTTTGATATAGTCCAAGTCTCAAGTTGCACACAACTCAAAATCTGCAATTCAGCTAGAGATAATTTTGAGCTGTAATTTTCAAATCCATGTAACTTCAATTGCATCCATCCTTTTGAGTTCAAATTTCTATGGCAGTTAGACAAAAAACCCAAGAATAATTTGGCCAAGTTTCAACTTTAAATTAAACAATTACAGTGAGATACACGTCAAAAAGTACGGAGTCCAAATTAGGGCTTCTTTACTCTTATTCTGGACAACGAAAATGAAACGCCAATAACTTCCGCTACATATATCCTTTTAACACCAAATTCACAGGGCTATCATTCAATAATTAGAGGAAGAACATATAAAAAATCCAAGCTTAAAACTTGTTTGAAACTTGGAGTTACGTTGCTTCAAAATTTAACCTCGGATTAAGTTTTTTGCTGATAGATTCTGGCGGTCAAGATTATCCCAACGAAAACGATACTTTCATACACTTAATTAACCCCAAAATTGGAGGAATAACACACAATACTCCCAGCAATAAGTCTACCAAATATGAGCTTCAAATAACCAGAATTCCCAGGTCAAATCGCAATCACAAAATACGGAACAAATCTGCCAACTCATAAAACAGATTCTCGAAATTATATTCTTTCCTTCTAAAACAATGTTAATCGATTCCAAATCTCCACAAAAACTCCACCAAATACACAGCAACAAAGATACAGTAAATAAATTTAAGAAAACAGAATCCCTTCTCAAAAGATGGATGGATAAAAGGTGACAAACTGATGAAGTCCGCAAATCCTCCAAAGACGAGGGGTGACTTGTTCGGCCACTCGATTGAATGGCTCTCTCCACCGGGGGTTGCTAGTTCTTCTACCTCCACGCCACAAGCACCACCACACAAGGAGGAGGAGTTGGCAGAGGCAGAAAAAATCGGTTTCTTCTAGATCTAGCAAGAACAAACAAACCGAGTTGATAGGTTGAAGGTGGTCGAGGGGTGAGTCCACGGGTCTTCAAGAACACAAGAGCAAAAAGCTATTCTTTTAGGGTTTTCCAATTCAAGTTTAACATTCACATTAGAAGTGAATAAATACCCTCTAATGGCATTACAAAGTAAAAGATGAAATTGCCCTTGGAAAGACAAAACAGGGCATAAGGGCTCGGTTTGCATGCAAACCGAGCACCTTCCAAAAAAAAACAAAATAACATTTTAAAAATCCAGAAAAATATGTTCCAATCCATAACCAGCAACAAACATAAAAATATGATGTAAAAACTCGAGCAAACAATCTCAATTGGTCTAAAAAACTTAGCTACTTTGTAGCTCCTTCAAGTCGGGAAATAAATAAGCTTGCCGATTGAGTCTGTAAGGCTCCACGTGAGGACGTGGCATGAAGCCTCTTTATGTTCATGCATGATCTCCTCCGTAAAGTGCAATAAATCATTGTTCCCTACAAAATAAGAGCGTGTTAGAAAAGAAACGAGCCTCTTTGTAACACCCCGACTTTTTTTTAAGTGGATAATTATTTAATTATCAAGGTATTACGAATGGCGTATTCGTAAGAATTCCATTTATTGAGATTAAATGGAATTTGCTATAATTAAAATAAATATTTATTTAACGAATTTAAATTATAATAATTGGGATTTATTATAATTGTTTTACATTAAGGATTAAGTTAATTGTTTTATATTAAGGAATTAATTAGGATTTATTGGAAATTAATATGGGGGAAAAATAATAGGGAATGATTTAATAGATTGGATTAAAATAAATTAAATTGGAGAAGGAAAAAGGGAGAACGATTCTCCATTTAGCAGCTCGATTCAGTTCGATATAGAGAATAGAATCGCTTTTAGCCCTTCTGGTGAGGATCAGACTAAGGAGAATGAGAGAGAAAGAGAGAAGAGACGAGGGAGCAAGGGGCAATTGGAAATCTCTAGAGGCGAACGGTGAGCTCGGGCTCAGGCATTCGAGGCAATGAGTGGCGATGTGAGGTCCGAAGAATGGTGAATAGCGGTCACAGGTTGCAGCTTTAGAGGTGGCGATTGGCAGGGATATTCAGTGACCGATTGGCGAAAACTCGGTGATCGACAGGCGTGGTTTTTTCGGCGACGATTGCGATAAGTTGGTTGAGTTCTCTTCCATTTTCTACTGATCGGACATCGATTGGGAGTGATCGACGTTTTGTGGAGGATGCATGGCTTCGGTTCGCGATGGCCACCTTCAATGGTCCTGGTTGCTCACAGTTCGGTTTATCTGGTCTATTCCTCTATTTTTCTTGTTTGACGGTTTGGAAGGGAGCTAGAGGCAGAGGCGTGGAGCTCGATCCAAAAACTTTGCATCTGTGGCTAGAATCGTGGGATAGGTTGGTATACAATTCAAATTGTCATCTGTGTATATATTCATTGAGTTTGAAGAGAAGCGGAGGGGTTCTTGAGAAGAAATTCTCTCGGGTGTGCTGGTGGTCTGAACTGTGGGCTCTCTGGTTCTCTGCAAAACCATGAGTGAGTGTGTGAACGTGGAGTGAGCTGTTGTCCTGCTGGAAGCTTGAGCTGTTGTCCTGCTGGAAGCTTGAGCTGGAGGTCCTTTCTCGAGTGTGATGCTGCTGTGTGGAGAGGAGTTGTTATCCCTGTTTTTGGTTTTTCAAATGTTAAGGAATGGGTAGTGTCCAGCCGTCTAAGCCCTACCCACGAGTATGTGTACGTGCGTCGAGTTATGGTTGTTTGGTTTTGGTTGTTGGCTGTTCTATTTTCCTTAAATGTGTTGTTAATGTTAAATTCCTTGTTGCTTGCTTCGTAGTTGTTAGTGTAGATTCATTGACAATTCTATTGGTATTAGCTTTGTGTTTGATATCCTACCATATTTCCTTGATGATTAATAGAGTAGATTGATTGGTATTCTATAGATTTCGTTAGCTTCGTGACATTTCATATTTCCTTAATATTAGTAATTCTCTTTATTGCAATTGCCTTGTATGTATGGCGTAAAGTCCTTGTTAATAATGTATAATTGTTTTAGTTATTTTATTTCTATTCTTTTAGTTGTTAACCCTTTCCTTACTATGCCTTTTGAGGCTTACAGTTTACTCGTGGTGTTGGTACCCACAGGAGAAGATAGCGTATAGATTCAACACAGTTGATGAGGGATTTTGCACGCGAGCCGGCTTGTGGTTGGCCAAGCTACGAGAAATAAGAGATAATCTAGTTGTAATTAGATTAAGTTTTTCTCAATTGTAATTTAAGTGTATTTCATTTGTTTAATTTATTTACGCTTCCGCAAATGCTTTTATTTTCGAAATAACTTACTTCTGAAATGTTTTAAAGTGTTCCTAATGGCCCAGTGTGCACTTTGATATGTTTTTCTCAAACTTTAATGCATTTTTAAATGTATGAAAATTCAGGTCGTTACACTCTTGACTCGCGAGTGGGTGATCGGTCCTCGGGGCATATCATCCTCCCCGGGTGATTGAGGATTTGACCTCAAATCCATGGCTCAACACATTTTTCCTATTTACTTCTTCATTAATCCCTTACACACTAGTTTGGAAGCTTGAGCATGAATCCAATTCCATTTTGCATTGTGTGTTTGTTTCCATCAACCCAAATGAAACACCATGAAGCAAAAAATTGCACAAGAGGAAATTCGGACTTGGTTGTAGTTAGTACAATTTTGATAGCACTAAAAATGGGCTAATTGGTGGACTTTAGGCTTCTTTTTGGATAGTTCATCACCATATAAGTTAGAAACAAACTCTCAAAATTTGAATGTCAAACTCCAAGGGAATAAAAAGTTATGATAGAACCACTGAAACCTGTTCGGATTGGCAAGGCTTATTTCTCGGAATGGCAATTTTCGGAGTGAACTTGTAATAGCCATATCTTGGGAAATTCAACGTATTTTTGTACGAAATTTGGACAGTACAGACATTTATGAGTGAGGAAACTCTCTGCTAAAATTGACAATCAAAATCGTTCTGACACAGAAGTTATGTTGAAGGGAACCCACTGGCCGAAATGGTGCAAGCAAAATTACAGTTTTGGATACTATCTTGAAAATGGCACACAATCCAGAATCCGCATCCAAATAATCTCAAATTTCATACACACTGTATCAATCCCATAAAGAACATAATACCAAATATCCAGAGCAGAACTCGCAATAAAATAATGTAGAAAATTGATGCAACATACTAGCGGGTTCATCTTTCCACAATCCGAGAATAAATTTATGTATGTGCTTCCCGAAACAACTCTTTCATAGGTTCACCAAAATATTGTCCACCCGGATCAAATGGAAAATTTTTGTTTCCATTGTGAGGCACTTCATTAATATTGGATCTTACATATCGTCTTGCCAAAGATGGGAGAACAATGGTGAATTTGCACAAGACAACATCTGGATCTAGTAGTGGTAGCAACATTGAATCAAAATAATCTTCAATCCTCAAATTTCTTTCCTCAACTTCAATATTAAAACCTTCTTTCGCAAACTCAAAATCAACGCCAACAATAAAGGAATCTCCTATCCAACCCCTTTTAAAGAACCAAGAAACCAAATTGTTTAGTGGTGCATACCTTAAGGATCTAGTTTCAGCTAGTTTGCTTGTTTCTCCGTTGTCGTAGACTAGCAAATAAAGACTCGATTGAGGCAATGTTCCTAAGCTCCAATCTTCATCCATATGCATGTAAGCATAGTTGACAGATCTCCTTTCATTTGTGAGCGAAGAAAATACTTTGTCCATGCTCCAACAAAAATCATAACAAGTTAGCTCCCTTTGATTTTTCTTATTTCAGCACTCTGTAGTGAGAGGTCTTTCTATTGTCAAAAACATTTCCTCTCCACCGAAAGTTAACTTTTTAAAATCACTTTCTCCTTCAAAGGTTGCTGCAAATGATTCATCTCCATGCTCCACTATGCTTGCTTCTTCCATTTTACATAAAACATTTTGGTTAGGCAAAGTGGAGGGCTGTTTATCTTCTAAAAGTGTTTCCTCCAAGACCCTGAGTTATAGCACTTGAGGAGGGGCTTCTTTCTCAATTTCTTCCACTTCTTCCCGTAGACTTGGTGTTTGAAAAATCTTACAAAGCTTATCTCCCATTTCTACTTCATATTTCTTCTCGGCCACATTAATTGTTGCCACTGAACTATCTCCGTTCTCTATATGATCATCTTCACAGATTTGAGCTTTCAAAAGAAAACTTCTTCAGCCGCTTGAGTCTCCATCCCGAATAGTGGCCATTTGGGAGCATAAATAGTCTCTACTTCCAAGTTGTCTTCTTCATTAGTGGCTACCAAGGAGTCAACTTGGCTTCTCTTATCAATCAAGCATTCCTTTATAATAATATCTTTTTGCTTTGGGCATATTGAAGCATTGTGCCCAATTTCAAGGCACTCGGAGCAACGGATGTCTTTAACCCTAAGCTGAGATGGATCAAATCTTTTTCTCATAAACTTTTCCATCATCTTCCAAGTAATAAGTTTATCTTCCCCATCAATTAGCCACCGAGCTTTCAAATTATGCCACCAAGATTTTGCATAGCCCACAAATTCTGAGGAGGCTAGTCTCACTTTACCATTATCCAAAAATTCGTGACAATCAAATATTCTCTCAAATTTTTCCAACCACTCCACACACTCAATATTGTTGCTAAATCCTCTAAATGAAGGGATGGATAAATTCACAAGCTTCATTTCATTCTTTTCATGAGATCTTCTTCTCGAATTTGGAAGCTCTTCCATATCGCATTCTTTCTCACCCCAATCATAAAAGTTTTTATTTTGGCCCCTTGACTCAATGGATGTGCTGAATTTTTTCTTGGTCTAGGAGTCCTAGGGCCCCTCACATGCCCACTAGAATGCTCCTCTTCACTTTGTTGTAATTTATGTATCATTTCCTTAATCTCATCAATTTGTTGCTGAAAATTTTTCTTGGCCTTGTCTTGTTCTATCTTGGCGGGAGGAGAGCTTGAGCTAGACATTGTTCTTTTAATATAGTGATAATTAGTACCACTTCTTGTACTCATTCTCAGTATAAAATAAGATCACCAAACTGAACCCAAATGTGATGTGATCCGAGGTCCAATGACGCGTGCCAAGGCCAAGAGACTTATTTCATCTTTAACTCATTCTTATTTTGCAGGAAAGACTAATTTATGGGACTTTACGGAAGAGACTACTCACGAGGCTAAAGGAAGACCATTTCATGTTGTTCCTTGGATTAGCTCACCTCCAACGGACTTCACTTCTCCTTCCAACTTTGATCTGGCTTAAGGTTGCAATTCGTCTACATATTGGTTCCGTACTTATTTTCCATTTTTTTATTTAAGATTCTAGTGGCTGAACTTCGAGTTTTTTGGTTATTATTTGGTTGAATTTTATGTTTTAGTAAGTCATTTTTTAGAGGTGCGCAGTTTGCATGTAAACAGCGCCCTCATGCCCAATTTTTGGTATGTTAATGGCATTTTAGTCCTTTTATGTATTGTTGTAAAACCTTAGGGTTTTATACCCCTGCTGGATGAAAGATCACTTTTGGATGAATTAGAAAAGAAGACTTGTGTTTTTCAAAGAGAAGCTCCGCGCGGCCTCCCTCCTCTCGGCCTTCCTCTCTTCAACCCGAACTTGCTGCTCTTGTAGCGTTTCTTGAGCAAGTTGGAAGGGTTACTATCTCTTCCAAGCATCACTCTAGTGGTGCAACTATAGTGTGGAGGTAGGAGAAACGCTAGACCCCATGGAGAGTGCTTAATCCGTGATTAAGCCGATTATTCCGATCCTCTAACGTTAGGAGGGAAAATCAGACTCCACGGTTCCCTTTGGTATTTCGAAGATTATTGTTGGTAAGACTTGGTAATTCTGGATCTATTCTCTCTATATTTGGTGGACATCATTCGTGTTTTGAGATATAGGCGTCGTTCTTTGTGAAGATGGTGATATGCTAGACATTTTGTTGACCGTAGAATCTATTTTTTCTGTGCAATCTGTTTACTGCAGTTGATTGTTAATCTATTTCAAAGCCCTTGCGTGGGTTTTCTTGATTTTATTTCTTCTAGAGATTTATTCTTTGTTGAGTGACGAAGCTGCCTGTCACTTTTGGGAATTATTGGAGTTTTATAGAATAAGATCTCGCTGTTTTATTGCTGGTCGCTGAATCTGTCTTGTGAATTGCTGATCAGTCCGATTGTGGGTCTATTTTGGGGTTCTTGTATTTGTTATATTGATTACGTGTCTTCTGAAGAATTGTTGTGTAATGTACTGGGTTGCTACTGTCCAAATTTGGCGTTCATTGGACTTATGAAATTTGAGTTAATTCTGTTTTAGCATTGCTGGTTCGGAAAATTACAGTTTTCGGAACAGATTTCTATTTTGTGCTCTTAGTGATTCTTGGATCTTATCAAAATGTCAAAAAGGCTCTAATACCAGATGATATAGTCTAAGTCTCAAGTTGCACACAACTCAAAATCTGTAATTCGGCTAGAGATAATTCTGAGCTGTAATTTTCAAACGCATGTAACTTCAACTGCATCCATCCTTTTGAGTTCAAATTTCTATGGTAGTTAGACAATAAACCAAAGAATATTGTGGCCAAGTTTTAGCCTTAAATTAAAAAAATACAGTGAGATACACGTCAAAAAGTACAGAGTCCAGATTAGGGCTTCTTTACTCTGATTCTAGACAACGAAATTGAAACGCCAATAACTTCCGTTGTATACATCCTTTTTTAACTCCAAATTCACAAGGATATCATTCAATAATTAGAGATAGAACATATCCAAAATCCAGCTTCAAACTCGTTTGAAACTCGGAGTTACGTTGCTTCAAAATTTAACCTTGGATTAGGTTTTTTGCTTGCAAATTCTGGCGGTCCAGATTATCACAACGAAAACGATACTTGTATACACTTAATTAACCCCAAACTTGGAGGAATAACCCACAATAGTCCCAGCAATAACTCCACCAAATATGAGCTTTAAATAACCAAAATTTGTAGGTAAAATCGCAATCACAATACACGGAACAAATCTGCCAACTCAGAAAACAGATTCGCAGAATTACATTCTTTCCTTCTGAAACAATGTTAATCGATTCCAAATCTCCACAAAAACTCCACCAAAAACACAACAACAAAGACACAGCAAATAACTTTAAGAAAACAAAATCCCTTCTCAAAAGATGGATGCATAAAAGGTTACAAACTGATGAAGTCTGCAAATCCTCCAAAGCCGAGGGGCGACTTGTTCGGCCACTTGATTGAATGGCTTTCTCCACGGGGGGTTGCTAGTTCTTCTACCTCCACGCCACAAGCACCACCACACTAGGAGGAGGAGTTGGAAGAGATAGCAAAAATTGGTTTGTTCAAGATCTAGCAAGAACAAACAAACCGAGTTCATAGGTTAAAGGTGATCGAGAGGTAAGTCTGCGGGTCTCCAAGAACACAAGAGCAAAAAGCTATTCTTTTAGGGTTTTCCAATTCGAGTTTAACATTCACATTAGAATGGAATAAATACCTTCTAATGGAATTACAAAGTAAAAGATGAAATTGCTCTTCAGAAGACAAAATAGGGCATAAGGGCTCGGTTTGCATGCAAACTGAGCACCTTCCAAAAACAAACCAAATAACATACTAAAAATTCACAAAAATATGTTCCAATCCGTAACGAGGAACAAACATAAAAATATGGTACAAAAACTCGAGCAAACAATTTCAATTGGTCTAAAAAACTTAGCTACTTTGCAGCTCCTTCAAGCTAGGAAATAAATGAGCTCGCCAATTGAGTCTGAATGGCTCCACATGAGGACATGGCACAAAGCCTCTTTATCTTCATGTGTGATCTCCTCCATAAAGTTCAATAAATCATTGTTCCCTGCAAAATAAAAGCGTATTAGAAAAGAAGTGAGCCTCTTGGCTTGCAAGCGGGTGATCGTTCATCGGGGCACATCTCTTTTGGGTTGAATTAGTGAAGAGTCACTATCGTATGGAACGTTTTGGCATTGAATGTTTTGGGTTAGTTACTATCTGAATTTAGAAAGTAGAACTGTGAAATGATTGTTTGAGGATTTACATTTCATTGGTTCGAGAATGAGAATATGCATGCTTGGTTAAATTGGTGTTAATGGATAATGTTGACGAAAACAAATAGATGGAAACTATTAAGTATCTAAGTTGAACTTGGGTTAAGGATTTTATTAAGTTGTGAATGAGAAATGTGTTGAGATTAATGGGCCGTGATTTTGATAATTAAATGTTATTGTGAAGGTTAAGTTGGAGTTCCACACGCTTTAGGGACGCAAGGTAAGTGACACGCATGTGTTTTGGTCTTCGGACCCTACATTGCAAGAATAGGATATGCAAGTTTCGTTGTTTACTGTTTTATTAGATATAAAGCATGTCTATTGTTTAAAGCATGTCTACAATTTTATAAGCATGTTCTGTGAATTGAATGTTGGTTGTTTTATTAGATTCCTTTAATTATATGATAGAGAATGTATGCATTCACGAGTATCATGTATCATACTTTTCAAAAGTTACGAAAATGGTTATCATGCATAGTTTTGAAAAGAAAATAGAAAATGGAAAATAGAATCAAATACGAATAAAAACACATAATTAAAGAGGTTTGACTGATAAGTAATGCCCAGCAACCAAAGCATGAAATTAAAGAGGTTGGACTGGTAAGTAATGCTTAGCAACCAAAGCATGTAATTAAAGAGGTTGGACCGATAAGTAATGTCTGGCAACAAAGGCACGTAATTAAAGAGGTTGGACCGGTAAGTAATGTCCGGCAACCAAGGTATGTAATTAAAGAGTTTGGGTCAGTAAGTAATGCCCGACAACCAAAGCATGTAATTAAAGAGGTTGAACAGGTAAGTAATGCCCGGCACCCAAAGCACGTAATTAAACAGGTTGGACTGGTAGGTAATGCCCGAATACCAAAGCACGTAATTAAAGGGGTTGGACTGATAAGTAATGCCTGACAACCAAAGCATGTAATTAAAGAGGTTGGACCAGTTAGTAACGCCCGACAACCAAAGCACGTAACTAAAGTCGTGGGATCGGTAAGTAATGCCAGGCAAACAAAGCACGTAATTAAAGAGGTTGGACTGGTAAGTAATGTCTGGCAACCACGTAATTAAATAAGTTGGATTGATAAGTAATTCCCATCAACCAAAGCACGTAATTAGAGAGGTTGGACTGGTAAGTAATGCCTGGCAACCAAAGTATGTAATTAAACAGTTTTTTTTAGACTGGTAAGTAATGCCTAGCACAGAAACAAAAGAAAAGTGATTAACACGTATAACATAATAGAAAATGAATATGAATAACAACACATGTTTTTAAAATGCATAGCATGTTTACAATTTTTTTATGTCACTTACTGAGCCTTAGGCTCATTAGTTAATTCTTACACTATAGGTACACGAACAGGAGAACGGGTTAAGGAGCCAAGGATTTGCACGCACATATCTTGTGGCTGGTTAGGCTAAAGGGATTTAAAGAAAGATGGTATGTTAAAGAGTTTTGTAAAGGACTTTGTAAAGTAATTAAAATATATATTTGTTTTATTTAAAAAGGGCTTCCTCTGTGTTTAACAAAATGTTTTACGAAAATAATTTTATTACTGTCTTTTAAATGATTTTAAGAATAAAATAATCTTCCGCTATGCAACTCCAAAGAAAATTATTTAAGTAAAAGAAAATTTTTAAATTTTATGTGATTTTCAAAAGGTAATAAAATCTGGGTCGTTACAACCTGTGTCGCCCTCAAAGAATCCCACCAAAATCGGACGTCCTGGACCAGTAAATAAGTAGCAAATTTTACCTTCTTGGTCTCTCGTATCTCCGCATACTCAAACATATTTTCTAGAGACCATATCTACTCTTTGGTTCTCACGACATCTAAAATATTGCTCTCAAAATTGGGAGGCTTAAGTCACTGGAACTTTTCCTAGCCAGCTTCCACATAACCCACAACAGCACGGTGATTCCCATTCTCGTTTCCATTCTCTCTTTCCATAAACTGCTCCATGACTTGAAACTACCGCTCCATATAATGGGACTACCGTTCCATTACATCAGCAATGCAGTTAATGATCTCATCTCTCTCATTTCAAATCTCGACATTTGCTCGGCCGCCAGTATTTTCTTGTCTGTCGGGCGCCTCATCTCTCTTATCATTAATTTGTATATTGGTTCTAGCTATCCTTGTCATTCTAGAGTCCTCTACATTTCACATTAGGGTATAATAAGTTTAAATAAAATAATTTGAAAATTTAAAAGTGAACTTACAGTCGAAGGAGTATTCCACGATTAGTCTTCCGTTACCAACAGTCTACAAAACCGTGTTTGACTTGATTATGCTCTGATACCAACTATAATGCCCCGCGTTATTAAACCTCTGTCTTACTTTTATTTTTAGACATATAAAAGTTTTTCCTTTAATTTATTTAAAATGTGTATTAGGAAAACTAATTTGAAAACATATCAGAGTAAAATGAGGGAAAAAAGATAACAATTTTCAAAACACAGTTTCAACATTTGCAGCAAGAGTCCATGGTTTACAAAACATTTACCATATTTAGAAACCATAATTAACTATTCAAAATAACTAGCATTGTTTTCTGCGAGCCATAACCATCAAGTTGAACCCGGCTGATAATCCAAGAGCTCATCCTGTAATATCTCCTTCTCTGCTGGCATATCACATGTCTCATAATAATCACCTACATCATAGGATAAGACAATGAGCCTAGTGCTCAACAATAAATATGATGAAATGCAATGTTCATGCTCATGCAATGTGTTTCAAAAAAGAACTTGTCTTTTCTATTATACCGAGAGAAAGGATACATCCTATGGTCATGTGGCTAACTGCCACTTCGACGAGGAGATACATCCAATGGTGTTACCACCGATGACCATCACCATTCTTTTTTTTTTTTCCAATCGTTGGACATTTTCGCTAGAATAGAAGAAGATACATCCTATGGTCCATGTAGCTAACCATCACTCCGATAAGGAGATACATCCAATGGTGTCACCATCGATGGACCGTCACCAAATCTCCCGCACACCCACAAGCCTATTTACGTCTATTAAGCAAGTCATACATATGCCAACAATTTCATAAGCCCTAATCATGATGCATGTATGTCATGTCATGTTCAATTCACAACAATATACAAAATGGAAATATGATATTAAAACAGCGATATAGTAGTTCATGTTCAACTAAAACGATCCATTTCTATCATTTAGCATTTTACCGACAATTTATAAGGAACAACTCATATGCTATTTAACAAAGGGCAAGAGTAATTTACACGCTATTCAACAGGGGCAATTTATATGCTAATTAATCAAGAGCAATTCATATGCTATCTATCGAAGAACAATTTAATTAACAATGAACAATTTGTGGAGCTAGGGAGCATTTATCGCAAATAGGGTAGAAGACTTCCAGTCTAAATCACCAATGCATACAACAGCAAGATAATATTTTTTAACAAATTCCTTGTCCATTTCCTCACGGTTAATAACCGAGTTAGAACCAAATCTAGTTCCTTCATCCAACTATAATCAACCATAGCTAAAGATTATTGACAGCAGCAGAAAATATCTTATAGCAAATAAACAAACTCATATGTGATCTAGTATATCAACCCACAACAAATGGCAGCAACAAAACATCCAACCATCAATAGAACAATTCCTTGCAGCACTAACAGGAGCAATTTTAAAAAACCATGTAGCCTGGAGTAAATGACAATGCAGTTCGACAAACTAATAGAAAATGGAAGTGAACAATTAACATGTGAACATACTTATTCAAAAAGTAGAACCACTCTCTGTCATCCAAACCTCATGATTCACAGCACAATATTCGCAAAATATTATCCAGCAATTAACAGGAGCATACAACAAAGCAACTAACCATGGCAGAGTTCAACAAACAATAATATCCCATGATGTAAGGCCTCCACTATCCACAACATCCAATTTCTTACCTTCAGCAGAATTGCCACTTCCCAGCATGCCCACTTCACAACAACAACACCCACACGGACTAGCAGCACACCTAGGAAATTCAAAGATAGGAGCTCTCCTTTTTCCCACTCAACTCACAAAACACTCTTCACTCACATGATGGAAAATGCAACACCCTCACCTTTCTCCTTCACTTTCCTCTCGGTCGCATCTCTCAGTAAGTGCAAAATTCAAAATGTCATTACATCCATTGCCAGCAACTTAAAGATGGAGGGAGACTTACCAAGGGATTGACAATTGATGAACAATCGCCCATTTCAAAGGAGGGTGGTCCACTCTAGATCAGCCACGTGGAAAGCTCGCTCTTGCTATCGCCTTAGGGGAGGAAGGAAAATTATATTGGAAAAATATAAGAATGTCGACAGAAGCAGATTTTTCATTAAAAATAGACTTTTTGATCATGGAAGTCGTCTAGACTATCGATCACACAACGACAGATTATCCAAATTTCACCTCTGTTTTGTATTTCGGTCGAACCTTGTGAGAGCGTCTTTGACTGATGATTCGACCAAAAGACCAAAATGCAATCTGTAATGCATTTCGGTCAAACCTTTCGACCACATCCTCGACCACCCGTCGACTGGAAACCCAAAAATGCAATCTGTAATTCATTTTGGTCTAGTTATCCGACCTCAACCCCGACCTCAACTTGACCAAAAATGCAAGGAGCAATCTGTAATGCATTTTGGTCAAGATATTCGACCTCAACTTCAACTGTGGCTCGACTGAAAATGCAAGAATCAATATGTGATGCATTTCAGAAGAGATATTCGACCTCGACCATGACCGCGACTAGACCAAAAATGCCAAATACACATTCCGTAACAATTTTCGCTTTAAAAATTCCAAAAAATATTTCTACCCTCATTTACATTGCATCAAATATGAAATCAACAGTTATGAAACATACTTCTCTTTTATAAAGATATTTGTTCATTCCGTAAAATCATTTACATTCCATTTTATGGAGAGATTATCTAGGCATTACATATAAAATATTTAACATCATCAAAATTGCCAAATAGTCCTCAAAGGTGAGATCCCAAATTTTGCATTTTGCCACAAGTCTTTCAATCTCAAGCTTAATTTTCCACTTATGCTTCTTGTTGAAGAACACCATAATATATTTGAATGTTGGATGAATTGAACCTCTTCAAAATAAACATAATAAAAATCATTAGAGAATCTCTGTGCTTGGTTGCGAATAAATAGAATTCGTGGCACATCATCCTCCTGGGGTTGAAAAGGGTTTGACCTTAAATCTAAATTTTTTCCTTCATAGTCTTCTTTACCACAATATGTAGATAAGTCATGAACAATAAAATTCAAAGGCTTTCCCAAGATGTAAGTTGTTCTTGTATCCCAAAAGTAGCTTGCAAACATAGCATCGACAAACTTTAGAATCATCAAAACTCTTCTAGTCTTCCCACTAGACATGCCAAAATTGATATCCACATAATATTCATCATAACTAAAGAACTTATCCTCATCCATATGATCAAAGTTGCCATCACAAATTTCCAAATAAGCATCAATATCCTTATTTTCTTTTATCCATCCAACTTTAAGAAGCCAAATAATTATCTAATGGCACATACCTCATTGAGATAACATCGACTTTCTTCACATTCAAATTTTGTTGGTTCCGCAATGTGAACCAAACTTAGTAGAGCCCAAAACTTGTTGCCGATATTGAAAGAATAATAATTAGTAAAACCATCATGCAACAACAACCAATTATTTTGCCAAATTTCTTCAAGGAGCAATTTATTAGCTTTCAAAGGCACCACATTACATAATAATTCATCTTGGTACTTGTTACTTGAGAAAGAAATGCTTACTTAATTTGAAACTCTAATGTCCTCCTTATCAATATGCCACCACAATTTGTAAGGATTTAATTGTATCAATATCTCCAAGCCAAGCTTTTTAACCATATTCATAGAACCCATGTTGACATAACTTCTATCATCAATGATCAAAGAGCAAACCTTATCTTTGTTGAAGCAGTGAATGTGAAAAGTTAGTTCCTTTAGAGATTCCTTTCTCATATTTGGAAAGTTAGAGCACTTTGAACCTTTACTTTGAGGGGTTCCCTTTGAATATAATATAATTCCTCTTGTGGTTCCTTCTCTTCATTATTTGCCACCAATAATTCATCTTCAATAGTTGTCATCAAGGAATCAACTTTGCTCTCTATGTGTTTGGTTTTCACTTCTTTCTCATCTAGAGTTAGCTCTTCACTCAAAAGGCATACACTTTTAGAGCTCTTTCTTCAAAAAATTCTTCATTCATGCTCTGGGAATTGACAGATAATAAAGACCCATCTTGAGGTAATATAACATCTTCTTCAAAGCACTCTTCCATCTCTAGGGTTTCTTCTAATACCTCAACATGTTCTTGTGTATACAAAGGTGGAGCGCATGCACAACTTGTTTTCCAGTTTTCAAATAGTTCAACTATTTTTTTACTATGTGGTAAAAAGTTGAGCTTATCTTTCTACCTTGAGTGCTAGTTATATGAACTCTTTCATGTTGTGATATACTTGTAGTTCCACTACCTTAGCAATCTCAATATTTAAACCCTTGATGAAACGGGTGATTGTTTCTTTTTCTGGTTCTTCAGGGCAACTTCTTAGTTTTAAGGTCTCAAACTTGGTGATGTACTCCTCTACTAATAAAGTCATTTGCTTTAGTCTTTGAATTTGTAAAAATAGCTTTTGCCTATAGTGGTTAGGTACAAACCGATGCCTTATTAAACCCTTTGTAGCTTTCCATGTTTGAATGTCTTGTTCTCCTATACGACTTCTATTAGCTTTAAGATTTTTTCACCATAAGCTAATATTCCTTGTAAGCACTAATGTAGTTAGTCAGACTTTGGTCCTTTCCAAATATTTGTGGTAAGCAAACACTTCTTCCACTTGTTCTTCCCAAGCTACGTAATCTTCTGGCTATTCGAACCCGCTAAAAGTAAGAATTGAATCTTGTAAATCTTCTTCCATCATGTAATTAATATAATAATTGTAGCCTTTTTTCGTCATGTAGAATGGATAAGAACAAACAAATAATATGTTGATAGGGTCAAAATAGGCTAGGATACCAAACGATGTGCAAAGGATAGGGTTCAGAAACAATGCAAAAGCCCACAATTCAAAGTTTCGTAGAATCTCTGAGAAAACTTCAACTGCAATGAAAACAACCCTAATAAACGAATTTCAGTGCAATAATTTTACTCAACCTCAAAGGATGAGTTATGAAGTAACCCTCAAAATCTTGTGGGCAAGTTCTAAGGGACGACCGAGAAATGGCCAAAACGGTGCAGGTCGATCAGAAACTGTGTTGATGATGGATGATGGGTGGTCGTTCAATGTGGATATGTTGATCGACCGGTTGGCTTGGGAAAAAGTTGCTAACTTGGAAACTTTTTTATTCCTCCAAAGAATTCCTCCTTGATGAATCAAAAGAGAATTCTCACCAATAAGAAAAGTGAGTTTGATTGCAATTTTTGAACTTGTTCACCACTGAAAATTGGCTAGAAGAATTACAAGAATTCAAAGATCAAGTAATTCTCACAACACTTGAACTCTAGTTTTTCAGTCACATAGATTTCAACTATCCAAGAGAAAGAGAGAAATTAGCCAAAGCTAAAAGGGAATTTTATCCATTAAAAACTAAAAACTTCTAATGAGTTTTGGTTATGTATAAATAGCCCACCTTGAAAACAATTCTACCAGGAAAAGAATTGGCTTATAGTTATCCCTAACCAACCCTTATCTATCTATTTGAAATTAAAAATAATTTGAATTTGAACTATCTAGGAAAACTTTAAAAAAAACTTTGAAATCGTCTAACTAAATATTCAAACGAATTTGAACTTCATTCAATTTGAATGAATTCAAATTTGTAGCCCTTCCTCCTCTTTGGTAGATTACTCATGAACTTGCCAAGTAAGCACATGTTTTGGTATCTCTTGATCCACTTCATTAGGTGTACCTTCATCTTGAATCTTTGAATTTGAAGTGTAACGACCCAGTTTTCCTTCCTTAAAATTTGTCATTTTTAAAAGACATTTTCTTTGGAAATCGCCTAAAATTAAAAACATTTGTGTAGCATAAGACTTTTCATTCTTAAAACCCTTTAAAAGATGGTAATTAAAGTTCTTTTCTAAAAACCTTTACAATTTGGAAGACTTCCTTTAAAACACAGCGAAAGACTTTTATGAATAAAACAAAACATTTAAGAATACAATAAATAAACCTTTATAAATTAAAAACATTTATTAAACCACTTCCACTTTACAAATTAAAACACTTATCCTTTTAACCTTTAAACCTTTAGCCTAGTCAACCACCAAGTTTCGCGCGTGCAAATCCTTCATTATTTGTTCCTATCCTTGATACCTTGCCTACCTACACCATATGACTTAAACTATGAGTCTAACGCTCACTAAGTGATATAAAATATTAAATGCACCTGCAATGCAGCTTTTTAATTCGTATGAAGTTTTCTGTTTTTGTTTTCATTTTCCTTTATCTTAATCTTAACTTTACTTTATTGTTAACTTAACTTGACGGGCGTTAGAGATGTCTAAACTTGATGAGGAAGAGTAGCACACCTACTGGCCCACGTGGGGCAGCTAAATCAACCTCACATCTCCAAACGTCTATTTATTTCCTTGATCTTGATAGGCGTTAGAGATGTCAAAACTTGACGAGGTAGAGTGGCCAACTCAAGACCCCACAGCACATCACACCTATTTACGTTTATTCACATTTTATATCCATTTCCATTTTCTTTTCAAACACCATGCTCAAAACCATTTTTGTAACATTTTGAAGACCATGATGCATGAAAGCTCATGAATGCATACAGTTCTATATCCTCAAAGCATGATCAATATCTATCATTTAACATCTCATAACCTTTTTTCGTATGAAATTTTTCTTTTCTTTAAAACCATTGTAAAATCATTGCGTAATAGAACACGAGAGTAATAAACAACGAACGTCTGAGTCTTATAAAACATACAACAGAAGTCTTTTACCATTTAAACCAAATCCATTGTTTAAATAAACATTTAAATAAACACAATAACTTAAAACATTTATGTAAAATCATAAAACACTTAAAAGCCTTTTAAAACATTTATTCATTTCCGTGAGCCATAACCACAGGTCAATGTCGCCAAAAGCACAAACATCCACACAGTAATACTCCACCAGCTTCTTCCTTTAACAGCTTTATCCATTCATCGGCTCCTTAACTTCATCAACGGGACCTACTATGAGCCTAACGCTCACTACGTGATATAAAAGTAAAACATGAATTTCACATACAATTTTTGTAGCATTACATAAGGTTTTCTGTTTCGTTTCTCTTTTACTGTTCATATCTTTTATCGTTATTTTGTTTTGCTTATATGCCGGGCGCATCAATCCAAACCATACAAACATTCATTTACTGTTTCTGTATTTTACTGTTTATATGTCGGGTGTATCAAACCAAACCATATAAACATCTGCATCGGGCGTAACAAATTGGATCATAGTTGTTTATCTTTGGTTTCTTTACCAGGTGTAACTAACCGGTCCACAGAAATCGAAATTTACGTATCTTACTGTTACATTCTGTTGTCTCATATTGTTTCAATCTTTTACTGTTTATGTGCCGGGGGTATCAAACCGGACAACACAAACATCTGTGCCAGGCATATCAAATTTGTAATAACCCGATCCTAAATTCTCTGATTCAAATGATGTAATTGTTTTGTTGAGAATAAAATGAGTTAATACATCGTTCTATGGATGTTATGTTGCAATGTTGCGACGTATACCCTCGTAGGCGTTTAACTTGGGTAAGATTTAGAAGAAAATATGAAAAATGATGAATTTATAGGCGTTGCGGACGACTGGGCATAGGACGCGGACGATGAATTTTGCATCCGCAATGAATCTGTCCAATTTTGATTCATGCGGACGACACCATGCGGACGATGCGGACGACTAAATGGCGTCCACAACCAGATTTCGGACGGTATGGAAGAATGTTTAGGACGCCATTTGCTGTGTAATTTTGGACTTGCGGACGACAGTACAGCGTCCGCAAGTGTCCGAAAGACACGAGATCTGTGAATTTAAAGGAAACAAAAGTCAAAAAACTCGACGAATTTTGATGTTTTGCGAGTTACTTCTCGCACAAAGTCCACTCGTAGTTGCTTCGTAGCCCATCAAGCATCCACCCTCCAGCACGTTTTGTCTCCCCTTGTCGTCTAGGTAAGTCCTTCTCTTCTTAAACCTTCTCCCCTTGCGTAGTTCTTCTCGTTGGTTGCTGCATCCAGAGTTGTGCAGAGTGTGGAGTTGGTTCTTGAGGTTACATTGCGTCAAGGGAAGGTAAGGATTGGGTGTGTCTTGGCCATCTAAGCCCTACCCACAAGTGATTAGTTGTATTGTTGGTTCTATTTTTTTTTTCCTGGTTTTCTTATGATTTTTCTAGTTTAGACATGAGGAATATGAGATAAGATGGAATAAGATGATCACGTTACAAAATGAAGGTTAGATGTTGTGATGCTAAAGTCTAATTCTAGATGAATTACAAAGTTAAAGAGATGAAATTGTTTCCATTACACATGCTGTGATTTTGTTGAACTGTCATTTTACTGGTTTTTAAGATGGGATAGAACATTTTACTGGTTAGTGTAGCTATGAGATGAGATAGAAGATCATGTTACGAAATGAAAATAGAAATGAAGGATATTGTGATGTTAACCTCCATCATATCTCATGTAAAGAAATGCTGTCATTAAAAATGAAGTAGACACTTGCTATCAAAACATGCTGTCATGAAGACTTTGAACTCCCTTGTTATGATAAAACTTCCAATGAATTACGAAGGTTGAATGAAGAAAGAAAATGAATGATGAATGACAAGTAAAGAAAGAAAAGATGAGAAATGAAATAATTGGCTAAGTGGTTGCTAGTTGTATAAGGATTTCTGAACTTACAAAAGTATGCCTAATTTTTGATGTTCTGATTTTAGTGTAGAAAGTTTATTAGATTTGCTGCCATTTGATTATTGCTAAAAATTGTAGTTTCTCATGTATGTTAAAAGCATGATTTTTAGTTATTAAGCTTCACTAGTTAGATGGTTAAAACATGATCAACACTTCACTTTGTGCTGCTATGGGTATTTGTTAGGAAGCATGATAGATATTTGATGGTTAAAAGATATATATAAGTATGATGCTCTGAATTTTGGGTGATTTCTAGTTTTGCTGCTGTGATAACATCTCTAGATGCTAAATTTTGCTTGTGCAAAAATCCTTGGATAATGTAGAGTGAGATGAGAACATTGATTTCATTGCTATGATGTTAAATGGAGGAAGTTGCTTAGTAAGCATGTTGTAAATAGTCAATAATCTGTTATTTGTGCAAATGTCATATTTTGTTTCAAAGGATATATGGTTAGATCATTTTGTTTCAATGTATGTGTTGTTTTTTTTTTCTAATTTGATGTGACATGATAATAGAAATCCACTAGGAAACACCCAAAGGATTGGTGCCACATGCATGAGTGAGGAAAAGAATGAATAAAACGATGTCGGGATGAGCGGGATACGTCATCACCGAGGAAGCCCTCCGTGGGGATACGTCGGAAGGGTATAAACTCTAGAGGCGGGATACGCCAATAGAGAAAGACCCTTGGAGGCGGGATACGCCAAAAGGGGATGAATGATAAGAAAAGAATGTTTGGGATGAGTGAGATACGTCATCACCGAAGAAACCCTCTAACGGGATACGTGGGAAGGATGGAAACTCCGAAGGTGGGATACGCCGGAAGAGGAGGAACCTCGAAGGCAAGAAATGCTGGAAAAGGAACCGAAAAGGGAATTGGAGGGCAGATTTCATCCCCTAAGAACTCTCCAATCTTCACACTCGGGATACGAGTGAAGAACAAACGTAATGAAAAGAATTGGTTTGGGTGGCCCCCATTCCAAGCGGAATTAAAGAGAGATGCATATGTGATTTTCCCGTTCCTTACTGAGCGTAAGCTCACGTCCTTACTTGTGGTGTAGGTAACAAGTTGAATATGCCGGAAGTGAAGGAGGAGACCTTTCCCGTGGAGCCTACGATATGTCCAACGGATGCGCCAACGGAGTAGTAGTACGGCACAAGAACGAGAAATAAGAACGGAAAAGGTTTAGTAAGAATCAAATGGTGATTTTAGTAATCCTTTATGAAAAATTTTAAATGTGATGTATATATGTTGTTTTCATAAATTTTAGACGCTATATTTTTTTCAGTTTTTTTTTTTTTTACTCAATTGATTTATGCTTCCGCATTTAGTTCCTTTTTGTTTCTCAAAAGAAAGAAAGATCAAAAAAGGAAGTTTTAGTAACGATCGGGTTTGGCACTCTGATTTACTTAAGAAAAATAAAAGAAGTTTTACAAAGGAAAGTCCTTGTAATAAAGTGATAAAAAAAAAAATAAGAAATCCGGGTCGTTACAAAATTGGTCCACAGTTATTTACTTATCTTGATTTATGTGTCGGGCATAAAAAACAGGACCGCAGCTATTTACGTATATTCCATTTTCATGTAGTTTTATGATTCCATGTCCTAACATAGTCGTGCACACACAATCCTCTCTAACGTGTTCCTTAATCATATCCTTAAAACGTGATCTGTCCTATCTAAGGAACTGAACTTAAATCTAATAAACATGTAAACAAACAACATACGTTTTCATATAATAACATAATTTATCCATTTAGTAAACAAACATCAAACAAAACCCTAAATTCCAGTGATGTAGGTCCTTTTGAACAAAGCACATGCAGTAGCACGTACCTAAAGTCCTTAGCTTTAATGGTTTAACACTTTAAGTTTCTTTCACAAAACCTATCCATTATTAACACATATCGCTATTAATAATTAATTTCCAATAATAAGATCCTCAAACTTCAACTAACATGTTCATACTTCCTTAATGGATAACTTTCTATTATGTTTAAACTATCAAAGAACCTTATTTTCCAATCATCACTTTACCCAATAATCATAATAAAACTCATTACTTTCACATATAAACTTAACTAATATTTCCATAAATATTAAATCTTCAATAATACATGGAATATATAAACCAATGATAATCATCCAACTCCATTTATATGCATAAAATAACTCATCCCCTCGTATACTATATTGGCAGTACCTAAACTCCATTATTACCAAACATCTTTTAATAACGACAAAACCATTAAGATTAACAGAAGCAAGACTTGCTTACTAGAAGCCTCGCAACATAGGAAAATGCATAAACCCTCACGATCTCCTTCCTTCAAGTCTTCATAGTAGTTCCCTTACTCATTTCCTCATTGTCCTTCGACAACACCTTTAACCAACAGAGACGACTATTACATTAAGAATCTCGGGAAACAACACACATCATTTTTCTCTCATCCTTTACATCATGTCTGCCTTCTTATTTCAAGCTCTCAAACCCCAATGGTTTAACACACAAAATTATAGAAGTAAGGCATTACAGAACATCTCACACACTTTTTCCTCACACCAGCCTTTCTCTCTAAATTTCTGTAGAGTAACTCTACGTTTTTCATCATTTCCAGAACACTCTCCCTCCCATTTCCATTTATAGACAATTATCTAACGTCTAACAATAACTCGTTGAAGGTGGAAAGCCATGGGACACACTCCATCAATGCCCATAAACTTCATAGACGTTCGACAAACCAGGAGACGACGCATCCTTCAACATTCCAGACGTTTAAAATTATCCACATTACTCTTCATAAATGGCAAATGATTATGTCGGTTGATCTCTTCCAAGCCAAACAACCACCACGATCAGCCGTTACAAATCCATTCAGATACATCACTTATTTATGTCGGTCGATCGATGCCAGCTGATCTCCCATGCCGAACATTCGCTGTTATCGAACGCAGTTCACACCCTTCAAAATATGGTTTTATTCACGTTATTCCTTAATGTGACATGTATAAATTTATTATTATTTCTTCATTTATAATACTAATGATTTGATCACTATCAACCGCACTTTTTAATACCCATCTTCAATTCCTACTTTTGTTTATAGGTTCATCACACCGATTGATCTCAATCAACCACCATGATCAACCCCTCCTTCAATACCTAATTCCATACCCAATTTATTGTTTCCAGGTTGATCACACCGGTTGATCCCATTCAACCACCATGATCAACCACTCTTTTAAACATCATCCGCCACATCCTTCTCCAAATACACATATTCTAAACAATATACATGTATATATTACTTCTTCTTAATAAACTATAATTTACTCTTCCAATTAATCTAACCTTCAACATATACCATATGTTTCACCAATCCTCCTTCACATTATTTCACACTAAATCCAAATGGTATAAATCCTATACCTTCAATCTTATAGTATCCAAATGAGTCCAAATATATTTCATCTTACTACCTTTACTGACAATCAATCCAATTGATATCGTCCAATATAATCTCAAGTATCATCACACAATTCTCCAATTAACTTCAATCCTTCTTATAATCTAACTGTGAACATAATGGGTTATCATAATTCACTTATTCCAACTACGTTGCTCTTGACCAATATCTTTACTTATCCAACTCATTTCCTAATATCCTCAAAATTAACACGTGAGCTATGACTCCAACTCAAAGAAAATTTGGGATTATTACAACCCTCCCCTGTTATATAAATTTTGTCTTCAAATTTGTCTAGTCTAAAGATATTTAAGTCTATCTTAGATGTATTCAACTGGTATTCTTTCATTTTACTATTACCTATACCTAACACATATGTGAATATAATTATCAAACAGGCACACATAACGACATTCTAAATTTTAATTAATCGTATAGTACCTGCCCTAGACGTAGATGGTTCATCATCTTGATCTCCATACATTGAAAATACCCAAGGTACTACCATTCCTTTTTCCTTGACCATCAAAGGGCAGTTCCTAACTAGATGTCCTTGCTTTCCACACTTAAAACATTGTCTAGTATCAGCCCTATATTCACCATAATGTTTCTTATTACACTTAGAACACAGTCCATCTTGAAAATTTCCAACCAACGTTGTATCTATTCCATTCCGCGTATGCTTATCCTTGGCAGACTTATCTTCATTATCAAATACCCGCTTTGCTCCTTTATCAATTATCTACCCATCAACAGGTGATAGAGTTTGATTATTCTCTTGAGCTTCAAATCCATTTCTTTGCTTAATAACTTGCATCTCATCTTTTTCAATCTCCAAAGCTTTTGTTCAATCCTAGAGTATGGCACATCTTCAGTACTATATCTCTTAATTCCATGAGATATTCCATCCTTTAGTCCTTAAATGAATTCCTCAAACTTCACTAACTTACCTAACTCCTAGGTCCAAACCATTTTGTTAAAATACTTATCAGGGAAAACATCCTTAAATTGTGTGCAAGTCATTTCTCTTACGTCCTGAGTTGTCCCTGAGTTGTCTTGATAGTATCTCACCAAGTTATTTCCAGTACTAACCATATTTTTTCCCTCGCTATCATAATTGTCTACTGCTAATTCTATAAATAAAACATTATTCTTAATAAAGCACTGTGCTTAATACTTACAGTTGATTAAGCATCCCCGTGTTGAGTTTGCACTGTTGGAAGTCGACAGAAATGATTTTGACCCAGTTATCCTCTAATACCATTTGTAACATCCCGTAACTTTTTTCCGTATAAAAGTTTCCTTTTCTTCAAAACCATTGCGTAATAGAACACCAGAGAAATAAATAGCGGAAGTCTTAATCTTATAAAACATACAGCGGAAGTCTTTTACAATTTAAACCAAATCTAGTGTTTAAATAAACACATTAACTTAAAACATTTATTTGAAATCATAAAACACTTAAAAGCCTTTTAAAACATTTATTCCTTTCCGTTAGCCAAACAGGTCAATGTCGCCAACAACACAAACGTCCACACAGTAATACTCCACTAGCTTCATCCTTTAACTGCTTTATCCATTCATCTGCTCCTTACCCACATCATCAGGACCCAACTATGAGCCTAGTGCTCAGTACGTGATATAAACGTAAAACTTGAATTTCACATACAATTTTTGTAGCATTACATAAGGGTTTATGTTTTGTTTCTCTTTTACTGTTCATATATTTTATCGTTATTTCATTTTGCTTACATGTCAGGCATATCAAACCAGACCATACAAACATTTGTTTACTGTTCCTGTCTTTTACTGTTTATATGTCGAGCGTATCAAATCGGACCATATAAAAATTTGTGTCGGGCATAACAAACGGGACCATAGTTGTTTATCTTTGGTTTCTGTCATGGGCGTAACTAACCGTTTCACAGATACAACTATTTATGTATCTTGCTGTTTCATTCTGTTGTCTCATATTGTTTCAATATGTTACTGTTTATGTGTCGGACGTATCAAACCGGACCACACAAACATCTGTGTCTGGCTTATCAAACTGGTCCATAGTTATTTGCTTATCTTGATTTATGTGCCCGCCGTAACAAACTGGACCACAACTGTTTACGTATATTCTATTTTCGTGTACTTTATGACTCCATGTCTTAACGTTGTGTGCACACACAATCTTATCTAACGTGTTCCTTAATCGTATCCTTAAAACGTGATCCGTCTTATCAAAAGAACTGAACTTAAATCTAATAAACATGCAAACAAATAACATATGTTTCCATATAATAACATAACTTATTCATTTATTAAACAAACATCAAACAACACCCTAATTTCTCATGATGTAGGTCCTTTCGCACAAAGCACAAGCAGTAGCACATACTTGAAGTCCTTAGCTTTAATGGTTTAACACTTTAAGTTTCCTTCACAAAACCTATCCATTATTAACACATATAGCTATTAATAATTAATTTCCAATAATAAGATCCCCTAACTTCAACTAACATGCTCATACTTCCTTAGTGGATAACTTTCTGTGATGTCCAAACTATCAAAGAACTTTATTTTCCAACCATCACTTTATCTAATAATTACCTTCTCCAAAATCCCACATACTAAAACTCAGTACTTTCACATCTAAACTTAACTAATATTTCCATGAATATTAAATCTTCAATAATACATGGAATATATAAACCAAACTCCATAAAATAACTCATCCCCTCGTATACTATATTAGCAGTACCCAAACTCCATTATTAACCAACATCTTTTAATAATGACAGAACCATTAAGATTAACAGAAGCAAAACTTGCTTACCAGAAGCCTTGGAACATAAGAAAATACATAAACCCAGACTCCTCACGATCTCCTTCCTTTAAGTCTTTATAGTCGTTCCCTTACTCATTTCCTCACTGTCCTTCGACAACACCTTTAACCAACCAAGATGACTATTATATTAAGAATCTCCAAAAAACAACACAAATCATTTTTCTCTCATCCTTCACCTCACGTTTGCCTTTTTCTTTCAAGCTCTCACACCAATGGTTTAACACACAAAATTACAGAAGCAAGGCATTACAGAACATCTCTCAAGTTTTTCCTCATGCCAGCCTTTCTCTTTAAATTTCTGCAGAGTAACTCTATGTTTTTCATCATTTCAAGAAGACTCTCCCACCTATTTCCATTTATAGACAATTATCTAACATCTAACATTAACTCATTAAAGGTGGAAAGCCATGGGACACACTCCATCAATGCCCATAAACTCCATAGACGTTCAGACAAACTAGGAGACGACGCATCCTTCAACTTCCAGACATTTAAAACTCTCCAAATTACACTTCATAAATGGCGGATGATCACGCCAGTTGTAATGCCCCGATTTTTCGTTATATAATTCAGTAAGGATGAGTGAGAAATTAATTGAGATATAATTGGATTATTCGGAGAAATTTATTATGGAATATATTATCATGAAAATAAGTTTCGAAAAATAATTGTTGGGAGATAGTTATATCGAATATTGGATAATTATTTTCGAAGCCGAATTGAAGAATTTAAAGGGGGCAGATAATTATTATCATGCAATATTCGGAGAAAAGAAAATTAGAATTAGGATTGAATGTTATGTGTTTACTAGATTTAGGTTCTTTTAATGATATGTTTTTTAGACATTTTATTATCATGTAGGATTGTATATATTCACGAGCATATTGCATGACATAATTAATATATGTAAATAGGCTTATGGGGGTTCGGGTGATCAGTGACACTTCCATGCGGTAGTATACTCCCACATAGAGAGCAGTGAGATGAGAGATAGGTACGTGGAAGCTGGGTTCACCTTTACCCTGTTCTGAAACCCCCAACGTCTTTAACAAAAGTGAGGATACCGGCATGTGGAACACCCCCGATGGATATATCTCCCCATCGGAGTGAAATGGTTCAGCCACATGACCCTTGGAGTATTCCACCCTGACTTCCAGAAGAGATACGGTTCTCTTTTGTAATACATTGTATGATCATGCATATCATTTGCATTGCATTTTTTTTATCACTTACTGAGTATTAGGCTCATTAGTTTAGGACTTGTGATGTAGGTATCGTACGAGGAACTGGTCAACAAGTAAAAGATAGTTGATGAAGGATTTGCATGGGTGGATCTTGTGGCTGGCTGGGCTAAAGAATTTAAAAGGGAATACATTTGTAAAAAGGGTTTGTAATTATTTAATATTCTTTAATGCTTTGTTTTAAATTCCGCTGTGTGTATAAAAAGGATTTTATTACTTCTTTTGCAATTGATAAATATTTTAAGTAAAAAGTTTTAATGCTCGGGTTTTTATAAAGAAAGTCTTACTCTGATTTTATAAAAGAAAAAGTTTTAAATTTCACGCGATTTTAAAGCAAATAAAAACCGGGTCGTTACACCGGTTGATCTCTTCCAAGTCCAACAACTACCACGATCAGCCTTTACACATTCATTCAGAAACATCACTTATTTATGCCGGTCGATCAACGCCGGCTAATCTCCCCTTGCCAAACGTCTGCCGTCATCGACTGTAGTTCACTCCCTTCTGAATATGGTTTTATTCACGTTATTCCTTAACGTGACATGCATAAATTTATTATTATTTCTTCTTTTATAATTACTAATGATTTGATCACTATTAACCGCACTTTTCAATATCCATCTTCAATTCCTACTTTTGTTTACATGTTGATCACACCGGTTGATTTCAATCAACCACCATGATCAAACCCTCCTTCAATACTCATATTCCATACCCATTTTATTGTTTACAGGTTGATCACACCAGTTGATCCCAATCAACCACCATGATGAACCACTCTTTTAAACATGATCTACCACATCCTTCTCCAAATATACATATTTTAAACAATATACATGTATATATTACTTCTTCTTAATAAACTATAATTTACTCTTTCAATTAATCTAACCTTCAACATATACCATATATTTCACCATTCCTCCTTCACATTATTTCACACTAAATCCAAATGGTATAAATCTTATACCTTCAATCTTATAATATCCAAATGCGACCAAATATATTTCCTCTTACTACCTCTACTAACTATCAATCCAATTGATATCGTTCAATATAACTTCAAGTATCATCGCAAAATTCTCTAATTAACTTCAATCCTTTTTATAATCTAACTATGAACATAACGGGGTATCATAATTCACTTATTCCACCTACATTGCTCTTGACCAATATCTTTGCATGTCCAACTCAGTTCCTAATATCCCCAAAATTAACTCGTAAGCTATGCCTCCAGCTCAAAGAAAATTTGGGATATTACATATCATATCACCAATAAAGTCTTCAATGCATGATCAATATCATTATCTTTAACTTAAAGAACCTAATTCTTATAAACACAACATCAAGTAGCAAACAACAATACATCCTTGAAACAAGATCAATATCAACTTTCTCAATTTAAAGAATCTAAATCTAATAAACATAGTTAGCATACAAATCCTAACTCTTGCGATGTAGGCATTTCGGCAAAACACAAGTAATATCACTTACCTAGCGGTCTTCAATGCACTTTACTACTTATGCTTATCCTTCAGAATATTCATGTACACCTTCAAAATTAATAACATTTGATCATCAATAACTATCCCAATTTCTTAGATGTATAACTTGATACCTTACATATCTACTACCATTCACCGGTTAAACCATATTCATCATTCTTCTTATTCCAAAGATTTATTTTTACAATACACAGTAGCTTTGAAACCCACTAATTACTATCCATAAAACAATCCATAAAAATATCCTTAATTATTTCTACCAACGTGGTAATTAAATAGAGAACCATTTCCCATTTACATAACATATTCCATCTGAAACTAATCACAACCCTATATCTTAATATCTCATTAATCATAATAGCTTCTCAATAATAATTCCTCAATATCCAACATGCTTAACATAATAGCAATAACCCACACATATGGCAATCAACCAACAGTGGCATCATAAAATCACAAACTAGTAACCTCAACATTATTTATACCATTATTCCTTATTATCATGACAATATTCTAGTAGTAGGAAACTTAACCTCTTCATCATTTACATTAACAAAATGCTCAACCAATTTTGTCACCGCTATAATGAACAGAGAGCAAACTACATCAACATAACTTAACCCATTCACCGAGCAAAAATCTCAATATAAATTTACAAAGCAGTAAAATAAAGAAAACATGGAGCATTACAGTAATCCTTCCCTATTTTATCTCCTACAACTATTCCCATAAAATCCAAAACAGTAGCGACGGAGTTCACCTCACCGAAGCACACCCAAGAGCTTTTTCTTCATCTACTTTTTCTTCTCCTCCGTTATTTCCTCTTCTCCTTCCTTCTTCTCTCTTCCTCTCTTTCTCTCTATTTCCCCTTCGGCCTTTTTCTTTCTTCTAAAGAGCTATCTATATTTCTCCGTCACAGAACACTCTGCTCGCCCTCATTATGTTTGTCCTTCTCTTTATTTCCATTTCTCCAAAGGTGTCTTCCCTCATACGCTTTGTTTATCCCTAAGATCTCACCTAACCCTTCGTCATTTGTAAAGGAGGACGCGTGGAGAAATCATAGAGAACACAATTATTGTGATTTGCATTTTTCTTCAAAAACCAAAAAATCACGTGGAGCCGGTCGATCATAGGATCGACTGGTCCAACATAAAAATCCATTTATGCGTTTTCATGTGATGAACCAGACCAATGCTCAATTCACGTGTCGATCCTAGGATCTACCTGTCCCATGTCACCCATTTTGATGTGCCCCAAGGTGCCGTCACTTGAGCCTGAACCAATGGCTCTTTTATTTTCTAACTTTTTTATTTGTTTTGTAGGTGTTTCTTTCCTAGCCAATTTGGAGGAAAGTTTTAATTAATGTCTCAAGAGGATTTGGTGCTTTTGAACTAGTGGATATCATGATTATCAAAGAAGAAATTGTGGGCTTCCTTTTCCCGCATTGAATCTGACCTCTGGGCGTTCAAGTGCAGTTTTGACAATTGAGATGATTGACTTTCAATTTTAGTCCTTCATGTCAAATGCAGCTAATAGCTAGAGCTTTCCAAAGACATATTGGACGTTTTATTTGGGTTTGGTTTGTTATAGCTAATGTTCATTTTACAAAGACTTATTTCCAAATTCAGATTATTTCTTTTTGTTTATTGTCAAGGGCTGTTTAGGTCATTTGTTAATTAGGGCTATTTTAGTATTTTGTCTTTATTGTAAAACTTAGGGTTTATAGCCCTCTTTGCTAAATTAGAAGGCAGTTTTGATGAATTAGAAAGAAGACTTGTGTTTTTAAAAGAGAAGCTCCGCGCGGCCTCCCTCCTCTCGGCCTTCCTCTCTTCAAACCCGAACTTGCTACTCTTTGTAGCGTTTCTTGAGTAAGTTGGAAGGGTTACTATCTCTTCCAAGCATCACCCTTGTGTTGCAATTGTAGCATGGAGATAGGAGAAACGTTAGACCCCATGGAGAGTGCTTAATCATTGATTAAGCCGAGTATTCCGATCTTCTCACGATAGGAAGACTAATCGGACTCCACAGTTTCATTTGGTATTTTTGAAGGTTATTGTTGGTAAGACCTAGTTATTCTGGATCTATTCTCTTTATATTTGGTGGTCTTCATTTGTGTTATGAGATATAGGCATCGTTCTTAGTGAAGATGGAGATATTTTGGAATTGTTGTTAACCGCAGAATCTGTTTTTCTGTGCAAACTGTTTACTGCAGTCGATTGTTGTTCTGTTTCGAAGCCCTTGCGTGGGTTTTCTTGATTTTATTTCTTCTAGAGATTTATTCTTTATTGAGTGACGAAGCTACCTGTCAAGTTTGGGAATTATTGGAGTTATATGAAGTGAGTTCTCACTGTTATATTTCTGGTCGTCAAAACTGCTCGGAAGAAACCCTGTATTTGGTGATATCTTGTTTCGGCTATAAGTGGAGATTCGGAATGAGTTTTGATCTGGAATTTTGATACAACTTATCTGATTGTGTTAATTAATTGTACTCCAAAAATTAGCCAAAGTTCACGTTTGAATTTGGAGAACTACTTTGTCTATTGTTGCTGGTCCAGTTTAATTCACAGCTTGTTGGCCGGTTTATTTAAATTAAGCTCTTGTCGCCCTTGGAGCTTATCACATTTGTCCTGCCACTGTTATTTGCCTTATTATCCTTAGTCTAAGCTTAATTCCAGGTAATATTACATCCCCCCATCCTTAATAAAATTTTGTCCTCAAAATTGCCTCAACACACCACTCATGCAATCTCATTTTCCAACTCAATTTAACAACCATCCACCTCTTTAAGCTTTTCAAACCCTAATAACATAATCCCTTCTTTTTCTTAATTAGACTATGCAATACTTTCTTTCTACCTACCCACAACAAGCAAAACACCTCGAAAAGTCAGATTTACCTATCTTTCCCATCCAGACTTAGACTTTTCATCCTCAAAATTTGCTCAACGCACATATTATACCATCTTATTTTCCAATTTCAACACAATTCTCTTTATTCACCTTAAATTCTTCACAGTATAACTTCCTCTCCATCTATCCATAATAGATCCAATCTTCACTTGCATCTTCCAAGATAGAAAATACTTTTGGTGCAACCGTTTTCTTCAATTCACTTACATAATATTCATTTTCCAATTTATAATAGGATTTTGGTTTATCAACACAGAAACCACCACCTCTTCATAGCGCTGAAATTTCGATTCCAATTTTAGAGGTAGATTACTATTTAGCGATTTATAAGATTCCAATCTCATTTTTAATTAAATTTCTTGCCCAAAATTCAAACTTCCAAGTTTAAACAACCTCTAAATCCAAATATCCGTAGAGAATAGGGTAACATCTAAACCTTAGAGGCAATAATTCACTCATAACATATACTGACTTCCAACCCAAACCATAGAAGCGGTAATTAACTCGAAACATATGCAGACTCCCTATTAAGAACTTCGATTGCAAATCCACAGATTATACAGTTTTCCAACTCAACTCTATAAACAACTAGACAGATCCTCTTATTTCTATTCATGGCATAAATCAATAAAGCAATATACTCAAATTCCTAAGTATCAACTAGGACAACACTCAGATTCCTTATCCTAACAATCATAACAATACTCATTCTTTTATTGGATTATTGGCAAACAGTTGGGAATTAACAACCATAATCATTCAATATCCTCAAAATCCCACTAATATCCATAGTATAGAAGTACCAAAAACAACTTCTTGTATCATATCATTACACAAAATCTCCAAATGATTACATCACTCTTACTTCTACAAAATGTAACTATTTAGAGAAATACTAATTTACATCAAGGTCATCTGACTGTCATCTACATATGCTGCAAGAGAAAAGCCTTTGCCAAAATTGTTTTCTTTTCATCAAACAATGTGTGGTAGATCCTTGCAACATGACCAACTTTATCGCATCTGTAACATTTCCTAGATACGACCATGCATTGCCCTTTATGGTTTTTCTTAAACTTTGGGCATTGACTAACCATAGATTCCATCTTAACAATCTTTTCATTTTCTTGTCGGCCACCTTCTTCAAAGGACCACTTTACACCTCTGGACGCGCCCCTTTCTTCCCGTGAGTGTGGCTGAAATCTTATAACAGAATTGTCCTATTTCGAGAACTAGTTTTCTACTTCTTCAATATCAAGAGCTTTTGATATGATCTCCGAGTAGGTCACATCTTAAGTAACCGATATCATAACATCTCTACAAATCTCTACCTTAAGTCCTTGCACAAAGTGGTGTACTTATGCTCATTATTGCTCACAAGATGCGAAGCGAACCGTGATAATGCTTCAAACTTATGAATCTACTCGGTAACTGTGCCTTCCTAACGAAGCTTAGTAAACTCGATCAACATACCAATCCTTGTAATGCGACTAAAATACTTGTCATAGAAGAGTTCCTTGAACTCCTCCCATAGCATAGCCTTTACATCGTGCACCGCCTTCATTGAATCCCACCAAAACCGAACGTCCTTCGTTAACATAAACATGGAAAAAGTAACCTTCTCTTGTTCTTCAACCTTGGCATATTCAAACATACTCTCAACCATTAGAATCCTCTCTTTCGCGCTTGCTGGATTATAAATATCTCCTTCAAAGTATGGCAGCTTTAGTCGATGAAACCTTTCACAACCTAACTCTTTGGGAACCATCAGCTTTTGATTTCTCTGTTCTTCCAATTCCCTACTCCATTCCACAAATTGAATCTACCACTCCAATACTTTCGTTAGTCTACTGATCATTTCATCTCTTGGATCTTTGTTCCGTCTTGTTTCTCTCACCATTTTGTTCCTATCCAAACAACAAAGTTTTTTAAAACTTCAACCATTGGCAAAACAAAATCTAAATCCAATTCAATAAATTATCATCCTTAACTACGTCCTTCGAAGCATTAAGTGAAATAAATAGTAAAATCCAATCACAGTTCATTATCCTCAACAATGGTTATCAAAGTAAAAGAAGGGATGAAGAATAAGATTCAATCAACGGAACATAAATCCTCGGAGCACTATCCTCAGTAGTAATTAAAAGAGAACAGAAGTCCAATCAACAAAATGTAAGTCCTCTATTGTAAAACCTGAGAATTTTCAAGATTATAAAATTTCACGTGAAAATTTTTTGTGTTAAAAATCGGTCATAACGTTGAATAATTGACCCGAATTGTCACGTAGTGGCCACGTGTGAAATTTTGGTCAATTATTCAAATTGGTAGAATGAAAAATTTTTGAACGGAAAATTTAATGAAGATACGGAGTTAGAAAATTAATTGAATAGGTAAACATCGTTGGGTGATATTCAAAATAAGTTGGAAGTTGGAAATGGATTTATTAACCTATGATAAGTAAATTGAAATATGTATATATTGGAATATTAAAGGATGAGTTAGATATAAGAAGATAAAAGGATTAAGAAATTAATTAAATAAGAGGTAAAGAGTTAAAATTAAAGGAAGAAGTGTGACGGGAGACTTAGAGAAAACAAAGAAGAAAATGTAAAATAAAAAGGGGTTAGGGTAGGTTAAATGACAGAAAGGAAGGAATTTAGAAATAATAAAATCAAAAGGAATGATTAAATGAAAGAAGAAAAGAAAAGAGAAACGGGCTGATTGTAAAAGTGAAAGAAAGAGAAGGATTAAAAAATAAAGAAAAGTGTGGAGAGAAAGGCAGAGTTTGCGGTAGGGTTTGAGAGAAAAGGAAATAGGGCAAAGGCTTCTCTCCATTTCACCTTCAGCCGCGGGAGAGTTTGAGGAAAAAAAGAAGAGAAAAAGAAAGAGAAGAGGGCAAACCTTCTATGTACTCTTTCCATTCGGCCGACGATTTGCGAGAGGCTGATTGCGGGCAACGAATGACTCTCTCCGAGCGGAAGCTGGCAGTGAGACGAGCGGTCGAAGACCGTAAATTGTAGGCGACAGCGAAGAGGCGAGTAACCCTCAACGGACAGAGACGGTCCAACATGGACGAGGTTGGGCAGTCCTTCGGAGCATTCGGTTTGTGAGCTGACAGCGGGTATTTCTTCCTCCGTTTCTCAGTTTTCGGTGAGTAATGCAAATGCCAGGTTCTGATTTATTTGGATTCCTATTTTGATGTTAGGTAGAAATGCCGATAACACATTTAGTTTCTGCTGCTTTGTTAGTTTGACTCTGTTCTGTGTTTTGTTCATTGTCACTGAATATTGTTGAATGAAATGTTGTGAACCGAGAATAATGGATTATGTGCCCTCTTTTCACAACAGTTTTAACAATGGAATTTGGATCCTGCATTGATGTTGTTTGCACTGAATATAATAATTTGTTGATTGGTGGAAGGTGAAGATTTTAGTTGCTTTACGGTTAATTTTGGATTTTTAGCTTTGAGTGAGGGATTTATGTTTGGTTGTTGTTGTTGTTGTTCTTTTTATTGTCTTGAGAATTATACAAGAAAATACAGATAACATTAGGTGAACATTGCACGTGCCATCTTTAGGTAAGTACTTGATGTTGGTATTTGTTGAGAAATATTGTTCACTATGACTATGCTACAATTTTTACTGAATGACTATTGAGAATCTATTGGTTTCTGTCACTAATGAACCAAGGAGTATATGTTTGTTTACCTGTTGTTTTGATGGAAAAATTTTGAGAACTTGATATTTTGTCGATTGTGCTTAGTTTGGTTATGTTGTTGCAAAGGATAAATGAGTTAAGGAATGTGGATGACCTATGACAGACTTGTTGATTATATATTGCTCACTAATTTGAAAACCCATTTTCCTAGATTGTTTGTATTCTGGGAAACTGCTTCGAGGGTGTTATTTTTACTACAACTATTAGACTCTATTAAAGTGTTGTTTGCGAGGTGTTACTTGGAATTGTTAGTGAACTCTTAAGGTGGAGTTGACCATGGTTAATTTTTATGAATTAAGGATGTGACGATACTTGTGAGGTTATTTCCAGATCAATTGGACATGTTGAGTCATAGTCTATGGTAGCATAAAGATAGATGTTAAACTTAGTCCCGGTATAGGATCCTATCACTTTTCCTCGAGATGTATTTATGAAATTTTTCTATGTTTGACATGTTGTAGGCTTGGACGAGTTCGAGGACGTCGAGCCAGCACCCACGGTTGCTGCTCCTTCGGATAAAAGGAGAGACTGTTGTCGAGTTAGGGGTTTTATACTGAGTTGTTTTGCACTGCATTGCATAGTTTTCAAAATTGTATTATGTGGGATACCACATATGAAAAACTAGACGGGGACTGTTCGATAGCACATCAGCTTTTTGTATTATGTATGTATGAAAGTTTTACATGTTTACTTTCGTGCATTTGATTTCATGGTGTGACATATTGGATACAGTTTCGGGAGTGGTGAATTCTTCTGATACTTTGGACGATTTTGGTATCAAAGTATCAGTAGGCTATCCCCGGTACATCTCTTGCTGCGTGGAGATGTTTTGTTTGTGCGTTGTGTGAAAGATGATATTAGGAAGGAGATGGGGCTTCCTTGAGTTTTGAATCCCTAAACCTGATCAGGGTGTATATTACGGGCGTGTAGTTTACAACCCGAGTGATGAGCTGAGTCATTGGACCACCGTCATTTGTCTTCCTCCAGGCTCATGAGGTGCTACCTGGAAACGGTCGTCACCTATTTGTGTGATTGTTCGGAGGAGACCTTGAGTGTTCCTTCCTTTTCACGGATTACAGTTTCTAAGATGAAACACGACGAGAGTATTTTAACCTATAGTTTTCTATGCATACAGCTATGCTTTCTAAATGCCTTTTTGATGGCCTTTGGGGCTTGATTTTCCTAAAAGATGAAAGGGTTTTCCAATGTTTTAAAAAATGTGCATATTTTTTTAAACTCAAGGTTTTTATGAAAACAATAAAACAAGTTTTACGTGCGCATAGCGTTAAGTATAAGTTTCTTACTGAGCTAGTCATTCACCCCTTAAACTATATTTTTTCCCAGTTTAGGGTTCTTGTTGAAGACTTCGTTGCTATTTATTTTATTTCATTTTCCTTAGTCGAACCCTTATTTCTCGATAAGCAAAATTGTTGGATGACTGTAATATATCTAATCTTGTTTTTTGATAAACTTGGATTATATGCACAGTATTATTTGGATTCTTTAAAATCTATTATTCCACATTATTAATTATTCTCGCAATCACTATATAGATCGTGACCTATTACAAGTGGGCTATGGTTGAGTATTTTACACAAATCTTCCACAATATTTTAACAAGTTTTGGGCTAGGCGATCGGATCCTCTACAAGGGTCGGATCGTTTGGCAAGGCGTTTCTGTCCTGCCCGCCTCTAAGTCGTGACATCTATAATGACCTTCAGACAATAACCAACATGAATGATGAAAATCCATTCAACATAACTAAGCCCTCAACGGGGTTTATCAAGTAGAAATCTCAATGCAGAATGTCCCTCAATCAATCAATCATGAAACTTCAACATTTATTTATCAAAACCGTGAAAGCATTAAAGAGTAAAACCAGATCACATAGCTCAAAATCCTTAACATTGTCATATATATATATATATCAATGAAATAGTAAGAAAATCCTTTATTACATAATACTTTCCTAATAAATAACCTCTGCCCAACTCAATAGAACATGAGTCTCTAACAACTAACATCGTTCACAGATTGCTACCCTAAAAATAGTCTCCTGTCTCCAAATTCCATAAGTTAAACATTTATAGATCCCTTGTCCTTAAAATCATAACATTCATCAGGTCTCCTAATTTTGTAATCTAAGGTAGTAACATATCTTCCTATACTAAAATATGAAATTTTCTATAAATAATTAGACAATTTATTTTCTAAGATCATAAATATACTTACAGTCAATGAAACATTTCCACGTTAAAGCTTGTGCTGGTAGTCATTATATATAATTGGTTTTAAAACTCTTGTGCTCTAATACCAATTTGTAATGACCTGGTTTTCCTTCCTTAAAATATATCATTTTTAAAAGACATTTTCTTTGGAAATTCTTAAAATAAAAAACTTTTGTGTAGTGGAAGACTTTTCATTCTTAAAACCCTTTAAAAGACGGTAATTAAAATTCTTTTCTTAAAATCTTTATAATTTGGAAAACTTCTTTTAAAACACAGCGGAAGACTTTTATGAATAAAACAAAACATCTAAGAATATAATAAATAAATCTTTATAAATTAAAAACATTTATTAAACCATTTACACTTTACGAATTAAAACACTTATCCTTTTAACCTTTAAACCTTTAGTTTAGCCAGCAACCAAGTTTTACGCATGCAAATCCTTGATCATCTGCTCCTATCTTTGATACCTCGTATACCTACACCACAAGACTTAAACTATGAGCCTAAGACTCAGTAAGCAATATAAAATATGAAATGCACATGTCATACAGCTTTTAAATTTGTATACAGTTTTCTATTTTCCTTTTCATCTTCCTTTACCTTAATCTTGACTTTACTTTATTGTTAAACAGACGTTGGAGATGTTCAAACTTGACGAGGTAGAGTGGCCAACTCAACCTCACATCTCCAAACATCTATCTAGTTCCTTGATCTTGACATGCATTAGAGATGTCAAAAATTGACGAGGTAGAGTGGCCAACTCAAGACTCTAGATCTCATCACATCTATTTATGTTTATTCACATTTCATATTTGTTTCTATTTCCTTTTCAAAAATCATGCTTAAAACCATTTTTGTAATATTTTGAAAACCATGATGCATGAATGCTCGTGAATGCATATAGTTCTATATCCTCAATTTAATATTCAAAGCATGATAAATATCTATCATATCACCAATAAAGTCCTCAGAGCATGATCAATATGATTATCTTTAACTTAAATAACCTAATTCTAATAAACACAGCATCAAACAACAAACAACAATACATTCTCGAAACATGATCAATATCAACTTTCTCAATGTAAAGAATCTAAATCTAATAAACATAGTCCACATACAAATTATAACTCTTGCGATGTAGGCATTTCGGCAAAATACAAGCAATATCACTTACCTAGTGGTCTTCATTGCACTTTACTACTTATGCTTAGCCTTCAGAGTATTCATGAACACTTTTAAAATTAATAACATTTAATCATCAATAACCGTCCCAATTTCTTAGACATATAACCTGATACCATGCACATCTACTACCATTCAATTCAAAGATAATAAAAAATTAAACCATATTTAGCATTTTTCTTATTTCCCAGTTTCATTTTCACAGTACAAGGTAGCTTCGAAACCCACTGAATACTATCCATAAAACAATCCACAACATATCCTTAATTATTTCTACCAACACAGTAATTAAACAGAGAACCATTTCAAATTTACAAAACATATTCCATCTGAAACTAATCACAATCCTATATCTTAATAGCTCATTAATCATAACAGCTTCTCAATAATAATTCCTCAATATCCAACATGTGTAATAGAATAGCAATAACCCACACATATGGCAGTCAACCAACAACGGCATCATAAAATCACAGACTAGTAACGTCAACATTATTTACACAATTATTCCTTATTATCAGGATAATATTCTGGCAATAGGTAACTTAACCTTTTCATCATTTCCATTAATAGAATGCTCAACCAATTTTATCATCGCTATAATTTCAACGCCCCTGTTTTCTTAAGTTTAAATTCACGTGAAATTTAAAAAATTTTCTTTTGAAAATATAGCGGAAGACTTTTGAACAAAACATTTAAAATTACAATAAATAAACCTTTGCAATTTAAGACATTTACTAAAAATATTTACAAAACTTTTCAACTATTTCTTTACAAAATCATTTTTCCTTAAATCTCCTTAGCCTAGCCAGCCACAAGATCTGCCCGAGCAAATCCTTCATCAATTGTCATTCACCTGTTCTCCTGTTTCTCGTACATAGCTACATCATGGGGAAAACAATAAGTCTGACGCTCAGTAAGAAATAGGATGAAATGCAAGGTCATGCTCATGCGTGCTCATGCTATGCATTACACAAAAGAACCTATCTTTTTTGGTATACCAAGAGAAAGGATACATCGTATGATCATGTGGCTATCCGTCACTCCGACGAGGAGATACATCCAATGGAATCACCATTGATGACTGTCACCATTCTCTTTTGTTGAAGACGTTGGGGATTTTCGTACAAGAGAAGAGGATACATCCTATGGTCCATGTGGCTAACCGTCACTCCACTCCCTACGTGCGAGGAGATACATCCATTCAGGGTGTCACCACTGATGGACTGTCACCAAATCTCTCAAATCCCCACACGCCTATTTACATTTATTATGCATGTCATGCAATATGTCAACAATTTCATAAGTCCTATTCATGGTGCATGAATGTTATGCAATATACAGTTCACAATAGAATATGGAAACGTAACATCATAATAGTAGCGTACAATTCATATTTCAAAGCGAGGAAATTTACTTAATCGAAGAACATTATTAACAAAACTATGAGATTCTTAACAGTGGAATAATTGTGAAGTCAAGGAACTTTTATCGATGTCATAGAGGGAATGGTCAGGGATCCATTTAGTGAAGAGAAATTATTAAAATAACTGCGTAAGGAAATGACTAACTATCGGCAGAGATTACGACACAGAAGCAATGTATTCAAACACAACAACAATACTTACGGAAACTAACAGCACCCCTTTTCAATCCTCTCAGGTCAAACAAGGTTTAATCGTCTATTCTTTTTAATCCCTAGGGAAAAAATCAACAAGGTCCATAGAACATTTTCCTCACTCTCCAATCAGACTATAAATGACAGAACTAAATGGCTAATAACAATGCGTAACCAGTGATAATAACCGGAAGTAATTTCAAACCAAGGCAACAACCTTAAATCACATGTCAATACTTAAATCAATTCTTTCTTGACTACCTTACGGATAATAAGAACAATCACAAAGTAAATTCTCCATCAGAGTAAATCAACAGGGAAACAAACTATCTAATGGCCAACAAAGTACATTTCACAGAAATCAACCTAGGTAGTGATAAACAAAATTATAAACTACACACTTCTCAACTCACAGAAATATCAGCATAAACAACTCATTTCAAACGTCACAAGCAATAACTCATTTCTTTTATCCATTTATCGTGCTAATTTTGGATTCTATCAACAACAGCTTAATAACAATTATCACTAAGAAAATCAAGTAACAATCCAAACTTTGCAGCAATAATCCAAAACAAAAGAAAATATAACAACCAAAACCCATACGTAGTCCAACAACAAAGGCAATAACAACTAGAACAATTCATTTCACATCCTCATAGATGGCAACCTTCCCATTTCTTCCATCCAACTATTATTGACAATTTTTATTTCCCTTAACAACTGTATAATCGAAATTGTTAGTAGGAATTCGAGACAACAATCCAACATTTTCAACAATAACCAAAGCCAAAATTAAGACAAATAAAACCCATGATGTAGGGCCTCCCTTGGCCAACTACATCTCAATTCTTACCTTTAGCAGAATGTCGCCCCACAGCAGCACACTACACAACTATAGCAACACACCCAAGAGATTTTCCAAAAGAAACAGGAGCTTGCTTCTTTTTTTTTTTCCATAGCTCACAGAATACTCCCCACACATAGAAAGAATGCAACTCCCAAATCTACCTCTCAGTCCTCACGGACATAGCTCACACCAGGGCTGATTCAGAATTGCCCACTCAACCATTCCATCGATTTAAAGGCAGGAGAAGACCCACGTGAAGGCTAGAGACTGATGGACAGTTGCCCATCCCAATGGAGGAGGTCCAACAGGCGATGGCCACGTGGAAAGCTCACAATCTTCTCCGGGGAAGGATTTTCGTCGAGAGGGAGAGAGAAATTCGAAGGATGAAAGAAGAAATTGAATGACAAAAAATGGGTTTCTCGCTTTAAGTTGGTTTTTGACTGAGAGAGTCATCTGAAACATTGACCGTACGATGACCAAAATGTCAAAAATACGAGCAAAGGCATATTTCGGTCAAGAACCTTGACCAAAACATGCGACCGCGCATCGACTGCAAAATCAACTAATTTGACATATTCAAAACCCATCACGTCCGCAACTCAATTACGTCGTCGACCGCAGTGCGTCCAAAAACCCCAAAATGTCACCTTAAATGCATTTCGGTCAAACTCTTTGACCGTAACCTCGACCGCCAGTCGACCGAAACCTCCCAGACCAAAACGCTGCCGTATTTTCTCCTTCCATTATTTTATTCTTTAAAATTTTAATCCAATTTAATTCTTTCTTTATTTAATCCACCGCTAACTAATTTATTCCAAATAAATCCTCAACCATTTTCCCATTTCACCACTTCTAATAATTTCATTCCATTAAATCCTCAATACTTATCCATATAATTATACCCCAACATTTATTTTTTCTAAACTTATTTTCGGGGTAATACATCTCATAAAAATTTCTCCAAATAATCCTATTATAACCCAAATAATTTTTCAATTATCCTTACTTAATTTCGTTACGAAAAATCAGGGTATTACAATAATGAACAGAGAACAAACTACACTAACAAAAATTAACCCATTCACCAAATAGAAATCTCAACAACAATTCACAGAGCAGTAAACAAAAGAAAATAGGGAGCATTACAGTAATCCTTCACTATTTTATATCCTAAAACTATTCCCATAAAATCCATAACAATAGCGAAGGAGTTCACCTCACCCAAAGCACACGCGAAAAGACCCAAAAACTTCTTCTTCTTCTGCTTCTTCTGCTTCTTCTTCTCTGTTATTTCCTCTTCTCCTTCCTTCTTCTCTCTTCGTCTCTTTCCTTCTGTTTCTCCCTCGGCCTTTTTCTTTCTTCTAGAGAGCTCTCTATATTTCTCCCTCAAAGAACACTCCGCTCTCCCTCACTTTGTCTTTCCTTCTCTTTATTTCCATTTCTCCATAAGAGTCTTCCCTCATATGCTTTGTTTATCCCCAAGAATCTAACCTAACCCTTCATGTATAATGTCATCTGTAAAGGAGGATGCGTGGAAGAATCACAAAGAGCACAATTCTTGAGATTTGCATTTTTCTTTGAAAACCAGAAAATCACGTGGAGCTAGTCGATCACAGGATCGACCGGTCCAACGTAAAAATCTGTTTTTGCATTTTCATGTGGAACTGGTCGATCATAGGATCGACCGGTCCAACGCTGAATTAACGAGTCGATCCTAGGATCGACCTGTCTCACAACGACCATTTGTCCCACCACCGTTATTTGCCTTTGTAATATTTGCTCCCTTATTCCTTTCTTTCCTTCCATTGTTTAACAATCCTTAAACAATAATTTACCAATTATCCTCATAATCTCCAATAATTCACAATCATTATTATCTTTAGTCTAAGCTTAATTCTGGGTATTACATGAAGAATAATAAACCAAATAATACTTTTAAAGCTTCTTTGAATTAGGCCTTATAAGAATTCCTTGGGCCACATCATAAGTTGGTCTTCATATTGATTTGGACCTCTAATTCGGGTACTGAAATTGGACCTCTTAAATAGAAACGTAGCTCTCTGTTCTCAAATTTTTTGACCTAATAAACAAACTCCAAATGAAATGATCCCACCCATTCTGGAAATCTTGAGATGTCAGCTACAATCTTCATGAAGAACGCCTTTTGATATTAAATATCTAACGTCTTCGAAATTGCCAAGTAGTCCTCAAAGGTCAGATATCAAATTTTGCATTTTGCCACAAGTCTTTCAATCTCATGCTTGATTTTCCACTTATGCTTCTTGTTGAAGAACACCATAATACATTTGAATGTTGGATGAATGTATTTCATCCCCTTTCTTCTTTGAACCTCTTCAAATTAAACATAATTATAATCATTAGAGAATCTTTGTGTTCGGTTGCGAATAAAGGGAATCCGTGGCACATTAGTTCTTCTTTCAATTCTTCTTCTTCATTAGTTGCTGCCAAGGAGTCTTCTTCACTACCTTTATCTGTAATGACCCGGCTTTTCATATACTTAAAAATGCATTAAAATTTGAGAAAAACATATCAGAGTGCACACCAGGCTGTTAGGAACACTTAATCATTTCGGAAGTAAAAAGTTTGTGGAAGCGTAATAATTTAAAGGAAATAAATTAAACCATTTAATTACAAATTACAATTTAGAACATCTTTTTGGAAAGAAACTTAATGAAATTACAATTCAACTATTCGTAGCTTGGCCAACCACAAACTCGCGGGTGTAAATCCCTCATCAATTGCTTCGAGTCCAAACACTATCTTCTCTTGCGGATACCTACACCACGAGTAAACTGTAAGCTAAAAAGGCTTAGTAAGGAAAGGATTAACAATAAAAAGAATAGAATTAAATTAAAATTATTAACCTAGATAATTTAAGCGTGCTTATTGATTAAGTTAATATAAAGCCAATCGATTAGTCAATTCACAACCAATTAATATCTACGAGGCAACCAACACATGATAACAAGACTAACATAGAGCTAATAACAAACTAATAACAAAGCAATAAAACTAACAATAAGGGAAATGTCAGAGCAACCAAAGCCTACATCCATACAAGTAGTCAAGGAACTATGTACTAACATCAACCAAGATTATTTACATGTGAACCACAAAGCATAGAATGTACAAAGTATCAAGCGTAGGAAACAGGAAACTAATAGCAGAGACAACCTACAAATTCTACCATTTCACAGAGCATAACATTCCGGGAAACTAAGCAGCCAACAACAGAATCACAATCATAGCTTAACTCACACACACATACTCGTGGATGGGGCTTAGATGGCCAGACACTACCCAATCCTTACCATTACTGAAGACACAAGGCAGGGATAGCTCTCTGACTCCAGCAGCTCCAACACCCATTCCAGAGAGCACCCAACTCACCTAGAGAGCTCTGCTCTTTTCTTCTCCTTCCACTGGAAGTCATTACCCCTCGTTAAATATAAAGACAGATAACAAATGAAATGTTTAACAATTTATCCCACTTTATGCAGACGGCAATTTGAAATGAAAACTGCTTATCTCACGATTCCAGCCACTGAGGTTGATATTTCGGATCGGGCTCCACGCCATTGCTTCAAAACACCCAACTAGACCGCTAGACAAGCCATTAGAGGTTGGACCGGTTTGGTCAAATTGCATGCAACCCGGACCGTCACCCAAGCCCAGTGAACCAAAGCCCTGTCCAGCTGCTCCTTCACGTCAATCGTTGATTCTGTTCTTACCGCCTCGCTATCCTTGCCGGTCGCTTCCAGTCATCCACAATCACCCAAGCACCGGTCAAGACCAACATACCTCAAACCGGTGCCCCGATGATCCATCCCGCGAGCCGAGATCGCCGATTCCATGCCCTAGCTTTGCGTCATTCGTCGTCTCTCGCAGTCGCTCGCTCGCCTACCGACCATCGAACCCATCACGCAAGAACAGAAATCGCATCTTCCTGATCGCCCTCTCCCTTCGTCTCGTTCAGTCACCATCGATGGCCCTCGAGCTCTCTCTCGGTTTTCAATAGCAAATGGTCGAATGCCATTCATAAATTCCAGCCAACCGAGCCACATCAACTTGAACCGGTTCACCTGTTGAATCGGTTCTTCACCGCCAATCAATACATTCTATTTTCCTTTTTACCTCTTTGAAATTTTAATTTCATTTTAATCTTCAATTAATTATTTTGTTACATTTTAATTATAACTAATTCCCCAATTATATCTAATTACTTAACTCCGAATTAAAATCCAATTATTTTCTTCTTTAATAATTTATTTCAACCCTTCATTTAATTAAATTATTTTCAACCAAGTTAAATTCTTGATTAATTCCTTAATTTATAATCTTACAATTACGTCCTTGGTAATACCCCGATAAAAATAATTATCTAACTTAAAAAGTCGGGGTCTTTCATTATCAACATAGACCTCCAATAAGTTCATAACATTTTGGTTTGGACTTTGTGAAACAATGTGCCCAAACCTTATCTCCATTTGTTTTGGACGAGATATCTCAACAAATTTCTTCTTTTCTTCAACCCCTTTTGATGACAATGTTTTGCTTGGATAGACTTAAAGAACTTTCTTTGGTTGAGGCTTGAAAGTATTTGACTCTCTAGGCAGAAGCCGATTGTTAAAAGACTTAGAGAATTTCTTGTGTTGCCTTTCAACTTTAATTGCCAATTGTATTACATCTTTAATATCCCAAATATTTATTGAGCTGAAAGTATAGCTTGAGTGATAATTTTGGGATATTAGGAGCTAAGTTTGACAAGTAAAGTTATAGGTCAAGTGAAATACATTTGGAATAAGTGAATTATGATACCCCATTAGGTTTATAGTTAGATTACGAGAAGGATTGAAGTCAATTGGAGAACTATTTGGTGATTTTGGAGTTAGAATGGTTGATATCAATTAGTTGGATAGTTTGTAGGAATATTAAGAGAAAAATATATTTGGACGTATTTGGATACAATAAGGTTGAAAGTATATGATTTATACTATTTTAGGAAATATTGGATTTAGTAAAGAATGATGTGAAGGAGGAATGGTGAAATATTTGATATATGTTGAAGGTTTGAATAATTTAGATGAGTGAATTATGGTTGATTAAGAGTAATATATATATATATATACACACACATATATATAGGATAAATAAATGGTTAGGTGTCACGATAAGGAATTAATCTGGAAGAATTGTTGAAAATCAAAGGTTGGAATGGGCGGTCGATCGGGGCCGGCGATCGGCGAGGAGTGATTGACTGCGTCGATCGACCTGCGAGTAGATTGTTGGATTTAGAATAATTTTTGACGGTCAATCGACTTGGAAGTGAACTGCCGCCAAGATCAACTGCCATTTATGATAAGTTTACTAGAGAGTTTTAACAGAAGAAAGATGAAACGAAACATTGCCTGAATGTATGGGAATTGAAGAGAACGAAGTTGCATATGTTTGGATGTCAAGGGTCACTTGTTAATGACAACGCAGTGCTGGAAGTAGCATTGAACTCATTTGAAGATTGAAGAGGCAGACGTTTTACGTTGTCGATGTGTTGTGTCTCTTAACCTTCTGACTACGGAGAGTTAATGTCTAAATGTTGTTATGAGTTAATGGGCAGCAACCTTCGACCTTCCACCCTTCTTTGGACGTTGGGATAATGTTGTCTATAAATTGGAGAGAATGGTAGCGTGAATTGAGAAAAAAAAAGGAGTGTTGCTACTCTGCAAAAATCTACAGAGAGCCTGACGTGAGTGAGAAAAATATTATGAGTGTTTAGGTTGCTATGAAATCTATAAGCTGGAGAGAAAGAGAGATAGTTCAGGGGAAAGAGTTAAACTGTGGCTGTGATCCTTGAGGAAAGAGTTCTTTTTTGTTTTCTTTATTCTCGAGTACATCAGGTAACAAAATTCTTCCATTGTTTCTCAATGTCTGATTATAGTTATAATCTGGTGAGGGCATGCTATACATCTCTGTAGCTTGGGTGTTGGGGTATCGTTAGAGTAAATTCTGGAAATATTGCCTATATTGTTAAGATACTATATGTTGGATTTTATTGAATATATGCATAATTACTAAGAAGTTAGCAAGAATATTTGTTGAGGTTCCCAATTAGTTATTACGACGGTAGACCATGAAGTGAATAAATTGGATTAGTGGAATAAGAATATTGTTTGGAAAATAAATGGGTATTCGAGTATTATTTCGGAAATAATACTAGGGTTATGAATTAAATAAGTTTGTTAACAATGAGCGAAGTGATAAATTATTGGATAAAGTGATAGTGTAGATATAATAGGAAACTATTCATTATGGGTGTATGAGCATGTTAGTTGAAGTTAGTGAAGTTAGAGGATCTTGTTATTGGAAATTAATTATTAATAGTTTTATGTGCTAATAATTATAGGTTTTGTGAAAGAATCTTAAAGCGTTAACTTATTAAAGCTAAAGACCTCAAGTATGTGCTATTGCATGTGCTTTATCCGAAAGAACCTACATCTCGGGAAATTAGGGTTTTGTTTGATGTTTGTTTATTAAATGCATAAGTTATGTTATTATATGAAGATGTATGTTGTTTGATTGTATGCTTAATAGATTAAGTTCAGTTCCTTAGATATGACAGATCACATTTTAAGGATACGATTAAAGAACACGTTAGATATGATTTGTATGTGCACAACAATGTTAAGACTTGAAATACTAATAAATGTAAGTAACTATTTCTGTGGACTGGTTAGTTATGTCCAGCATAGAAACCAAAGATAACAACCGTGGTCCGGTTTGACATGCCCGACACAGATGTTTATATGGTCTGGTTTGATACGTTGGACATATAAACAATAAACGGATGTTTATATGGTTCGGTTTGATACACCTGGCATATAAGCAAATAAAATAATGATTTAAGACTTGAACAATAAAAGAGAAACGAAATAGAAAACCTTATGCATGCAATATTATAGAAATTGTATTTGAATTCTATGTTTTATATTTATATCACATACTGAGCGTTAGGCTCATAGTTAAGTCCCGTTAATGTAGGTAAGAAGCAGATAAATGGATAAAGTTGTTGATAGATGTAGTTGATGGAGTGTTGTTGTGTGGACGTTTGTGCTGTTTGCGACATTGACCTGTGGTTATGGCTCACGAAGATGAAATAAAATGTTTTAAAATGCTTTTAAGTATTTTATGAATTAAAATAAATGTTTTAAGTTAATGTGGTTATTTAAATGTTTAGTTAAATAATGGGTTTATGGTATTTCATTGTAAAAGACTTCCGCTGTATGTTTTATATGATTTAGACTTCTGTTGTATATTTATGACTCTGGTTTTATTATGCAATGGTTTTACAATGGTTGTAAAGCAAAGAAAATATTTAAACAAAAAACGTTTTCAGGATGTTACAAATGGTATCAGAGCATAACTGGGTCAAAATCATTTCTGTAGACTACCAACAGTGGAAACTTAACATGGGAATGCTTCATCAACTATAAGTATTAAGTACAATGCTTTATTTAGAATAGTGTTTAATTTCTAGAATTTAATTGTATGAAATTAAAATGGCGAAAGGAAGAAGGGACCGTGCCCATGGAATTAGTGCTGGACGAAGGTAACCTGTTTGTAACATCCCAATATTTTAAGTTGGATAATTATCGGGATATTACCAATGGCGTTTGGAGCGTGAAGCCTAAGAGTGGTTTCAGTAACGTTTTTTTTTCTCGTATACGTAATGTAATCAAAGTGTTGGAGTTATGAGGATGTTGCATCGCATATCTATACGTCTCATTTTGTGACGTGTATTTGTGGGAGGAATGTTGTGGGGTAAGAGTTAAATGTGGAAAGAAGAAGAAAGTGGGAATTTTGGGTGTTAGGACGAGTCTCCAGACAATGCGGACGAGAAGAATGGCATTCGCATAAAATTTGTTCTAATCTGGACACATTCGGACGACGGTACGGACGGTGTGGACGCGGACAGGACGCATCCTCAACGAATCTGTTTAAGTCTGGAGTCTTTAGGACGACTGCGGACACGGGGAGGAATCGTCCGATTAAATCTGTCCAATTCTTGGACACATTTGAACGCCTCATGCAGACGACGCGGACGCCGTCTGGCTTCTGAAACTGGCCTGCGGACGGTACGGACAAAGGAGTAAGGACGCCAGTTTTCGTCTGAACTTTGGCATTACCAAGGAAAAATCTGGTCTTGCGAACGAATGTGGACGCAAAGATACTGTCTGCATCCGTTTGAATCGCAGCAGATCAGCGACTGAGCTGATTTAAGTTATGCGGATGTTGCATCGCATATCCATATGTGTCATTTTGTGACGTGTATTGTGGGAGGAATGTTGTGGGGTAAGAGTTAAGTGTGCAAAGATGAAGAAAGTGGAAATTTTGGGTGTTAAGACGAGTCTCCTGACAATGCGGACGAGAATCATGGCATCCGCATCGAATCTGTTGGACACATTCGGACGACGGTACGGACGGTGCGGACGCGGACAGGATGCATCCGCAACGAATCTATTTAAGTCTGAAATCTTTAGGACGACTGCGGACGACTGCGGATGACTGTGGAAGCGGGGAGGAATCGTCCGATTGAATCTGTCCAATTCCTGGACACATTCGAACGCCTCATGCGGAAGACGCGGACGCCGTCTGGCATTCGAAACTGGCCTACGGATGGTACGGACAAAGGAGTAAGGACGCCATTTTTCGTCCGGACTTTGGCTGTACCAAGGAAAAATCTGGTCTTGCGGACGAATGCAGACGCAAAGATACTGTCCGCATCTGTCCCAATCTCAGTAGATCAGCGACTGAGCTGATTTAAAACAGAACAAGAGAGACGCTGGACCAATTAGGATGTGACTCCACGACACAAAATCGCATGTTCCAGGCGACCAACAGTGATATGTTCACTGCCAACCCCCTGCTAGTGGTACGGAGTGTCTCCTGGAGGTGGATTTCTCTCCAACTCCTCCATCCTTCTTCTTCATGCTGGAGCATGAGGTTTCTTGCTGTAGAATTTTTGTTGGAGAATAGGCGTGAAGGGAAACGGAGAGAGGAGCTACTGTCTAAGGGAAGAGGCATTTTCAAAGGTAAGGATATGGGTTGTCTTGGCCATTTGGAGGCCCTACACCCAAGTAAAGTGTGTGCGAGTGGTTGTTGTGCTGTAGAGATTCTGTAGTTTTATGGTTGCCTTTAAGTTTTGCTTTGTAGTTGTTTGCTACGCATCATTTGTTGCCTCAAATCTTTCACTTCCCTTTTGATGTTCTGCTGGATTTTGTGTTTTTATTTGTATTAGATGCTTATAACCATGCAAAAATGTTAGTTAAGCTTGAATGAATCCAAGGAAGGATGCCTAAAAATGGATGGGTAGTCTGAATGAATGACTAATGGGTGTCTATGGTTGGTATTAATGGTGATTTAATTTCCATAGCTTGCAAGTATGGATTATTCGTTATATATTCACTGTTTCATTTAATATAGTGTTTGTTGATGTTGTAGACATCCTAAAAGCATAGCTATAATTGTTTCATTGTTGCTATTCTTGTTGTTATCTTTATCATCTAGAATCATGTTTTAGCTATTTGTGTTTGATATCGATTACTACAGATTTTGATTATTGAAGAGCATGTCATTTGTTATGTTATTCACTAATCATTACTGCTGCTTATTGTCACGACCCAGATTTTCGTAAATCCTGAAAATGCGTAAAAATTTTAAATTTTTTTTTTCTTTTCAAAACAAGGTTATCAGAGTGCATAAAAACCAGATCGCTACTGACTCTTTCTCTTACTCATTCGTAAAACCCATTATTCAAAACGTTCATGCTATAAATCCTCTTTTAAAATTCTGTGGAAGCGTTAAAATCAACCTTTGTAAATCATAGCGGAAACTTAAAACATCTTTATAAATACTAACCATACTAAGCCATTCAATCGTTTTGATCAACTAAAACTGAATCATTATTTCATCAATACCATTTACTTTTCTTTAACTTCATTGATTCATAACCGTTTACTTTCATTTGTCCTTTGCCTTGCCAACCCGAATCTCCTGTGTGTGAAATCATCCATCCCTGCTTCATTTCGTATTCATCATCTTTCTCTTCTCTGTTCGTCATTTCCTACACCACAAGTAAGGACATGAGCTTACGCCCAGTAAGGATATGGGGAAATCATTTATGCATCTCTCTTTCGTTCACTTGGAATGGGGCCACCCAATCCAATTATTTCATTACATTCGTTCTTTACTCGTATCCCGAGTATCTTCACTCGTATCCCGAGTGTGAAGATTGAGGGTTCTTAGGGGATGAAATCCGCCCTCCAACTTCATTGTTCGGTTCTTTTTCTAGCATATCTTGCCTTCGAGGTTCCTCCTCTTTCCGGCGTATCCCGCCTTCAGAGTTTCCACCCTTCCGTGTATCCCACCGGAGGGTTTGTTCGATGATGACGTATCCCGCTCATCCCAAACATTCTTTTCTTAGCATTCATCCCCTTTTTGGCGTATCCCGCCTCCAAGGGTCTTCCTCTACCGGCATATCTCGCCTTTAGAGTTGCTACCCTTCCGACGTATCCCGCCAGAGGGTTTCTTTGGTGATGGCGTATCCCGCTCATCCCAGTCATTTCGGTGATGGCATATCCCGCTCATCCCGCTTATTCTTTCATTAGTCTTTTTCCTCACTCATGCATATGGCACCACTCCTTTGGGTGCTTCCTATTGGATTTCTATTAACATGAACATATACATTCTTCCGTACATAAAATGAAACATTCATCGAAATAACATTGAATGTGCTCATTGAAATAAACATACTATAGTTGAATTTGCACATATAAAGAATGGAAATAATTAACAAACATAATAGAATGGTAAAAGAATGTACGACATATATCATTTAACTAACATGCTCATCGAAATCTAAACTAACATACAAACAGGCTTGACATACTTGAACATTACGCTTTAACATACTCTTATCCTTTTCTTCTTAATCATGCCTCATACTCTTATCTACTTCTTAATCATGCTTCTTATCATTTTAGAATTCATAATGTAACAAAGGCAACCTATATAAATTTCATGCTACTTTCTTCTATCATCTAAATAATTTAAACATATAAAGAACAATCATCACTAACTATCTATACATGAACCATTATTTCTTACTTCAATTTCTTATGCTAGATGTTTCCTCTTTGGTGATAGGCGTATCCTGCCTATCGTAAACATTATTTCTTTGCATTCTTTTCCTTTTCGGGCATATCCCACCTTCAAGGTCCTCTTTAGTGATAGGCGTATCCCACCTATCCTGAACATTACTTCCTTTTCATACATTTCGTTATACTACCTTAATCGTCACCTTCTACATTTCGTTCATTCTCATCATTCGTTTCCTTTTCATTTCCTCATTTATAGAGTTCATTTGTACTTTTCTTCTTTCCTTTCTAGCTCAATCCATTTTCCTTTCACAGCATTAAAATCTAAACTTAGCATTCATCATAGTAAAACAATAATGAAAATAAATCGACTTCATCACGAAGCAACTCACACACACTTTACTTGGGTGTAGGGCTCAAGGCCAAGACAACCCATTCCTTACCTCAAGCTTTATCGCACGCATTCGCATTCCGTCTTCCGAATACCTTCACACATTAACACCACTTATCATGAATAACTCATCAAAATCTATCCATCATCAGAGTACTACCATTCAACTAGTGCACCAATATGCACGTCCTCCATTGCCATACTTCTCACAGTGAACATAATGTAATTTGCAGTAAAACTGATATCCAAAATGTATATGTTTCAACAGAGCGCATCAAGTAACAGGCATTTCGAAACCAAGTGTTCACCAAAGCAGATACGCAATAATTCTTACACACCTTCTAACAGCATAACCATCCATTATGCAACAGCAGATCAACAACTTATGCACAAAACAAAAAGCAGCTAAACCATCATCAGATTAACCACCCAACAAAGCATGCTTATGATTTCTACTCCCACATCATATCATTAATCACCACTCATCAACTATAGGCCAACACTAATTCATTTTCATGCTTCACAACTTATCATAATAGCCAAACTGATACATCCATGAAATTCCTTTAACATAAATCATCTCACACAATACCAATAACCAATATAGTATACTCATGCCTTAACAACATGTTACCTTAGTAAATATTTGTTCGATAACATGTCCAAAATCACTGATTTAACACAAAGAATGAAAGGCTCACCTCATGAGCTATGAAACTCGTTGTGGATCGGGAAAAATCACGTAGACAGGGAGCAACTCACCACAAGCTCCAACTTCCAGCTTGTCTTGACGTCTCACATGACGTCTCCAGCCTAAATCTCAGAAATCCCAATAGGAGGAAGAAAAAAATAGAAAGAGAAAGAAGCGGAGGGTACGATTTAAACTCACCTCCCACGTGTTAAGGAGATAAACTCCTTATTTTCAGCTTGCTTTCGGTGTGGAAGCGTGATCTTCGCATCAAAAAGCCAAAGCCTTTCGGTCTCCATCGTTTTCAATTTGACTTTTGCCTTATTTTTATGTCTAATCTGGTGCAAATCGAACGGATGCGAACGCCGTACTACTCGTCCACAGCGTCCGCAAGACCAAATTACACAGCAATTTGCGTTCCAAATATTCGTCCTCACCGTCTGAAATCGTGTTGCGGACGCCATTCCTACTTCCGCACCGTCCGCCATTCCTACGTCCGCACCGTCCACAACGTGTCGTCCGCATGAAATCCAAATTGGACAGATTCAAATCGGACGCCAATTCTCGCATCCGCTTCATCCGTAGGTATCATCCTTAAGTTATTTAGCTAAACAGATTCATCGTGGACGACTCTTATCACGTTCGTAGCGTCCGGCTCCATCGTCCGCAACATCCAGGGGAAAGACAGATTCATATCGAACGCAGGTTAGTGCATCCGCTGCGTCGGTACTTCTCCATATAGCGTCTGCAACCTCACATTAGCGAGTTTAGGACGCAAAATAGTGTCCTGAAGCATCCTCAAGGTCATTTTCTTCACATTTCTTCATCTTTTCACACTCAACTCGATTCCCCGATGTTTTATTCATCAAAACACATTGCCAAATGACCCTTCTAGCTACGTGATGCAATATATTTTCATAATTTCACCACTTCAATTATATCACATATACGAGGACAAACGTTATATAAATTACTCAAAAGCTTAACGCTTCAACGCCCTTGGTAATATCCCGATAATTAGTCATCTTAAAATATCGGGGTGTTACACTTATAGTCATTGAGAAGCATGTTTTGCCTTCTGTTCTTGATAGTTCTTGCTGCTATATAATATTACCATGAAGCCCATTTTACTACCTTCATTCGAACTATGTTTACTGCTATATGTTATAGATTAAAAAGCATGATTTCCATACTCTGTTTCGTCATCATTACTGCCGTAATTACCATTAGGAAGTATGACTCGTGAGCATAATTCATTGTTTTACTCGTTCTTAAATTCTACTGCATTAGCCAAATAAAAGCACGTGTAGTGTTCATTATTTCTATTTGGTTTTAGTTGATAAAAAGCATATTTTCGCTACTTCATTTCGATATTTCTCGCTATTGTATTATTGATTTAGAAGCACGTCCACTATTCCACTTCGTCATTAAAAATGTTGTTGTTTATCTTGGATTTAGAAGCATGTTTCGCTGCTCGTTCAGTTCGATAATCATTGCTGTCATTAGTGGATCAAAAGCATGCTTTGCTGTTTAATTTGATAATGCTCATTGTCATTTTTAATTGTTCAAAAGCATGTCCCATAACGTTATGTAGTTGTACATCACCGCTGTTTTATTAGTCGATCGAACACAAGATTAGTAATTATTCTCTACTGCATTAATTGTTGCTTAAGAGCATGATTACTCGTTCATTTCTACTGCCATACTCATCGTTTAAAAGCATGCCACCTTGTTCTAGTTTTCACTGCTTTACAAATGCTTATTTTTGTTTACGAAGCATGCCTCGTTGTCTAATGTTTGCTGCTGTACATGGTCAACAAAATGCATGTTCACTGCTCTATTTCGATGCTTTACTACTGTAGATAATCAGTATTATGCTCGTTCGTTGTTCTGTTCTCTATATTTTGCTGCTATACTCATAATTGTCAATTGGCACGTTTCGCTGTCCGCCATGAGATTTTACTGCTGTTCATTACCTCTTTAAGAAGTTGTTTTCGCTATTTCATTCATTATTATAATCGATAATCGTACGCTGCTCAGTTTCGTTTCATGATTTCGTTGCTTCGTTTAATAACATGATTTCGTTAATAGTCTGTTATTCACTCTATTTAGTTTTGATGATGAAGCATGCCATTGAATTCCATCGTTTTTTATGCATAGTTAAATTGGGTGAGTTGGATAATTATGCTTAATTAGTCTCAACTTAGTCGTTGGCATGATATCATAGCATTCTATTTCTTGCTCCCCTTATATGTTACATTTTCCTATTTTATTGTGAATTCTTAAGTATTGTTGTTTGTCATCCCTATATATGTGCTAGGCAAAGTAGAAGTGTCCTCATACATTTACGATAATAGGAACAACTAGGGCGTACCACTTTGGGAGGGTACCCATACGCCTTGAGTGAGGAAAAGACACAAAAGAAATGAAGAAGAAAGAAGGGAGTTAGGGGGGTGGGGGGTGTACGGATTAGTTAGGTAGACAGAGATTAAGAAATGACGTTACCTTTCCCTTGTCGGGATTGCGAGACTGTCTACCCTAGGTAACTAACGCCGACAAAGATCTACTCCCCCACCATGGATTCTTTGAATCTCCAGCTTGAAGTACGAGTAACGAACAACATACATAATAAAAGAATTGGCCCCCATTCCAAAAGAACCTAAAAAGAGTGTCATATGCATTTGTTTCCCCCACTTCCTTACTGGGCGAAAGCTCACATCCTTACTTGGTGTGTAGGTACATCGATGAATAGATAACAAGTCGATGATAAACACATAATGAAGCAGAGATGGATAATTTCGCAGCACGAGAGTTGAGTTGGCCAGGCTAGATTTTTTATCTTTCTTTTTGTCTGGCCTTACCTTTTCATTTTCTTCCAATTTCTTTCAATACAATAAATAAGGGGTTCTTCTCTTTCTCAAGGGGAAAAGGAGGAACGGTTGTAAATATGTTAAGTCTCTTTAAATTGTATTCAATTTCTCCCTTAAATGCTTTATGCTTCCGCCATGTTTTACAATGATTTACAAGGATTTATTTCTTTACGCTTCTGCAAGGATTTAAATAAATGATTTTATTTTTACGCTTCCGCATGTTTTGTCAAGGAGTTTTTCGTAACGAGTTTTAAGAAAAGAGTCAGCAGCGACCCGATTAGAATCACTCTAATATGTTTTGTTTTAAAAAGAAAATTTTCAAATTTTAACGCATTTTCAAGGATTTACGAAAATCTGGGTCGTTACACTGTTGGTCAGGATAGTGATGTACTCATTATTTTAGAGAACGGCAAACTTGTCAATAATGTTGATGGAAAAAATGTACCCAATGATATAGAGAATAATGTACCTGTCAACCTGTTGGGAGTAATGTGACCAACAAGCAAACGTAATAGAACAATTTTATAATATATGAATAAATTTATATTGATTAATATTATGTTAACATTTTAGATTATGTTTTATAAAATTCATAGAAAATTCCTTGGTTATTTATGCTAACTTTATATTTATATATATATTGTAGATATGTGGGATAAAATATAAAGAGTAATAACCAGAATATGTCCATGACTTATATTTGAAGTATGAAATTTTCAAATAGTTCATATTCATAAACATAGTTTATCTCATTAAGAATGTATAGTCATATCCCGACTAAATATGTAGTGACATAAGATAAATATGTTTTATGTAATATGATTATATAGGACTTGACCAGATAAAATTATATTGTTCTAATAATTTCCGTTAAATATAAAACAATTAATTTTATCATAATGATGGTCATATATGTATGATCTTAATTCGTTGAATTTAATAAACTCCTATTTTATTTTAATTTATTCTTTGATTTACTCAGTAAAATTTTGTACGAGTTACGATTCGTATACCTTGTATATTGGGAGTAAATTAAAATGAATAGCTAGGAATGTTAATATCGATACAATGAAATCTATTTCTATAGATTCTCTTGTTTGTTAGTTCAAGGATCGAAGAATTAGCGTGCAATTCATAATCGTTATGAATTAATTATTCAATTAAGAACTAATGGTAGTCAAGGATAAAGAAGCAATATGAGAGGTTAACAGATTATAAACCTAGCTCTATTGCGAATCTAAATAGAGGGTTAATATATATGAAATGACTATATCAATGGACATTACTTTAAGTAAATATACTCTATAGTTTTAAGAGTGCAACTCTAAGTATTTAGTGGAATTACTTTAGAGTTAATAATTATGTTAATTAATATAAAGAGTTTATATTAATTAACAAAATATTATTGGAGCTTAAAACTATAGGTCCATCGGTCCCTTCGTCACCTTCTATCATTATTCGAATAATAGAAAAATGAACAAAGAAGATTAAATAATTAATTATGAATTAATTATTTAATACACTCAATAATAAGTTTATTATTATTTTTTCATTAGATGAAATAATTGAATTATTGATTATTCAATTAATTAAGACAAAAGTTGTCATAGTTAATATATTTGTTATATATCATTAAATGAAATAATTAAATTATTGATTATTCAATTACTTAACAAATATAAAGTAACTTTTAAAAATAGTTTTTAAAATGGATTTTGTCAAATTTGAATTAATGTCAAATTTGATTTAATGTCATGACCTTTTGTTTTCCATAACATTTTTGTTATAAATGTGTTATAACTTAAATGTGCCAAGTGTTGAGCTATGGTGACAAGACTTTTGATTTCCATAACATTTTTATAAATGTATGAAATTAATTATAACTTTAATGAGGAATTTGTAGTGTTTTTCTCTAAATGCATAATGGTCATTATGGAGCAATACCACTATAAATAGAGGTCCAACCTCATTAAACAAAGGTTGGTGAAAAAGTTAAAGTTGAGGTTGAAATCTTTGAGATTAAAGAATCCATTTTGAGAGCAAAATTTGTGTCTTCCGTGTTGGCTTTAGAAAAGTGTTTTCTAAATCCAAATAGATTGTCTCATGTGTTGAGAATACGATCTATCATAAATTGAGTGTGATCTTGTTTTGTTCATCACGCCCACACGTGCTTATTCGAGGTGAGGAGGAATGACGGAGAAGATCAAAGGGTGATTTTGTACCCGTGTGAAGTAAGCTACAAAGGTAACATTCTTTATCTTTTAGATTAGATCTAAATAGAAATTTTAAATACATATTATTATTAGTATATTATAATAACGATCCGTTTTATATTCATGTTAAAATTGTTTTTCATGATACATAGGTTACGCACGTTACCGTTGTTATGAATATCGGTAATTCCGCTGTGTGAGAGAACCTAAAAACCAACAATTGGTATTAGAGCTTCGTTGTAGTTATGATCTATTTAATAATGTGATTTTATGAAAATCATGATATGTGATGATAAGTAGGCTTATGCATTTTTTTAATTTATATATATTTTGGAATGTTGAATGTATAGATATATGCATGATTGAAATAATGATCGTAATTTCATGTGGCCGATTTGAGTTAGGAATATTTTTTAAAATTTCGTACTTTTAATTTTGATGTAAACCCAATTTGTCTTGGGTAAATACTCTTTATGTAATATTGATGGAGATCAAAGAAAGAAGGAGAACAAGACAAATTTTGGAGCAAGACTATAATGTGCAATTGTTGTCACCGCGACGTATGACGCAAAAATTGTGGAGGCCACCAAGACTTTAGATTTTTTTTTGGGGGGGTTTATATGTAATTTTAGAAATACCCAAATCGACCCGGTCATTATTTCATTTACTTTTATGCTTGATATAAGTTGTTTTATCATTGTCATGCATTCACATGTCATATAGTACTTGCATATAGGGTCTACTTATCATTTAGTTTTTCTCACATTGACATGCATTCTTAGTATATATTTTATTTATTTAATTTTAATAAATTAGTTTGTTAAAAATTAAATAGTTTTAATTAAATTAAAACTATTAATTCATATTTATGAATTATGTGAGAAAATAAAATAATGCAAAATTTTAATTGTTAAAATTTTTACATTATTTTGTAAGTGTTAAATAAATTGTTTATTTAGTATCATTAATTTTATAATATGATTATAAAATTAATAATCTATATATAAAATAAATTTATTTTGATTAAATACTTTTTTATATATAGATTTTATAGAATATGTGATATTCTATAAAATTACTATAATTCAAAATAATGAGTGGGAGCAGAGAGTTAGGCGTAACTTTCTATGGTCTCCATCGTTGATACAACAATGTGAGATTTAAGTGGGGCTCCAAGATGACTTAGTTATCGTTCTCCCTGAGGAGAGTGTTCACTTAGATTAATACCATGGTTTATCTCCTAGAGATAGATTTTATAAAATGTATTTTATAATTGACCGTCTTTAAGGCGGCAATTATAAGTTAAGTTTTATAAAACCAAAACGATGGTATACACTCATAAAAATGTGATATAATGTGTTAATCACATTTTGACCAAAACTAATTGATAGTTAATAAATTTTGAAAATATGAGATATTTTGAATAAATTTATTAATAGATAATATTTTTACCCTAAGAAAAAATATTATGTATCGAGGCAATAATAGCATTTGCATTTTATTTAGTGATTTAGCATGCTCATGCATCATTTTACTTGCCATATTTCTTATGAATTTTATGCATAATATTAATCATTATTTATTTATTCATTACAACATAATGTCTTCTTTTATGATTAATTTACTCGCGACTGAAAAGTTGATTGGCGAAAATTTTGTCAACTGGAAAAAGAACATGAATATGATTCTTGTGCACGACAACTTGCAGTTTGTCTTGACTGAGGAATGTCCTCCGATCCCTACTGAAAATGCAACAAAAGAGAAGAGAAACTGTAAAAAGTATCTCAAGGAACTAAAACAAAAGAAGACAAGTAAATCTAATTTACTTGTTACAGAATCTTGTTTAGTTGAGAATGATTTATCACCCTGGATAGTTGATTCAGGTGCGACTAATCATGTTTGTTGTTCTTTACAGACGCTTAGTTCCTATCAAAATTTAGCAGATAGGAAGTTCACTATGAGAGTGGGCAATGGAGCATTAGTTTCAGCTTCAGCAGTGGGAGAAACAAAATTATATTTTCAAAATAAATTTTTATTATTGAATAATGTTTATTTTGTACCGGGGTTTACTAGAAATCTCATTTCTGTTTCTCACTTATTTGAACAATGTTATTCAATTTTTTTTAATAATAATATTGTTATTATTTCTATAAATGGATTAGATATTTGTTCTAGTTTTATGGAAAATGGACTTTATATGATAAGGCCCACCAATAAATCACTGTTGAATACAAAACTTTTTAAAGTAGAATTGCCTAAGTCCAAGAAACTAAAAATTTCTCATGATGATAACACATATCTTTAGCACCTTCGTCTATGTCATATTAATCTAGATAGAATTGATAGACTTGTGAAGGACGGTCCTTTAAAAGATTTAAATGTTAAATCTTTACCAGTCTGTGAATCTTGTCTAGATGGAAAAATGACCAAGAGACCTTTTTCTACAAAGGGTCGAAGGGCTCAAAAGCCATTTGAACTCATACATTCAGATGTATGTGGCCCTATGACTACTCGGGCTAAAGGTGGTTATGAGTACTTCATCCCTTTTGTTGATGATTACTCAAGATATGGTTATACTTATCTAATTCAATTTAAATAAGAAACTTTTAGAAAGTTTCAAGAGTTTAAAGCTGAAGTTGAAAAGCAATTGGATAAATCAATTAAGTGCCTTCGATCATATCAAGGAGGTGAATACCTTGATAATGAATTCAAGGATTACTTGTTAGAACATGAGATTATATCTCAGCTAACAACACCTGGCACTCCTCAGCAAAATGGTGTTGCTGAGAGGAGAAATAAGACTTTACTTAACATGATTCGTTCCATGATGAGTTACTCTACACTTCCAAAATCATTTTGGGGATACGCTATACAGACAGCGACTTACATTTTGAATGTGGTCCCATCTAAGTCTATTCCTAAGACACCTTTAGAGTTGTGGAGTGGTCACAAATCTAGTTTGAGACACTTTCGCATATGGAGGTGTCCTGCACATGTGCTAGTTGGAAAGACTAGAAAATTATAACTTCGATCTGAGGTTTGCATGTTTGTTGGTTATGCAAAAGGTACAAGAGGAGGTTTGTTCTATAGTCTTCAAGATAACAAGGTATTTGTATCAACAAATGTCACATTTCTTGAATATGACTATATGGCAAACTTGAAACTTCAAAGCAAGATTGTCTTGGAGGAAATTCATGCTGATGAGATCAGATCGGAAACAACAAAAGTTGTTGTTCCAATGGTACTCAGTAGATGACTACTTCTAGTCAGACCATCACGCCACCTAGACGTAGCGAGAGGGTAGTACATCCACCAGCTCGATACGGACAGGTAGGTGAAGCACAAGTTGCTGTCATTGATGATGGAAAAGATGATCCATTGTCATTTAGATGTGCAATGGAAGATGCTGACAAAGAAGCATGGCTTGAAGCTATGAAACTTGAGATGGAATCAATGTATTCCAACTTCGTCTAGGATCTTGTAGATCTACCTGAAGGGGTGAAATCTATAGAGTGTAAATGGATCTATAAGAGAAAAAGAAGAGTGGATGGGAATGTAAAGACATTCAAAGCTAGACTTGTAGCTAAGGGTTATACCCAAAGGGAAGTAGTTGATTATGAAGAAACTTTCTCTCCTATAGCTATGCTTAAGTCCATTCGCATATTGCTATATATTGCCGCTCATTATGATTATGAGATTTGGCAGATGGATGTCAAGATGGCTTTTCTAAATGGTCATCTTGAAGAATCCATTTATATAGAGCAACCAGAGGGTTTCATAGATAAAGATGCACAACAAAAGGTTTGTAAGTTAAATAGGTCTATTTATGGACTTAAACAAGCATCTAGGTCATGGTATATGAGATTTGATGAAGCAATCAACTCTTATGGGTTCACACAGTGCCTTGATGAGTCTTGTGTATACAAGCTCATCAATGACATGCGTGTAGTCTTCTTAGTTTTGTATGTTGATGATATTCTACTTATTGAGATTAATGTAGAATTATTATCAGATATAAAAGCATAGCTAGCTAAGCAATTCCAAATGAAAGATTTAGGAAATGCAAGCTACATTCTTGGGATTCGTCTAATAAGAGATCGTAAAAATAGAATGTTAGCTTTGTTTCAAGCATTGTATATTGACAAGATGGTTGTCAAATATTCGATGCAAAACTCCAAGAAAGGTTATTTACCTTCTAGACATGGAGTTATTCTTTCTAAAAAGCAGTGTCCTAACACACCTCAAAAGGAAGAAGATATGAGACGTTACCCCTATGCATCAGCTGTTGGAAGCTTGATGTATGCTATGTTGCACAAGGCTCGACATATGTTATGCAATAGGGATAGTTAGTTGGTTCCAGTCAAATCCAAGATTAGATCATTGGATAGAAGTCAAGCATATTCTCAAGTATCTAAGGAGAACGAGAAACTATATGCTAGTATATTTTGGGAGGGATTTGATTCCAACTGGATACACAGATTCTGATTTTCAAATTGATACAGATGATTGAAAGTCGATATCTGGATCAGTTTTCACCCTTGGAGGTGAAGCCATAGTTTGAAGAAGTGTAAAACAAGGTGGTATTTCAGACTCTACTATGTAAGCAGAATACATTGTTGCTTGTGAAGCAGCAAAAGAAGCTGTGTGGCTTAGAAAATTCTTTAGTGATTTGGAAGTAGTTCCAAATATGGATAAACCATTGTCTTTGTACTGTGACAATAGTGGTGCAGTGGTGAATGCTAAAGAACCTAGAAGTCACAAACAAACAAAGCATATAGAGAGAAAATATCATGTGATAAGAGATATAGTGTAGCGTGAAAACGTGATTGTTCTGAAGATTCCATCAGTTGAGAATCTTGCTGATCCCTTCACCAAGACATTACTTGCAAAATGTTTTGAGAAACATCTACAAGGGTTTAGGGATTAGAGACATGTCTCATTTGCTTTAGAGCAAGTGGGAGATTGTTGGGAGTAATGTGCCCAACAAGCAAATGTAATAGAACAATTTTATAATATATTAATAAATTTATATTGATTAATATTATGTTAACATTTTAGATTATGTTTTATAAAATTCATAGAAAATTCCGTGGTTATTTATTCCTTACGCGCGTTGAGTTGTGACTTGTATTTTCATCGAAAAGCAATTTGGATAAAAAATTAACCGAAAAAGCATGAGAGATGGACTTTTGGTATATTCGGATGCATGCGGACGACGTTGCAGACGTGAAGTGTCGTCTGCAACATGCCTGGAATGTCGCCCCGACTTGGGATGACTTCAGGGACGAGACTACTCGTCCAAACTTCATGGTGACGTGGACTTTCGGATGAGGGAGCGCTCGTCCGATTTAAATTTGGCCAAACCTAGAGACTTTCGGACGCGTCAGGATGCCTGCGGACGAGACTGAACCTCGTCCGATTTCCCTTTGTCCAATTTGAGGACAGATTCGGACGACACTTGCGGATGCCCAATGGCATCTGGACATCAACTTCGAACGGTACGGAATAGCTGGGGATGACAATTCTCGTCCAAAGCCAGAAATTGGCATGCAAAAATTGCCCTTGCGGATGATGTGCGGACGCCACCAAGTCATCCACACTAGTCAGAAAGATCGCAGGACAACGCTAATTTAGGGATTTAAAATTGACCATTTTTCATGTAGTTCATTACTACACAATCTCCAGCGACGAAAAATTGCTCCCAGACAGGATCGGCCAACTCCAGCTCCTGCATAGCTTATCCATCATCCTTCCCTCCCCTATGTAATCGATTACCCTTGCATGTAAGCCCTTTATCTTCAAGCTACCCTTCCTTCTAGTTCACTTTTCTTTCCCCTGCATCCTTCCCCTCCTCCTCCTGCAACGTCTTCTTATCTGGAGTGTGGAGTTCCTTCAGCTGTCCCTGTTGTTCTTTAACGTTTAGGTAAGGATATGGGTTGTCTTGGCCATTTAAAGGCCCTACACCCAAGTAAACGTGTGTGTGAGTGGTTGTTTGTTGTAGAAATCTTTCTGGTCTTGTAGTTGCTTTAGATTTCTGCTATGTGGTTGCTTGCTAAACACCTTGACTCTCACGTTCTTCCTTTAGATGCCTTGCTAGTTGCTGTGTTTTATTTGTGTTAAATGCCTATAGCCACGTAAAAGTGTTAGTTATGCTTGAACGAATCAAAGAAAGGATGTTTAAAACGAATAGAACGTATGAAGGGATGACTAAGGGATTTCTATTGTTGGTACTAATGGTGGTTCCGTTTCATGAGTAGCCTTCCATTTATTAGCTTATATGTATAGATTTTGTCATATGTTTACCATTCCATTTAATAATATTTGTTGACATTGTAGACATTTCTAAAGCATGACTATAGTTGTTCGCTTCCACCACTCTCGCTGTTATTTTACCGTTTATTAAGCATGTTTTAGTTGTTCATGTTTGATAACCATTGCTATAGATTTCGGTTGTTGTAGAGCATGCCATTCGTTGTGATATTCACTAATAATCACTGCTGCTTGTAGTCGTTAAGAGACATGTTTTGCCTTCTGTTTTTGATAGTTCTGCTGCAATATATTATTGTTACGAAGCCCGTTTTACTGCCTTCATTCGATTGCGTTACCATTATATGTTTAGTTTAAAAAGCATGATTTACAAGCACGTCTTACTTTCTCATTGATAATAGTCTCTATCATCCTTAGATATTCGGATGTACGTCTCGCTAGTTAATATATGAATTTGTCACTACTTAGTCTCGACTGTAAATCATGTTTCACCGCTCTGCTTTAATTATTTTACTGCTGTTAGAATTAAGTAAATAGCATGTGTTGCTGTTTATCTTTGATTTTGAAGCATATTTCGCTGTTCGTTTTGACCCATTATTCGCTGGGGTATTAGTTGAACAAAAGCATGTTTAGTGTCCATTTACTGCGGTTTTTTTTAGTTGATAAAAGTAGGTTTTCGTTATTCTGTCTCATATTTCCTTGCTGTTGTTCAGTGATACTGAGAAGCATGATTCAATGTTCCGTTCAATATTGTTACTGCCACTTATTGTTATTAGGAAGCATGACTCGTAGGCCTAATCTGCGGTTTTTAATTGTCAATTGAACGTATGATTAGTAAGTACTTTCTTCTGCATTATTAGTTGCCTAAAAGCATGATTCGTTGTTTGTTTCTACTGTTATGTTTGTCATTTAGAAAAGCATGCCTTATTGTACTAGTTTTCAATACTTTGCTACTGCGTGTTATTATTTAGTAAGCATGTCTCACTGTCTCGTTTCAATCGCTATTTGCTGCCATAGATACTCATTAAAGATGTACATTTGCCACTCTATTTTTCATATTGCTGTTGTATATAATTGTTTAGATCTCATGTTTCATTGTTCTGCCTTGACATTTTACTATTGTTTATCACCTCTTAAGAAGCATGTGGCATTACTTAATTTCGTTATTTATTTCGATAATCGTGCACTGCTCTAAGTCGTTAAAGTTCATTCTGTAGTTAAATTACTGTCATATGATTTCATTTCGTTTAATAGCATGTAGGTTGATTGTCTTTAGCATGTTAGGGAAATTTATTATTGAAATGCTTTCAAGAATTCCTTGCTAAGTTCGTCATGCGTGTTCCTTTGATTGTCTTATATGTATATATATACATATGGATGCGTTTTTGGATTTTCTTATGTGTCTTGATTTCCGTTTGCCTATTGTTGATTATAGGATCTTCAATGTATTGTCTTTACTATTCATGTACGTGTTAGCTGTTTTAAAGGTATCCCCATGCATTCACATTAATAGAAACCAAGTAGTGAGTACCACCTAGAGGGGGTACTCCCTACTTGGTTTCTAGGGAGTACCCCCTCTAGGTGGTACTGACACGAGACGACCTGCAAAAGGAAGTACGTGTTAGCAACCCACGAAGAATGACAGGGACGGAGATGTAGACCTTTGATCGGATCCGGGAACTATCTAACGTTAGGGTCACGGATTCTAGATTTTCGAAGAAAATCTACCGATCGCGGGCAATGGTTCGGTTTTCCCTCGCTCAAACTCCCAATGGAAGTTTGAAAAGGGAAAACTTACGAGTTAGCTCAAGCACCACGAGCTTGCTAACAAGGAAGTCCTCTACTTCGTCTCGGATTCGAAGATCCGGGGCGGCCGCTCGACGGAGTCGGAATCTCCTCACAGGGAAGGGAAATAGTAATATATTAATCTCGTCAAAAAATTTGTCTTTCAATGCGTCTAACCATGGAAATTTATAACCTAGGTGATGATGAGTAAGGGTGATGGACGGTCGAGATGAGGCAGATGATGGACGGCCAAGATGAGGCATGTGGGTGGCAATATGCAGGCTCTTGGATGAATGTGGAATGAATGGCCGAGATTAAAGCTGGTGGAAGAACATGCATGGCGTACACGTGGCAGCTCCTTGATGTTTTCTTTGGGCTTGCTCTTTCCTTGGGCTTGAAAAGGATTGGACTTAGCCCATAACTCAATCATCACCATCTAACCTAACCAACAATCTAAATGCATGAATGAGTAAAGCTTATAACCATGCTTTACCCTCACAAAATAGGCGCAATGTTTGCCATGAAAATAAAAATAAGAAATAAATAAAAATATGCAAAATTGAAAGGTTACACGTTTGGGATGCCGGGAAGACAAATTCCCGTCTGATGAAGCTCATAACAATCACGTGTGTCCCAAGTCAAGACATGCACAGGTTGCTCCTTATCCGTTGGGACAACATCCCAAATAGAATCATCCTCGAAGTTAATACCTGCAAAAGAAATAAGATCATCAGTAATTTGGCTAAGTGACAGTAAGGACCTTGTTTGCGATCGAGTAATAGGCCTCGGCCCCCGAGGCATGTCAGGTACTCACATGCATAAGTGAGGGAAAACGATAAGAAAATGAAAGAAAAGAAAAGAAAAGGGAGTTAGGGGCGGATGGGTAGATGGGTCTAGCCTACAATCTGGCCAAAGCCCCTCCCTTATCGGGAACAAGAGTCCTAGATTACAAGCAAAGGGCTAGGTCCGATTAGCTATACCATTCCATATAGGTCTCCCAATCTCTAGCTAGAAGTACGAGTATAGAACGAATGAATGAATGGACGTAAGGAAAGATTGGTTTGGGTGACCCCCATTCCAAAAGAACTAAAAAGAGACATAATCATATGCATAATTGTTTTCCCTCATTTCCTTACTTGTGGTGTAGGTAATGAAGTGATTCTCCCGGGAATCAAGGAGGCCATTCCTGTGGGGCCTGCGGTAGATCCGGATGAGACGCTAGTCGAGTAGTAGTACGGCAACATGAAAAGGAAGAAGGGGGTGTTTTGTAAGGGTTCTAACGTCAAGATTTGTTTTGTGAATGTTAACTTTCCCCTCTAACCCCTTTTTGAATACTTATTCCGGATAATATGTTGGGAATTTAAAACTTAGTCCTTTATTAACATTTAAGATATGCTTCTATTACGCTTTCGCTAAATTTATTAATCATAGTTTTTTCTCTTATTTAAATGACAGTTTTCGCAAGTTGGATTTTGTTGTAGTTATGCTTCCTCAACTTTTAAGAACAAATATTTATATCGCTTTCGCAAATCCCTAAATAGGTCATCTTTCACTATTTGATTCTTAAGGAAATGAGCTTTTGGTAATGATCGAATTTTAGCACTCTGATATCCTTAAGAAAAGATTTTTAAAAGAAAAATTTAACGTCGACACTATTTTTAGTAAATTTTAATGTACTTTTAAAAAGACTGGTAAGAATCCGAGTCGTTACACAGGTATTTTACAATTCTGTAAAATTTAGAATGTCATTATTTATGCCTGTTTGATATTTATCTTCACTTACGTGTTAGATATAGTTAACAGTAATAGGAAAGAATACCAGTAGAATACGTTCAGATAAGCATAAATACATTTAGGCTAGACAAATTTTGAGGAAAAAATTTATATAAGGGGGGAGGGTTGTAATATCTCAAATCTTCATTGAGCTGAAAGTATAGCTTGAGTGATCATTTTGGGATATTATGAGCTAAGTTGGACAAGTAAAGTTATAGGTCAAGAGAAATGCATTTGGAATAAGTGAATTATGATACCCCGTTAGGTTTACAGTTAGATTATGAGAAGGAATGAAGTCAATTGGAGAACTATTTGGTGATTTTGGAGTTAGAATGGTTGATATCAATTAGTTGGATAGTTAGTAAGAATATTAAGAGAAAAATATAATTGGACGTATTTAGATACAATCTTAGGGTATGCTAACTTCCAACCGTTGCTGCAAGTTAGCAATCATTTTCAAAGCTCTTCAGTTTGACCTTGCATATTACCTTCACTTTCCTTCAATGTTGGCCGCTTGAGTGCTCGAATGTTGGGCTAATTTGTTTCATGGTTTTGGGCAGCATTAGCCCCACTTCTTATCATCTTAATGTGTAAAAATCACCACTTTTCTAAGGAGAAACACAGGAAAGAAGCTCTGATACCAAATGATGCACCACCTTAATGGGGAAAAATGGAAACTCCTTGAAACTTGGCGCCAAATAAGAAAAGAACTGACCTAATTTGAGGAAAATGTATCTTAGGAAATTTACTTCTTTTTTATGTGATTTTTGGCCTACACCCTACCCTGTAAGTGAGAAAGATTCCCTCCCAAAATAGTGAGTGAATGCGTTCAGATGAGAGAGTTATGGTTGACAGGGTGCAAGCAAGTCCGAATAGACACCACGTCTATGCATATTGACTTCAATGACTTACTTTGATGGAAACACTCCAACTTGATTCTTTTTCAAGTTTCTATACCTTTGCTGGAGATGTCTACCTCTAAGAAAGGAGGTGGAGAGCCATTAGGCTATTTGTTTTGATGATGACAGTATTAGTTATTTAATTAAGTTGTTTAAGTTGTTAATTATGAATCATGTAAATATGTTATTATTAATCATTGGAAATACTCTTCATACAGGTATTATTATCTACTAACGTATGTAGCTAAGTCCATGTAGCTTGAAGTATGAATATTGGGGCTTAGAGATTTCAAGAAGTGCAATTTTGAAGGAAAAGGTTGACCAAAACAGTTTACATAAAAATCTGGTCGACCTGTTGATTGACCTCAAGTCAAAACAGTGTGCATATATTAGTTCTACGGTAGAGGTAGCAGTTGAGCAGGGGGACGGGTTGATCGACCGCAATGTCAAACAGATTGCTCCTTATTACTATGATCGAGGAAGCGGTCGAGCAAGCAGACAAGTTGATCGATCGGAAAATGGACAAGTTGGTGAAAGGCTAAAATGTGAAGAAAGCGATTGACCAAAATGGAGAAGGCAGTCGACCAGTACTTCTGTAAAATGCAACAGCTAGTTCCAACGGTCAGAAGGCGGTAGACCAAATTGAAAATAGTCAACCGATTTCACAAAGTCTATAGATACAAGACTCTCTGAAGCTCAAAGTAATAAAGTGATAATTGAGGTGAAGGCCTACCAAATTTTATACTCGATTCCAATTTTTTAAAAGAGTATAAATTTTAACTCTCTACACACTCCTAAACCTGAGAATTATTTTTGGGAGAGTTAGGAATCTTTGTTTTCATATTTTCTTTATTCTCAAATGTTGAAAGGCTAGATTGACGCTCGTGAAGATCAATCCAAACGATGACGTCCTGAGAACAGTCTGTAAAAGGTTTGGTTAACACCCGTGAAGTCAATCATCGCCAACGAGGGAGATTAGGCGATTAAAGATCTCCAAGTAGGAAGCTTTGAGCACGGACGTAGGCCAGGATTGCCGAACCGCGTGAACACATCGGTGTCATCTCTCTAACCCTCCCTCTTTTATATTTATGCATTGTTTGATTATATATTTGTAATAAATCACTTAGGGTTAGAAGAATTAAATATCGCACAAAAAAGTTACCGTCGCTTAATTCACCCCCCGCCGACCTTTTAGGAGCGCAACAGTCCAACAATAGCAATAAGAGATATCACCTTAAACTTATAAATGAAATTATACCAATTTCTACACAAAACTTGATTGGATAAAACTACAAAAAGAGAGTTGGCTATGGAGAAATCTCCATAACCTTGAACAAGGGTTCTATTATCTGAATCAACTCCCTAGGGCAACCCTAAGAGAGAACTTAAATACTCTCTCAAAAATTAAGGTTAATATTCTTAAAAAAATACCAAAAAAGTCCTTACTTCACACTTACCAGGCTAAAATATGCCCTAGCCGCGTTACACTTTTACTTTGAGTTTAAGACCATTCCAATTAGCATAAAATAAATAAACGTAAATCTAAATTAATCCTCAAATGTAATTATGTAGCAAAGATTCAATTAAGTATCTTCAAGTTCCTTCTTCAAGTGACATAGGCTTCAACTCTAAACTTGGAAGGTGCATGTTTCTTTGGTAGAATTGATGCTCTTTGTTCATGGCAATTTGGGCATAGCAAATTATCTCTAAATTTAGCAAAAGACCCTATTCTAGAAAGTTGGAAAGTCAGCTACAATTGCTAAGAATGTTACATTCTAATATAAGATTATAGAGATTGCCACAAATGACAAAGACACCACGGAAGTCAGATTGTAGGCAGTCTTGGGTTGCTTCACATTTCTCTTAAACTTGTTCTTGAACTTGAACTTCCACTTATGTTTTATATTGAATAAAACCATGACATATTTAGATGCTTGATGAATGAAATTCACCTATTTCCTCTTTGAACACCTATAAAATAAATACTAAAAATATTATTAGATAACTTCCATGCTCGTTTTTGAATGAAAGGAATCTGTAGCACATCAGGGGTTATCCTAAAATTGCCCTTATTTGTTGTCACATGGTCTTCATTATTTTGAAAATTGCCTTTTTTTTCTCCCGTCTTTTTGGAAATTCTAAAAATCTGAGAACATTTACGTTAAAATTTTAATTTTAGTACGGCAATGCAAATGAGCCGCACAGCTGTGACAATGGAATTCTTGTTGTCATTCATTGGTCAACACTTTCCATTGTTTTAATGATGCAGGAGGGTTAGTTGGATCTGATAGTAATTTATGGTAGGGAACGGGAACATACGTTTGATAGTAGTATACACAATTTTTGTCACCATTTGGAAACTTCAAACTGAAGTACAAAAAGTTTGTGGTTTCAATATATTGATTTCCCACTACAGACTAGCGTTTGTTAAACAGTCTTTCTAATCTCTCTCTCTCTCTCTCTCTCTCCCTCAGAAACAACTGCGTTTTGCTTTACGAGTTTTACCCACCAATGGTGCTTCAATTCAAACCCTCTACTCAAAGGAAGAAGTAGGGTTGATGGGCATTCTTCCACCTTTCGTTGTCACCCATCTGGTTTGAGTGACAGAGAGTTATGCGTTATAATTATTATTCGGCTTTCTATGGTGTGTATTTCCATATCAATGCTTACAACCATATCATTCAAGACCTATTTTTTCACTTGAGAACAACAATCGCCATTAATGATGAAGGTGGTGGCTGATGGACGGCCACATTTTGTGTCAGTCTTATTATGTGATTCTCTTTGGTTGCCCATCTCTCTAACTTCTTCTGTCTGATTTCTCTATTACGCCTACAATTCGCCATCATCTTATGCAACCTAAACCTGCCAACTTCCCACCCAAGTTTTTTTCTTTTGATTTCTTCTGTGTGTTTTGACGGGTGTCCTCGTGGATATCCCATTATAAATCACTGCGATAATACTGCAAGAATAATATAGTAATCCCTTTCGCCATGGCTCCGAGACTCTTACAATGGCTGAGCCTAGTGGGTATCATATGGCTCCAGTCCATTAATGGCACGAATTTCAACTTTCCAGCATACTCATCGCAGCTAAAGCACCTTCTCTCTATGTCGCAGTTGCAGCTCAACAACCTTGCCTTTGCCTCTGACGCCGGAAAACTTTTCGGCTGGTTTTCAGGAATCGCCACCGTTTATCTGCCCTTGTGGTTAGTTCTCGCCATTGGTTCAACTCTGGGATTAATAGGTTATGGCGTGCAATATCTTTTTATAACAAATCAAATACCGTCTCCCTCGTATTGGCAAATCTCCTTACTCACAGTGGTGGCTGGGAATAGCATTTGTTGGATCAACACCGTCTGCTACGTAGTGGCCATTAAAAACTTCCCATCCAATCGCCAGGTTGCCGTGGGGATATCAACCAGCTACCAAGGATTGAGCGCAAAGATCTACACGGATTTAGTGGACGTAATGGTGTCTTTTTCTCGGCCCACTGAAAGAGCCAAGGCTTTCCTTTGCCTAAACTCCGCCTTGCCTTTATTTGTTTCTTTCGTGGCTGCGCCTTTGGCCAGACACATCGACATTGGAAGTTCAAGAAACATGGAGGGGGGCTTCTCTGTGGTATTCGCCATAACTATTACGACGGGAGTGTATGCGATCATCAGCAGCCTGAAAATATCTGAGAAGGAACTGTCGTCATTGAGCAGAATGATTGGCATTGGAGTCCTCCTCTTAGCACCGGTTGGAGTTCCAGTAGGAGAGAGAATAAAAGAAATGGGTTGGAAACGTCAACATTGGAGAGGAGTTGAAAGAGTGAGCAATTTCACAGAGGAGAGTGTTGAAGATCTAGAGAGGGTAGAGAACATGGGAAGAATAGAAAGCGGGAAGAAAGAGGAAGAAGAACGCGGCTCAACGAGTCCTGCGTCTGAAGTTGGTGTGATCGAGGAGATTGGAGTGAAGGAGATGATGCAGAGAATTAATTTTTGGTTATACTTTTTTGTGTATTTTTTCGGCCCAACGATTGGCTTAGTCTTCTTAAACAACCTCGGCCAGATTGCAGAGTCCCGTCAATGCTCTGATATTTCTTCTCTAGTATCTCTCTCTTCTTCCTTCGGCTTCTTCGGCCGCCTCATCCCTTCATGCATAGACCATTTCTTCTCTGGGTAATCTCTCGCTCTATCTCGCTCTCTCTCTCTCTCTCTCTCTAATTGTTTGACAAATGGTCCAGCACAGATTAAATGTGTTCGTTGAGAATCTAACAAGAGAGTTCTTTATAGATAGCAAGTTTTCTTGCACGCAGTACAATGATGTAATTGACAAATGTGTTTGGACTGACATGACAGGAGCAGGCATACGATATCAAGATCAGCTTCGGTTGTGGCATTCATGGCACCAATGGGTGGAGCATTTTTCTTGCTGATTCTGAGCCCCACCAATCTCTCTCTATACACTGGCACTGCAATAATAGGAGTCTGTACGGGAGCAATTATTTCAGTCTCTGTATCACTAACCACCGAATTGTTCGGAACTAAGAATTTCTCCATAAACCATAACGTGGTGGTGGCAAACATACCACTCGGCTCCGTTCTCTACGGCTCCATGGCTGCGTTTCTTTACCCTAGCCATGGCCATGGCAGTCGGAAATGCATTGGAAGCCACTGCTACAACAACACTTTCGTTATCTGGGCTTCCCTTTGTTTTCTCGCGACTATTCTGGCTTTTCTGCTCTACTTCCGTACACGAAACTTTTACTCTCAAACTTCCATAAAATGCCAGCCTGTTTCATCCATGGCGTTGTAGTCGTATATCAGTAAAGAATAGGTATAACTGTATAGCATATAAATTTGGTCAGAGATTAGAACAGCTGATTCTACAATACTCCATCTACCCTCCATTTAGCCTATACAAAAGCCTAGAATCTGATGATTGTTCTTGTCTATTATCAAAATCAAAGAGTTTGGCAGTAAGAAAACTGCATAGATTGGGAGAGCCATCCTATTTCGTCCAGAAGCATGTATGTGTTCATTATTCCTGCAGCTAAGCATCGCCTAAGTGTGTTGAACAGAAGGACTAAAGGCAACACCATGTGGGTCATACATATTTATTGAAAGGATTCTACCCTTCACCACGTCCTCACTTCACCATAGTCCAGAACGAGCGAAATGAGGATAGCATTATGTCATTGCTTACATATATTTATTCGTGTTATACTTATATAATTAAATAAATAAATGAATTAGTTAAATTGCTTACATTTGTTATGTACTTTTGGAACGTTCTTTAAAATATAATTTTACTATTTAATAGTACAATTGGATTATATGAACGAAGAGATAAAATTACTATAATAAATCCACAACATTATACATTTTAATGTAATACATTATTAATAATATAAATTTTACTATTTAATTTAGGTCATTTTTTTTTCTATGTCACTTTCATAATATTTTTAGTCGTTCCTTGGACATACCCAAGTTAGATATTGTAAGATTATAATATTTTGTCGGGTTGAGGAGTGAGACACAAAATTGTAGTTTTCAACTCCTAAAGGAGATCCAAAATAGAACAGAGAACAATCTGGCCAGAAAACGAGTGACATAAGATAAAATAGTAAAATAATTCCATAACGTAAATATATTATAATTAAATGAGAAGATACAACTTAAACTGAACCATAATTATTGTCATGATCCAAAGATGGGCCTAACAAAATCGTCGGGTCAGGTAACTTGATCCTCGAAGAGCACTCGATCAGCCAACCAAGGGCTAGGATGAAGTGGAAGTCTGATAGATCCCAAAAATTGCAAGGAGGCAATTCAATTCTTGGTCTAATCGACTAGGGTAATAATCTGTCCACTCTTAATGAAATGTTAACAACTCCCAACGTATATATCAAATTGGTCACAATTTTGGAGGGCAATTAGAGGACATAAAGAAATTGGGGCCCTCCAAAAATTACACTCAAACTCGTAGCACAAACAGAGTTATGATTAAAACAATGAGCTTGCAAGGATAACAATCTGCTAGGTTTAATCTGACGATTCCAATTGAAACGACGTCGATTCACAATTCATACAACCAATAAACCCCAATTTTGGAGGAGACTTAGATAACATATGGAAACAGGGGACCTTAAAATTTCACGCTCAAAATCGTAATACACATGGAGATATGCACTCAACAATAATCTGTTTAGAAGTTTACCAATTAAAATAGTTTTCAGTCACTCAGATTAGAAAAAAAATAACTCGACTTGCATACGCGCTTTGGCTCCCAAAATTACAGGTCAAGTTGCCAATAATCCATATATTATCACTCTCAAATTTCAGCTCCAAAATCGTTGCACTAATCGAGTTATGCTTCAAGGAAAATGATTCACGGATTAGGGTTTCAGATAACAGATTCTGACCACCAATATTAAAACGACAATATCTCCATTTTTGTACATCTTTTGATGACCAAAATTATATCACAAACAGATAACAATCAAGGCATAAACACTCTCAAAACTTAGCTTCAAAAATTGTGCACACACGGAGTTGTGCGTGATGCAATCTGAAACTCGGATCTGGATTCCACTAAAATAGATTTGCGGTAATAGATTATTTCCTTCTATATAACTCCAATATTCTAAAACCAATCCAAGGGAAATCTTCACCAAGAAAAAATGGACAGATTGATAACTCCAGAGAATCAAGAACAAAATATTACCTTGCAAGAAAATCAAGAACACAATAAAAGATACCGACTTGGTCTGCGAAACCCTCCAATAGTCGAGAGGGCGACTATTTTGGAAGCTTCGATGAAGCAACAATCCAAATCGGGTTTTGCTAAGGTCTTCTACCTCCACACCACGAGCACATCTTCACTAAGAGGTTGTTGGAAGAGGTAGCACAATCCTTTTTCTCAAGACCAAACAAGAACAAGAAGAAGGATGTAGAAAAGTGAGATAGCCGAGAACTAACCAACATCGTGAGAGTTTTCCCCAAGAACCAATGTTCAATCTCAATTTGGGGGTTTTTAATCTGAACATTAGGGTTCATCAGAGAGGGTAAAATACCTCTCTAGTGGAAAATTAAAAATTACAAAAATGCCCTAAACTTTAATTGACAAAAATGACCTCAACAATAAAACACACAAAATAGTTATGGGTTGGATTTTTTTCTCTGTAAACGGGGCATTTGACATAGCAAATAAACACCAAATATAAGAAACAATACCACTTTGGAAAGCTCTGGATGTCTGATACAAAACGTATGAAGGACAAAATTTGATATGAAGTCTTCTTGAATGCCAAAAGTGCCCTTGAACGCCCAGAGGTCAAATTCTAGGCAGAAATGAAAGCCCACCATTTCTTCTTTGTTTAGCATGATATCCACTAGTCCAAATGCACGGACTCCTCTTTGTGAAATTGACAAAAATTCTCCTCCAAGTTAGCTAGAGAACAAATACCTACAAAATAAACAAAAAGGTTACAAAACAAAGGAGCCCTTGGCTCGGGCTCAGGTGACGGGACCTTAGGGCGCATCAAAGTCTTAACATAAAATCAAGCAAAAAACCCAAAATACATGTGTTAGGGTCCATAGAGTGATCAACAAGAATTAAGATAGTATAAAAATAAATTAAAGAACATACTGTGCAGGAATCAAAGCAAACAACACTAAACAACAATTCTCAAAGTACAAGAGAAGAAAGGATTTGGACCGACAGATCTCCACCCACCAAAGGGGAAGCCGAAAAACTAGAGCGAAAAGAACAAACAAACACCCCACAAATACCCTGTGCAGATCCTATACACCGAGCATGGGAAAAATATAGTCTAAGGGGAGAGTGCAAACTCAGTAGGGGAATCTATACTAAATGTAATGCATGAGAAAATAGTTTTACATATTTTTAAAAAAATTAAGATCATGCTTCTTTTTACCGTACATGAATTTTAAATCTTCTTAAAATTCTCTTCACCATTTTATCAAAACAGGCACGTGGGTTGTCGATGAGACTTTGACAAAACACGATGTATACATAGATAACTGAAACACAAAATATGTGAACATCTTTTTTCATGCAAAAACGTTATTAGTGAGAATGGATGGTGACACAAAGACCCATCCAGCACACATAACAGGAATGGTGGTCATTTGTCAATAGCAACACGTTATGAGGTAGCAGAAGATGGTACTCGTGCCTGTAGACCAAAGGGCGAAACCATCCACGATATCAATAACGAATAATGTTGCTGGTATTGGGTTGCTCCTTAACTAGCTACCTACTATATCCATGTTGACGAAGGTTGCCAGTAAGCGAAGCTACGAGCTGTCATGCCACCCATAAAATGGAAATGTGTTAGGTAAGCAAACCCAATGATTGACAACTTCTAATTCTTTTAACTAAACCCTGGCCAAGTTCTAGGGCTAGAAACCCAAGGGGGGCGTCATAACCGCCGCCCTATCACCCTTTCGAATTTTGGGGCTCGAAACCCAAGGATATATCACCAGTGCCCAATCACCCTTTACATGCGTACAAGCAACCAATCTTCGCGCAACAGAAGATTGCATGAGATAGCATCGTGATGCATTAGGCGGTCTCGTGATTCTTTAGTGCCAAGACCGCCTAAAGCATCATGAGGATTCATCCTCCCAATATATCCAAAAAATATCAATAAAACCATGTACAATAAAGTAAACGTAACAAAACATACGTATATGTAAAACTAGATGTGCTGTCAGGATAGTTCTTGTCGAGTTTTCAAGTGAGGTAACCCAAAAAATATTAGTTGAAAATCATGAATGCAATGCACTGCAAAGAGTATAAAAATCCCTACCTCAGAGACGACTATGACAACCTTACTAACTAACTAGATCCATGCGCTATAGGAAGTGAGGATCAAAACCAATGACATCTCTGAAACCTATGACAAAGACGATGTCAAAATCTCAAAATAACACTAAGGACGTAACAAGAGTCCTAAACCAAAAACCATACCAGACCGGAAGGACAAACACAAGATAGTCCCTTCCACTTTGAGCCGAGAATCCATACTGACTGGAATCAAACTTTGCTAACAAAACCGAGTGAGGCTCACTAACCTAAACTCTACAAAACAAATAGTGTAGCCGACCAAAACATAATAGTGGTTGACCCGACACATCAACAGACAACCAGAAAGACGCACCAGTCAACAAGACACGGCTACGGTCAATGAATCACAACACATACGAACCAAACGACCCAGCAGTTGAGAAGACTTAGATAAAACAACCCAGCAGTTGAGAAGACTTAGCTAGAGTTAACCAAACCCAACCGCGGTCGATTGGAATCACTTGGTGTCGACAAGACACCACGGTAGTCAATGGATACCACAAATGGTCAACAAGGCAAAGCGGAGGCCAACGAGATCTCACAACATCGACCAAACTCAACAATGATCAACCAAATAAGAATTCATTGGAGATCGGCTCAAAATCGAAAACTCGATCGAACAATGACAAAGAAATAGTGGAAGGGTCCTACATCGGGTTAAAGAACTCTATCCTCGTGTAAACGACTAAAAAAACATGACAAAATACACTATGTGGTCGACTAGGGACCTTCTGCAATCAATCAGGGACTATTCTTGGACAATTTGCCCAATTTACAGTCGACTAGAAATAGAACTACGATTGACCTTCACTATTGCGATCGACCACATGAATAGTAGTGGTCGACCGCTGCGGATGACCACGTAACTTTTTGGTCAACCAATGCATTACCCACACTCACTAGATCTTCTGCAGTTGATCAGGCTCGCACAGTGGTCGACCGGAACAACATTCATGCACTATTTGTTTTTACGAAAAACACACCGTTTGCCCATTTTCGACCTCCAAATGGCAAATACTCTTGCAAAAACTCTAAATCTACCAACATAAACCATGAATTTTCCCTCAATTTGAGTTTTCCAACCTCGAATCCAAGGCCAACAAAAACACCAAACTTTAAACAACTAAATGGGGTTAGAAATCGACTTACCTGCGAAACGTCTTCACGAAAGACGGAGCACAAGACGACACGAACACAAATCAGGTGGAGAACGGAGAGGATCGCTCACTGGTTTCTCCCTCCCTTTCCCCTTTCTTCTCTTAGCTGCAGGCAATATCTCGTGGAAGGAAATGTTTTTGCTTCAAAAAGAAAAAAAGATTAAATTTAAATAAAAAATATTTAATTAATAAATATAATATAAATTAATATTGAATAAAAATTTTAAATTCTAATCTAACAAAACCGACATAACTCAGAACTCGATCTAAGGATACAAAAACTTACCAAGTAGAATTCTGCAGCTTCAAGCCACAGAGAAACACGGAACACACGGTGGATCCTTGACTAGACCCCTTTCACATGTGGCCGAAGACTCATGAATTGGTCAACACAAAAAAATTTGACTTGGTCAAAGAAAAAAATTTACTCATAAAAAAATATAAAATCCAAAAACTACAGATTTTATAATTACCAAGGTCAAACCTTACACGAAAACTCACATTAAAATAACTATAAGTAAATAACGAGGCCACCATGAATTGGCATATGGAGATCCTCTATAACGACCCATTTTTACTTTACATAAAACATATGGATTTAGAACACTTTTTCTATTATAAAAACGCATAGTGGAAGACTTTTCGTAATAAAAACATGAGAATAATTGTAATGGAATACCGTAAATAAAATTTATTTCTTTCAAATTATTAAACCTTACAAATCATGTCATAATTTAGAAACCATGTGCATTTTCATTTTACAAATACATCTCATAGACATTTTATAATTACATTACCTTTCCCTTTCACATTCAGCCAAGCCAACACGTAAATCCTCTATCAGCTGCTCCTTTCCTTATTACCATGCTTACCTATATCACAAGACTTAAACTATAAGCGTAATGCTTAGTAAGAAATGAAATGCATCATGAATCATGAAATGTACTTTACATAAAATATTTCCATTTTAGTTTCCTCTCTTTACTCTTTCCTTTCCTTTTGTTCTATCACTGGATACTTAACTCCTACTCTCCATCAATGAGGAAAAACCCACTGCAGTCTCTTTCAATGAGTCAAGTAACCAAGCCTCTATCATTGGGTCAAATATCCAAGTCTCTATCATTTGAACAAATATCCAAGCCTCTATTATTAGAATTCTTAATCTTCTTTATCTTTGCTTACTTGAAAAACCATATGCATGATAAATCATTTTCGTAATGTTTCGTGTAACTATGATGCATGAACATGATTACACACAACTTAAACATATTTTTCTAGCATATCATCAATACAACATATCCTCAAAGCATCAACATAATCATCAATCCTCTACCAAACACAATCATCAAACATCAAATCCTCGATCAATAATATGAGCAATTCAACTTAACATGTATCAAACATAAACATCAAACAACATGTCTTCAAGAATAATAAAACCCTAACTCTTGTGATGTAGCCCAAAAGGGGAAAACACAACAATCATTTCTTACCTTAATTCCTTGGAGAAGATTACAAAATACTAACTTCCTTTGGGTTTCTTCTTCTCCAAATAGCTACTTTATCCAAACCAAAACCTTCTCTTCTTCCTCTTCTTCTCAATCTTAGGGCGTCCTTCACTTTTCCTCTCACCCTTCTTTTCCCTCCCTTAAAGTTTCCTTCCTTCAATTCTCCTTACAGAAGAGTGCTTTAAGTAACCTATCTATAGTTTTTAATGAATGAGGTGTCAATCCCCATCATTATTAAGATGCTAACTAATGACTTTTCCTCCAATAAAAACACGACATATACCTGATTTCTAGAGAATCTGCACATTCTTGGTCGACCCCTATTTTATCGGTCGACCATAATTCAACCCGTAGCTATCAATTTTCAATCTTTTCAATAAATCGGTCAACCACACTTCCCAACCAGTCGACCGCAAATGTAACGACCTAGTTTTTCTTACTTTAAAAATTGCGTTAAATTTAAAACTTTTCTTTTTTCTTTATAAACAGTGGAAAATCTTTCGTTTAAAACTTCTTTTAAAGTGTGATTAGAGTTCCTTTCTAAGAGTCAGACCGTTAAAAAAAATTTCTTTACAATCATGAAAATCGTTATAAGCAATGGAAAACTATAGTTATAAAATCATTTCTCAAAGGAGAGGGTAGTCTCTTTTTGGCTTCTAACCACCTAGAGTAGACAGTCTCTCGCAACCCAACAATGGAATGACATAATTCTTTCGTAATCCCAATATGGAAAGGGCATAATTTTTCCTGTCTACCTAACTAGATCTGAACTACCCTTCCATTCTCTAACTCCCCTTACATTTTCTTTGATCCTTTTCCCCACTCAAATGCATATAATTACCACCCCATAGTGGTAGTCCTATTGGTTTCTATTAATATGATGCATGTCAATGCAATACCAAAATTACAACTATAAATCATTCAATTCATTCATCAAGGAAACAATAACAATAACAATAACAATATAGGAAAAAGTAACAATATAGCTATACTTGGAAACTTAAAGAAAACAATAACAACATAGATATATTTAGCAATATAAAGAAAATAATAACAATATAGGCATGCTATAAAGGAAACAACAACAATATAGGCATGCTTGACAATTTATAAGGAACAACAACAATATAGGCAAGTTTGACAATTTATAAGGAACAATAATGATATAGGCATGCTTGAAAATTCTTAAGGAACAACAACGATGTAGGCATGCTTGACAATTTATAAGGAACAACAACGATATAGGCATGCTTGACAATTTATAAGGCAGTAATAAAAATATAAATATGCTTAGCAATTGAGAAGAAAAAATAACCATATACGCATGCTTGGCAATTTAGAGAAAATAATAACGATATGCTAACATCCTAAACATGCTTAAAGATTAAATTAACAACGTGCGAACAACATGGTATAATAAATAAGACAGCATAGTAGAAATACAACAAATAATTAAAGGAAAGACATTGCTTATGGTGTAGGCCACCACTGCCAATGACTCTACTAAATATCTTACATCAAAGCTTTAAGGCTTGTTAGCACTCAATCGCTATCCTTCTTCTCATTTTTAATACCTTCATAATTTAATAACATTTTCTTATCAATATTCGCAACTCAATAATTTTATTGTCTTTTCCTATCCTTAATTGTATACTAGTTCTAGGAATTCATTGACATCTAAAACAGAATATAACCTATCGCAATAAATTATTCCAATTACCACCATACATTTATCTAATTAACAACTCAAATCTAAACCAATAGAGCATATCCTCAAAGCTTTAACTAAACAGACTTATTTCCAAGCAACAGAACACATCCATATTTATCAATGTCCAACAATAGTTAAAGCCTCAACCATATAACTTAACAACCAACAAAACATGCTTATTATTCTTTCTATCCAAATAGAATGACAGAAGTAATATCGGCCATTGATCACAATAGCGGAGTAAAAAAGCCACGATATATTCATGCTTCATTATAGAACCACAAGAATAGTAGCTAAAACTACCCAAAATAAACAATCGGAAGCTAAACCAAGATGAATCACAACAGCAGATTTCAGTAATCAATGGCTTAATACTGAACAAAAAACACCGAGTCTCCAAATCACATAACAATGTCATGCTTTTATCTACTCTCTTAACTGTTTGTCAACATAAATCCATAAAACGCCATAATAAAGTGAAGGAAGTCACTCACCAGAGGACACCCGACATCAGGGAGCTCAATTCCAAAGCACGACGTATCACTCCAATGAATACACACTTCACACCACTCAGCTTCTAGACAATTGAAAAGCGATAAGCAAAACTATCCGACACAGGACCTAGAACTAGCTACTGTGGTGTTTGCACTAAAAATATGGAGACATTATTTGTATGGGTTGCAATCTGAAATTTTCATTGACAACAAAAGCTTGAAGTATATTTTTACCCAGAAGAAACTAAATATGAGACAGAGGTGATGGTTGAACTTTGTTAAAGACTATGATTGTGAGATTAGGTACCATTCGAGAAAGGCAAATGTGGTGGTTGATGCATTAAGCAGGAAAACTGTGTCAGTGCATTCTCTATTATGGTTAGAAATGCCTTTAACGAATCAGAAATTCAAAAGTTTAGGTTGGAGGTGATTTCTACACAAATGGCATCTACATTATCGACCATGACTTAAAGCCTACACTATTGGAGAAGATTAAGGAAGCTCAAAAGGAGGATCCAAAGTGCATAAGTCTTAAATCAGGTGATATGTCATATATGCCTTCGAATCTCACCATTTTTAAAGATGTCCTAGCAAAATTTAAAGGCAGGTGGTTTGTTCCAAAGAACAAGAAACTACAACAAGCAATATTATTTGAGGCACCTTCCTTTACTACCTCTGTACATTCAGGATGCACTAGAATGTACAGAGATTTGAAATAGCACTATTAGTGGCCTAATCTTAAGGAGGATGTTGCTAAAGTGTCGAGACATGTTTGATTTGCCAACAAGCTAAGGCAGAATATCAAAGGTCTACGAGAACCTTACAATCTCTACCAGTACCTGATTGGAAGTTGAAGCAAATTACAATGAACTTCGTGGTAGGTCTACTAAGGATAGTGAAAGGGTATGATTTCATTTGGGTGATTGTAGACAAATTAACAAAGTTAGTGCACTTTTTACCAGTAAAGATGACCTATTCAATGAATCAGTATCTAGAATTATACATTCAACAAACAGTTTGATTGCATGGAATTCTAGTATCGATCGTATCTAATCATGATCCTAGATTTATTTCAGTCTTTTGGAAGAGTTGGCATAAAACTATAAGAACTAAGTTAGCGTTCAACATAGCTTTTCACCCTCTAACTAATGGGCAGACTAAAAGGATGATTCAGATATTAGAAGATATGTTATGAGCCTATGTGTTAAAATTTCAAGCTAGTTGGAGTAAGAAGTTACCACTAGTTGCATTTGCCTCTAACAACAGTTATCAATCTACAATTGGTATGACACCGTATAAGGTGATTTATGAGAGAAAGTGTAGATCTCCGTTATACTGGGATGAAGTTGGTGAAGCTAAGTTGCTTGATCTAGTGATACTGTAACAAACCTTGAGCACTATAGAGATCATCCAACAAAGAATGCTAACTCCCAAAGAAGACAGAAAAGTTATGTACATCATAGGTGGAAGGAGTTGGATCTTGAAGAAGGCAATATGGTATTGTTGAAGGTTTCACCGTTTATGGGCATAATGAGGTTTGGTAAAAAGGGAAAGCTTAGTCTAAGATTTATTGGAGCTTTTCCTATTGTGCAGAAGGTAGGAAAGACAGTTTATAAACTCCGCCTACCACTCACAATGGAGGAAATTCATGATATCTTTCACTTTTCCATGTTGAAAAAGTGCTTAGATCCCTCAAAGGTTGTGGAGCCTAAGAGTATTGAAATCCTATTAAATCTAAGCCATGAAGAGCAACTAGTAAAACTTTTGAATTCAAAGGTAAAAGAGCTCAGGAATAGAAAAATCCCTGTAGTGAAGGTGTTATGACACAACCACACCACCAAGGAAGCAACTTGGGAGAGAGAAGGGAATATGAAAAACTAGTATTCAGAACTATTACTGAACAAACTTTGAGAACAAAATCTAAATAATGGGGATGAAATGTATGTAATGCTTCACAGCATAAATCCCTTTTCACGTCAGTTTTTTACAATTAATTCATATCTTTAAAAAATCAATTTATAAATAAATGAAATTGAATCTTGCTTTTTGAAAACAACACAGTGGAATACATTTATAAAAAGTCTAATTTAAAATTTCAAACATAGTTAAAGCCCAACACAAAATAAACATAACCCTTGTATAAACATCTTAACTTAAATCCAAACATTTAAACACATACTTTCATAAAATTTTTCTTTTTCAATCTGCTTTTCTCAAGTCCTTACCCACATATCAATTTCGCTCCCATAACGACGTAACTTTACCCATGAGAGTACTCCTTCAACTACATCTTTCACATATTTCCTTCATCAATAGCATCATCCATGTTTTTCTCACCTACATCACAAAGTTCATCTATGAGTCTAAAGCTCAATAAGAGATGGATATATATATATTTAAGCATGAAATGTAATTTTGTAAAAACATGAGTTTTCTATCTTTTGGTCTTTGTTTCTTTTCTTTCGTTCTTCTTTCACTAATATTGGGTTACGACAACAAAGCCTTCAATCATTTGGGGAACAACACCACCAAAGCCTCAAATCATTGAGGAATAAATCCATCAAAGCCTCAAATCATTGGTGTTGAATCGCTAAAGCATCTTATGTATATTTCATTTTATCTTCAACCTTTCTTACATTAAAACGTATGCACAAAAATCATTTTTGGTTCTTAAAATAAATACATTTTCATGATGCATGTAATGCACATGACCATGTCATATGAATCATAATACACTAATATCGGTTCATTCTATTATCACATACAAAATAAAATAACCATAATAGGCAAAACGCCAAACGCATGCAATCATCACTTAAATAATGTTATCATCAACATTCTATAAACATAAAATAAACATCACATAACATATCCTCATTCCATAGTCATAGGGCATTAGAAGCAAGACAATCATTATAATAATAAAATACCTTTGCACTTTGTTATGTATGCTAGAAGGCCAAATAAATGCAGACATCACTTACCTCAGGGTCTTGAAATAGTTTTCATCACTTAGAATGGTTATTCCTTGTTTCAGGTCAACTTCTAGTCTACTTCCTTAACAACATATTTTGGTTTTCTCTCGAGAATTTGAGAGAAATATACAGACATTGCTGTTCCTAACACATGAATGATTAGGGTTTCATCCCAACCTTCCTTTTTATAAATCAGCAACCTTTCTTTTTAGCAGTCCAAAAATATATTTGTAGTTTGAAAATATATTCATCGTCAAAAAAATTCACAGAAAAATGTGTCCTGAACTAGCATAGTTGCTGAGGGTACATTTGATTTCTATCGTGGACACATATGCTTTCTGCCACAGATACATGTGCTTTCAATGGTGTAGTGTGCACTTCCAATGGAGATATCCACTGCAAATATCTGTTGTGGATATCTATAATACCCCAAGAAAAATTAGTATTTTTTAGGTGGATAAATTGAAATGTTAAAGGACAAATAAAAAAAAATTATAAAGATTTGAAAATTGGAAAAAATATTCACAAGAACTAGGCAATACGAAATTATGTTTTATTAGGAGAATAAATCATTTTTGGAGAAAAGGACATCCGTGGAACAATATCATTTGGACAAAAGAAATGTTTTAGGAAAAGAGAAACGATAATCTTTGGATAAGATCAAAGGAAGGTTGAGATTAAGTTAGTATACGGTGCTGAAGGTCAAAATAAAAATGATGTTGTGCGGGAGTATATGAGATCGTTGGATTAATTAATAAGAAATTTATACCATTGGATTAAGAAGGCAAAATAAGCAAGTTGATTCCACGAAAAGATGCTTTGCAAAGAGAAAAGGAGTGTGGGAGATTGGATTAAAGGAATAGAAGAGTTGTAGCCGTTGGATTAAGAAGGCAGAGTGGAAAGATGATTACGTGAAAAGATGCTTTGCGGGAGAGAAAAGATAACATGCAAAAGAAAGAATGGTCATTAGATCAAATTATAGGATCAAATAAGGACTGTTAGTTTAGGAGAAAGATGCTCTCAAAGATTAGAAAGACTCCTCAAGGGAGATAAAGTGGTCGTACATAAGGAAAAACGTCATCCTTTTAGGTAATGAACGGGTCTGCAGTAGCAAACGTAGCCATGACATGATTTTATTAAGAAGAAATGTCGTTGTTTTGGATAAGGGGCACGCATGGAATAGTAGAACCACAGGAGTGTAGGCATTCGTGGAAGGAATAAGAGCCTACTGATGCTGTGACAAGTGTATCCACAGTAGCGAATGCATTTGCAGAAGGAGAATAAAGGATTAAAAATTTCCTTTTTGGATAAGTGGTGTGCGTTAAATAGTGGAACCGGTGAGGTGTAGGTGTCTGTGGATGGGAACGCTTTTGTGGTAAACAATGAACGTGCGTGAGCGCAAGTATCTGCAAGAGGAATTTTATCCACTAGATGTGTAATACCCCAAAAATAAGTTTAGTAAATGTAATAAGTTTGGTATAATTGGTGATGATTATTGAAGTGCATTTAAGTTTTATTAGATGGTTTTAGAGTCAATTGGGATGATATTAGATATTGGTTAAGTGAGAATTTTGGTTAAGGATTTAATTATAAGTTGCCAAGGGAATGGGGAAAGCAACGTAGATTTAACAGAAGGAAAAGGTCGATCAAGAGATCAACCCCAAAAATAGCAGAAGAGGTTGACCACAAAACTAGCAGAGGCAACACAAGGTTAGGTGATGAAGGAAACGATCAATGAAGAGATCGACCGCTAAAATGGCAATGGCATATACAAAGGGTTACAACACGATTGACCGCGAAAAAGATAGTTTTCTATGTAGAGTTTTGAGGCATGGAACAAGTCGATCAAGTGATCGTCCGGGATTCTTGGTTGGCGTTCGATCATGTGATCTACCGGCTCCACTGGAATTGGTAGAAAATTTGTTTTAAGCCTGTTTGGCAATCGATCCAATGATCGATTGGTTCTTCTGTGATTTGTGTGTTTAGGCTATTTTCTGATTGGTGGGTTTTGAGGTGTGAGTTCCAAGGAGGCAGTGTTTTTTAGGATTTCTTTGCATGTCCCTCCTTTATTGGTGGTGACATAGATGAGGGGTTAGGTGAGATATTTTGGGATTATGTGAAGCATATGTGGAAAGCTTCTGGAGAAAAAAGAAATAGAGAGAAAGAAAGAAAGAGAGACAGAGTGAGGGAGCTGAGAGTGAGGACAGTCTCTAGAGAGAAAAGGAGATAAAAGAAAAACAGAGAGTGAGCTTCAGACAGATGAACTATTTTCTCTGGTTCTTCTCGGGTCTCTCTCGGGTGTGCTTCAGGTAACGAAGAGTTCCTTCATGCATTGATGGATTTTAAGTGAAATTATGTTAAGAGTAGATGAAGGATATTTAATAGGAGATAAGAGAATGAAGAATATAGTGCACTGTTGTTTGATATTAGTTATGTATGTTTGGGTATTATTGTTGGTAGCCATTGATGAGGATTTGGTTTATGTTTTGAGTGCTATTCTATTGGATATTATGGAAGAGTTATATATTGTTAAGGAGTTTTGTAAGTTGTTCTGTTCTTCATGATTAGTTTCTAGTTGATGGTTATTGTAAAGGATTGTACACTACTGAGAAGTTGATTAGGACTCTGTTAAGTTGGTACATTGTTTATGTTAGGCAGAGTGAATGTCCAATAGTTGTTGGGCTCCTTTGCTGTTTATTAAGTTGAATGTTGGAACTATTAAGTGTTATGGTTTATGGCACTCTTAAATGGTTATTGGTGAATGTTATTGATGGTTAAATGTTATTATTTTGAAGGTATTAAGAAGAGGAACTTTAGTGTTAAAACTTCCTACGGACAGTCAGGTAAGTGATATTGTTCGTGTTTGGTATTTGGGGCCTACATCGCAAGAGTTAGGGTTTGTATGCTGACTACATTTACTAGATGTAATAGGTTGTGATCATGTCTTGAGGAAGTATTGGCACTTGTTGATTTATGCTATGTTTATTAGATTTAGGTTCTTTTAGTTAAGAAAATTGATATTGATCATGCTCTGAGGTTGTAAGGAGATATGCTAAAACTGTGTGCATTCATACGCATTCATGCATCATGGTTTTCAAAATGTTACAAAAATGGTTTTAAGCATGGTTTTTGAAAAGGAAACGGAAACAAACTTTAAAGGTTAATAAACAACGTAAAAAGACATTTGGAGATGTGAGACTGAGTTGGCTATGCCACGTGGGCCATATGGTGCCACTCTTGCTCGTCAAGTTTTGACATCTCCGATGCCTAGATGGGTAACTGAAATTAAATAAAAACGGAACTAAATGAAAATGAACATAAATTGACGTTTGGAGAAGTGAGGTTAAGTTGGCTGCCCCACGTAGGCTATATGGTGCCACTCTTCCTCGTCAAGTTTTGACATCTCGAACACCTGTAAAGTCAAGTTAACAGTAAAGTTAAAGTAAAGTTAAGTAAAATCAAGATTAACATAAGGGAAAATGAAAAAAAATAGAAAACTGCACCTGGATTTTAAAAGTTGCATAACATGTGCATTGCATATTTTATATAGCATACTAAGTCTGAGGCTCATAGTTAAGTCTTGTGATGTAGGTACATGGGAGATGGAGTTAAGGAGTAGTGGATGAACAATTTGCACGTGCAGACCTTGTGGCTAGCTAGACAAAAGATCAAGATAAAATGTCAAAGGTTTCCTAAAGTGATTGTTAAATGTATAAAGTGAATATTGTTTTAAGTTAAGCAAAGTTTTCTAAGTTGTAAAGGTTTTTAAGAAAATGGTTTTTTTATCGTCTTTAAATGGTTTTAAGATTGAAAAGTCTTCCGCTACAAAAAAGTTATATTTTCAAGCGATTTCCAAATAAAATACTTTTTAAAAATGCCACATTTCAAGAAAGGAAAACTGGATCGTTACAGGATGATGTGGCAATTACCTATTGGCAGATGGAGGGAATATTCGCTGAAAAGTTACTCAATGGGAGCGAATGTGTCTACAGCAGAAACATAGGCGTTTGTACATGTGCGAAAATCCGCATCAGAGGATTTTTAAGGATTTTGCTTTCGGGATAAAGGGGGAATTAATTAGACGATTACAATTAACCCAATCACAAAGGATTAAGATGACGATAATGCTTACAATGTTAGCTAAGATAAATAGTTTTAGCGACCAATTGTGATTGGTGGAGAGGATGACTCCTAAGGTAAAATCACTATGATAAATTAGTGTCCAATTGTGATTAGTGGAGAGGATGACTCACGAGACAAAATCATTGACTTAAACTTCTATAAAATGAGTGAGCTTCGTTTTATGGCCTATTATGTGATATAAATGCTTAGTTAGATGAATGGATGAAGAAATGATGAAGGTTAAGGCTTAAGGGTGATGGATGTTAAGCAGTGAATGAGAAATGCTTAATGTTTTGATAGCATAAATGACAAGTAAGTTGATTTCCTTGAAATGCTTACCGCTACTGTTAGTTACTAAGCATGTTAATTGTCTTGTTACTCCTAGTGGTATGTAGGTTGCCTTGACTGCTATTGTTAGTTATGGAAAGTGTTTAATGTTCTGTGGATTGTATGAGAATAATAGTACTGAACTCCCTACTGTAATGACTTGCTTGGTCATTGAATTACTCTATGAACTCTTTTATTGATTGTGCTAATTTGATAGTAGATAGTTGTTTGATAGTGATAGTGATGAAATAAAAAGTGAAGTAAAAAGTGAAGAAAGGAAATGGAAGTGGCTATGTGTAGTTTAAGAATGAGTTAGAATTTTCATAAATTGTATTGCTTTTGTTACATGCTTTTTAACAGGCTTGATGTTCAATTAGATGATAAATAACGAATCAGAGCATGTCTAACCTAACTAACAGTTAAATTGACCTAACCGGGGTAGTTGGTTTAATTAGCATGTTAACCATTAAGGTATAATGAAATTGAATTGAACCCCAAGCACATTAAACGACTAGCATGTTAATTGATTAGTTAAAGAGGTTCAATTAACTAACTCTAATTCAATGTGCTAAATAAGTGAAGCCTGTTAACCAACAAACTAGTGAGCCTGTAACTAGGATGACTATAATTGTATGAGCCTAACCATGTTAATGAACCAGCATAAGTGACTATGGTGAATCCCCTAGAATAGAGTAATCACCTAGAATAATAAAGGTAGGAAGCATGTAAATGAAAAATTGGTTGTTTACATTTCCATGCGCTTTCGATTCCTACAATTTCAATTCTAGTTGCTTTTATTCAATGCGCACTTCAATTATGATAAATGTATGTAGTGAATCATCATGCTTCACGAAAGGTTGAGAATGTATGAGCATGCATCGTGATAATAGAGACTAATAGGGAGTGCCACGGAATGGCACGCAAGTATGCATAAGTAAGATAAAAAGCTAAGAAAAATTAAAGAAGAAGAAGGGAATTGGGAGTGGATGGGTAGCGGACATAGTCTGTAAACTAGGCGTAGCCCCTCCCTCGTAGGCTACGGGAGTTCTAGTTTACTTAGAAGATAAGACAAAAGGCTAGATCCGTTACGCCATTGCATGAGAAAAACCTCTCAATTCCAGCTCGAAGTACGAGTATGGAATAAAAGAATGATGGATTCCAAGGGATCAATTGAATGATGGATCCCAAGGAATCAAAGTAAGACGAAGTAAAGTAAGGAATGGAGTAATGACTAAACGAAAGGATTGGTTTGGGGTGGCCCCCACTCCAAAATGGATTAAAGAGTGACATTCATGTAGTGATAGTTTACAATATGTATGTACATTTCTTTTAATGTTATGTTGTGAAGCATCATGTATCATGTTAATAGAAAGCGTAGGAAGTGTCACGTCGGTGGTGGTACAAATGCATAAGCGAGTTAAAATGTTAAGAAAGAAAAGAAGGAAAGGGGATTAGGAGTGAATGGGTAGCGGATTTAGTCTGCAATCTAGGCATAGCCCCTCCCTGATAGGGTACGGGAGTCCTAGATGCGAGGAAAAAGGATAGGTCTGATCACTATGCCATTGCATGAGAAAGACCTCCTGATTCCAGCTCGAAGTACGAGTAATGGCTTGAAGTAAAGTAATAAACGGACTAATGACTTAATTAACGGATTGGCTTGGGTGGCCCCTATTCAAAAATAGACTTGAGAGTGGCATTCATATGCATAGAACCCTTTTTCCTTACTAAGCCTTCGGGCTTACTATTGCTTGTGGTGTAGATGTAGGTACTGTACGTAGAGTAAATGCATGGAGTAGAAGTAGAAAAGATAAGGAAAGGACGGACATTAGAAAGTAGGGATGATGGATTCGCACGCGTGGGGAATCTCGTGGTTGGCCAGGCGTACGAAAAGGGGTAAAAGAGATATCGTTTTAATTAAGCTAAGTTTTAAATGTTGTAATTCAGTCAAGTAGTAAATTGTATAAAATTGTATTTTAATGGTTTAGTATTTAGTTCTTTACGCTTCCATAACGGTTTAAATGAAATGATTTTAATAACGCTTCTGCTATGTCTTACAAAACGATGATTTTAATCAATTACGCTTCTGCCCAAGTTTTTCTAAATGGGATTTATAACGAGTTTCATGAACGGTTGGTAGCGATCCGGTTTTAGGTGCTCTTTAATTTGGTTTCCAAAAGAAATTTCAAATTTTTATGCATTTTCAAGGATTTACGAAAATATGGGTCGTTATAGTTGGTATCAGAGCAGGGGTTTTAAAAACAATTTCGTGAGCTGCTCCGATCATTTTTAAAACCAAGTCCATAGTTGGCTTGTTTTGTTCTACTGTATTTAAACGAGCTAGTTAGTCTAAGTAAAGGTAGAATGCCTGCCAGCACGAGCCTCTACGTGGGAATCCTTCATTGCTATAAGTATACTTCCTAACGCTTAATTAACAAATGTTTTCCTTAGTTATTGTTTGAAATTGCATTTGCTAGGATACGACATGGATAGGAGAGCACGAGGTGAGGGTGAGACGGTTAGGCAGCTGCTGAGTTACATGGAAGGGAAATTTTAGCTCATCGAGTCTCTGATAGGAGGGTTTAGGGAGTTCAACAATAAGTTTGTGAATGACATGCTGCCACAACCGCTTGTTGAAGAAAGAGAAATGAGCAGTAGGTGAGGAAAGAGGCCACTGGAGTACGAGGAGCTGAGAGAGGACGAGATGAAATGCCTTCAGTTGGACTCTTCTGAGGAGACCGAGGTTACGAAGGAGCTATGCAAGTGGTGTGCCAGGGTTCATTCTGGCCCTTGCCTAGCAGGTTTAGGGCAGTGTTACCGGTGCAAGTGGACTGGGCATGTTGCTTGGCTGTGCCCCAACCGTACGGTGGATGAGAGGAGAGAGTTCTTTGACCTGCATAATGAGGATGTAAATTAGTAGACCTGGTAGTAACAAGTTATCCCTCTACCTTTTGGATATAGAATGCTAGCAGGGGTACTTGGTATTTTGTGTAAAATGTAATTGCAAACTCGTAATATTGGTAATGAAACGGATGACGATATTCTGGAACTGTTTGGGATTTTCTGCAAGATGTATGTATAGCTTTGGGGGAGTATAAACAGGGGAGACTCTGCCTAAATTTTTGGAAATAAGTGAATAAGAAAATCCCGGGTGGAGTCAGATCAACTGGCTATATAACCAAATTTGCCTAGGTAGTGAGCATGAATTAGACCCACGAGGTAGTAATAGTAAGCGCCTAGGTTACCACTAATTAGACAGAAGATAGATTAGCTAAGGACGAAACCGAAGTAGAGGAGTAGGGTTTTTGTAACCAACTAGTTGTCCCCTTAGTATGACCCTGAAGAAGGACTTAGAAAATAAGGTTGGAAATTCAGAGGAGAAGTTAGAAAAGGAACCTAGTGGGGGTTGTAAGAAGTTACCGAGAAGGGTAGTCGAATGCACTGGGATAGATTTTTGACAAGGACGAGAGATTCATGGTCATGTCAGAAAGTATGACCAACCAGGATTGAACGGCAGTTTCCGATTTGAGTGGAGTAATGTTGGAATAGTCGTAGCAGAATGGTGGTAGTCAAGGGGATAAGAGCACTTATGTCGTGCTTGGATTATATTCTCCATCTTGATTCGGTTCTACTCAGGGTGACTAAGGATGTGATTGCACAACTGTACGACAAAAGTGGAATCAATTAGTTAAGCTTCTCTGGGAACGAGTACGGAAACAAAGATAGTAACAGAGCTAGAACAGAAACAGGAATGGAAATGGGAACGAAAACAGAAACAAAAATGAAGTTTCTGTAGTGATTTCTGGGAATGGATACGGGAACGGGAACGGAGACAGAAACAGAGACAGCCACAGCAACAAAATCTGGACCTGATCAAAAAAGAGTACAGATACAAAAAGAGAAGCAAGACGGAATGCGTCCAACTCAGCTAAATAGCGATGTAGTTCATGACTTCAGAAAACTTGAATGGGCGGATTTGACGATGGAGAGTACGTCCGAGTTCGCCAAAGTCGTGGAGTGAGAATGAAAGGTCGCATGTGCTTGGACTCAAGTGACGGAGTGTAAGGGACTTGAAGGGTAGAATCGCATGAGAAGTGTGAGTTCGACGTCAAGTTGACACTGAATTCACATAAAGTTGGTGGAAAATTTCATGTGGAAAGTCAAATTTAGGAGAAAAACGCTGCAAATTCAAGAGTTGAACGACAACGATGGAGTATTTATCTGATTTCATGTGCTTTTGGACATAATAGCGTTGTCATTTGGCTCTTGATGTTGAAGAATGGTTTTACTTAAGACATTTCTTCCCTTAGAATTTAGGTAACCAGAGTTGCATAGTGGAAGCGTGGTGAGCAAATGCGAGAGTTTGGTCGACTTTCTAGTACAAGAGAATGCATTTTTGGGCAAAGACAAGTTTAGTTGACCAAAGAGAGGTAGTAGTTAGGACCGTTAGAGGGAACTACGTCATCAAATGGGGTGGCTAAGAAGAGATTCGATGCGTAGATTAGCGTTAGTGGCGTTAGTGAGAGTGCGAGGAAGGGCAAATTTCGAGGGTGAAATTTATTTTAAGGGGGTGAGTATGTAACACACCAAAATTTTAAGTTGGATAATTATCGAGGTATTACCAAGGACGTATTAGAGCATTAAGTTAGGGGTCATTCCGCTAAATGTTTGCCTCATATACGTGATGTGATTGAAGTATTGGTGTTATAGGGATATTACATGACATATCTATACATGTCATCTCATGACATGTATTTATGGGGGAAATGTTATGAGATAGGAATTAAGTGGGAAAACGTGAGCGAAAGGCTATCCTGGGCATTTTCGGACCCCTGCGGATGCGTTATGTCATCCGCAAATGCATTGCATTACATCCCCGACGCTTGGGATGAGTCTAGGGACGTGATGTCTCGTCCTAACTTCACTGTGCGGCAATGTTACGAACGAGGCTGCGAACGCTGTGGAGGAGACAAGTCGTCCGCAGGAACAGTGCCACGTCTCCCTCGGCCTGGGGACGAGACTCAGGACGAGATTGAACGTCCTAAGTCTAGTGTTGCGGACACGGTCCCGGACGACACAGACAAGAAGAACGGCGTTCGTATCGATTCTGTTCTGACTCTGGGACTTTCAGATGGGTCCGAACGGTTGCGGACGAGTTGGAGTATCATCCTATTTGCCTCTACCCAATTTTAGGACACTTTCGGACGCTAGTGCGGACGCCATTTCACGTTTGAAACCTCAAATAGCCTGCAATAATTTAGCCTTGTGGACGAATGCGGACGAGGCCTATACATCTGCATGAGTCCGAAATAGCCCAAACCTACGAAATAAAATAGAAAGGAAATGATGGAAATCGTTGAAAAATTGTAGAAATCGATAGGAAGCAACACCAGGAGAGGAAAGTCACCTCTCTACGCCATAGCTGGCCTCCCCTGTCTGAGGTCATCATCCTCCTCATATGGTCATCATGGTGTTACCTCCAACCCAGGTATTTAGCCTCTTCCTTCCTCTTCAGTCCATTTCCTTCCTACGTGGAGAGTGAAATTCAAAGAGAGTGAGAGAGAGAGCTACGAGTAAGGGAGAGCGCCATTGAGGGAGAAAGAGAGCTATGTGAGTGAGGAGTTGTGAGTACTTGGGTGAATGTGAGTGAAAGGTGTGGCTCTGTGAACTAGGTAGGCTGTGAGCTGGGAGCTGGAGCTACCATGAGGAGAGTTGTCCTTGGTTGTAGTGTCTTCGAAATTGGTAAGGAAAATGGGGTGTTTTGGCCATTGAGGCTTTACACCACAAGTATGGGTGTGTGTGTTTATGGTTGTTAGTTGCTGTAGTGTAGGAATTGATAGTGTTGGATAAGTGATGTTTCTTTTATTGTTTAGCTTTGTTTTATTGCCTATTATGTGATCTAAATGCTTAGTTGGATGAATGGATGAAGAAATGATGAAGGTTAAGGCTTAAGGGTGATGGATGTTAACCAGTGAATGAGAAATGCTTAATGTTTTGATAGTGTAAATGACAAGTAGGTTGATTTCCTTGAAATGCTTACAGCTACTGTTAGTTACTAAGCATGTTAATTGTCTTGTTACTGCTACTAGTATGTAGGTTGCCTTGACTGCTATTGTTAGTTAAGGATAGTGTTTAATGTTCTGTGGATTGTGTTAGAATAGTAGAAGTGAACTCCCTACTGTAATGATTTGCTTGGTCATTGAATTACTCTATGAACTCTTTTATTGATTGTGCTAATTTGATAGTAGATAGTGATGAAACGAAAAGTGAAGTAGAAAGTGAAGAAAGGAAATGGAAGTGGCTATGTGCAGTTTAACAATGAGTTACAATTTTTATAAATTGTATTGCTTTTGTTATGTGCTTTTTAACAGGCTTAATGTTCAATTTGATGATAAATAACGAATCAGAGAATGTCCAACCTAACTAACAGTTAAATTGACCTAACCGGGGTAGTTGGTTTAATTAGCATGTTAACTCTTTAGGTATGATGAAATTGAATTGAACCCCAAGCATGTTAAACAACTTGCATGTTAATTGATTAGTTAAAGAGGTTCAATTAACTAACTCTAATTCAATGTGCGAAATAAGTGAAGCCTGTTAACCAACAAATTAGTGAGCCTGTAACTAGGATGACTATAATTGTATGAGCCTGACCATTTTAATGAACCAACATAAGTGACTATGGTGAATCCCCTAAATAGAGTAATCACCTAGAATAATAAAGGTAGGAAGCATGTAAATGAGTTATTGGTTGTTTACATTTCCATGCGCTTTCGATTCCTTCAATATCAATTATAGTTGCTTTTATTCAATGCACACTTCAATTATGATAAATGTATGTAGTGAATCATCATGCATCATGATAGGTTGAGAATGTATGAGCATGCATCGTGATAATAGAGACTAATAGGGAGTGCCACAAAATGGCATGCAAGTATGCATAAGTAAGATAAAAAGCTAAGAAAAATTAAAGAAGAAGAAGGGAATTGGGAGTGGATGGGTAGCGGACATAGTTTGTAAACTAGGCGTAGCCCTTCCCTCATAGGCTACGGGAGTTCTAGTTTACTTAGAAGATAAGAGAAAAGGCTAGATCCATTACGCCATTGCATGAGAAAAATCTATCAATTCCAGCTCGAAGTACGAGTATGGAATAAAAGAATGATGGATTCCAAGGGATCAATTGAATGACGGATCCCAAGGAATCAAAGTAAGACGAAGTAAAGTAAGGAATGGATTAATGACTAAACGAAAGGATTGGTTTGGGGTGGCCCCAACTCCAAAATGGATTAAAGAGTGACATTCATGTAGCGATAGTTTACCGTATGTATGTGCATTTCTTTTAATGTTATGTTGTGAAGCATCATGTATCATGTTAATAGAAAGCGTAGGAAGTGTCACCTCGGTGGTGGTATGAATGCATAAGCGAGTTAAAATGTTAAGAAAGAAAAGAAGAAAAGGGGATTGGGAGTGAATGGGTAGCGGATTTAGTCTACGATCTAGGCATAGCCCCTCCCTGATAGGTTACGGGAGTCCTAGATGCGAGGAAAAAGGCTAGGTCCGATCACAATGCAATTGCACGAGAAAGACCTCCCGATTCCAGCTCGAGGTACAAATAATGGCTTGTAGTAAAGTAATAAACGAACTAATGACTTAATAAACGGATTGGTTTGGGTGGCCCCCATTCCAAAATAGACTTAAGAGTGGCATTCATATGCATAGAACCCTTTTTCCTTACTAAGCATTCGGGGTTACAGTTGCTTGTGGTGTTGATGTAGGTACTGTACGTAGAATAAATGCATGGACTAGAAGTAAAAAGATAAGCAAAGGATGGACATTAGCAAGCAGGGATGATGGATTCGCATGTGCGGGGAAGCTCGTGGTTGGCCAGGTGTATGAAAAGGGGTAAAAGAGAAACCATTTTAACTATGCTAAGTTTTAAATGTTGTAATTCTGTCAAGTAGTAAACTGTATAAATGGTATTTTAATGGTTTAATATTTAGTTCTTTACGCTTCCGTAACGCTTTAAATGAAATGATTTTCATAATGCTTCTACTATGTCTTACAAAATGATGATTTTAATCAATTATGCTTTTGCACAAGTTTTTCTAAATGGGATTTATAACGAGTTTTATGAACGGTTGGTAGCGATCCAGTTTTAGGCGTTCTCTGTTTTGGGAATGAATGGGTAGTGGATTTAGTCTGCGATCTAGGCATAGCCCCTCCCTGATAGGGTACGGGAGTCCTAGATGCGAGGAAAAAGGATAGGTCTGATCACTATGCCATTGCATGAGAAAGACCTCCTGATTCCAGCTCGAAGTACGAGTAATGGCTTGAAGTAAAGTAATAAATGGACTAATGACTTAATTAACAGATTGGTTTGGGTGGCCTCCATTCAAAAATAGACTTGAGAGTGGCATTCATATGCATAGAACCCTATTTCCTTACTAAGCCTTCGGGCTTACTGTTGCTTGTGGTGTAGATGTAGGTACTGTACGTAGAATAAATGCATGGACTAGAAGTAGAAAAGATAAGCAAAGGACGGACATTAGCAAGCAAGGATGATGGATTCGCACACGCAGGGAAGCTCGTGGTTGGCCAGGCATATGAAAAGGGGTAAAAGAGATACCATTTTAATTAAGCTAAGTTTTAAATGTTGTAATTCAATCAAGTAGTAAATTGTGTAAAATGGTATTTTAATGGTTTAGTATTTAGTTCTTTACGCTTCCGTAACGATTTAAATGAAATGATTTTCATAACGCTTCTGCTATGTCTTACAAAACGATGATTTTAATCAATTACGCTTCTGCACGAGTCTTTCTAAATGGGATTTATAACGAGTTTTATGAATGCTTGGTAGCAATCTGGTTTTAGTCGCTCTCTGATTTGGTTTCCAAAAGAAATTTCAAAATTTCACGCATTTTTAAGGATTTACGAAAATTTGGGTCATTACAGGCCAATTGTGATTGGTGGAGAGGATGACTCATAAGGTAAAATCACTATGCTAAAATTAGTGTCCAATTGTGATTAGTGGAGAGGATGACTCACGAGGTAAAATCATTGACTTAATTTTCTATAAATTGAGTGATTTGGTTCTTCAAATAGAACCAAGAAAGCCACGGTTTCTAGCTCTTCTTTGAAGTGGGAAATATTCTCTGAAGGTTAACAATGTTATTTTTTAAGTTTAAGGTGAAGTGATGTTTATATTAGATTAAAGTGAGGAGGGAAACAAAATAGTTTCTATTTTGGTAGCACTAACTAATTTGAATGGTTTGCAATCACTAAAATGTTTTAAGAAGTTATTATGGAACTTTGGACTATGGAATCAAGATAATCATGAGTGTATGATAAAAGTTATGAATTTTGGAAGTGGTGGTAAAACAATGAGATAAAACTAACTATTGGTATTGATAATGCTTTGTTTGGACAATATAAGCATAACAAAAGTGATTGGATTTGTAAGCTCACTTGGCATGATTACTTGAGAAAAATTGTGAATTTGTGAGTCAACCAAAAGGGAAAGTATAAAAAGGGAATGGAGGTCTAATGAATATATAGATACTAACAAATATTGTGATATGTTTTAGGTCCCTCAACTCAAGGAGATAAATTAGATAATTGCTAAGAACTTGAGGTAAGTAATGACTCCATATGCTTGGCCTAATGACCCACATCACAAGATGCTAGGATTTAAGTAGTTGTGATTGTTTTGTTATGATATTATGTTGTTCAAGGATGTGATGTATTGTTAAGGTTGTGAGATGTGTTTTGATATTATGTTGATCGAGGATGTGAGGGGTCTTGTTAAAGGAGGATATGGTTTACGAGTTTAGAATTATGTTGACATTGATCGAGGATATATTATATTTTTGCATTCATGCATCATGTGTCTTAAGAAAATGACAAAAATGTTATACATGTGTATGTTTCTATTAAGAAAGTTTTAAACAGAAATAAACGTACATAAATAGTCTTGTATGGGTAGGACTGCAAGACAAATATAAATAAAAGAAAATATGTAACCGAAAAAAGAAAGAGTGTAAATGGGGTTGTCGTAAGGGCTGGGAATGAATTTAGCTGTTTCGTAAAAGGTGAACTAGATGGTGCCTATTCATCCCAAGACTGTGCCCAACGATCAGACTGGCAAGAGAAAATAAAAAGAAAAAGAACCCTGATTGAAAATGAAAACTCGTGTTTTTATGAAAGTGCATATCATGATTACATTATTCATAACTTCCTAATCGTTAGCCACATAGATGAATCTTGTGATGTAGGTGAAATTGTATGATGAGACTGACAATGGAAGACCACACAGTTGATTAAGCATACTTGTGAAGAGCGCTTGAAGTTGTTATAGAAAACTTGACTTATGGGAGGAAACTTGATGTATATATTAGACAATTGTTAAAAATATGATTTAGGATTTTATTATTGTTACAAATGTTAAAGAGAAAAGACTTTCGCTAAATTAAAGGAAAAGAAATAAAGGTTTAGAAAAAAATTAAATGGGTAAATTACAAAGAAAAATGGGAAAAGAAATAAGAACTCTACAATATCTACCTCACTTACATTGTTCATGTCACGACTCAGCCCCCAATCCCCTCGGGAATCGTGCTGCGAACTGGATTGTCCTCTTAAAAAATTATCACTCAACTCACAATTCATAGCAGAAACTCACAATCACACATAATACACCTGCGCAATTAGGCCACATAAATATCAAAATCCACCCAAACAAGAAAGTTGTACTCTATTATTTATTTACAAAACTGTATTTAAATTTATTTTACAAACATGGCCTAAATTAAAACTAAATACGTCCATATGAAAACTCAAACCATATAACTATGCCTATGCTGTGCTAATTATCTGTCTAACTGATCTTTACCTTTTAGTCCTTGAGCTACAACCACTTGTTCTTGAAAAACATTATAAATAGAATCATGAGCTTTTTTAACTCAGTAAGAATCCTAATCTAAGAATCCAATAAACCATACCAATATCACAACTAACCATGTGCTAAGCTCAACATGATTAGTCCTCACATCCATAACTTCCAACGTTCAACTTTTGATCAACTCTCATGATCACAGATCCAATGATCTATATTTTATCTAGATCTTTAAATATTTCTAATTAATATCTCAACTAAGTGATACACTTCTTTATTTAAGAAGTGTTAAGTGCATATGTAAAAATACTTAGGCCTATGATTTATATAACCATAGCCTATCTTTCACATTCATATGTGCAATTACTCTTTGTGAACAACTTATTCTCATACGTATTCAATTATTAAATACTCTTGACACAAAATTTACATGCTATTCCAAATAACCACTATCAAACTCCATAGAATACTTACTCTATAAATCTTTCTACTTTTTAACGTGATTTCCCTTATCATAGATCAAGTTTTATTTTGGTCCATCTATCACCATCACCATTTAGGCATTTCAAATTAATGTCTAATTCCAAAACTATCTCTTATTTTCTTTTGTGGTTTATCTATCACCCATGTTAGACATCTCTAATGTGTGTCTAATATCAAGCTATCTATACATTTACAATGTATGTCTATCATAAACTATACCTCAAACATATAATCCTATATATGAAGGACTTTCTTATTTCTAGACATTTTTAGCTCATGTGTATCTCATACTATCTAGACATTTCTATTTAATGTCTATCGCAATGATCCCTCTATATGAGGGAATTTCCTCAACATAATGCATATATCAATGCCAACACTTTTGATATAACAGAGCATAGTCTAGATACCATGATAATTTATCTAACTACGCCATCCCATGACCCACAATTATGCAATAAATATGAAATGCGTATCACAACTCTCTTTTCACAATGATGTAGTGATACTTCAAATAGTGCAATGCTCTATTTATTATTAAATGGTTATATTATTTAACAAGTACCGTTTTATTAATATGTACGTAATTGTCAACATTCGTGAATGCCAACATTTATGTGACTATCAACATGAATGATCATACACCATCATATGTAAAGTAGCACACAACCATGAAACCCCACCATACTGGCCACTATATCATATAGTAGTGTCCATGAATAACAAAAACATCCAGAGGGCTAAGGACTTTTAACCCAAGGGGGACCCACATTCACTTCCCTTCTATTTTTCACTTTACATACGTCACACAATACATAGGCTGACAAGATATATTGGGTTCCTCTGTGACAAATAATACCACCTGGATAATATGTTTTGTGCATATAAATATTTCATGATGCATAATTTAGCATCCTCTTTATGCATACATTGAATGCATATAATATATACTATTAATGCATGTAAAATGAAGAATGCAAATTTTGTTATTAAACACATAATAATGATGCATGAAATGGTCTCATACATCTATCTAGACGTTTTCTATTTGTGTCTCAATTATCTTCCAAAATGGTTTATAAAATGAGTAAACAAAGAGTTAAAAACTTAAGGAAAATATTCCAAAAATACTGGGTCCGTTTGATCACTCCCTCAGCTACAGTCATTCGTTCTAATGCAATTTCAAGACACAATAAGGCGAAATACCAACTTCGGTCAACAAAATGTATAGTTTCAAACTCTTCATTGTGGTCGTCCATTCCAAAATCATTTTTACACGTCCAGACATCTGCCTCAGAGACAGGACGTCTACTCTTGTGTTTATTTCCCAATTTCTCACATTTCTTTCAATTCCAATCCAAACTAATATCAAACCATCCTAACATTATATTCACTTACATAATCCACCAACCAGATAATTTAAATCAATTTCAACTGATTAAGCATACAACTTTATTTATGCTTTCCCATTTACTTGATAATAATCCAATATACCAACAATTTATCCATCAAATATACATTTCTATGCTATCCAAGCATTTCATTTTCATTAAAGCATCCAAATTATTCAATACATTTATGCACCATTAATTGATCTATTAATAGTCAACATGTCCATTTCATACTTTTATTGGACTATCAAAATGTAATACCCCAAAAATACATCTAGTAAGTAAACGTAATAAAGGTTGGAGTAATTAGTAATGATTATTGAAGATTTATTTGATGGAATTATTAGAATTGTTTAAGTGGAAATTTTGGTTAAGGGTTAAAAAATCAATTGTTGAGAAAAGTGTAAAGTTGGCATTTGTGGTCGACAGAGCAGTTGAGGATGCGGTCAAATGGATTGACCGAAATATAAGGCATATTGCATCTTGGTTTTTGGTTGAAGGATTGATCAATGGTGTGGGAGAGGATAGTTGACCAAAAATATAAGACGGAACCGGATGAAGTAAAGGGTCATGTTAGGCCTGTCGACGGTGTTGTCGATCGGGAATTATCGGTCAACATGAATGTCGATCGGTACTACTATGTTATGTGAGGAACAAGTTAGCTTCAACGTTGGTAACAAGAAACCAAACAAGCAATAAAACAACGATTGGTTACTACAGGGTAGTAAATATGGATAATGTTTTATTGCTTGTTTGGTTTCTTGTTTTGTTACCAATGGGATAAGTGTGGTTAAGGGTTTTATGTTTGGTAGAGGGGAATGTGCTTTGGTTATGGGTATTTCAGATGGAATGTGTTCTGTTAATGGGAGGTTTATAATGTAATACTCAGAACTTTTGGGCCTCAATAAACTTAGAATAACAAGATATTGAATTATAAATTGTGGAAAATTAAATTAGGGAACGAGATCGGAGAACTTAAATTGGACCCGTAATCATCGCTAATTGATATTTGGAATAAGCTAGGAATTTAAAGTTGGTCAATTAATATACAATACGTATATTTAGCATATATATAGCAGACATATGGAGCAATGTTTCTCCGGGGACAAGCGAGGTAAGTTCCCTATGTTGATTCTTGGTCTCCATTGCCAAGCATTGTTGGTTTCCTCGGGATGGTTTTAGGGTGCTGGGTTCTATTGGGTGATATGAATTCTCCTCTATCTATCTGTTGTTGTTGGGAAAGTACTGTGAGCTTGGTTGGCATATAGAATTGGCATGGACGAAATGGCAGAGGTTGAATGGTGGCTAGAAACAAGTCAATGGGCACGTGTGCAACTGTGTGGGGATGGATGGCTATTGTTCGGCTCCACTGTGAAAGGAGTGAACCTGGTTTTTTGTTCTCCTGCCAGTAAGCAATTGCAAATCCCCAAGCAATTAAGTTTATAAGTCTTCCACGTTAACTCTCTTTACAAGTGGCAATTTCTAATCAGTGTTAGGTGAGATTGTGCAGAGACTATGGAGAGCTTATATGGGACTTCTCTAAAGGATGAAAATGGACAGAGAGAAAGTGAGATCGAGAGTGTTCTTGAGTTCCAGGGAGAAAGCTGTGAAGAAGAGAGCTGAAAGAAAAGAAGAAAAAAGAGAAGGAAAAGAAGGGAGAGCTGAGGGTGTTTTGCATGCGTGGGAAAGGAAAGAAGACAGTGGAAGAAGAAGGAGATGTTGAAGGAAAGCTGCTCTCAAGTGTTCTTCCAAGTGAGAATTCCCTTCACTTCTGCATGGATTTTATGTATTATATTTTGATGAATGATGAAGATAAATAATGAAGTATATTATTCTCTATCATGGTTTGTATTTATACTCTATTGAAGTTCTGTTTGTGGTTGGCTACTGTATTATAGAAATGAGTCTCTTTTGGTAAGGTATTACTCTCTATGCTTACTGCTTCATTGAATGTGTGTATGCTTGGTTAATGGATGTCTAAATCCCTGTTTTAATTACTGCTTGGTTTACGGGAATTCGGATGGAATGTGTCTTGCAAATGGAAATGGCTCCCTGCTATGTTTACTGCTTACTGATTGATGTTGGGTTTTGCTTAGGAAATGTTGTTAAGTGATGAATAAGGAATAAGAGTATAGATATTGTTGAGGTTGTTAAGTTGTGAATGTTGGAACAATAAGTGTTACAATTTATAGAATTCTGTGAATGATTATTGGAAGTTGGCTCTATTGTTAAGTAGTTAAGCTGACTATTGGAATTGTTAAGCATTAAGGTCTATGGAATTTGATGAATTGTTATTAAGAATTAAATGTTATGGATTTGTGAAGGTATTAAAGGAAGAGGAGGAGCTTAAGTGTTGTGATGCGTGTCGGGCGACAGATAAGTGATACGCATGTGTTTTGGTCTTTGGGGCCCTACATTGCAAGAGTCAAGAAATTGTATGCTGACTGTTTACAGCTTTAGTAGAATATTAAGGTTGTTTACTGCTTTATTAGAAAAGTCAAATATTGAGCATGTATGGTAAATTGTATTGCTGCTTGCTGGGTGTTTATTAGAATTACATTCTTTTAAGGATATGTTTATTATTTTTAAGTTAAAAATAATGATAATGAGACTAAGCATGTTTTGAGGCCTATATAGAGGAGATAGTATTGTATGCATTCACAAGTATCACACATCGTGGTTTTCAAAACGATACGAAAGATTGTTTTACATGCATGGTTTTAGAGATGGTTTAATGGATGCTCACACATACTAAGTGTATGGGGTTCCTAGAGGGCTGATCACCTAAAGCGAATTACCATTATTTGGGTTGCAGGAATATCCATTTTACTATTTAAAGTGAAATAGAAATAGTTAATATGAGAAAGATAAGAGTAAAAAAAAATGGGTAAAGAAAATGAAAGGGGTTTGAGTCAGGCTAAAGGTCACCTGCTCATTCCCAAATGGCTAATAGAAAAGGTAAAAGTTGATCGTGATGGCACGTGTTCATCATCACGGTGAAGCTCACCAATCCGGTTGTAACGACCAAGTTTTTCATAACCCTTATTAAAATTCGTTAAAATTTAAAACTTTTATCAACCTGCTAAAACCTTTATGAAAATGCTTTTTAAGATAATATCAGAGTGCAAAACTGGATTGTCAAAACCTTTTTCGTTTAAACATAGCGGAAGCAGTTGTAAAATCTTTTATGAAAATGTAACGGATTTATTAAAATATAGCGGAAGAGAAATCGTTTGAGATATGAAAACTAAACAATTAAATATTGCATTTGAGAAATGAAAACTAAACAATTAAATACAATTTATTTACCACCATTATCTCTTCTACTCTCTTTAGCCTGACCAGCCACGAGTCTCGCGCATGCAAACCCTTCATCCCTACTTTTTGATATGTGCATTAACTTCTTGTATAAGTACCTACACCTACAGCACAAGTAAATTGTAAGCTCAAATGCTTAGTATGGAAAAGAGTTAACGCAATATGATATGCCTCTCTTTAGTCCTTTTAGAATGGGGGCCACCCAAACCAATCTTTTCATTACATCATTGGTTCTTTAATTCTTTACTTGTACATCGAGCTGGAGATTGGAGGACCCATATGGAATGGTATAGTTTGATCGGCTTCTAACCTCTTGTGTGCAAACTAGTCCCTTTCCCAACAAGGTAGGGGCTTGGCCTAGCTGCTAAGCTAGATCCGAACTACCCATCTACTCCCCAACTCCCGTTTCTTTTATTTTTTTCCTTTTTCCTTCATTTTCTTATCATTTCACCTCACATAATACATGTGTGAGTACGACCCGGTGGCACTCACATAATGCATGATGCAGTACAACGTAACTATAAGCATGATGCATGATGATCTAACAATTTGCATAACAATTGAATAGCGCATATAAGGAAAGTAATTGAATAGCAGGAATTGAAAGAGCATAACGAAGAACAATTATGATATTGAATTGAACACAACGAAACACATAAGGAAATCAAACAGTGAACATTAAGGAAATTAAATACCGAATCATGAAGGAAATACATAAATTAAACATGCATATCAAAACAATGTACAATGAATTCAACAACGAATGAGCAATAAAGAGACAATAAAGTAAATATGCGATTAATTACGATTAACTGACCTGCCCAAGCATTTAATGGTTTAAATGGAAACATGCGTCGAGTTAATTAAACATAACCATCCTAGTCAATTTACATGCTCAAACAGATTAATTAAACTGGCCATCCTAGTCAATTTACATGCTCAACGAAGATTGCGATTATTACTCTAATTAGTTATTCTACTAAATTAACATGCTCAGATTTAGTGTAATGTAATGGGATAAACATGATTGTTGTTCTAATTTAATTACACATACTCAAGCTCAGAAGATAAAATAAAAACATGTATTAGCATAACAGAGCAAAGCATAACGAAACTATTACTAAAGAAGGTAAGATAAAAACATATATTCACATAGTAAATGAAATTGCAGTAAGAGGTAATATACAGATTATCAATAAAGGAAATCAACACTACTCAGATTAATTGGTTACTTGGTTAAACATGTTTGGATTAGTTATAGTTAATTAGTTAATTAACATGGCCGAACTTAGTCGATTAATATGCTAGTTAGTTAATTAAACATGCCAATTAAACATGGCATAACTTAATTAATTAACATGCTAGGTAGTTAATTAAACATGTTAATTATTCTAGTTAATTAAAACATACTCAAATTAGTAATCGTTAATTAACCATACTCAGGTTAACATGCTCAAGTAAGTTAATTACTCTAATTAATTAACACGCTTAAGTCTAGTTAATTACACTAATTAATTAACATGCTCAAGTCTAGATTATAAACACCGACTAATTGGTTCACTTGTTCACATTATTAATTAGTTAATTAGTCAAACTACAATAAATTGATTTACCTGCTCATAGGATTCTAGTCATAACAATTAAACATGCTCTAACTTATAATTAGTAACCTAGTTCATTATCACAAGTATTGGTATGAGTTCAGAGTAAGAGTTGTTAATTAAGGAAGTAAAACTTCTAATTTACACAAGGATATATGGCACAACAATAGCGGCAGAGAATCATATGCATGAGGAGGAAATAACAACAGAGGTATGTAACTAAACAGCAAGTAACTAGACAGCAAGAATTCATCTTTCACGCCTTAACATTCGTCACCTTTAAGCATTAACATTCATCACATCTTCATCCAAGTAAGGCATTTAAATCATAGAACTCACAATAAGAACAGGTAAAACAATAAGAACAGATAAAGGAATATCACAGAGCTAACAATACTCTACAGAGTACTAACATATCTACACTATCAACAACAAGGAAATACGACTCACGCACTCTACTTGTGGGTAGGGCCTCCACTGGCCAAGCCACACCAATTTCCTTATGTCGAAACTTTATTGCGCATTAGCACCAAATCTTTATCCTCTATCTCTTTCTGATACCTTCACAATTAGAAACATTTATCATTAACAACTTCTCATCGAATCCTATAAACCTTAACACTAAACAATTCCAATATTCCGAGTCCAACCGAGAAAAAAATCCCAAACCATCTACCGAACTCATATCCGTAGCAACACTAAATCTAACATATTGATGATTTACTAATTATCATAATAGCCAAGCTAATACAACAGTACACAATACCTCCACACTTAGAAACAAATTGCAGATTATTAACCAGATTATCAACTCAACAATAGCTAACAGATTGATAGCTACCATTTCCAACATAACTACATTCAAGTGATAAAATGCAGGAAGCTTAACTAATATGTAGTAGTAACCAATCAAAGTCACAAAATCTCACCCTGATAACTCGCCAATCTCAACAGTTTCACCCAACAGATTATATCGACAGGATCAACTAACTAAAACAAATCCAATACAATAACCAATATTACTGTCAGACACAACACCCAAATAGATTCTAAGTGACCAAAATAGTAGAGGAGAAACCTCACCGACGGCCGAGACCTTGACAAAAGCTTCATCTCTAGCCATCAGCTCCAACTCCAGCTCTAGCACATTCTCACCACATCAATCCTCATAGAGACTTGAGAGCTCCAGGAGTTCACTCATCACCATAGAGAACAATCATCCAGTCAATAGAGAGTAAATATCCATAAATAAAATCTAACATAAAGTGAAGGATCTCACTTACCAGAGGCAGCCGAGGAGCGTAGAGCTCTTCCTCCACCTTCTTCTTCTGTCACTTTTCTCTCCTCTCCATTACGACTCTCAGCTCAACTTCAATAGAAGCATCACTCAACTTATGATTTGTAGCACACAATGGACGTATCTCCCTACCGCTCTCCTCTTCTAGCACTCAACTCAAGCTCTCAAGAGAGCTTTCTCTTCTCCACTTCCATCTCTCATCCTTTTAACATAGCAACCATCAAGCCCACACCTCACCACTCACTGCCCTTTTTCTAAACAAATCACTCGACGACATCCCACAAATTCTGTCCAGCTTTATGGAGTGTTCCCCACTCTACAATGCAGAGTGCAATACTAGGATGGAAAGAATGTGGGGTTGTCTGCATAGCAAACAAAAATTCACCCAAAGCGATCAAGCTAGACCTGGTCACACCCGCGTCGAAGCACCAGGGTCGGAGCTTGACCTGAGGCTAGAAGCCGCAATCAATCTGTTCGCCCATCACCCTTGCCATTTGCTGCTCCTTCTTTGTTACCAAGCATCACCAGAAATCAACAAAGCGTTGCCGCTCATCACAACCCGACGCCAAATTCGGCGACCTGAGCTTCGCACCGAGCCATTCCTTGAAGCCCAAAGCTTCAATCGTTGCTAGCTGCCACTCGCTGTTCGCCCGACGCCCTCGCTCTCCATCGTGTCGTCACTCTCTCTCTATCTCTCTGGTCTCCTTCGTCGATCTCCCTCTCTCAGTCTTCGTTGCTCTCTCCGTCTCTCTCTCTCTCTCTCTCTCTCTCTCTCTCTCTCTCTCTCTCTCTCTCTCGCTCTCTCTCTCGTCCTCTACTCTGCATCACAGGAGTGGCCAAGGGCCAATTCCCTTTTGTTCCATCCAAGCCAAATGGCATGAACTAGTTCTGCTAAACCAGTTCATGCATTCCATTATCCCCTTTAATCCTTTTTAAATCCAAATTAATCTAATTTATTTAATCCTCTCACATAGTTAATTCCATGTAATAGAATTTATCCCGTAAATCTTATTCCCTTCCTCACTCCCTGACTTCAGCATGCACAAACGTGCTCTCCACCATCAAATTCGTCCATCCAAGCTTTTCTGAGTTATGAACTACACTGATCCATGGCTGAGTTGGACACTTTCCGTCTTGCTTCTCTTTTTGTATCCATAATTGTTCCCATTTCTGTTTCATTTTCCGTTTCTGTATCTGTTCCAGTTTCTGTATCTATTCCAGTATCTGTTCCCATTTCTGTTTCTATTGTTGTCTCCATTTCTGTATCTATTTCTGTTTCTATTTATGTGTCTATTTCCTTCTCTGTGTCTGTTTCCGTCTCTATTTTTGTTTCCATTTTCGTTTCTATATCTATTTTTGTTTCTATTCCCATAAATTTATTTTTGGAAACTTTGTTTTCGTTTCTGTTTCTGTATCTTTTTTCGTTTCGGTTTCCATTTTTATTTCCGTTTCTATTTCTGTCTCTGTTTCCATTTCCGTTTCCATTTCTGTTTCTGTTTCTGTTTCGTCTCTGTTGCTATTTCCATTTATGTTTCTGTTACTCTTTTTGTTTCGGTTTCCATTTTTGTTTCCGTTTCTATTTCTATCTCTATTTCCATTTTCGTTTCTGTTTCTGTTTCTGTTTCTATCTCTGTTGCTTTTTCCATTTATGTTTTCATTTCTACTACTCATTCTGAGAGAACTTCAACTGATTGGCTCCGTCCTTTGCCGTTTCTATTTCTATTTCTGTCTTTGTTGCTGTTTCCATTCACGATCTTGGTAACCTTCATTGAGTTAGGACCGAGGTGGAGAACATAATCCAAGTCTGACATAGGTTCTATTATCAAAGTTCAATACTTAATCCAAAGTCCCACTGACTAACATGGAGTACCTCATGTCGGAATCTGCCGTCAAGTCCAAGTTGGTCGTACCAATAGACTAGACTTCCCACAGGTTCCTCTTCCAACTACCCTTCATAACTCCAAGGTCAATATTAAGTGGGCAATTACTTGGTTAGTGCAATCCTATCTCCTACTTTGGCTTAGTCGTTCCGTTGTAACCTAGGTGTTCAAGTTTAACTATCTAGTTGGTCTATCTAATTGATCTACCCCGTCGTTACCTAGGCGACCTCGCTCACCTATCTAATTGTTCTAGTTTATGCAGGATTTTCTCTTCCATTTATTCCCCTTTCCTATTTCCAAAAATTTAGGCAGAGTCTCCCATGTTTCAACACTCCCCCAAAGCTTTAAATCCTGCATAAAAATCCCAACTAGTTCCAGAAAAGTTCAATCTAACAACGTTTACTCAAGTCTACTCAGTCCACTAATCCCTACATATTTTTCCTAACAAACTATCTATTGAAACAACATAAGGAATCATATGCTAATTAAAGTTGTAATATACTTACAGTGGATAAAGTATTTTTCACACCGAGGCTTGTGCTGGTAGGCAGGCTACATTACTAGTTTGACTTTTAAAAAATTGTTTTACTCCGAAAAATGTACTAGAGCTCGGCTTTAAACACAGTAAAGCAAAACAAATTTTCTCTGATACCAATTGTAACAACCCGACTTTTCATTTCCATAAAAAAATTTGTTAAAATTTAAAACTTTTATAAAACTATACAAATCTCTTTTTAAATTAATATCATAGTGTCTTTCAAAGCTGGACCATTAAAACTCTTTTCGTTCTACCCGCTCGTTATAAAACCTTTTACCAAAATACAACCAAAGAAAAATCAAGAACCATAGCAGGTTTATCAAAACTTAGCGGAAGCGTAAATAAATAAAAAATACTAAACATAACATTACACATTAATTACAAACCATTTTATCTTTACAAGCCATTTTATGTTAGTCTGGCCAGCCACGAGTCTCGCGCATGCAAATCCTTCATCCCTGCCTTTTGATCCACACATTGTCTTCTCATACATGTACCTACACCTACACCACAAGTAAACTGTAAGCCTCAAAGCTTAGTAAGGAAAATGGTTTAATGCAACATGATATGTCTCTCTTTAGTCCTTTTGGAATGGGTACCATTCTAAACCAATCCTTTCGTTAGATTCGTTCATTCGTTCTTTACTCATACTTCAAGTTGGAGATTGGAGGTTTTCCTTTGAAATGGCATAGCTTAATCGGCTTCTAACCTCCTATGTACACACTAGTCGCTTTCCCGACAAGGTAGGTGTGTATCCTAGCTGGCAGGCTAGATCCGAACTACTCATCTACTGCAACTCCCTTTTCTTTTCCTTTTTCCTTCATTTTCTTAACATTTTCCCTCACTCCATGCATGTGTGAGTCCCACCCTGTGGCACTCCCTACTTGACTTCTATTTGCATGATGCATGATGACACATTCTCCCTATAGCATGATGCATGACGTAGTATAACGTAACATTAAACGTAATTGAATTGTGCATATAAGGAAAGTAACTGTAGTAGTAGAAATTGAAAGTGCATATAAGAAATGTAAAAGACAATAATTGAATAACACATAGAATTGAAGGTACGCAATCATTGAATGATGCATTGAAGTAAAGGTGATAATAATTGAACTGCACATATGTATAAATAGGGGTATATATCAGAGAACAAGTATAATATCAAAATGGAACAGTAAATGAACAATAAAGAGGCGATAAAGTAAACTAGTGATGAATTACGATTAACTAAACATGCTCGTTAAACTAAACTAACCTAAACATGCTTAGATGCTTGGTGCGATTAACTAAACACACTCACAATTAGTAGTTTAAATGGAAACATGCTTTAGACAATAACAACTGAAAATACGCCCAAGAGATAACAGAAACATGCTTGTAAATTCGAAATTCTTATTGTAGTTGATTAAGCATGCTTTTATTCTAATTATTTAAACATGCTAATTACATGCTAATTTCATGGCATAACCTAGTAAACTAACATGGTGCTAACATTATTAAACATACTAATTAGTTTAACATGCTAATTACGTGCTACGATTAATATTCTAGTTACTTAGCCTAGTTAACTAACATGCTCCGATTTAGGTTATTGAGTTAGTTAGCCTACTTAGCTAACATGCTCAGATTACTATCAATTAATTAACCATGCTCGTAAAATTTGATCAAACATACACAAATATATTTGTTATCCTACTTAGATTTACTAGTTACATAAGGAAAATTACAGCGAATCAACATAAGGAAATTAAACAGCGAGCATTAAGAAATTTAAATAGCAAATCATAAAAGAAAGATGAAATACATATTCAAATAGCATAATCATAGTCAATGACACTATTATTAGTTCATTCACGTTTCGTTCATTCTTCTTTCATCATCTCTCTATTATTCTCTAATAAAGTAAAGCATCAAATTAAAAGTATTCTCAAATAAAGTAAAGCATCGAATTAAAGGAAATTGCAATACAGGACAATATAAAGGATATCAACAAAGGAATTTAGCACTACTCAGATTTATTGATTACTTGGTTAAACGTACTAAGAGTGACAATTAAAGGAAATTGCAGTACAGGACAATATAAAGGATATCAACAAAGGAATTTAGCACTACTCAGATTTATTGATTACTTGGTTAAACGTACTGAGAGTCATTATAGTTAATTAGTTAATTAAACATAGCATAACTTAGTTAATTAACTAACTAGGCTAAGTAACTAGAATAATAATCGTAGCATGTAATTAGCATGTTTAACTAGTTAGTATGTTTAATAATGTTAGCAGCATGTTAGTTAACAAGGTTATGCCATGAAATTAGCATGTTTAAATAATTAGAATAAAAGCATGTTTAATAAACTAGAATAAGAATTTCAAATTTACAAGCACGTTTCCATTATCTCTTGGGCGTGTTTTCAGTTGTTATTGTCTAAAGCATGTTTCCATTTAAACTATTAATTGTGAGCGTGTTTAGTTAATCGTACTAAGCGTCTGAGCATGTTTAGGTTAGTTTATTTTAACAAGCATGTTTAGTTAGTCGTAATTCATCGCTTGTTTACTTTATCGCATCTTTATTGTTCATTCGTTGTTCTAATTGGATATTATACATGTTCTCTATTATATGCCATTATTTATACGTATGTGCAGTTCAATTATTGTCACCTTTACTTCAATGCATTATTCAATGATTGTGTACCTTCAATTCTATGTGTTATCAATTATTGTCTTTTACACTTCTTATATGCGCTTTCAATTTCTACTACTACAGTTACTTTCCTTATATGCACAATTCAATTACGTTTAATGTTACGTTATACTGCATCATGCATCATGCTATAGGGAGAATGTGTCATCATGCATCATGCAAATAGAAATCAAGTAGGGAGTGTCATAGGGTAGTACTCACACATGCATGGAGTGAGAAAAAATGTTAAGAAAATGAAGGAAAAAGGAAAAGAAAAGGGAGTCGAGGTAGATGGGTACTTCGGCTCTAGCTTGGCAGCTAAGATACACCCCTACCTTGTCCGAAAAGGGATAGTGTGCACATAGGAGGTTAGAAGCAGGTCAAGCAATGTCATTTCAAATGACAACCTCCAATCTCCAACTCGAAGTATGAGTAAAGAATGAATGAACGAATGTAATGAAAGGATTGGTTTAGGGCAGTACCCATTCCAAAAGGACTAAAGAGAGGGAAATCATGTTACATTAAACATTTTTCCTTACTAAGTCTTTGTGCTTACAGTTTACTTGCGGTATAGGTGTAGGTACTGGTATGAGAAGACAATGCACGGATCAAAAAGCAAGGATGAAGGATTTGCATGCGCGAGACTCGTGGCTGGCCAGGCTAACATAAAATGGCGCTTGTAAAGATAAAATGGTTTGTAATTAATGTGTAATGCTCGGTTTAGTATTTCTTATTTATTTACGCTTTCGCTAAGTTTTGATAAACCCGCTATGGTTCTTGATTTTTCTTCCATTGTATTGTGGTAAAAGGTTTTATAACAAGCGGGTAGGACGAAAAGAGTTTTAACAGTCCGGCTTTGAAAGGAACTCTGATATTATTTTAAAAAAAGATTTTTGTAGTTTTATAAAAGTTTTAAATTTTAAAAATTTTTTTAAGGAAATGAAAAGTCAAGACGTTACAGCGGTTCACCATGATGTCACATGTTCATCATCATGGTCTATAGTTCACTGTGAGGCACATGTTCACCTCATCACAGTTCATCATAGTTTAATCATGCTGTTCCCTATGATGGCAAGTCTTCATCACCATTGCCATAGTTCACTGCAAGACACCAATTCATAGTTCGTAATTTTTCTACAAGAGAGTAAAAGTAAAAGAAAACGGTAAAGGGTAACGAGAAACGAAAACAAGAACTGCATATGGGTTTTTAAAAGCTGCATAGCATGTGCATCTTATAGTTTTATTTTATATCATTTACTGGGCATTACACTCATTAGTTTAAGTCTTGTTGATGTAGGTATGCAAGAAAATAGGTTAAGAAGCAGTTGATGAAGAATTTGCACGTGCGGATCTTGGGGCTGGCTAGGCTAAAGGGTATTTAAAGGAAAATGGTTGTAAAAGGTTTTGTAATGAAAAAGAGTTTGTAAAGTATTTAAATTGTATTTGAATTGTATTCTTCCAATAATTGGTTTTGTTTATAAACACTTTCCACTGCAATTTGGAGAAAAGGGATTTTATAAGAGCAAAATCTTCCGTTGTTTTATAAAAGAAAAATGTTTTCAAAAATTTTAAATTTTTACATGTTTTCAAAGGAAAGAAGTTACAAGTCATTACAGTTCTGTTGTTGCTAGTAGTCTCTGTTTGGTTGGAGCTGTTATGTATATGCGGTTTACAAAAGGAGATAGGTATGAGATGTTGAGACCAATATGAAATAGAATTATAATGTATATGCATATGATCAAATTGTAAGTTTGAGACTATGGGATAGTTATTAATTAATAAATGTTATGGTTTTGAAGGTATTAAGAAGAAGGAAGGATAAAGTGCAAAAACACGTTACGGATCCCAAGTAAGTGATATGTATGTGTTTTGGTCTTTGGGCCCTACATCGCAAGAATTAGGTTGTATGTTGATTGTGTTTATTAGAAATAGGTTCAATTATTGATTGTGCTATCGTTTGAGGATATTATTGTTGATTGAGGATGTATTGCTGCATGATGCTTTGTTTATTATAAATAGGTTCTTTTAATGATGTGTTTATTAGATTTTAAATGATATTGATAATGATCATGCTTAAGGATTATAGGATGTTTATGATGATCATGTTTCGATGATTGTACTGATTATATAGATACTGTATGCATTCACGAGCATCATGCATTATGGTTTTCAAAATAATACGAAAATGGTTTTTTTTCATGCATGGTTTTAAAGAATGGTTTAACAAATGCTCATACATACTAAGTGTAAGGTGCTCTCGTTGGTTAATCACCTGAAGTGGACTACCATCATTTGGGTAGTAGAAATATCCATTTTACCATGAAATGTGAAATAGATAAGAAATGAATTAACGGGATAAATGTAAAAGAGAGGATATGAAACACGAGGCAACAGTATAATGTGCGGCCGTTTTAGTTCCTGGTGTGCACGGCTGCTAGCAAAGCTTTCGGAGTATGTCATTGCTACTGCTAGCTAACATTTTGGATTATGTCATTGCTGCTCATATTGGTTGTGGGACTAACCAATGATTAGCAGGCTTTCAGACTTGCCATTGCCGCTCTACTAGAGGTGACAGGTAGGGTGCATTGGACAAACTGGTCAGCGGCTAGAAGGTTTTAGACTAAGCTATTGCTGCTATGCTAGGGGCGTCGGGGATCATTTGGGTAGTAGGAATATCCATTTTACCATGAAATGTGAAATAGATAAGAAATGAATTAACGGGATAAATGTAAAATAGAGGATATGAAACACGAGGCAACCATATAATGTGCGGCCGTTTCAGTTCCTGGTGTGCACGGCCGCTAGCAGAGCTTTCAGAGTATGCCATTGCTGCTGCTAGCTAACCTTTTGGATTATGTCATTGCTGCTCATATCGGTTGTGGGACTAACCAATGGTTAGCGGGCTTTTAGACTTGCCATTGCCGCTATACTAGAAGTGACGGGTAGGGTGCATTGGACAAACTAGTCAGCGGCTAGCAAGGTTTTAGACTAAGCTATTGCTGCTATGCTAGGGGCGTCGGGGTCGGATACACACTGTAACGCTCCAATTTTTCTTACGTTTAAAATCACGTGAAATTTAAAACTTTTTCTTTTATAAATACAGCGGAAGACTTTTTTAACAAAACATTTAAAATTATAATAAATAAATCTTTGCAATTTAAGACATTTACTAAAACATTTACAAAACCTTTTAATTGTTTCCTTACAAAATCATTTTTCTTTAAATCTCTTAGCCTAGCCAGCAACAAGATCCGCCTGTGCAAATCCTTCATCAACTGTCATTGACCTGTTCTCTTGTTTCTTGTACATATCTACATCATGTGTAAAACAATGAGTCTAACGCTCAGCAAGAAATATGATGAAATGCAATGATCGTGCTCATGCAATGCGTTATAGAAAAGAACCTATCTTTTCTAGTATACCAAGAGAAATGATACATCATATGGTCATGTGGCTTAACCGTCACTCCGATAAGGAGATACATCCATTTGGGGTGTCACCACATACCATCACCAATCTCTTTTGTTTAAGGCATTGGGGATTTCCGTACAAAAGAAGATGATACATCTTATGGTCCATGTGGCTAACCGTCACTCGCTCCCTACGTGGGAGGAGATACATCCATTAAGGGTTTCACCACTAATGGATCGTCACCAAATCTCTCGAACCCCCACACTCCTATTTACGTTTATTATGAATATAATGCAATATGTCAGCAATTTCATAAGCCTTAAGTGTAATACTCTGACTTTTTATATCGAAATTTAATAAGGATATTGGGAAAGTAATTAAGGATATTTGAAATTATTGGATAATTATCAGGTATTTCCAAAGACGTAATTGGCAATCATTATCATCAAGCGATATTTGAAATAAATCAAAAATTAGAATTGGGTTATGAATAATTTAATTAAATGAAAGATTTAATTAAATTATTAAAGATGAATTTATTTGGATAAAATAGACTATTTGTGATTAAAAATGTAAAGGGATTAAATTAATAAAATTAAGGGAATTTAATAAATTAATTAATTGGGTTAAAGAAAATTAAATGGGGGAGATTTGGAAGGCATGAAGCGGTTCAGCTGAAACGGTACAAATGATTAAAAAGAGACATCTCATGTTGCATTAAACTTTTTTCCTTATTGGGCCATTGGGCTCATGTATTACTTGTAGCGTAGGTACAAATGATTAACAGATAATAAGCGGATAATATACAGATAATGGAGCAAGGATGAAGGATTTGCATGAGTGAGATTGTGGCTAGCCAGGCTAAAGATATTAAAGAGAGCACGGTAGTAAGAAAGTTGTAATTAATTGTTTAGTTTCTTCATTAAATTCTTTACCCTTCCGCTATGTTTTAAATAAATGATTTTATAAGCTTCCACATTTTATTAATTGGTTTTCATAACGAGTTAATGAAAGGTTAGTAGGGGTCCGGTTTAGGTCGCACTCTGATTTGTTTTGAAAGTGTTTTACAAAAGTTCACATTTTCACGCATTTTAAAAGATTTACAAAAAATTGGGTCGTTACACTAGGCGTGATGCATGTAAGTTATGCTATATACAATTCACAACAATATACAGAATTTGCAAGAGAAAATATAATATTGAAATAGTGAAACGACACTTTACTCTTAAGCTAAAACAAGGAGAATCTCACATACTATTCCGCTGGGATAATTTACATGTTAATTACAACAAGCAGTTTATATGTTATTTAACGGAGAACAATGTAGTTAAATTAACAAGGGACAATTTGTATACTAACAATGAGCAGTTCACATCATAAGTTCACAGGGAGGAAATTGTGATTTTTAAATACTGAGGGACCTTAATAACCCGAAAGTTTATGCATGTTTTATGTCTCTTTATGAACCAACAGTTCTCAATCCAAAATACACCATGGTAATATCCAGATCTCATCAAATTCCTCATTTACAGGAACTAAAATTACTTACAATCGATAGCACATCATAACACCAACCAAGGCAGCATTCAACAGTTCACAGGGCACTTTCATTTACTTTTTCCATCAAACCATAATCAAAATCGACAACCAAAATCTATAATACACATTTCACTACCAAGGAAAACATTCCACACCCCTAATGCATTTCTCCCAAAACCAAACAAAGTATATATAATTTCTTTTACCATTTTCATTAGTCTCAGTAAGTCAGTAAAATCAACATAACCTTACTTCCAGCAGCAACACAAGGCAGTATTCATCACAAACTATCCACTTCTCAATCCACAGAAAATATCGCCATCAATTAGAACAACTCATTTCAAACTTCACAAGCAATAATCTTCTCATTTCTTTTATCCATGTATCATGATAGTTTTGGATTCTATCAACAATAGCTCAATAATGATTATCATTAGCAAAATCAAAGCAACAATCCAAACTTTGCAACAACAATCATAGTAGACGAATTTATACCAACCAAAAACAACCCGTAAAGTAGGGCCTCCTCTAGCCACTACACACATTTCTTACTTTCAATAGAAATGTCACTTCTTAGCAAGCTCACTTCACAGTAACAACAACCACGCAGAGCAGCAACACACCTAGAAAATTCCAAGACAGGAGCTCTCCGTTTTTCCACTCAACTCACTGAACACTCTTCACTCACTGGATTGAAATGCAACACCCTCACATTTCCTTCACTTCCTCTCGGTTGCAGCTCGTTAGTGCAGAATTTAGAGTGCCATCATCCATCGCCATCATCTTATAGACGGAGGGAGACCCACATGAATGCCAGGGTTAGACAATTACCCAAACCAAGGGAGGAGGTCCAATTCAGCACAACCACGTGGAAAAATACCCTATCCATTTGGGAGAGGAGGGAAGTTTTCATTGGAGGAGAAAAAGAAATGGCTGATAGAAACCAGTTTTTGCTTAAAATAGACTTTTCAGTCGAGTAAGCCGACCGAACCATCAACCGCATTGTGTCAAATACCCAATTTTGCCTATGTTTTGTGTTTTTGGTCAAACCTAGCAACCGTGTCCCGACCGATGACTCGACTGTAAAATCGACGAATTTGACAGATTCAAAACCTGATATTTTTTTTTCGTGATCCACATCCCCAACCTCAACTACGTTGTGTCCAAAACTATAAAATGTAGTATGAAATGCATTTCGGTCGGTACAGCCAAAAATGCAAAGAGTAACCCATAATGCATTTTCAGTCGAGATATTCGACCGCAACTGTAACAACCTTGATCCTAATTTTTTTTCCGTTAAACAATGTAATCAAACTTTGGAGGAAAGAATTGGTGTAATACATGTATTTACATTGTCTCTATACATGTGAAGTTATGACTCATAACTTCATAAAAATCAATTCAGATAAAAACTTGGTCTAAAATGCAAAAAAAATTGGACTTTTGAACCATTAGGACGCATACGGACGCATTTGCGAACGAGAAGTGTAGTCCGCAAAACACATGGAAACGTTGCCCAAGCTTGGGGATGACTTGGGATGCAATTCAAGGTCCTAACCTCGCTTTGTCATGAAGCTGCGGCCGGTAGCGCGAACGATGCGGATAATAGTAGGATGCATCCGCATCGAATCTGTCCAAGGCTGGAGACTTTCGGACAAGCCAAGACGCTTGCAGACGAGAAAGGACCTCGTCCGATTTGCCTCTGTCCAATTCTTGGACACATTCGGACGAGGCAATGCAGACGAAGAAGAGTTTGTCCGAATTGAATCTGTTTGATTTTAAACCTATGCGAACGACATGTGCGGACGGACAATAGTGGGGACGCCGATTTTCGTCCCAAGTCAGATTTTACCCGCGAAGGATTTACCCTTGTGGACGAATGCGGACTCGAAGATTTCATCCACACACGTCCAAATCATCGCAGTTCAGCGACAGGATAAAATTAAGTACAAACGAAAACAACAAGAACCAATCAAAATGCAAAGACACTCAGCCTCAGGCCAACGATCCCGACCTGGATCGCCCTTCCCACAAGTATATTGTGTTGACTGTGATTCTAAGCTTTGTAATCGTTTCTGTCATGCTATGAATGCCTTGTTCTGCTGTAAATTTTAGTTGTTCTTAGACCAGATTGTTAGTTGTTCTTGTGTTGCCTCTGAACTCCTATCATCTTTACGAATGAATGTTAGTGTGTTGGGTGCTAAGTTGAGTTCCCTGTAGTTATATGCAATTTTTTTTGTGATAACTATTAAAGCTTAATGGTTGCTATGAAGAAATGAACTGAACAACTATGTAGAGATGAACTGAACTGGAAATGGGTATTTTTGTGGTTTCGTTTAGGTATACCCCTCTGCTGCTTTCATTTCACTGCACGTTGTCTTACTCTTATTAATTTTGTAATAGAGGCATGTCTTACTGTTCCCTTCCTCCATTAAACGTCGCTGTTTGTTATCCAGAATATAAGCATGAATGCGTTGTTCCGTTCTCTATATTCTTACCATCTCGGTTATCATTTTCTTGGAGCATGACTCTCTCTTTGTTTCAGTGTTGTATTTAGAAGTAAACATATATTATTTTTCGTGATTCGATATTGTTATAGTTGATTTAAACCATGCTAGATGAGCATATATGTTAGATGTTCATATTCCCTGCTGACTCGTTTGATTATTTCTTGTTCATACATGTTAGACGTTCATATCCCTTGTTGTGTTCGTTACCATTTATTACTATTCTATCGTTCCTTTTTGTGGATGTTAACAGTATGATTTACCGTTATTACATTGGTACAAGCTGCTGTAAATTCCTTGTGCAAAGATCTGTCATGTTATTCGCTCGTTGGATGTTTAAAAGCATGTTTCATCATTCTTTTAGTTGACATTATTCGCTGTTATATTCCGTGTAAAAGCATCCCTAGTGAATAGTATTTCTGCTGTTATGTTCACTTGGAAGCATGATTAGCTTTCGTAATTTCCGCTGTACATTCCAATTAAAAGTATGCTCAGTCGCTATATTTGCTACCGTTATAGTCGATTAAAATATGCTTAAATGCTTATATTTTCTGCGAGTTCGTGTTAGTCAATAAAAGCATGAGCAGTTCTTTATGCGATCGATCAAAAAGCCTGTTTAGATGTTGTATATTGCTGCTTCCTTTGATTTAAAAGCATATCACGTTGTTCTAAATTCAATATTTTATTATTCTATGTTGTCCTCACTTCCTTATATAGAAGCATGTTCCGATCTTGTTTCACTAAATACTAATTGCTATATTTGACGTAATAGCATGATGGTTGTCATTATCGTTGTTATGCTTCGTCATTACTTTCGTTGTGTAGAACATGTGCTATTATTTGCTTTATTCGTTATTATCGTAGATCCTTTAAATATTGTCATTTACTTTCCATATATGTTTTATTTAATTTTGCTAGGTTGTTTTCACGTTAATAGAAACTAAGTAGAGGGTACCCCCTCGGGATGGTACCCACATGCACAAGTGAGGAAAATGCTAAAAACAAGAATGTTTGAGATGGGCGGGATACGCCCATCACTGAAGAAACCCTCTCGGCGGGATACGTCAGGAGGGAAGAAATCCTGAAGGCGGGATACACCGGAAAGGGAAGACCCTTGAAGGTGGGATACGCTGAAAAGGAGACGAAAAAGGGAGTTGGGGGGGTGGATGGGTAGCGAAACTAGTCCGAAGCTAGGTGAGGCCCCCAACCTTTACGGGAACGGAGACCTAGTTGCAAGTAAAGGGTGAAGTCCAGTCAACTATTCCATCCCCTAAGACCCCTCCAATCTCCAGCTCGATGTACGAGTAATGAACGAATGAAGAACGAATAACGAAGAACATAGAAAGAACGTAATGAAAAGAATTGGTTTGGGTGGCCCCATTCCAAAAAGAATTAAAGAGAGATATGCATAATTGTTTTCCCCCATTTCCTTACTAGGCAAAAGCTCACGTCCTTACTTGTGGTGTAGGTAATGAAGTGATTATGCCAGGACCTGTAGAAGAGGCCATTCTGGTGGAGCCTGCGGCGTATCCGGAGGAGACGCAGACGGAGTAGTAGTATGGCGCCAAGTTAAAGAAGAAGAAGTGGTTTTGAAAAGGGTTTAACGTCAAACATGGTTTGTAAACGTTAATTTTCCATTTTAACCCCGGTTGGACACTTATTAGGATTTTCGGGATTTTATTTAACGTTTGTTTTGTGACGCTTCTAAAATTACGTTTCCGCTAATTTTATTAATCATAGTTGTCTTTTTGAATTAAACCAATTGTTTTTAGTAAGTTGGTAACGCTCGAATTTTCTCGGCACTCTGATTTTAAATGTCAAATGATTTCCAAATAACATTTCTTTCAAGTTTTGATTAACTCAGATTTTTCGACGAGTTTTAAGACAAGTAAGAATTCGGGTCGTTATAGTTGGTATCATAGCAATACTACTGCTCTTGCGTTTCGCCACAGATAACCCAGACTCGACGGGTAATATCCTCCGACTGTAAGTTTTTCCTTATGTTTTAAGACTACCTACGTAGATTAATTGCACGATAATGTAGAAAATGTATAGAGCAGTAGTAAGTTTTTCCCTTATGTTATTAAAACGCTTATTTAAATTAATTGCACCATAGCGTAGAAATGTGTAGAACTGTGATTAAAGAATATGTTCCCCTGAATGATTTATGCTTTCCTTTAAATAACTTTTTCCTTAAACTAAACTTATTTGTTACAATATAATATGAACACGTAGGAGATTAGAAATGGCTAGAAGAGGGAGAGGACGTCTGCCTGGAGTTGGAGATGCACCCCGGGCACCCAATTGTCATGAGGATCATGGTCAGGACGAGACTCTGGAGCGTCTGGCAGCAATTATAAAGCAACAGGCACGGCAGATGGAGAGGCAAAACCAGTTTATGGAGCAATAGTCTCGTTACATGGAGAGGTTCATGAGTCAAGACCACGAGAACGGTAATGGGAACGACTGTGATATGCAGTTGCAGCCGATCTAGAGGGGGGCCGAATGGGAGAGGTTCCAAAAGCTCAAGCCGCCCTATTTCAATGGCGACATATCTGATATCTCAGGAGCCAAAGAGTGGATTCGCTCTATGGAGGACAAGTTTTCCTGCGCTGACATCAGTGAGGCGAAGAAGGTTAAGTGTGCGGCCTATTACTTGAGCCACGGAGCCTGATGGGATACAGTCAAAGCCTCCCGGGATGTAGCGGTCCACACTTGGGATGAATTTAAGGAGCTATTCAATGAGAAGTACTTCAATCACACGGTCCGTACCCAAAAGGAGACAGAGTTATGCGCATATGACAGTTGGGGACTGTAGTAGAGTATGCACAACAATTTGAGGCCCTATCACATTACGCTCCACATCTAATGGCGATCGAGGAGCGTAAGTTCAACACTTCGTACGCAGATTGAGGACTGAGATACAGGAGGCAGTTATCGGGGCTGGCACCAGAGGGTGTCAGATATTCAAAGATGGTTTTCAGGGCCTTAGCCATTGAGGGAGTGAAGTTCTCAGCAACCAAACAAAGAAAGGCTAGCCAGAAAGTATGGAAGCCTAATCCGGGCCAGCAGTCAAGGAGTGGTCCTCCCACGACCCAGGGGGTCAAGCGCCTAGCTGGGGCAGAACCGCAGCAAAGGCAAGACAAAAGGCCCATGATACCAACGACCAACACTCCTCCACAAAATGTCTGTCCCAAATGCCAAAGAACGCATCAGGGGAGAATGTCTGGCTGGTTCTGAAAAGTGCTTCGCATGTGGAAAACAGGGGCATAGAGCTCGAGCATGTCCGACCTGACCAGGGGGTAAGGGAGGGGTGACCCCACGAGTCTTCGCAATGTATGGGACAGAGGATGATGACCAACCGTCGATTGTAGCAAGTACACACTCTACTTAATTGATATTTGTGCGTACATACTCGTAATTATTTCTTGTTAGAAAATTAGGAGATTTTACCTTAAGATAAAGAACTCACCTAACCCGACAAGAACAATCTACATGAATAAGTGTGCGGCATACGTATTATTTGATTCGAGTGGTAGGCACTCGTTTATCTCCACCAAGTTTTGCGAGCAAGCAAACTATTTCTCTGGAAGCACGAATTATATTGTGTTTTAATGCCTTTCGGCGACCACCTGATTTCTGATGGGATGCTTAAAGATTTTGTAGTGGACATCAATGGCCATTTATTTCCGGCCAATTTAATTATCATGCATCTAAAAAGCTACGATGTCATAATTGAGATGGATTGGCTGTGAGGGCACCTTGCAACTATCGACTGCAAGAAGAAAGAGGTTTACTTTTATCATCCGGGTGGTGAGCGACACACCTTCCGTGGAACTAAAGAGAAGGGGAAATTTGATATCAGTACGTCACTCAAAGCATACAAGTTACTAAAGAATGGGTGCGACGGATTTCTGATCAATGTGCTTGACACTATGGCAGTCACGAAGGTCAAAATGGAAGATATTGCTGTAGTGCATGAATTTCTGAATGTCTTTCTCGACGAACTTCCTGGTTTGTCCCCTGATCGAGAGATCGAATTCGAGGTTAATTTGCAGCCTGGTACGGAACCTATTTCTAAACACCCGTATCGTATGGCACCAGTTGAGCTGCGAGAGTTAAAAGAGCAATTGGAAGAATTGATTGCCAAGGGGTTTGTTCGACCCAGCTTTTCTCCTTGGGGAGCGCTAGTATTATTCGTTAGGAAGAAAGATGAGACCTTGAGAATGTGCATCGATTATCGAGAGCTGAATAAGGTGACCATCAAGAATAAGTATCCGCTCCCTAGGATTGATGATATGTTTGACCAGTTAAGCGGCGCCAGAGTATTCTCAAAGATTGACCTGCGATCAGGATATTACCAGTTGAAAGTTAAGCCCAAGGATATATCGAAGACCGCATTTCACACACGATACGGGATTTACGAGTTCTTAGTGATGTCTTTTGGGCTGACTAATGCTCTAGCGGCCTTTATGGTTTTGATGAACCGATTCTTTCGAGATTTTCTTGATAAATTCGTTATCGTCTTCATTAACGACATCTTGATCTACTCCCATTCAGAAGAGGAACATTGCGAGCATCTACGAGTGGCCTTAACTGTTCTCAGACAACACCAGTTGTACGCAAAGCTTTCTAAGTGTGAGTTCTGGCTGAGCAAGGTCGATTTTCTGGGCCATGTTATTTCTACAGAAGGTATATCAGTAGACAGGGCTAAGATTCAGGCAGTAGTAAACTGGACACTGCCGAAAAAAGTTGGGGAAGTAAGGAGTTTTCTAGGGTTAGCCAGTTATTACAGACGTTTTATCAATGGATTTTCCAAGATCGCTTTACCGCTCACGAGTCTGAATAAGAAGAATGCTCGATTCTGGGAGTCTAGCATATGTGAGAATAGTTTTCAAGAACTGAAGCGTAGACTGACCACTACCCCAGTTTTGAAATTTTCCACAGAGGATGGTGACTGCAATATTTATTGTGATGCGTCAAAGAGGGGACTCGGTGGAGTTCTTATGCAACAAGGAAGAGTTATTGTCTATGCATCCCGACAACTTAAGCTCCATGAGCAGAATTACCACACTCATGATTTGGAGTTCACAGCAGTTGTCTTCACTCTTAAAGTGTGGAGACATGATTTGTATGGGCAGCACCGCGAGACTTATTCAGATCATAAAAGCCTCAAGTACATCTTCACCCAAAAGGAATTAAATATGCATTAGCAGCGGTGGCTCAAATTTGTCAAGGATTACGACTGTGAGATCAAATACCACCCGGGGAAAGCCAATGTTGTTGCGGACGATCTCTGCAAGATTTCTATGATGGTGATAAGCTCCAAGGGCGACAAGAGCTTAATTTAAATAAACCGGCCAACAAGCTGTGAATTAAACTAGACCAGCAACAATAGACAGAGTAGTTCTCCAAATTCAAACGTGAACTTTGGCTAGTTTTTGGAGGACACTTAATTAACACAATCAGGTAAGTTGTGTCAAAATTCTAGATCAGAACTCATTCCGAATCTCCAGTTATAGCCGAAATAAGATATCACCAAATACCGAGCTTCTTCCGAACAGTTTTGACGACCAGAAATACAACAGAGAAAAATCACTCCATATAACTCTAATAATTCCGAAAATTGGCAGGCAGCTTCACCACTCAACAAAGAACAAATCTCCAGAAGAAATAAAATTAAGAAAACCCACGCAAGGGCTTCGAAACAGGTCAACAATCCAATGCAGTAAACAAATTGCACAGAAAAAACAAATTCTGCGATTAACAAAATATCCAGCAAAACTCCATATTCATAAGGAACGATGCCTTTATCTCAATACACAATTGTTAACCACCAAATATGAAGGGAATAGGACTAGAACAACCAAATCTTACAAGCAACAATCTTCGAAATTACAAAAGGGAACCGTGGAGTTCGATTTTACCTCCTAACGTGAGAGGATCGAAGTAATCAGCTTAAACACGGATTAAGCGCTCTCCAAGGGATCTAGCGTTTCTCCTACCTCCACACTACAAATGTGCCACTAGAGTGATGCTTGGAAGAGGTAGCAACCCTTCCAACTTGCTCAAGAAACGCTACAAAGAGCAGCAAATTCCGGTTGAAGGGGAGGAAGTCCATGAGGGGGGGAGGCCGCGTGGTGCTTCTCCTCAAAATCCAAGTTTCTTTTCTAATTTTCCAAAGTGTGTTTCATTCAGCTAAAAGGGGTATTAAACCCTAGGGCTTACAACATAAACAAAATACTAAAATACCCTTAACAAGTTAAAATTTGGGCATGAGGGCGCGGTTTACATGCAAACCACGCACCTCTCAAAATTAGCTCACAAAACATAGAATTCAACCAAAATAAACAACAACACCCCAAAGTTTATCCACAACACATCCTAAATATAAAATGAAAAGTAGATAATGAACTAATATGTAGATGCATTGCAACCTTTAAGGTGGCCCAAAGTTGGAAGAAGAAATGAAATCCGTTGAATGTGAACTAATCCAAGTAATGGCATGAAACGGTCTTCCTTTATCTTCATGAGTCATCTCTTTCGTAAAATCCCATAATTTAGGCTTTCCTGCAAAAAAAGAATGAGTTAGGGATGAAATAAGTCTCTTGGCTCGGGCACGCGTCATTGGACCTCGGTTCAGATCATCCTCCCCGGGTGATTGAGGATTTGACCTCAAATCCAAGGGTTGCTCAGTCATGTCTTCTTCTAGCAATTTTTCCTCACCATGATAAGGTCATAGATCCTGAACATTGAAAGTTGAAGATACGCCATATTCCTCGGCAAGCTCGATACGATACGCATTGTTATTAATGCGCTTCAATGCCTTGAAAGGACCATCAGCTCTCGGCAAAATTTTGCATTTCCTTTGTCGAGGAAATCTCTCTTTTCTTAAGTGTAGCCAAACAAGATCTCCCACTTCAAAAATAACTTCCTTTCGGCCCTGGTTTGCAGCTTTAGCATATTCTAAGTTCTTCTTTCTATACTCTTCCGAACTTCTTCATGGACGGACTTAAGCTGGCAGCTTTCACGGCACCATCTTCCCTAATATACTCAGATACTGGAAGTGGAAGAAGATCCATAGGAGTGAGGGGGTTAAATCCATATACTACTTCAAAAGGGGTATGTTGTGTGGTTCCATGTACGCTCCGGTTGTAAGCAAATTCAACATAAGGTAGTTGCACATCCCATTCAGTCAACTTCTTACTGAGTACAGATCTGAGCAAGCCACCAAGAGTACGATTTACAACTTCAGTTTGTCTGTCAGTTTGTGGATGGAAGGAAGTACTAAAAAATAGTCTAGTACCCAATTTGCGCCATAAAGTTTTCCAAAACGAACTCAAGAATTTGGTGTCACGATCCAAGACTATGGAACGCGGAACCCCATGCAATCTGATAATCTCTTTGAAAAACAATTCAGCTATATGAGAGCGTCATCGGTTTTGTTACAAGCAATGAAATGCGCCATTTTAGAGAATCGATCCACCACCACCATTATAGAATCCTTGGACCTCGGAGTTCTTGGAATGCCCAATATAAAATCAATGCTAAGTTCCACCCAAGGATGAGTGGGCACAAGTAAGGGTAAATATAAGCCATGTGGAAGAACACGACTCTTTGCTTTCTTACATATAATGCAACGCTCCACAAACTTTTGCACATCACGTCGTAAGTGTGGCCAATGAAAATGCTCCTGAATCATCTCTATGGTCTTCTGATTACCGAAATGACTAGCCAAGCCACCACAATGGGCCTCCGAAATTAGCGCTTCACGTAGACTGCAAATAGGGATACATAACTTGCCTCCCTTGAAAAGAAACCCGTTCTCGACAGAAAAAGGAAATGTTGCTTTAGTCATACAACTTTGATAAATAACCCCAAAATCCATATCGCTAGGATACAACTCTTTGATCCAGTTAAGACCAAAGAGTCTCGCATTCAATTCGGTCATTAGAACAAATCTCTTGGAAAGAGCATCGGCCACTTGGTTCCTTTCCCCCTTCTTATATTTATGATATACGGATATTGTTCCAGGAACTCCACCCACTTTCCATGGCATCTGCTCAGTTTACCTTGACTCCGGATGTGTTTCAGGGCTTGATGATCTGAGTGAATGATGAATTCTTTTGACAATAAATAGTGTTGCCAAACTTCCAAGGCCCGCATTACTGCGAAGAACTCCTTATCATAAGTGGAATAATTTAGGGCAGCGCCTTTCAACTTCTCACTAAAATAAGCAATCGGTTTCCCTTCTTGCATTAGCATGGCTCAAACTCCCAATCCTGAAGCATTACATTCAATCTCAAAGACTTTAGCAAAATCTGGAAGTGATAGTAGGGGGCATTACATAATTTCTCTTTAATGGTCTCAAAACTAGCTTGACATGCTGAGGACCAATGGAACTCCTTCCCTTTCTTAGTACAATCCATAATAGGTGCCATAATAGAGCTGAAATCTTTAATAAACCGATGATAAAAAGAAGCCAAACCATGAAAACTTTGCACCTCGGAAACCCTTTTTGGAATCGACCAGCTTCGAATAGCTTCTATCTTACTTTCATCCACTTCCATGCCATCCTTGGTAATAATGAACCCCAAGAAATAAACGCGATCTTGGGCGAATGAACACTTCTTAAGATTACCATACAATTGTGACTTGCGTAGAACTTCAAATAATAATCAAAAGTACATCAGATGAGCCGACAAATCAGCACTATAAATAAGTATATCGTCGAAATAAACGACCATAAACTTTCCCAAGAAATCCCGAAGGAGATGGTGCATTACCCTCATGAATGTGCTTGGAGCATTGGATAATCCAAATGGCATAACAAGCCATTCATATAGGCTGTATTTAGTCTTGAAGGCCGTTTTCCATTCATCGCCTTTCCGCATGCGAATTTGATGATAACCACTTTTGAGATCAACTTTAGAGAAAATAGCCGCCCCACTAAGTTCATCCAGCATATCTTCCAATCTGGGAATTGGAAACCGATACTTAATAGTAATTTGGTTGATGGCTCGACTATCTACACACATGCGTATTGTACCATCCTTCTTTGGTACTAGTAATGTGGGAACGGCACATGGACTAAGTGATTCTCTGATGAAGCCCCGATCAAGTAATTCAGTCACCTGTTTCTGTAATTCTTTAGACTCCTCTGGACTCAATCAATAAGAAGGCCGATTCGGTAAAGAAACTCTGGGCATAAGATCGATCTGATGTCCTATCCCCCTCAAAGGTGGAAGTCCCTGAGGTAGTTCCTCTGGAAACATATCTTCATACTCGACAAGCAATTTTCAAACAGAGTCAGGAATAGATCCCAATTCTTCCAATCTTTCTCGAAATACCATAAGAATAATTGGCCCCCCTTGCAGTAGAGACCTTTTAAGCTCCCTTTTTGTGATGATAAGAGAAGCTTCAGTTCTGTTCTTATTCATACTTTCATAATCCTTCACAATCTGATCTGGACTAAGAGGAGCTAGGTTAACTGTTTTCCCTTTGAATTTGAAAGAATAATAGTTTGTATAACCGTCATGCTTGGTCCTCCTATCGAATTGCCAAGGCCTCCCAAGTAAAAGGTGGCTAGCTGTCATCGGTATGACGTCACACAAAACTTCATCCTCATAACCCCCGATAGAAAAGGCTACCTTAACTTGTTTAGTCACTTTGATTGGATATTTATCGTTCAACTAGTTGAGCTTATAAGGAGTGGGGTGGGCCATGGTATCAAGCCCTAATTTCCCAATAACATCCGACGAAATAACATTGGTACAGCTGCCCCCATCAATGATCACCGAACAAATCTTTTCTTTAATCATGCACCGAGTGTGGAAAATGGTTTCCCGTTGTAGTTCATCAACATGATTCTGAATAGCCATTGAGCGTTTCATAACTACAAGTAGAGGACCCTCCGGAGCATAAAAAGTTTCTTCTTCATCTTCTCCTTTGTCAATAGCCAATTCTTCAACCTCATCCTCACTAATTATCTCATCGGTTTCTGCTTTTAAAATCATCACCTTCGCATTCGGGCATTGGGAAGCTATGTGACCGAATCCCAAGCACTTAAAACATTTGATGTCTCTAGATCTAGGCTTGTTTGTATCACCAAAATTTTTCTTTTCTTCACTAGGCTTCATGGTATTACCTTCTCCATCCCATTTTGGAGTTGTTTTTGGAAGGTTGTTGCTTTTTTGGAAAAGCCGAGTTACACCTTCTTTAATCCTCCTCTTTCTTTGTCTTTCTACTCTCAATGCTAATTGAACAACTTCATCAAGAGTATTATAAGTCTGTAATTCCACCACATCACTAATCTCCTTTTGCAATCCTCTAATGAAACGGGCTATGGTTTGTTCCATAGGTTCTTCCACTTTGCATCGTATTCTCAAAATTTCAAACTCGGTCAAATATTCATCAACTGATAACGAACCTTGTTTAAGGTTTTGTAATTGAAGAAATAACTCTTGCTCGTAATGGGGAGGAACAAATCGCCCCCTCATGAGCTCCCTCAAGGCATCCCAAGTTCAGATTTCAATTTCCCCCATTTTTCTTCTTTGTGCTTTAAGGTTTTGCCACCAAATACTAGCATATCCGGAGAACTCCGATGTAACCATTTGTAACTTAGTCTTTTCAGAATAATCATAACAATCAAAAATCCGGTCCACCTTTTCAACCCATTCCAAGATGTCTCCACCATTACTAGAGCCTTTGAACTGAGGAATAGAGACCTTAACATGTCCCATATCATGTTTGTTGCTCGGTTGTCTCCTCGAAATAGATGCATCACTATCATCGGTGTCTTCCCACTCTTCACCAAAATCACTAGCAACACGGCCACGGGAATCAAGTGAATTACTAAGCCTTCTTTTAGGCCTCAGAGTTCTAGGACCACGAACTTGATCATTTTCGGAAGCTTCCAATTTTTGTTGAAGTTTTTGGATCATTTCAAACATATCATCCAATCTCCCATGCAAACTAGTCTCGGCTGGTTCATTCATTTCCCCGGTTGGTGCACCTGGGTTGTTTCTCGTATCGTTATTGCCATGATACTGAGCTCCACTTCTCGTACTCATAATAACCCCTTTTTAATCACAATAAAACAGCAAGAAAACGTGAGCCAATGCTCTGATACCAAATGATAAGCTTCAAGGGCGACAAGAGCTTAATTTAAATAAACCGGCCAACAAGCTGTGAATTAAACTAGACCAGCAACAATAGACAAAGTAGTTCGCCAAATTCAAATGTGAACTGTTACTAGTTTTTGGAGGACACTTAATTAACACAATCAGGTAAGTTGTATCCAAATTCCAGATCAGAACTCATTCCAAATCTCCAGTTATAGCCGAAATAAGATATCACCAAATACCGAGCTTCTTCTGAACAGTTTTGACGACCAAAAATACAACAGAGAGAACTCACTCCATATAACTCTAATAATTCCAAAAATTGGCAGGCAGCTTCGTCACTCAACAAAGAACAAATCTCCAGAAGAAATAAAATTAAGAAAACCCACGCAAGGGCTTCGAAACAGGTCAGCAATCCAATGCAGTAAACAAATTACACAGAAAAAACAGATTCTGCGATTAACAAAATATCCAGCAAAACTCCATATTCATAAGGAACGATGCCTTTATCTCAATACACAATTGTTAACCACCAAATATGAAGGGAATAGGACCAGAACAACCAAATCTTACCAGCAACAATCTTCGAAATTACAAAAGGGAACCGTGGAGTTTGACTTTACCTCCTAACATGAGAGGATCGAAGTAATCGGCTTAAACACGGATTAAGCGCTCTCCAAGGGATCTAGCGTTTCTCCTACCTCCACACTACAGATGCGCCACAAGAGTGATGCTTGGAAGAGGTAGCAACCCTTCCAACTTGCTCAAGAAACGCCACAAAGAGCAGCAAGTTCGGGTTGAAGGGGAGGAAGTTCATGAGGGGGGGAGGCCGCGCGGTGCTTCTCCTCAAAATCCAAGTTTCTTTTCTAATTTTCCAAAGTGTGTTTCATTCAGCAAAAGGGGTATTAAACCCTAGGGCTTACAACATAAACAAAAGACAAAATGCCCTTAACAAGTCAAATTTTGGGCATGAGGGCGCGGTTCTCTCAAAATTAGCTCACAAAACATAGAATTCAACCAAAATAAACAACAACACCACAAAGTTCAGCCACAACACATCCTAAATATAAAATGAAAAGTAGATAATGAACTAATATGTAGATGCATTGCAACCTTTATGGTGGCCCAAAGTTGGCAGAAGAAAGAAATTCGTTGGATGTGAACTAATCCAAGTAATGGCATGAAACGATCTTCCTTTATCTTCATGAGTCGTCTCTTCCGTAAAATCCCATAATTTAGGCTTTCCTACAAAAAAAAGAATGAGTTAGGGATGAAATAAGTCTCTTGGCTTGGGCACGCGTCATTGGACCTCGGTTCACATCAGATGGGCATCATATGCGGAGAAATGTCCACCGAACTTCAGAGGGATCTGCAGGGACTAGGGGTGCAAATGGTCCCAGCACCTTTGGATGTGATATTATCGAAGTTAACCCTGATGCCGTCTATCATTGAACAAATTGAGGAGGCCCAGCAAAATGATGAGGTATGCAAGGATTTCAAACTGAACTCGACCCTTCCGAAGTATCAGAATCTCTTTACGTCCGCTGATGGCATTATTAGGTATAAGAACTGATGGTTTGTAACCAGCAATTCGATGGTGCGACTAAAAATCTTAAGAGAAGTTCACTCTTCCAACTTCTCTGTGCATCCTGGTTATAACAAGATGTATCGAGATCTTAAAACTCATTACTATTGGCCCAACATGAAGTATGACATTGCCAATTACGTGTCATAATGCCATATATGCCATCGCGTTAAAGCCAAACATCAGCGACTTGGTGGAGTACTCCAATCACTACCGATTCCTCCGTGGAAATGGGAGCATGTCACCATGGATTTTGTCACTTGCTTGCCCATGACAATTAAGGGTTATGATGCTATTTAGGTAGTTGTGGATCGATTGACCAAGGTGTCGCATTTCCTGCCAGCATCTATGACATATAGCATGAATCAATTTGCCGACTTGTATATCAAAGAAATCATCCGACTTCATGGTATTCCGGTTTCCGTGGTATCAGACCGAGACCCGCAATTTACTTCAGAATTCTGGAAGAGTTTGAGCAGAGCTATATGCACAGAATTGAAATTTAGCACAACATTCCATCCTCAGACTGACGGCCAAAGTAAAAGGACCATTCAAACACTCAAGGATATACTGCGTGCCTGTGTTTTTGAATTTCATGTGGGGTAGAGTAAAATTCTATCGTTGGTTGAGTTTGCGTACAATAACCGCTTCCAGGCTACTATAGGCATGGCCCCCTACGAAGCTCTATATAGGAGAAAATGCATATCTCCTTTGTATTGGGACGAAGTTGGCGAAACTACTGTCACGACCCAGAGGTAGGCCAGACAGAAACGACGACCAAATGACCCGATATTCGTAGAAGACCCGATCGCCCCACCCAAGACTAGTTGAAATATTGCGGAAGTCTTGTACAACTACCCAACTGCGACCCATTTGTGATGGGCCACGATCCACATAGTGATTGCGATAATAATTAATATTTCGGAATTAATAAACCTAAAAGTCAAAACAAATATCGTGTATACAATCCAAAAAATCTAACAACCAAGTTAAAGTGTGTTTACAGTCATCCAAAATAAAAGTTATCGTCGTTCATTGTTACGCTTATCAATAAATAAAAGTTCAACTAGAAAAATGATATAAAATAAAGTAGCAGTAGAGCCTTCAACCGAAACTCTAACCTGGGAAAAATAAGTCGATTGGGGTATGTGACTAGCTCAATATGGAACTTATACTAAATGTAATACTCATGTAAAACTTGTTTTAACTGCTTTCTTGAAAACCATGAGTTTCGAGAAATATGCACGTTTTTCAAAAACATTTGAAAATCATTTTCTCTTTTAGAAGATCTGGGACGATGGCCCCAATAAGATATTTAGAAAGCATGACCGTATATGTAGACAACTATATGTTAAAATACTCTCGTCGTGTTTCATCACAGAAAGTGTAGCCCGTGAAAAGGGAGGAACACTCATGGAATCCCCTGAGCAAACACACAGAAAGGCGATGATCGTTTCCGAGCAGCACCTCATGAGCCTAGAGGAAGAAAAATGACGGCAGTCTGTAGACCCAACCCGTCTTCCGGGGTGTCATGAGCAAATTTTGTCAACGACACGCCCATGATATATAACATGGTCAGGTTTAGGGATTTGCAACCCAAGGAAGTGTCTTCACCTTCCTAATTCTCCTATTTCACACAGCACGCAAACAAATCATTTCCACGCAGCAGGAGATGTACCGGGGATAGCCTCATGATACTTTGACACCCGGACCATCCAAAGTAGCAAGAGGATCTATCAATCCCGTAATAGTATGCAGTATATCACACCATGAAATCATATGCACGAAAGTAAACGTGTAAAACCTTCGTGCATACATAATATAAAAAGCTGACGTGCTGTCGAACAATCTCCGTCAGGTTTTTAATATGCGGTATCGCACAAAATACGGTTTTGAAAACGATGCAATGCAGTGCAAAACAACTCATTATAAAACCCCTACCTGGTTAGTGGTCCTTCCTCATATACGAAGGAGCAATTACCTCAAGCACCGGCTCGAAATCCTCAAAGTCGTCTGAGCCTAAAAATATGTCAAAATAGGAACTCATAAATAAATCTCGAAGACTAAGTGAAATAATCTTATACCGGGTCTAAGTTTATGTATATCCTTAATTACCAAAATAGACTCTAACTCATCTATCGTTCCAACAAGGGAACTATCCCTCTTTATTCCATAGTTCACAGTTTCATTCCAAACAGAAGCCTAAGATGTAGAGCAATCTTTAACCAATAGAACAAAATCCTTAATTTTGAACTATCAAACGATAGACGGACAGAAATAGAATAACCGTTCCCATCCAACATTTGGTAAACCTTAACAACACATTTGCTATGACCAATAGCGAACATACATCTAGCTCACGGTTTCTGAACATAAAATAAACTCAGCAATTAAAATGTATATCCGCAAAGTCAAACTGTAAATATCCCAAAACAGTTTCCATTAACAAAATAAATACCCCACCGTCAAACAGTAGCAAAACATGGGCAAATCTCCAATATCAACTTTGCATTTTTCTTGTGTATTTTTCCATCCAAAACAATTAACTAAACAATACCCATAACCAAAAAAGAATCCAACTTCCAACGGTAGTAACAAAATCATTATCCTCAAATTTTTCATCAATAATCTCGTAATGGAACAGAAGCAGAAATGCACGATTTTCATACCTCAATCGAATAAATAGGCGACATGCAGCTCCTCCTCATATAGACTGCTTTGCCTCTTCGGAATGCTCCCATCGAGCCTTCACAGTCGCCCGCAACCGATAGTTTCGAGCGATTCATCCGTTCGCAGCTGCTGCGATCCTCATCCGAAGGAGTCGCTCATCTCCTGCCGACTTTCACTCGGAAGGCTCAGCCAGACGTCATCGCCAAGCTCTATTTTTACGTCTCTCCTCCTCGCTAAATCCCTCTGGCAGGCCCCCTTTCGGCTGAGAAAAACACCCTACTCTGCTCGCACATTCTCTTCTTTCTTTTTGTTTTTAACAAACTGCTGCGAGTCACCTCATTTCTTGAACATTCACTTTTCTTTTAACCCCTTTTATCTTACTTCAATACTTGCTATTCTAAGATTACCCTTTCCAACCTAATCTCCAGCACCCCTCGTCTTTTCCTTTCTCTCTCCATTTTGTTTCTTTCTTTTATTTTACTTTTTAATTCTTCTCCAATTTCCTTCATTATATTTAATTCCTTTATCCTCGTATTTTTTTTCACTTACCGCCAAGATTTTCCTTTCCCCCCTTTCCTTCTCTTCTTAGTTTAATCACTTAAAATCTTCCTTCTCCATTTATCTAACTCATCCTTTAATATCCAAATATCTACAAAATATATATTACATTACTTATTCTGAATTCCAACTTACTCCGAACATCGTCAGACAACATTGTAATTCCAATTTAATTCTCCAATTCCATTTCTTAAATAATTTTTCTGTTTGGAATTTTCAATCCCTGACTAAAATCCTGATTCGCCACAATCGCAAATCGACGACGATCCTTTATTTTTCCAACTTCCTTTCTTAATTTATTTGATCTCTCGATAATATCCAATTCTATCGATTTGACTAATAGACCAAAATTTTACACATGGTCACTAAGCGACAAATCGAGTCAATTTTTCAACATTACGACTGATTTTAACGCAAAAAATTTACACGTGAAATTTATCATCTTGAAAATTCTCGGATTTTACAGCTACACTCTATGGCCCCGAGATGATACAGAAAACGGTTGAGTATGTGGCTCTAACCAAGCAGAGGATGTTAGCAGCACAGAGTCGTCAAAAGAGTTATGCAGATAACCGATGACGGGACTTGGAATTCAATGAAGGGGATAGTGTTTTCATGAAGGTATCTCTTTTCAAGGGCATTGTGCGGTTCGAAAAGAGGGGAAAGCTAAACCCCAGATACGTGGGACCTTATGAGATCATAAAGAGAGTGGGACTGGTTGCATACAAGCTACAGTTGCCGGATTCCATGGCAGGCGTGCACGATGTTTTCCACGTATCTATACTCAAGAACTGTCTTGGTAACGCAGCTATGTTGGCTCCTTCCGATGATAATGTCGTGGTACATCCCAATTTGAGCTACAACGAGAAGCTTGCCAAGATCCTCGACTCTAGGGTTATAGAGCTACGGCACAAACAAATTCCACTAGTCAAGGTCCTATGGCAGAGTCATAGTCGTGAAGAAGCCACGTGGGAGAATGAAGACGATATGAGGGCTAAGTACCCTGAGCTATTTAGTAGCTAAATTTTGGGGACCAAAATTTTGGTAAGGGGGGTAAGATGTATCAACCCGATCCTAATTTTTTTCCATTAAACAATGTAATCAGACTTTGGAGAAAAGAATTGGTGTAATGCATGTATTTACATCGTCTCTATACGCGTTAAGTTATGACTCATAACTTCGTAAAAATCATTCGGATAAAAACTTGGTCGAAAATGCAAAGAAATTGGACTTTTGAACCATTAGGACGCATACGGACGCATTTGAGGATGAGAAGTGTAGTCCGCAAAACACATGGAAACGTCGCCAGGCTTAGGGAGGACTTGGAACACGATCCAGTGTCCTAACCTCGCTCTGTCATGAAGCTGCGAACGGTATCGCGAACGATGACAGGACGCGGCATCGAATCTGTCCAAGTCTGGAGACTTTCGGACGAGCCCAGACTCCTGGGGACGAGAAAGGCCCTCGTCCGATTTGCCTCTGATATCAGATAGCAAGTAATATAATTCAAAAAAGATATAACTATGTAGAAACTAAAAATAGGGTCACAGTCATCCAATAAAATGAATACCTCACAAAATATCTCTAAAAGAGAATTTTTTTAAAACTACAAGAATTAAATAAAATCAGCTGGTCAATTCCTGATTTGATCTCTGAGAATCCGGTTGATTAAATCCTGAAATGTGTCATTGGGGTGAGTTGACTAAACTCAATACAGATTATGTTTTTAAAGAAGAATTTAATTAAAAAGATATTTAAGCATGCAAGAATTTGAAACCCACTTTTTATAAACTCCTTTCAGGAAAAGATGTACAAATGGGCATGAATGCGAAATCACCCACAAATTTGTGGTACATAATTAAAATAAGTCATTGTTGTACAAATTAAAAAACACAGTGAAAATAGAGTCACTCATGGACTCCGAACACACCATGTCATAGGCATATAATAGAATAAAGCGATGTTCGGCGATCGCAAAAGCCAAATAATACCCTGATCAGATTTAGGGATTCACAACCCAAGGACACGGCACATACAGCTGTCCTATTACCTATTTGCACTTTAGGGATTCGAACCCAAGGATATTTGAAAAATCTCCTATTATCAAATTCATTAACAAACAAACACATTCCGCTCAGGAGAATCTGTGAAAAAAAAATACACCCCAAATCGGGTCGATCAAACTTGATTGACATGACCAAGTTGATCAACAAATATTTATAGGCATGCTTAAATGAAACGTGAACAGTGAAAATATAATATAATATAAAAATCTGACGGTCATAAAAATGGATGCGTCGTTTTAATACAAGACAAGTCTCTAAATATTCATTTAAAAAAAATTATGCAATGCAGTGCATAAATTAAACTCCTACCTCGAAGTGGCTAACGCTGACCAAACCCAACGTCCAATTAGCCCAAAATCCAAGTCCACAAATTTTTAATTAGTTTGGGTACCTATCCAAAAATAAAGTATAATTTTTTGGGTTTAAATTTTATAAATTAAAATGTCCAATTATTAAATTAATCCAGAATTGATTGGATAATATTACCCAAAAATTCCAACTCAAACTAGGCTAAAAATAAGCCCAAAATAGATTTGGAATAAAGGATGGACTGCAACCCAAAACTGAAGCCCAGTCTACAGTCTACTCTACAGCCCAACACTGCAGCCCATATCACAGTTCAAGAGATCCTTGGGTCTGCAATTTACTGACCCAAAAACTCAGCCTAACCCATGATAACTTCACGGACTCCTTCGTCCATGTTACGAGCATTTGTTCTTGGTAACACGGTCTGGCCTGACTAAGATTCGGCCAACCGTCCCTTGATCAAAGCCGCAATCAAACAGATTACAGATTGCAACTTAGCGTTAATTGGGTTGCGCTTTAACCCTTCACTGTCGACGAGTTTCTTAAGGCAAACTCGTCAATTTCGTCCAAACACTAACAGTTTACACAATTTACCTAGGAATTAAGCTCAGACTCAATTAACCCATCGATTTCAATATCCAAATCAACAACAATAAACAGAAATCAAATCGAAAATGAAAGATTCAGATTTTTATACCTCAAAACCAATGATTCCCAAATCGCAAATTCCTTGAATTTCCACCATCCTTTTCCTTTCCAATTAAGCACGATTTCCTTCAACAATTTCAACCAAATTTCATAACTTCAACTCAAAAATCGAAAACAAAATGAGGAGGACAAAACCTGGTTGATACAAATTTTCAATTTTTGAAGGCTTTGATTAACCCATAAAAATCGATGATTTCATCCTTCGAGATTGAACTAAACTGGAGTTTGATTCCTTCCCAAAAACGTAATCAATATTTCAGAAATCCATCAAAAATTCAGAACTTCCGTCCAGAAATTGGAAACATAGAATCAGAAAAATTATGGCTTACCACGGTTGACGATTCGGCTTAGCCACAAAGCCCTAAATCCTTACCCAAAATGGTCAGCTGTGACACAGCCCACTGGAAGATTTTGGACGCGAGAGATGAAGATGGAGACGGAGGGTGGGTGTTTAAGAATGGAAGAAAGGATAGGAAGAATCGAGAACTCCGATTGTTCGCTGCTAATGTTGGCCGGGGATAAAGGGGGAAGACGTTTTCCAAAACGTCTTCCTCAATAAATGAATACAATTTATTTTATTTTATTTTATTTATTTATTTATTTTTTAAATCTGGCAAATATCACGTGACTGAAACTAAACCAGAATGAAATACATGTGAATAAATAGAAATGATGTAGTGAGATGTGGATTTTACCTTGTCAAATTAACATCTCAAACATTGGTAAAGTTTATGGTAAAGTAAATGATAACAGAATAATGAACCTTGAAATTGTAATTGTTTTAAACAACAGTATTGCATGAGCACTTTTATTTTATACTGCTTACTGAGCATTAAGCTTATAGTTAGGTCCTATGATGTAGGTAAGAAATCGATAATTGAATAAAGTTTATTGAGAACGTAGCTGATGTGGTGTTTCTGGGTTGAGCTGTTTGTGCTATTGGCGATGTTGACCTTGGTGGGTTATAGTTCAGAAAATGATTTTTAATGTACTAAGTATTTCAATTGTTTTAAATAATGTTTAATTGAGACAACTGTTTTAAGTAGTTTTCAAGTATCAATGTTAGTTTATTTTGAATATTTTTCAAACTGGTAAATTGTATGGTTTGAATGGTTAAAACTTCTACTGTTTGTTTACTCTGGTTTTCCATCACAATTGTTTTTTTTTAAGATTGAAAGATGTTACAAGAAATGCACCTGCAATAAGAAATTTTTTTTTGTCATTTCAATAATAGATTTATGGATGATTGGTATGTGCAGATGGGAATGTGTCTGGGACAAGCAAAAACCTCATCATTTGAAATCTGTGGATGGAAATGTGTCCATGGCAAATAAGAACTGTAAATATATTTATAAATGCATGGCAAGAAAAAAAAACCGAAGAGTACGTCTTATATGCAATCATGTGAATGCATGACAATGCTACAATATTTATATCAAACCCATAAAAATAAAAATAAAAAATAAGGATTTGGTTGATTTATTTATTTTTGAAATTACAAATAAAAAATATAAATTAAAAAAAAAACCTAAGATTCTAAATCTTCTTCAGAATCACGTCAGTCATCATCAACATGACCATTATTGAAAATTCACAAATCAAATTTGTGCACTTTCTTGTCCGAACCCCGTTTTCTAGATTTGTTGGCGGATCAACCCGAGATCAACTCTCATTTAACCTAGTTGTACTCTCAAATCTGCATGGTAAGATGACAAAATATGATATATTACCCAAAGCAAATTGGGCTCGTAATTGAATATAATTCAAAACCAAATGAACCAAAAATAAAACTACAATCACTATTCTAATCATGCAATCAATTCATTCACACATAAAAAAATTCACAACACATATCTTATCATTCAGGTTAAATCATAATTATCAATATAAACAAAACTAAACCAAATGTCTTGTACTAATTGTTGGTTTTTCAAGATCCTACGTATGCTAGAAATTTGTTAGTGTTTGTAAAACTGGATATTTGTGTCACCTCTTTAGATTGATATAACCTAATAATGAAAATGAATTAGGTTATTAAGCTTTTTTTATTAATTAAAAATATAATTAGTTTGCAAAACTTATAATGTTATATTCCCCTAATAGTAATGATACACTCAGCTCTAGTATTTAAGAAAATTAGTAAGTAATAATTGAGAGACAGATTACTAACGCTAATGTTAACGTGGTTTGCCTAAATTTCCTATGTTTATACTTCAAAGCTCCTGTTTGAAGATTTTTTCAAGTATTCATTCTGATTACCCTTGATTGATTTTTCTGACATCAATCTTAACTTTACATGCTCATGGATTCACCATTTTCTCTCAACAATAAATGAGGTTTTTAACTAAGCCTAGTAATGATTAAAAGTTAGGTGGGCAGCTCCAACACTTGTATCCATGAATGTCTCAAAATGAATGCGTAGAGTTTTGGTGATTTACACAATGGATGTTGTTTTTATTTATGGACAAACATTATATCTTCGACCTTTGAGTTCACCATAATTATTAGATTATATTCATCATATATCACTACATATGTTTAAATACAAAGTTTTCTAACATAAAAAAGAAGAGAAGTTTGAGTTAAATTGCAAAATAGAAGGGATATAGCTTTTTCAAAATTTGAGGCAATGAATTGTTGAGAATTATATATCAATCAAATAAATGTAAAAGAATTTTTCTTTTGGTAATATTAAATAATATAAAGTCATAAATATAGTTCATCTAGTTAAGAATGAAAAATTTGTCCTACTATATATGTAATAACATAAGATGAATATATTTTATATGATATGACTACATAGGATTGAGTCAAATGATGTTATATTTTTTTGATAATTACGGTTGAATAAAGAATAATTAATTTTATCATATGGAAGATCATGTATATATAATCTTGTTTTATTGTATTTAAAAGACTCTTTATTTATTTTACTTATTCTTTGATTTACTCAGTAAAATTTTATGAGTTACAGTTTAAATTCTTTATATGTTTTAGGTAAATGACAATGAATAGGTGGGAAAGTGGCAATAAAATTCATTTTCTATAGATTACATTTTTTTGTTAGTTCATATATCGAATAATTAGTTCATAATTGATGATTGTTATAAATTAATTATTTAATTAAGAACTAATGGTAATAAAGAATAAAGATGTAATATGATTAATTAATGGGCTATAAGTCTAACTCTATTATGAATCTAAACGAACAGTCAATGTATATCTAATTACCACATCAAATGACCTTACTTGTTCAACTAAGTATTCAATATAATTACTTTAGATTGAGTAATTATATTAATTCATATAAAAAGTTTATATTAATTAATAAAAAATTATTGGAGTTTAAAACTATATATTCAACTATTAAGACCTGCAAGGGATCCGAGACAGAATGGGAACTGACCCAACTTGAAAGAACTGAATTGTCCAACTATTTTGTACTTTAATTTTTAATAATTAGCAACAGAAGTCTAAACACATTTATTAATAAGCTAGGACCCAATAAAATATGGGCTAAACAGATCCAACAAGTGATATTCAGATAATATAGCAATATAAACAAAAAATAATTGTGTAGAATTAGAATGTAAAAATTAAGAATTACAGTCATCCATAACAAAATATACTTCACAGAGTAACTTTCAAGGGAAAATTAAAAAGAAATGTTGAAATAAATAAATCCTGCCGAATTTAGTCATGATTCGAGAGCTGAAAGCTTTGCTCATAAAGTTATGAAAATGTGTTATTGGGGTGAGTTAACTAAACTCAATAGGGATCAAATTTTCTATTCAACAATTAATTTAAAACAATGATTAAGCATGCATGATCTTAAAATTTGTGTTTCATAAATTCATTTTTTTAAATTGAACATAAGGGTATGCATTTAAAACAACCCACTATAATGTGATACATAATTAAAATAGACTATTGCTATACCAAATTAAATCTCAGTGAAAATGGAGCTACTCACAAACTCCAGACACATCATGCCATAGACATATCACATAATAAAAGTGATGCTCGACGATAATGAAAGCCACATAAAGACCTTGATCAGGTTTAGGGTTTTGCGTCCAATGATATGACACATACAACTATCTCATTACTCTAGTTAAAAACAAATAAACACATCCTCCCACGGTCAAATGTGCGTAAAGTAAAATAGCCCCAAATAGGGTCTATCGAATTCTTTTCACATGACCAAGTTGATACAATAATTTTTATATACGTGCTTCAATAAAATGTATATAGTGAAATACTACATATAATATAAAAATTTGACGAGCCATAAAATGGACACGTCATTTTATATGAGAAACATCTCAAAATATTGATTTTATAAAAGTTATTCAATGTTGTGCATAAAATTCAATCTCTATCTCAAAGTAGACTTATCATTGGCCTAAGCACAATTATCCAAAAAGTCCAATTTTTTTAGAGCACACAATTTGTAATTTAATTTTTCGGTACCTATCCAAAAATAAAGTCAACAAATTTTGCGTTAAATTTTTATACATTAAAATTTCCAATTTTTCACTAAAAAAAATCCAAAATTAATTGATGATTGTTTAGGCCCAAACTGAAACCCAAATAGAAAAGAACCGCAGCCAAATAGGGCTCGAAATTTTAGTCCACGTAGGCCTTAGTTCTTTGTCCTCATCATACAAATTGTGAAGGAGACGACTTCGCACCCATACATCATCTCCATTGTTACAAACGACTTCGTCTTTGGCTGAGGCTCCTCATCTCGGCTAGTCGTCTAACTAGTCGAAGTTGAAAGCTTCACACACTGCGAATCAGCCTTTGCTGAGTCTTTTTCCGCCATTACATCCTTTATTCAACCAACAACAACCTATATTAACAATCCAACAATTCAAACCCAAACACCAAAAAAACAAAGAATTTTCGAAGATAAAAATCAAGTTTTTATACCTTCAGCCCCACTAGTTTTGGTCCATTGGAAATCCAAAGTTTTTCTTCCTTAAGACCATGCAATTTCCTTTCAACAGTGTAGTACAAAGGAATCAGAATTTTCACTTAACAAATCCAAATTACAGAGTCTAAAGAAATCAGTTTACCTCAGTCAACTTCTTTGTCACAGGGGATGCTGAACATGAGGGAAAATCAATGGGAGATGAGAGATAGAGAGAGTTTGAGAGATGGAAGATGATGGAGAATGCCGAGAGGGAGAAGCTAGCATGCTTAAGTAAGCATGCTTAAGTCTTGATGGGCAAGGAGAGGATTTGGGAGGAATCTCCTTCCCATCCGCAATGCCTCCGTAGCTTGGGGGATCAGGGTAGGCGTTTTTCAAAAACATTTCCCCCATTAATAGTTGTTTTTTGGAAAATATTACACCATCAATCCTACGTCGCCATCTATCTTGGTTCAAATAATAGAAAATTAAATATAAATGATTAAATAATTAATTATAAATTAGTTATCTAATGATTTTATATAAAAAGACAATTAGACCAAGTTGACATTATTAGTCTTAATAAGTATGTCACATTTGATCACATGAAATATTGAATTACTGATTATTTAATTAATTAAAAAATTAATAAAATTATTCATTAAATTTAGATTTTTGAATTTTGATAAGAAGCTGTGACGCCAATGTAATTGTAATGCCCTAATTTTTCATTACATAATTAAGTAATGATAAATGAAAAATTAATTGGGGTATAATTGGATTATTCGTAGAAATTTTATTATGGAATCTATTATTATGAAAATAAGTTTAGAAAAAAAAATTGTTAGGAGATAATTATATCGATTATTGGATAATTATTTCGGAAGCTGAATTGAAGAATTTAAAGTGGGCCGATAATTATCATCATGCAATATTCGGAGAAAAGATAATTAGAATTTGGAATGAAAATAATTAAACGAAGAATTTAATTATTTGAAAGAAAGTGTAATAAAAAATAAATTAAAGGGGAGAAAAATGAAAATAGGGAGGAGTAAGGAACTGAACCGGTTCAGCTTGTGAACCGGTTCAGGGCTAGTCTATGGGTCAAATGGAAAACAAAATGGGGAGAAAATTTAATTTCGCCTCTAGCATTTCGCTAGCGAACAGAACATAAGAGAGGAGAGGGAGACCGAGAGAAGCGAGAGAGGCGACGGTGAGAGAGCGATCGAAAGTGAGAGACGAGTGTTCACGGCAACGACGCGGTCTGCTACAGCGATCACTGGTGCACGGTGAACAAACGGCGAGCTAGGGCTCGGCGTGCCGCAGCTCTCAGAGTCAAAATTGGAGATGTGAACTGTCGGTGGAGGTAAGTCGATGCCCTACGTTTAGTGTTCATCTTCCTGACTTCCGGTTATGGGCGTTGGCAGTGGCGTTTTGGCATGGGCAGAGGCAATTTGGCGAAGAGAATGGCGATGGAGGTAGGGCATCGGTTCAGGTCTGGTTCTGGGGTCCACTGTTGAATCGATTTGTTCCAATTGTCCTGGCTGGCACGAATTGGACTTCCACACGGCTTCTATTGGTTGGACCACTCTCCTTGAAGTGGGCAATCCTCTTGCATTGCAGCTTTCCCTGCCTATATAGGAATGGCAGGGAAGGGAATTGGACAGTGAGTGGCCGAGTCAGGGAGGAGAGAAATGGGGAGGAAGTGCAGAGCTCTCTGGAGATTAGCTCTCGGGCGTTTCCTTCTGGAGGCCAAGAAGGTGAGGTTTCCTTCTCTCTGAAGTTCAGTTATTTGGGTTCTATTTTGTAGTTCTGTATGTGGAATTAAATGGTTCTGTAGTTCTGTAGTGTTGAAATTCTAAAGTTGTGCAAATAGAAAGGTTGGTCTGTGTGGGTGCTGTAAAATCAATGCTCTGTTAATACTCTGTGGATTACTGCTGCTGGATCATGTGTATTCATATGTTCTTGAGTTGTTAATCTTTCATTTATGTTCTGTGGGTGGATGTTGGAATTGTATATTCTGTTAGTTGTAGTGTCTGTTGGGTGGCTGTCACCTTGTTGGGATGTTTTGTTTGATTCACCCAAGAAATGTGATTTGGGTCGATGTTCTGAAGATTTTAATGAGTTGTTTTACTTGGATAATGAGCATACTGTGATTAGTTATAGAATGGAATTTGTTTAATGGAATGGTTGCTCTCTATTCATGTAAGTAATTGAGAAAATGTTAAGATGAAGAGGGGAGAATTATGATAAGTTGGATTAGTAACTGGGAAAATGTTAAGATGAAGAGGGGAGAATTATGATAAGTTGGATTTGCTTCTGTTGAAAGTTATCTGAATGTTAAAAATGGATTTGATTAACCTGTCGTTGGATGATGTTTCTGCTTAGTTTATAAATGAAATCTTTGTGTTGGAATGCCAGTGATCGATTGTTTAGCTACTACTTTTATTATTTTGTAAAGCATGAATATTTAGCATTGCCATATGAATGATAAGTTAATAATGACTAAGTTAGATTTGTTCTCTGTGGTGGAAAAAGGAATTGTTTATATGTTGTTGGAAGTCGATGGATGGTGATAAATGTTGAAAGTGTTATTTTGCTTGGATTTAAATCTGTTAAGTGGAAGCTTTGCTTGTTTACTCTATTTGATTTAGAATATAGTCATTAATTGGATGAAGACATAATTGGGAATAATCTGTTGGGTTCTGCTTTTCGATTCAATGAATGGTATTATTAACTGTTGTTGGGAAGTTAAATTGTGGAATTGAACTTTGTTGCTGTAGGACAAGTTGTTAATAGGTTATGCATGATTATTGGAATTAATTATGAAGCTAAGTTTAGAAGATTTTAGTAAGTAAACTAAATGTGCAGGATGTGATTTTGGGTAATAAAGTTAAATAAATACTTTGTTGCTTCCAATGGATTTTCATTAAAAGATAATGAATTATATCGTGAAGTAAATTTTTTCTATTATCAGGTCACATTGATGGAATGAGCAACTATTGTTGGTTATTGTTATTTTCGTTGCACATGTTAAGTTACTGAAATTGTTATTGCAAGGTTGCTAAGTAATTAAGTTGACTAATGGAATTTGTTAAGCGTTAAAATTTATGGAAATTCAGTGATTTTTATTAATGAATAAATATCGGTTAAATTGGACAGTTGTGATTTAAGGGAAAAAAGTATAAATTAAGGTTATTCATTTATCGACCATGAAATTGATGAATATAAATTAATAGAAATTTGTTAAGCGATAATTAAATTATTAAATAATAAACAAATAATAATGGTATCAAGTAAAGATTTATTATTGATAAAAATATTAATAAATAAATGATGATTATTTTGAAGGTATAAAAGGGAAGAAGGACAACATTAATTTCTGAACCGCGCTAAGGACGCCAAGTAAGTGATACACATGTGATTTGGTCCTTAGGGCCCTACATCGCAAGATAGGAGATGCATGTTTCGTTGTTTACAGTATTTAATAGCATGTTTCGGTGTTTACAGTTTTAAATAGCATGTTTCATTGTTTACTGTTTTTATAAGCATGTTTACAATTTATAAGCATGATCTATGAATTGTATGTTGGTTGTTTTATTAAATTCCTCTAATAGAGAATGTATGCATTCACGAGCATCATGCATCATAGATTTCAAAAGATATGAAAATGATTTTCATGCATACTTTTGAAAAGAAAACAAAGAAGAAACAAAACGATTACGAAATGTTAAGAAGGAACAAAGAAGAAACGAGATGATTATGAAACGTAAAGAAATGAACGTAAATGGGTGTGATGAGATGTGAGGTTGGGTTAGCCGCCCCTCATCGTCAAGTTTAGATATCTCTAACACTTTCAAGATAAAGATAAACATAAATGGGGTCGTCTGGGGATGTGAGGTTGAGTTAGCTGCTCCTCCTCGTCAAATTTAGACATCTCCAACACCTTTCAAGATTAAGACAACAATAAACATAAATGGGGTCATCTGGGGATGTGAGGTTGAGTTAGCCACTCCTCTTCGTCAAGTTTAGACATCTCCAATGCCTTTCAAGATTAAGACAACAATAAACATAAATGGGATCATCTGAGGATGTGAGGTTGAGTTAGCTGCTCCTCCTCGTCAAGTTTAGACATCTCCAACGTCTTTCCAGATAAAGTAAAGATAAAGATAAACGGGGTCGTCTGTAGATGTGAGGTTGAGTTGATTGCTCTTCCTCGTCAAGTTTAGACATCTTCAGCGCCTTTCAAGATAAAGTAAACTAACAATCAAGTAATGAAAGGAACAGTAAAGCAATGTCAAGATGAAACAAAGTTGATGTGCCCCAGAATCCTATCGTCCAAAGTCGAGTCAAGGAGCTTATTTCTTTCCTAACTAGCTTCTATTTTGCAGGGAATACCAAGATGTGGGATGCTTTGAAAGATGTATCACAAGACGATAAAGAAGTTCCTTTTCATTTGATCGCTTTGGACGGTGTCCCACCAACCTAAGCCAGATTCCACATTTGCCTTGAAGTGTGGTGACGTGAAGACTTCAAATATTATTTTAGGTCTTGTTTTGATTTAGTAGAATTGGTATTCTGAACAACAATTTTATTTGGTTTGTTTTTTATTTTGTTTTGTTGTGAGATTTTAGAGAGGTGTGCAGTTTGCATGAAAACCGCACCCTCATGCCGAATTTTCATCTTTAAGGGTATTTTGGTCTTTAGACCTATTTTGTAATCCTTAGGTTAAATTCCCTCCCTTGGAAGATTGGAGGGCAGTTTTTGAATTAAAGAATTTTGTTGTGTTTTGGAAAACACTAGCCGCGGCCTCCCCCTCCCTTAGTGCCGATTTCATCCATCTCCCAAGCAAGGTTCCTCTTGAAGCTTCTCAACCTTGCATCCTTGGGATATTGCCTCTTCCAATCCTTATCTTTCGAGGTAAGATTGTGGTGTGGAGACAAGAGAACTTTCCAACCTTGGAGAGTGTTGGTTTTCGGCCAACCACAAAGTCGCCCCTCTCACTAGGAGGTCCGCGGACTCCATTGAAGCTACTCACGATTCTTGAAGGATTTCTTTGTTATTTATTCAGTACTTGGATGCCCTAACATTTTGGTGAATGAGTATTTATTCGTTGTTGTGGAAATCTTTGTGGATTATTGACTTGGAGGAAGATCTTGTTGGATTAGTATTGTAGCATTGAATCTGTTTTATTGCTGGAATGATTTTAGCGCTGATTAGGGCTTCTGTTTGAGGTACTTACGTCGTTCTTTTCTGATTGACGTCTTCTGGAGATATATTCGAGATTGAGTCAGGGAGTTGCCCTCCAAAAAATGAGCTTCATTCGATGTATGCAACTCTAGTTATTCTGTTTTTAATCTGCACTGGTAAATCTGTCCTGCTGGAAACAGATTTTGGGTTATTATTGAAATTGATAGTTCTTCTAATTCAGAGTGCTTTTTGGGCTAGATTTTTGATACAATTCTCTTGAATATATTGAGTTTATGCTCGCCAAAATACAGCTCTAGTTCACATATATATTTGGAGTTTCATTCATTTTATTGCTGCTGGTTCGAGTATTGTTAGTCTTCCGGGACAGATTTCTTTAAGGCTCTCCATTTGTTTCTTGGAGCCTATCAAAAGTTAAGATCAAGAAAACGGTAAAAGAAAAGAAACAGAAATAGAAAACGAAAAGAGATTTCAAAGTTGCATGACATGTGCATCATACCTTTTATTTTATATCACTTATTGAGCCTTAGACTCATTAGTTAAGTCTAGCAATGTAGGTACATGCACAAGTGAACAGACTAAGAGGCAGTCGAAGAAGGATTTGCACGGGTGGATCTTGTGGCTGGTTGGACTAATGAATTAAATGAAAATTACTTGTAAAAGGGTTTGTAAATTATTTAGTATTCTTTAATGCTTGTTTTAATTCCGCTGCATTTCAGAAAAGGATTTTATTACTTCCGCTGAAATTGATAAATTTTTTAAGTAAAGAGTTTTAATGATCGACTTTTATAAAGGAAAAATACTCTGACGTTTTTATAAAAAGAAAAGTTTTAAATTTACACGATTTGTAAAGTAAATAAAAATCGGGTCATTACAAACTGAGCATGTCAAGGTAATAACTTCTTCTCTATCATTGAATAGACTTATCGTTCAACAATATCATCTATCTATGTAGCACAATCATCATAGAACAATCAAAGCAATACACAAATCAAACAAAGCACCTATTTCTTGTGATGTAGCCCCAAAAGGAAAGGACATGCAAACTTCTTACCTTATTTTTTTAGAAAATCCTTCACTGCTGCTTTCCTTCTTTCTAAAACTCCACTCCTCAAAGACTTTTCTTCACACCAACAACACTGTAGTATTTCCAAAAAAGTTAAGGCGCAGGAACCACTCACAGCAAACACTAGACAATTCCTTCTCTTTCAAATCCTCTAGACTTTTATCTCTCTCACTAGTCTCCTCTCCTCCCGCACAATGCACAACATAACATCAAGTTCCTCTATGAGACTGAAGAACTCTTGAAGTACAGCAGAAGATTTCCTTCTCTCTGATGTGCCCCAAGTTGCTGTCGCTTGGGCCCGAGCCAAGGGCTCTTTTATTTTCTAACTCTTTATTTATTTTGTAGGTTTTGTGAATCAAATAAACAAAGAGGAGTTGACATTTGGGCTTATGGAGATTTTACAATCTTTGGGGAATAATTGTGAGCTGTTTTTCCGCCTAGATTCTGACCTTTGACAGTTCAAATGAATTGTTGACAATCGGGATGACGTCTTTTCAACTTTGTTCCTTCATACCAAATGTAGCCAACATCCAGAGGTTTCGAACGAACTATTGAATGTTGCATTTGGGCTCCATTTGGTATGTCAAATGTCTTTGTTTCAGAGAGAAAAACTCAAACTCGGATTTATTGTTGTTATTTTAATTAAGGGTTGTTTAGTCTTTTGTTAATTAGGGTTAATTTCGTCTTATGTCATATTTTTGTAAACATTTTGGGTTAAAATCCTACCTGGTTGCAATTGGAAAGGGACTTTGATGAATTAAGAAAATTTGGTTCTCTTTTGAGAGAAGACACTCACGGCCTCCCCCTCCCTTAGCGCCGATTCCTTCCACCCCCAAGCAATGCTCTTCTTGAAGCTTCTCAACCTTGCATCCTTGGGTTATTGCCTCTTCCAATCTTCCTTTCAAGGTGGGATTGTGGTGTGGGGGCAAGAGAACTATCCCCCATTAGAGATTGTTGGTTTCGGCCAACCAAAGAAACGCCCTCTCACTTTAGGAGGTGCCGCAACTCCTTTGTGTTTTTCCTTCTTATTTTTGTGCTACTCTTGAGTTCTCTTTTACTGGTTGGTTAACTTATGATATGGAGGTTTGATCTATGTTAAATGTTGAAGAGTTTTTTTTTGGAAAGTTTGAATGAGAAGTGTTATTTCAGATTTGATGTGAGCTGCAGAATCTGTGAATTTTTGTAACTGTTATTCTTTCTGATTGACGCCCCTGTTTGAAGCTCTTATGGTGCGCGTCACTGTTTGAGGCCTTCTAGTGTTTTGTTCAGGATTAAGTCAGGAAACTAGCCTCACTAATTTGAGCATTGTTTGGTACCAGTAGCTCAAGTTACAGCGTTTTGAATCCGCACTGCTAAATCTGCCATTTTATAAAACAGTTTTCTGGTGATTATTGAATTAGATAGAACTTCTGCTCTAGAACGTTTTTGGACCTGAAATTTGGACACGATCTTCATTACTATATTGAGTTTATATCCTCCAAAAATCAGTCTTATCTCAGCTACAGAATTGGGGTTCGCGCCGGTTCATTGTTGCTGGTCGATTATTGTTAAATTGCAGGATAGATTCTCACTAAGGTTTTTCGAGTGTTTTTTGGAACCTGTCACTCTCACTCGGCTCTTTCTTTCTATTTGATTTCCCCTTCCAAAACTCCCATCTAATGTGTTTATAAATCAACAGGGAGAGTCGATGAGGCACACCACATTGATGTCCAGACACCCCCTAAAATTTCCAAATGTCGATTATCCATTTTCTGTCGACTTTTTAGTTTTTCGGTTGATCAGCTTCTTCTCGTAATCAATCGCCAAAAATCTGAATTGTAAATTTCACGACCATGATCGACTGCAAATCCCATCTTGATCGACCGCAAATCTGCCTTTCTAGAAGTACCAGTCGATCACCGCCTTAGTAGACGATCGAGTGCTTCAATATTTGTTACTCTCCATAATATTTTCGCTGGGGACCCAGTCGATCAATTCCCTTCAGCTGATTGACTAGTCCAAATATTTCTCGCCACTATAATGTTTAACTCCAACAGAGATCCACCAGCCTCATGCTAAATCAACCCTCTCTCCCTTTTATTCCTTCTAATACTTAGACAAATAACACTTTTAATAACCAATATCCACAATTATCCTTTAATTCTCCAAAACTCCACAAATATTATCAATTAATGTATTACTCTTTCACCAATCTTCTGAACTAATACTATTAGCATTACCATAATTTGAATTGTCCTCACTTAACCTCATACTTAGTACTATGAAAATTTGGGATATTACAATACAACTTGGCTTATTACTATACTAGGATTTAGGTAACTTAAGTGAATTATTTCAATTATTTCTTGTTTCTTTTCCTTCAAGTTTTGAGGGCATTTGGTAGCTACTTTCTCTTCAAGTGTCACTACTTGTATGGTTTCCATATGCATGCAATAATCGGCATTCCTTTTGTCTTATTACTTGGCCAATTGGGAAGGTTTCCATATCTCTTCTCGCATTGATCTTTCTTGCTCCTTAAGCTTGGCTTCTTGGGCTTCTTTCTAAAGCAAGACATGTGTGAATCTTCCTTGGTCTTCATGAGTTGGTGGCTCCTCTATTTGGCCCATTATTGAGCTACCTCCCAAATAATTAGAAAGATAGGTGTTAATGAGTCTTTGGGCTCTAGCTCTTGTAGTTGGACCTTATAGTCCATCGGCTGAGGCCTAGGAATGTGTTACTATTGGGCCTGATTTAATCTAGAAAATGACTAGAAAAGTACAACCTATTAAGGAATGACTAAAAATAGTTTAGAGTTGTCAAAAGAGTTATGCAGACCTTCTAAGGAGAGAAATTGAGTTTGGGGTTGATAATTTTGTGTTTTTAAAAGTTTAACCATATCAAGGCATTAGCCGCTTTGGTGTAAAGGGCAAGCTAGCTCCCAGATATATTGGTCATTTTCAAATTGTTGAATGTGTTGGTGTGGTGGGCCTATCAATTAGAGTTACCACCACAATTGAATTACGTCCATAACGTCTTCTATGTTTCCATGTTGAGAAGATATATCTCTGATCCACCACATATTAACTCTTGGACTGATGTACCCATTCAAGAGGATATATCTTATGAAGAAGAACCTGAGAGAATACTTGGTTGTGAGATTAGAGTTCTACGACATCGTGAAATTCCTTTGGTTCAATGTTCAATGGAAGAAACACAGTGAAAGGGAAGCTACATGGGAGATTAAATTAGAGATAGCATCAAAATACCCTCACTTGTTTGGTGGAACCCTAGAGATTGTTCTACATTTTTAGGACGAAATTTCCAAAGTGGGGGAGATTGTGACGCTTTGAATATTGTGGGTGAGTGTGGTATGAAAAATTGTTGAATACCTAAAAGCAGGGGATCAGGTTAAAAACGGGGATACCTTCACCATTCTCATTCAATACTTGTCGGCTACCCTCCCTTTTAAAGTAGTAGCACTCCACCCTCATCCATTTCACAAAATTTTTAGAAAACAAAAATCTACAATTTTTGTGAAGTGTGGATGACAGAGAGAGAAGAAATTGTGCGAAAGTGAAATTCAGTGAACACCGCATGATGTCATCAGACGTTTGGAAGGAGTGAAATTCTCGACACCACAGTGAGGTAATTCTGAGTTAATTTTTCGTTCACTGTGCATTTTCAGACTTTTCAGTTGAAATTAAAATTTGGATTAAGAGTGGGGACAAATTGTAATTGTATGGGAAAACAAGTTTAATTTATGATTTGGAATGTTTTGATCATTTAAAGTAGGAGTTTTGCCAAAAAAATGAAAAATTCGAAAATCCCAATTCAGGTTCATCCTGACTAGCCAAAAATTCGGCTACGAAAGCATAGGCTTCTGTAGCAATAGCTAGGCTTCTGCATGGCAAGATTTTTACGAATCTGAGTGTAACATCCTGTTTTCCTTTTTCTTAAACCGTTGCAATTTAAAATACTTTTATTTATAACATGCATAAAATCTAAAACTATTTCCTTTTGATTAAATCATTTCATTCAAGTTGCGTGGCGGAAGACTTATCCTTGATTTCAAGTCAAATTACATAACAATAATAATCCATTCTTTGCCACGTTTTGAAAACATAGTTTGCATAGTTATGAAAACAATCTCATAGATAGATCTATTACAAAACCATTCACAGAAGAATCAAAATACAAAATACCAAAACGACTACATTGAGCCATAACTCAGTGGTTAGTTTGTGAACAACACAAAAGGGCTCAACACTACAATACTCCATCAGCTGCATCCTCTATAAGCTTTTATCCAACCATAAGATTCTTACCTACATCACAAGACTTAATCTATTAGTCTAAAGCTTAGTAAGTGATATAAATTATACAATGTTCATGCTATGCTCTTTATAAAACATATGTCATTTTCATTTTCATTTTCTTTTACATTTATCTCAAACTTTATCTTTACCGTTAACTTGACTTTTAGTTCCACTTACCTATACAAACGTTGGAGATGTCCACTTGATAAGGTAAAGGGGCACCATATGGCCCAAGTGGGACAACCAACTCAAGAACTCACACCTCACAACATCTATTTATGTTCATGCACATTTATTTCATGTTCATTTAGTTATAGTTACCCATACATGCATTAAAAATGTCAACTTGATAAGGTAGAGTGACCCACATAGGGCAGCCACTCAAAAACCCGCATCTCATCACACCTATTTAAGTTTATTTCCATATAGTGTCAGTTTCATTTTCAAAACTATGCATAACACCATTTTTGTATTTTTTCAAAATCCAATCCATGATGCATGAAATACATATGAATGCATACAACTTAACGTATTCTAGCATATCATCAATATAACCTCAAAGCATGATGAAAATCCTTAACTTAAAGAACTTAAAGTCTAGTAAACCCAACATCAAAAGATCATCAAGCAATACATCCTCAAACAATAGCAAGATCAAGAACCTAATCATCTATTAAACACAATCATCAAATAATTTCTATTTTCTTGTGATTTAGGCCAAAAGGCAACAAACATACAATATCACTTACCGGGGGTTCTTAGAGAGTTTAGCACTTAAAATTCTCTTTCTTAATAACTTCAAAAATTAAATAAATAACCATCAATAAAAATTCTCCGGCAACCAATTGACGGAGTCTCAACTTCTCACTATAGGTAATAAATAACTCAACATCATAACCAGATTACCCATTCCCTGCCTAATAGAATTCTATTGTAACATCTCGTGTTCATTTATTCTTAATTTAACCGTATAAAAATTTTTGCTTTTAAAAATAGATGGAGAGAAACTTAAAGTTAACAAAGTGGAAGTCTTTTAAATGAAAACTTTAACGACCCAGTTTTTCTTACCTTTTTAAAATGAGTGAAATTTAAAACTTTTTTTTTTCTTTTGTAAACAACAGAAAACCTTCTTGAATTGTAATCAAAGTTCTTTTCTAAAAAGTCAGACTGTTAAAAATCCTTTCTTTAGACTTATTATGAAAATCATTATAAGCAGTGGAAAACTATAGTTATAAAATCTTTTCTCAAAAAATAAACATAATTCAATGAATGAATATTAGACAAATTATTACGTGTTAGTTACAAAACGCTTTTCTCTTTTACTTTCCTTAGCCTAGCAAGCCACAAGTCCCATACGTGCAAATCCTTTATCGACTGCTTCTTTATTTATTATTTTCCATGAACCTACACCATTGGTAAACTGTGAGCCCAAGGCCTAGTTGAAATGAGATATGCAATATAATGTATGCCTCTAACTCATTATATCGGAATAGGTCTGCCCCAACCGTTCTTTTCTTTATGATTTATATATAACTCGTACATCGAGCGAGAGATTGGAGGAATCTATAAAGGAGAGAGAGTCGCTTATCGACTTCTACCCACCTAGAGTAGACAGTCTCTCGCAACCGGACAAGGGAAAGACATAGTTCTTTTGTAATCCCAATATGGAAAGGGCATAGTTCTTCCTCTCTACCTGGCTAGATCTGAACTACCCGCCCATTCCCCAACTCCCCTTAAATTTTCTTTATCATTTTTCCTCACTCAAAAGCATATGATTACCACCCTGAAGTGACATTCCTATCAGTTTCTATTAATATGATGCATGTCAACGCAATAACAAAATTACAACTATAAATCATTCAATCCATTCATCAAAGAAACAATAACAATATAGCTATGCTTGGCAACTTAAAGAAAACAATAACAACATAGATATATTTAGCAATATAAAGAAAACCATAACAATGTGGGCATGCTTTAAAGGAAACAACAACGATATAGGCATGCTTGACTAAGGGTGGGCAAATCGGGTTCGGTTCCGGTTCCGGGCCTTTTGGAACCGACCGTTCGGTTCTCGGTTCCGAGGGCAAGGAACCGGACCCGGAACCGCCCGGGACCAGAACCGAGTTCGGTTCCGGTTCCAGAACCAGTCGGTTCCAGTTCCCATGTGTCCAACTTCCAGCGATGGTCCTCTTTTTGGGAGCAAGATTTTGGACAATGAAAATGACCTTCACTTCCTAAACAGATTCATCAGAATTGAAATTTGTAAACCCAAATCACTCGCCCACCCTAAAACAAATTCATTACCTTCACAAATGAATCACAATTCACAGATGAAAAAAGAGTTCATAAATCAGAAATCAAAATATATCCAAATTAGGGGAGCAATCACTCGGTCTCAAACCTCTGTTGAAGATTTCACAATCGCCTTCGCATTAGCAGCTTTGCAAAACACATTAACAACTCGTCATCTCAGCTTCGCAGTAGCAGTCGTAGCTTCGCAAATCGAAGTCGACTTCTCGATTCCAGACTTCCACACCCTAAACACTCAGAATTAGGGGAGTAATCTTGGTCTCGGTCCAAATGCAGTCATCGTTGCCTTCACAAGCTTCGCAGATTGCAGTCGCACAACGTCTCGCAGCTTCGTAGCCCTAGTCGCAGTCTTGCGGCGAGACTCTCGCCTTCAAATCGCAAATCGCAAATCGCAAATCGCAGAGCCACAGAGGAGATCCAGATCTCAGTTCCAAGCTTCCTAGGGTTGCCCGACGTTTTAAACTCCTTCAATTATCGGTTCCTCGGTTCTTGGCTTAAGGAACCGAGAACCGAACCGAGATCATATAAAAGAACCGAAACCGAAATAAATTGAAATGGGTGGAACTGAGAACCGGAACCGACCCAGAACCGAGTCTCGGTTCCGGGTCGGTTCTCGGTTCTGGTCGATTCCTGCCCAGTCCTATGCTTGACAATTTATAAGGAACAACAATGATATAGGCATACTTGACAATTTATAATGAACAACAACGTTGTAGGCATGCTTGACAATTTATAAGGAATAACAACAATGTAGGTATGCTTGACAATTTCTAAAGAACAACAACGATGTAGGCATGCTTGACAATTTATAAGGAACAATAACGATATAGGCATGCTTGATAATTTATAAGGTAATAATAACAATATAAATATGCTTGGCAATTTAGAAGAAATTATAATCATATACGCATGCTTGGCAATTTAAAGAAAACAATAATGATATGCTAACATCCTAAACATACTTAGAGATTAAATTAATAGCATGCAAACAACATGACATAATAAATAAGGCAGCATAGTAGAAACGCTAACAAATAATCAAGGAAAAATATTGCTTATGGTGTAGGGCCTCCACATGCCAACGACTCTACCCATTTCTTACCTCGAAGCTTTATCGTGCATTAGCACTTAATCGTTATCCTTCTTCTCTTTTTCGATACCTTCATGTTAAAAATATTTACTCATTAATAATCATAACTTATTAATTTCATTCTTTTCCTATCCTTAATTACATAGTAATTCTAGGAACTCCTTTGACACCCCAAACAGAACATGATATCCAATAGAGAACATTATCCTTGATAATATCTTTCCAATTATTCTAAACTATAACAAAGTAGCGAATAACATCACAAATTGGCAGCAAAGCACAACCCATCCAATTATCTTCTACTTATCCTGAAGAACATGAAACCCAAAACACTCTTTGATAATTAAGAGAAGTAATATTAGTAGTTAATAGTGAGGTTATAAGATCACACACACACACACACACACACACACACACACACACACACACACACATATATCAATGGGGATTTAAATATATATACACCTGGCGGATGGTCAATAAAACGTGGCAGTTGATCGCCCATGAACACCGATCGATTCGTATGCTAAAAAATGGGCTTGTGACTTTACAAAAGAACATGGCAGTCGATCATGGTCAAGGAATCGATCAACCGCCAAACTAAATTGTCACCTGGGAGCTTAAAAGCGCCGCTGTAAGCTTCTAGTATGCGTTATACGCGTCTGAAGATGAAGCGGTTTGACATTAAATGCGTCTGGACATTAAAGGGGCACCATCATTTGGCCTTCCATCTTCACGTGGTTATTGAAGAGCTGTTACTGGAGGTCTATAAGTTGAGAGTGAAGGAACAAGAGTTTGGAAGAAGAAAATGAGGGGGGTTACTTTGCAGAAATTTAGAGAGAGAGAGATGTTGTGCTTGTTGTGAATGAGAAGATGAATGGCAGTAAGTGTTATTGATGCTTACGATGAGTTGAAGAAAAAGGTTTCAGGGAATGAAAGACATGAAGAGAATGGATTACAGACAAGAAAACTCGTGGGTTGAAACTGTGAATTGTTGTGGTCCTTCGGGTATTGAGGAAAAGAGACTTTAAATGCTAACTCTGTAAAGCTAAGGACTCCAGGTATGTAGTACTGCATGTGTTCTGGCCGAAAGGGCCTATATCACGGAAATTAGGGGTTGTTGTTTGATGCTTGTTTACTAAATGCATAGCTTAAGTTATATTTGGAGACGTACTATTGAATGATTGCTTGTATATTTATTAAATTTAAGTTCAGTTCTTTAAATGGGATATGATGCACGTTTGAGGTTACAATAATAGACACGATAGATAGAATTGTATGTTTGCATCATTATCCCTAATGCACACAGAAGTACAAATGTAACTGAATTGCAAATAAATGTAAACGTAAAGGAATAGTTTCTATGTGAGTTCGGAGACTTAAGAGGTTGCTCTCATGTGGGAACGAGTCACAGATTAAATAACAATAAAAGACAATTAAGTAAAAGAATACAGAGAGAGTAGCTTGAGTTTGTTAGTTTGTTCTCGATTGATGTCGAAACATGCCAACTAATGGTAAGTGAGGCCATTAGCGTTAATGTGCATGGCTACTAGTGCGTTCTCGATTGATGTCAGAACCGTATAGGAAGGTGAGTTTGATGTCAAGTGGTGAGTCTTTGGCTGTGTGAAGGTCGTGGAGACTCTTTCTTGGTGTTGAATTTACATAGAATAGGTGGAAAAATTTGATGTCGAACGTCAAATTTAGGAGAAAAATGCTGCAGATTCAGGAGTGGAGTGGCAACTATGAAGGGTTTATTGAATTGAGGCAACAATTGGATACAAGAAAGTTTCCATTTTGCTATTGATGTTGAAGAATGACTATGAGTAAGACATTTCTTTCCATGGAATCGAGTTAATCAGAGAGGCGCAGTGAAAGTGTGGTGAGTGAATAGGAGGGTTTGATCGACTTTTTGGTATAAGAGACATGATTGGACGAAGTTAAGTGGATACTTATAAGCAAGAAGGGAGTAGATAGTCTAGATAAAACGAAGTATTAGGACCACTAGAGGGAACTACATCATCAGATGAGGTAGCTAAGAAGAGACTTGAGGCGTAGGTTAGCGTTAGCGAGAGAGTTACGCTAGGGAAAATTTTGAGGATGAAATTTATATAAGGAGGGAGGTGTGTAACACCCTGACTTTTTAAGTTGGATAATCGTCGGGGTTTTACCAAGGGTGTTTTGGAGCATTAATTTTAGGGGTATTCCCGTTACGTTTTTCCCCCTATGCGCCATGATTAAAGGATGATGTAATTGCGACATTACATTGCGTATTCGTGTCATGTTATGACGTGTATATATGGGGAAAGTGTTATAGGATAGGAGTTAAGTGGGAAAAATGTGAGAAAATCTATCCAAGGCCTTTTCGGATGCCTGTGGATGAGTTCTATCGTCTGCAAATACATTTCACATACGAAGAATGGGTTGGGACGACTCAGGACGTGATTCTGCGTCCTCACTGCACTGTGTCTCGGACTTTTGGATGAGTGAGGACGAGTGCGGATGTGGACTAGCTGCGTCCGATTTGAATCTGTCCAAATCCTGGATAGTTTCAGACGATTGCAGGCGACTGCGGATGTGGGGAGAGCTCGTCGGATTTGCCTCTGTCCGATTTACGGACGCCTTCGAATGCCTGCAGATGCCACATACGGATGCCACTTCGCGTCCAAACCTAGTCTACGGACAGTACGAATGGGAACGAGGACGCCAGTTCTCGTCTGAACCCATGTTTTAACATGCGAGATTTTACTCTTGCGGACGAATCTGGACGAGACCAATGTGTCCGCACTCGTCCGAAATAACCCAGTTCAGCGATAAATTAGGGATGTAAAATCCAGAAGCTTGTCATGTAGTCCATAAATGCTCAACAATGTAGACGACGAAGACGCCTCCCCCATGCTGGACACCTCTTCCCCCACGCCTGAAGGCCATTCCCTCCCCTTCCCCTATGCCTACGTTGTCCCCTCCAGGTATATAGTCATCCCTTCCCTCTCTTCCCTGCCATTTTTAGTTCATTTCTTGCGTGAGCTCTCTCTCCCTGTGAGATCTCTTGAGTGTGTGAGCTGAGAGTGAAGTGTGGTGATTATTATGGGTTAAGTGTGTAGAGTAAGTGGTGTCAAAGCCAACGTTCTAAAAGCAACTGTAAGGATATAGTTGGTATCAGGGCAATGGTTTTAAAAACGATTTTTGTAAGCTGCTCTAATAATCGTTTTTAAAACTAAGTCTGTAGCTTGCTTTGATATATTTTGCTAAGTAAAGCACTTTTGTAAAAGTTAAATTGATAACGTAGCCTACCTGCCAGCACAAGCCTCAACATTGACAAACCTTCGTCCACTGTAAGTATACTTCCTAATGCTTTACTAATACAATAAATGCTTTGTTAGAAAATAATATGTAGGGTACTGGAGTTCTAGTTGCAAGAAAAATGTTAGATTCGATCCATTATGCCATTGCACGAGAAAAACCCTCCAATTCAAGCTCGATGTACGAGTAAGGAACAAATGGATTAAAGTAAAGTAAAGTAATAAAATGAATGAATGACGTAATGAAAGGATATGGTTTGGGTGGCCCCCATTCCAAAAAATACTAAAGAGAGGCTTTTCATAATTGCATTAAACCCTTTTTTCCTTACTAAGCCTTTGGGCTTACAGTTTACTTGTGGTGTACGTATAGGTAATTGTATGCGAAAACGATGATAACGATGAACAGATAATAAAGCAAGGATGAAGGATTTGCATGAGCGACACTCGTGGCTTGCCAGGCTAGAGCGAGAAGAGAAAACAGTTGTAATTAAATTGTATTTAATGTTTTAGTTTTCATTTCTCAAAAGTAGTATTTAATTGTTTACTTTTACACATCAAACGATTTACGCTTCCGCAACGTTTTAAACAAAAGATTTTTGTAACGCTTCCGTACTTCAGTAATTGGATTTTTATAACGAGTTTAAAGAAGGGTTAGTAGCAGTCCGGTTTAGCATCACGCTTTGATTTGTTTTAAAAGCAATTTCAATGGTCGTAACAAAATTTCAAATTTTCACACATTTTAAGGGATGCTTAGTGAAATGATTAACACTTATTAATTAAACAACTATACAAGTTTGAATTAGTATTAACGATTAGTTAATTAATTAAATTAGTTGATTCGACATGCTCAAGCCTACTTACTCTAGTTAATTAATTGCTCTGGTTATTTAATTAACGTGCTCAAGATTGTTATATACTACTAGTTAAGCAAATATATCTAACAGCAAGTGATTAAGCAACTTACACAAAGAGATTTAACTAACTGCGAACACAAGAATAAGCATTAGGGATAAAACTACTAGGAGTAAAGGAAATTATAGTCATTCATACTTATCACATCCTCATGTATTTCTCTTTTCAATTCCTTATTCCTTGATGCATTGCAACCATTCTACATTTCACAGCAACTCACAGGGTATATTTCACAGCACTAATCACAAGAATTAAAGGAAATAACAAGGAACTGATCAAGACAATTTACGGACAATCAACCAGAAACATCATAGAGCAACAATAATCTACACTATCAACAACAAAGAGACACACTAACAATCAAGGGAATCAACAAAGGAAATACAACAAGTAATTATCCAAGGAACTATCACCTAAAAATATCCACTAACAACAAGCATTATCATTATCAACCTAATTAGCTAAATATAGCATAAGGGAATTTATAGTGAACTCAACGTAAATTCACACACTACTTGTCGGTAGGGCCTCTAAATGGCCAAGATTCACCCATTTCCTAACCTCGAAACTTTATCGCGCATTAGCACCAAATCTTCATTCTTCTTCTCTTCTGATAACTTCATGATTAAAACATTATAACTTATCAATGAGTCTATTCTAACTTGTACAAATTCTGAGTACTTCTCCGACGCCTTAACAGAATATAACATAGCCCAATAAATTTATCCCATAAGTAACAAAACAACACTAGTTAAGGCACCATTCATAACTTCACCATTCCAAATCCATTTAGAGCCCATAATCCTAACATTCCAGAAAACCAAACAACATTAACTACTATCAACAGGGCCATGAACCCAAGGTAACATCACCTAGCAAGTTTCATTATCCAAACAACCATCAACTTACCCTAACCAACGAGATCATCCAACAACAAGGCAAAGCCAACATATCAGGATATGTCATTTTATCCATCCAGATACAAGTATTTATTCCAAGTTAACAGAGTTATACAAAATCTTAAAACAGAACTTAAAGGACCACAATAGAATTGGATGAGACCTCACCTTCTCAACCAGCAACCCAACTCCACATGCCTCCCAACTTTCTCCTCTAAGCTCAGCACCCGAGCTCTCCTTCCAGCCTTCCCCTTGCACTGCAAGTCTTCTGCCTTTCAACCTCACCAAAGAGCTCCTCTGCTCAGGCCATCTCCCTGGCCATACCCAGACACCCGTGCCATGCCCTGCCTTTGACTCAAGCCATACCTCCACGTCCACGCTGTCGATTTCTTCAGAGTAGAACTAGGAGAAGAAGACCGGTTCATTGCAAACCGAAAACCAAACCCAGCTACCTCACCCGACCCGTCGGCTCCAACCATCGACCTGAGGTCTCCTTGTCTCGAGGCTAGAATCACAGCCTCACCTTTCCCGACCCTCTCCATTGCCAATCTATTTTGCCAGCCACCGGAATCGATAGGGCGTCGAAGTTCGACGCTGCCTCAATGCATCCCGCGAGATAGTACCTTCAATCGTCGCCAACTGTTGGCTGGACAGCGACGCACTCCTCGTCGCGACGCGGGACAGGACTGCCTGAGGCCTCCCACCATTCTCCCTTGCTCGCAGTCTCCCTCGTCTTCATTTTTCTCCCACTCTCTGTCGCCCTACTCTCTCTGTCTCGTTCCTTCTCACTGTTTTCTCATCGAGTACTTCTTTCCCGAACACAAAACAAATGGCCATAGGCCATTTGTTTCTACTGACATACTGGATGTGTTCATCCTTGAACCAATTCAGTCAACCCATCACAAATTAATATCTCCTTATTTTATTCCTCTTTTAATTTAATCTTTCACTTTAATCCCCACATTAATTATTCAATTAATCCTTAATTCAAAACAATTATAATTAATCCCAAACATTGTAATTTAATTCATTAAATTAATATTTATTTTAATTACTTTAATTTCCATAAATTATAGTCTAACGAATACTTCATTGGTGATACCCCGATAATTGTCCAATAAATATGAATATGCCGAATTACTTTCCAATTATCTTTATTAAATTCCGATATAAAAAATTGGGGTATTACACGATTGTTGTACATTGATTTCTATAATCGCTAGCAAAGCTTTCAGTTGATGCCGTAGCTGCTTACCAGAAGTCAACACATTTGGGTGAGTTTGAAAACTGAAGAGGTTGCTCTAACCCAACGGGTGGGCGAGTTCATAAACTGAAGAAGTTGCTCTCACCCCAAATTATAAATAACTCGTTTGGGTGAGTTCGAAAACTGAAGAGGTTGCTTTCATCCAACGGGTGAGTGAGTTCAAAAACTGAAGAGGTTGCTCTCACTCAGAGATAATTAAAGGAAATAAAAGACAAATAAACAAAATAGAAAACCATGTGTGTTTGAATAATGTTGCATGAGCACATTTTACTTTTATAGTACGTACTGAGCATAAGGCTCATAGTCAGGTCCTATGATGTAGGTATACAAGGGATCAAAGATTGAAGCAGTTGATGAGACATTTTTACGTTGCGGGCTTGGTGGCTAGTTAGTCTAAAAGATTAAAGAAGGAATGTAATGTTTGGTAATAACGTTTTTTAGGAAAGTAAACCTTTGTTATATTATTTTGTTTTCATCAAGAAGGTTTTCAAATTGTGTTTAATTCTTTTAGTATTGTAAATACAAGTCTTCTGCTGTTGTAAATGTTTTAAAGCTTTACAGTATGACGTGTTTCAAGTGATAAATAGTTTAACAAAAAGGAGTTTATTTATACACTTCTTGTTTAAGCTAGTTTTCAAACAAAAAGTCTTCCGCTGTGATTTAAAAGAAAAAGTTATAAAAAATTATGAGTTTTAAATTGTAAGAATAACTAGGATGTTACAAATGGTATTAGAGTTCAGTGTTTTAAAATCAGTTTTGTGTACTGCCTACCAGCACAAGTCACAATGTGGAAATACTTCATTAACTGTAAGTATATTGCTTTACTTTATAAGTTGATAGACTCTGTTATTAGTGCTATACATAGATTAGAGGTTGTGTGTTATGCATAGATTTTAGGTTATCCTTACTATAGATTAGAATAAAGAAAGTGATAAGTCTAGGTGCTTCCTGATATAATTCTCGTAGGACAACTAGTTTAATGCCTTGAAACAACTAGTAAAACACTATTGTAGGAAAATAGAATGACAAGGGAAACTAGGGGGCAAACGATAAATAAATAAAATAAAATTCTAAAATATTAAGAATAGAGCAGATGGATAGGTATACCATAGTGAAAGTAATTGTTATATTACAAAATAATTAATAAGGAATAATTAGATTGTTGGGTTAAATGGTAGAAACAACATGGAGAGGGAAGCAAGTCAGAATGGTGATCCAAGAGACGCAATGATCAGTAGATTGACAGAAGTGTTGGAGCGCCATATTCAGTTCATGGATAGTAGAGAATTGGAAGAACAGAGAAACTAACAACCGATGGCTCCCAAAGAATTAGGATGTGAGATGTTTCGAAGGCTAAAGCTGCCATACTTTGAAGGCAATATCTCTGATCTAGCCGATGCAGAGGAATGGATTCGAATGATAGAGAGTATGTTTGAGTATGCCAAGATTTAAGAGCAAGAGAAAGTTAGTTGTGTTGTGTTCATGCTGACCAAGGATGCTCGATTTTGTTGGGATTCCATTAAGGCAGTGCATAATGTGGAGAATATGGAGTGGAAAAAATTTAAAGAAATCTTCTACGACAAGTACTTTAACCTCACTACAAGGACGAGTAAGTTGATAGAGTTTACTAAGCTTCGTCAGGAAGGAACAATTTTGGAGTATGTGCGCAAGTTTGAAGCATTGTTGCGGTTTGCATTGCATTTAGTAAGCAATAATGAGCACAAGGTTCACCAACTTGTTCAAGCACTCAAGTTGGAAATATATCGAAGTGTGAAGATTTTGGGTAATCAAGGAATACCTTATACAGACATTGTAGCAAAAGCCCTCAAAGCTAAGGATGCAGAGCTTCAAGTCATGGGATTTAATGAGCCTAGTAGAAATGTGGGGATGAAATGCAATCTCAACAACTGATGGGAGAACAGCAAAAGATAAGAGGATCAAAGAAACCTTTCATTGGGGGTGAATTATAAGGAAATGAGGATCATATTCAAAGTAATACTGAGAATCCATGAGTCAATCTATGCCCGAGGTGTAAGAAAAGTCATAAGGGGGAGTGCATGGCTTGTTCTAGACAATGTTTTAAGTATGGCAGGGTTGGTCATTTTGTTAGAAAATGTCCAATGGGGTAGAGTAAGTAAAAACTAAGGACTAAACTATTTAAGTGTAAATCATTGTCTGTGCGTCAAGGCATTGTTTGTGTAATTGCTACATTATGAATGATAATTTTTATGTGATTTTCTTATCTATTGAGTATTGAACAATCTATAGAGAAGCAAGTCTATGCAAGGTTAGTAAGGAATAGAATTACCATTGAGAGAAAGAGCACTTGAAGACTATAGACTAAGACAAATTTTATATAAGGGGGGAGGAATATAATATTCCAAATTTTGTTAAGCTAAGCACAAAGCTTATGTGATAATTTGCGATGTTAGGAGCTGAATTGAACAATTTAGGATGTTGTTCAAGTGAAACATGTTTGGATAAAGTAAATTACGATACTTGAATTATGTTCATAATTCAATGAGGCAATTCAACTCTTGGTCCAATCGGCTAGGGTAATAATCTGTCCACTTTTAATGAAATGATAATAACTCCCAACGTATATAGCCAATTGGTCTCAATTTTGAAGGGAAATTAGAGAACACAAAAAAACTATGGCCCTCCAAAAATCACCCTCAAATGCGTAACATAAACAGAGTTTTGGTCAAAATACAGAGCTGCTTAGAAGTATCTTCTCAAAGATTAAAAACAAATTCACGAATATCTCAAATAATGGTTGAACAACTTGATCCCAAACAAACTCTAATTATCAAGTAAATCCCCAGCATTTCTGTCACGACCTGAAGACGAGCCTAACAGAACCGCCAGGTCAGTCGTGACAGAATTTTATGGTATTAGAGCTCAAGGTTCTGAATTCCTAAGTAGCGATCACTCAAAAATTTAATGGTGTAAAGTAAGGTTCTACATACTGTGCACAAATCAAGTTTTCTAACCAAGTGGGAATTTATTTTCTATGAATTTTTAAAATGCCATTGAGGAGGACATCTCGTGGTAAATTAGAAGAGTGTAGTTTTGATCTCATTGTAGCAATGATTGATAGTTTGCAGAACTTGACCAATAATAGTTTCGCACACAAATATGATAGGATAAGGATGGTGTGTTTCCAAGAGTTTGTTAGAATAAAATATGTAATATCTCGATTTCCCATATCGAAGTAAGTAAGGATAATTTGGAGTAATTGGATTATTTGGATAATCATTGAAGATAAAATATAAATTGATGGAGAAAGTAGTTAAAGTGTGCTGGGACGGTATGTGAGCACGTTAAAAGCAAGGTGAAGTTGGAATGTATGCATTTTGTTGGTAATAGATGTAATGAATGTTGAAAGGAAATGTTAGTTAATTAATAGTGTTGGATGACTGTATCTGATGTGAATAATTGTAATTCGTTGATAAAGTTGATTGATAGATGTAATAAATGATAGATCATATGGAATTGCTTAGGACTTGTTGCAGGATATATGATTGTAGCTTTTGAGGGAGTAAAGAAATAGAGGATACTCTGCCCAAATTTTTATAAATAGGAGAAGGAAGAATGGTTAAAAGCAATTCTGAACTCGTGTTTGAGGGTGTTAGAAACCCAATGGGAGTGAAAGTTAGTTTTAGAAAATGGAGAAGAATTTTGAGGCACTCTAAATTTTGAAATTGTTCCAAAGTGGGGATTACTGGTCATTACTTGGTGAAATTGACGTCCAGTTGGTGGAACGTCGTGAGGTTCGGTTATAATGTCCAGTTGATGGAGTGAAAATATTTTGTCAAGGTATTTGGGGTATAGTATAGTAGTCATAGCCGCAGTGAGCCTATGACATAAACATTTCATGAGTTGACCCAAGATCAGTGGTTAGTGTGGGAGATGAAATCTCCGTTGATATTTAGTACTCCTCTGGGTATCCAGAGTGGAGTAGTTATTGTGTGCAAAGCAGTCTGCGTAGTGATTGATGACTATACATTTTTCTGCAAATCTGATTGTTTCACCCATTTGTCAGTTCGATGTGATTTTTGGGTATAAAGTGGTTGAGGAAATATAGGGCAACTGTGGAATGCCATCTAAAGCGAGTTACAGTTATTTCTAAACAAGGACATGCTATCATTGATTGCAATGATACTAGTGCGGTGATGACCAATTCTATTTTGCGGACATGTCTAGGTAGTCGTAGTGGACTAAGACAATACGAGAATGTTTAGTTGGTTAATATTGAGGTTGAGACCACTGGTCAGGATTTGGACGACTCGGTTGTGAGAGGGTTTTCATATGTGTATCTTAATGAGTTACCAAGGTTGCCTCCAGACCGTGAGGTCGAGTTTTGTATTGATTTTGTTTCGGGTGCTACCCAAGTTTTTATTTCTGCGTATAAAATGGCTCCTATAGAGTTAGATGAGTTAAGGAAGCAGTTGTATGATTTGATTGATTAGAGATTTATTTGGAAGAGTATCACTTCGTGGGCTGCACTAGTTTTATTTGTCAAGAAAACAGATGGTTCTTTGAGACACTACATTGATTATCAAAAGTTGAATTTAGTTACCATAAAGAATAAGTATTTGTTGCCCAGGATCGATGAATTGTTGGATCAGCTTGGTGGATCACGGTAGTTCTCAAATATTGATTTGAGGTCTGGTTGTTGTCAAATTAAGATGTGGGAAAAGGATATCTCGAAGATAGCCTTTAGGATGAGGTACGAACAATGATTTTCTAGTATTACCTTTCGGTTTGACTAATGCCCCAACTGCATTCATGGATCTCATGAACCGGGTTTAGTCCCTATTTAAATCGGTTCGTCGTGTTGTTTAACGATGATGTTTTGATTTGTTCTAAGTCTCAGAGTTAGCATTGAGAACATTTTCGGATTGTGTTACAGACTTTGAGAGATCACCAGTTATATGCGAGGATGAGTAAATGTAATTTTTAAATGTCAGATGTTAAGTTTTAAGTGCATATTGTTTCACGAGATGGAGTCTTGGTAGACCTTGCGAAGATTGAGGTAGTTGTGCAGTGGCAACTTTTGAAGAATGTGTCAGAGATTCGCAGTTTATAGGTCTTGCCAGTTATTATCGGCAGTTTGTGGAAAAGTTTTCTTCATTAGCAGCACCATTGACGAAGTTGACTCGAAAAGGAGTACGATTTAGATAGAATGATCAATGTCAGAGTGCATTTGAGGGATTGAAGAACGGACTGATGAGTGCACTTATCTTGACAGTACCTGACAGTGAGCAGCCTTATGCTATTTATATGAGTGCATCAGGAATTGGACTTAGATGTGTCTTGATGCGACATGGTAAAGTGGTTGCTTATGCATTTCGACAGTTGAAACCACTTGAAAAGAATTATTCACATGACTCAGAATAGGTTGCTGTAATTTTTGTACTAAAAATCTAAAAGTATTTTTGGCATGGTTAGAACTTTCAGGTGTTTTCGGATCATAAAAAGTTTGAAGTATCTTTTTACTTAGAGGGTTTTGAATTTGAGACAGCGCAAGTGGATGAAATACTTGGGGGACTACAATTTTAGTCTAGAGTATCATCCAAGAAATGCGAGTGTAGTAGTTGATGCCTTGAGCCAAAAGCCTCATAGGTCACTAGCTTGTTTGGTTTTGGATGAGTGAAAGCAACTCATGATCGTTGGAGACTATAGTGTGCAGTACTATGAGTCAGATGATACAACTTTTGCGTATAATGTGGTTTTCAAAACATCTTTGCTCTAGAGGACAAAGTAGTTACTTCAACAGGACGATTTGATCAAAGAGAAAGTTAAATAGCTTCAAGATGGAGAGTAGTTGGATACGGTGTGGGTCATCGTGGATCGTTTGACCAAATTCGCTTGCTTTATTCCGATTTAATGTTCTGTCCACAACCATTGATGCCACCATTGATGGAATTGGTTTCTGATTTTTGGACTCCTATCTTTATATTGGATTTTGATCGATCATAGATTTATTTGGGTTGTTGCTTGACATTGTTAGCTAGGAATATGATAAATTGTTGTTTGAAGGAAAATTTTGGGAGACTTGTTGATTGTTGTTTAAGGTCCGATGAATAGTCGGTTATGCTTCAATTGCACATAGTGTTGTATTAAGTTGATTTCAGTTCCTGTTTTGGTTACAGTTTCACTAGGGAAACTGTTGGGGATTCGTTGTTGTCTTTATTGATAAACTTAAGCATTTTAGTTTGGTCTCTATTTGTGTTGCGGTGATTTAGTTAAGATTCGAAGAATTACACTATTTGGACAGTGCCTAATTGTACACTGAGTAGCTAAGGAAACTTGAAAATTTTAATATGTTCACTGTTGATTTGTTAGGACCTAAGGGGGTGATTTGATTTGTTAGGACCTAAGGGGGTGATTTTTGCTGCTTTTGGTTGAGAAGTATTGTTCAATGTGATTGTGCTATAGTTTTTACAGAACAACAGTTGGAAATCTATTTCATGATGATAAGCCTGTTAAAGATCGGTTATTATTGGAATGATACTTTGTTCTGTTCACTATTGGTGCAATGTTGAAGTTGGTTTTAGAATTGTCTGTTTATAGTGAACAATAAGATCAAAGAACTGTTATTACTGTTGGAATAAATATTGGACATTATTTTGAGGGTAACATGATCAGGATGAATTTTCCTTTGTCGAGGTTGAGTCGCCTCTATATTGAGAACGATGTTCGTCTCCATGACGTCCTTTCAAGTATTGTTTAGATCGCGACTTGAGGTTCAAGTTCATGTTTTGGAGGCCTTGCAAAGTGTTGGGGACAAAGTTGAATCTCATTACTGCCCATCATTCTTAAACGAATGAACAATCAGAGAGGTCAAGTGCTTCAGGGCAAGGCAATTTCATTGGTTCGCATGCTGTGGAGGAACCACACCGAGAGGGAAGTGACTTGGGAAGTTGAGTCGGACATAATATGCAAGTACCCTCATCTGTTTGATATGTAACGGGTTTTATTTTAAATTTCGGGACGAAATTTCTTTTAAGGAGATTAAGATAAAATTCTGTCACGACCCGAAGACGACCCTAACAGAACCGTCGGGTCAGGCGACCCAATCCTCGTAAAGAACCCAATCACCCAACCCAAGGTGTGTGTTTTAGTGGAAGACTTATAAATATTTAATTCAGCCCAAGATGATATGGGCCTAGGTTCGAGTAGGGATCACGAGAAAATAATGGTGCATAAATTAAAATGAAATCCAAGTACTGTGCAGTAAATCCAAAACCAACTGTGTTTAAGGTTTACAGACCAAATGTAAATATCCTCTCTAAATAACGATGAACAGCTCAAATGTAAATAACAAAACACTTCAGCTCCTAATCCTCAACTGCTCTTGCCTTTACTTGAAGTTTGGAGGGAGGAGTCATTTGGGATGAGTGACTAACTCAGTAAAGTATAGCTATACTAAGTGCACCTCATGCAAAACTGGTTTTTCTATATTTTCGAAATCAGGGTTATGTTTCTCATTTTACCGTACATGGATTTTAATTTGAAATCTCTTATCACATTATAAATCTGGCCCAAGGCCATCGATGTGGCTTTTATCAAAAAACTCACTATATACATAGACAGCTATACCTTGTAAAATATGCCATCATCATGTTCAAATCTGAAAACGTCATCAGTGAAAAGGGGTGGTCACTCAAGGACTCACCCACCACTCAACAGAGAAAAGGTGGTCACCCATCGGCGACAACACCTTATGAGGCAGGACGAAGTATAAATGACGGTGGTCCGTAGATCCAACGCGTCGTATGATCAAATATAACGGATACAGTTGCTCACTATATGTCGACTTATTTAACAACTAAGATACCTAGAGGCTCCAAATGAACGAGGGTTGCCGATGAGTAAACTCGGCCGTCCACCCGTCAAATGGAATTAGTACTTAGGTTAACTAAGTCTTAGCGATTGACTACCGTCTGATCTGTGGGACAAAACCGTGGCTAGGTTTAGGGGTTTTCGACCCTAGGAGACGTCATCACCCTTCCATACTGTTTACGACTTTCAGGGCTTTCGACATGAGGACACGTCACCAGTGCCCCGATCTGTTATCGCACGTCAAACCTTCATGTAGCAGAAGGTTTCAAAGGGGATAGCGGATCCATCCCTCAACATAGGCACAACAAATTTCAAACCATGTACGGAATTAAACTTGAGAAAACATACTGCTAATAAAAACTGACGTTCTGTCGAACAGTCCCCGTCATTTTTCAAGTGTGGTATTCCACAAAATAATTATTTTGAAAATGGGGTATGATGCAATGTAATACAAGAGGTATAGAAATCCCTACCTCGACGGCGGTCTCATCATGTCAACCGAAGCAAGCATTTACTCAAGAATTATATCATACTCGTCGAAATTGTCCAAGCCTGACAAATGTACAAAAGCGGGAGTTCATAAATTAATCCCAGAAGGTAAGTAAATGACCCTATACCAGTAAATGACTCATCCAATATTCCCAACAAAATCCCCAACTTTATCCTTTGGTAAATAATTAGATCACCATCAAAACAATACTTAATCCTCAACACATTGTGCTCATTCAAACATTTAACAATATCACATAATGTTTCCCAATCTTAGACAGAATCGACTCGATCACATGCATACTATATCCGAATCTCAATCCGATTCATTATTTCACAATAGGAACATGCTCAATATCCATCTCCAATTACAATCTCCATTAACAACTTAATCCATTATTCAAAATAGCAGTTAGGATCGCCAAATCCACAAATGTCAAACAATAGTAGTAACGAAACAAGGCAATCACTCCTTATTCTTTCGACTTCAACACTTCACTTATCTACAAACAAAACTAAGTAAATTCATAGGCTAATAACCAAACTCAAAGAATAGTCTTAACCTAGCAAATCAACATTTCTCAATCATCTCTTAGGCAGAAATCAATTGAAGAACCAAAACTCATTTCTCGCAACACAAATTACTCTAAACAGAGGCAAGATATTCACATTATCTCATTAACTGTAGCATAGCAATATTCATAGAGCTATCACCCAAATCAGAACAATTCAACAGGTCCTAAATCCTAAATAAAACAATCCATTTGAATCTCTCACAAAACAGAAACGAATTCACAGCCATCAAAACACAACATAATCTAGAATAGAGAGCACATTTCCCCAGCTAATGGCAATAGAGCAATGCAAAATCAGAGATTTGTTATCGACATTTCTATCAAAATAGCTAAACTGCAAGAGTCATTCAATCCAAACAATGAGACAGAACCAAACCAACCAACCAACAACGATTCCAGAATCCAAAATCGAAATAAAACAATCCAACTAAAAATTTCCTGGTCAGAGTTCGATTTCGCTCACCAAATCGGAAGATAGCTTGGTTGGAGCTGCCCTGACGTCAAGAAGCGTTACCTCACCGGAAACCCTCAGGCGATGCCGCTATCGTCGCCGGAGTTCGCCTTCAGCCCGCGGACCTCCAAGGCCGACACTCACTCGAAACACTCGAGTTTCTCCTCTTCCGAACGGAGGTCGCCGATTGCGGTTCCGTCGTCGTCCTCAGTCGCTGCTCTTGTTGTCGAAAATCACGTTTAGTCCCTCTGTCACACCCCTAATTTTTCGCCGTGCGGAATAGGGCGAATAGGTGTGCGGCGCCGTAGTCCCACTACGACCAGCCTCTCTCCGAATATTCTCGGATGTCGCCTCCTCTCGTTGAACACAAACTCTTTACGGGAGCCCGGCCCCCAACCCTTTCTTTCGATTCCAAACCAAAGAAACTAGGAACAATTCTCGCCTCTCGGAACACCACAACTCTCTCAAGGATGACTAATCACTCAATGATTATCAATGCCTTGGTTGGTGCCTCAAGGGTCTTATTTATAGGCAATAAGCAATCCTAATTCAATTAGAACTAGGAATCCTAAGGCTAGTAGGATTTGTAGCTCCAATCCAGTGTGTGCTAGTCCATGCTAGTAGCTCCAATCTAGTGTGTGCTAGTCCATGCTAGTAGCTTCAATCTAGTGTGTGCTAGTCCATGATAGCGCACTGTCGGCCCAGTTGGCGCGCTGCTGGCCCAGCCCAATCGCGCTGCTGTCTTCTCCTCTGCGGCGCACGTGCTGCCGACGTCTACTCCTGCCTGATGCGCGCCCCGCACGCAGCTTGTTTGCATAGTGCACCCAGCGCACTGTTGTGAGGCTTCCCAGAAGCCTCCTTTCGGGCGCTGCGCCCGTTTACGCCTTGTGAGAAAGGGGGTGTGACACCCTCCCAGTTCGCAGCTCTCGGCTGCGTGAAGGAGCAAAGGAGAGAAGCCCTATTTTTTTCCCCTTTCTCGTACCCTGCTGACTCTCCTTCTCTCCCTTCACCTTTCTTCTCTTTCTTAATTTTATTTTATTCTAAAACCTTCTCTTCCTTTAAACATTTTATTTCTCTGTCCATTTTCCATCAATCTGCCGCCTCCTTCACTTCTTTCCCCCACTTTTCCTCTTTTCTTTTCTTTTCTTTTTCTTGAATTCTTCACTTTTCATTCCTTAAATCCAAATCTCCCTCTTTCTATTTATTTCAAACTTTCCCTCTTATTTTTCAGCCCAAACTTGTAGGGTTGGGACGGTTCGATTCCAAATTAGGATCGAACCGATTCGATTTGGTTTTTCATTTTAGAAAACTGAAAGTGAATCGAGAGAGTTCAGTTTTTCTCGGTTCGGTTCTAATAGGTTCGGTTTTCGATTCTAATCGGTTAGGTTTTTTATGGCATCAATTTGTATGTTTTTATTTAATTTTTCAGCTTTGTACTCGATTCTGAGATCGGTTCGGCGGTTCGGTTCTTTTAGTTTTTGTCGATTTAATTTAGTTCCTAACTTTCTTAATATATTTCATGCCATTTAATTTTTTTAATTATCGTAATTATATCTTTTAAACTCTGATTTGACATAAAAAAATCCAACAGTGCAATTTTACATAACAACAACTAAATAACACATCAAACTCATAGTTTCATGATATGAGTAAATTTAAAGTTTCTACAAAGATTAACAATTCTAATATTCAAAACAGATTCTAAACTGTGAATCAATAATTAAACAAACAACAATTTCTTAATTGAGAGACAAAAGCGAAGAATACATGTATTTATAGATCTCCAACCAGTTAATCTATGAACAAATTTCAAAGTTCAATAATTTAAGTAACACTTAACCTCACCATACAAACATTTTCTTTACCACCAATTCAAAAAGTTTTCAATCCTATAATCCTAAATACATAGCAAGAATTTCCATCGACAATATAATTATATATTGGATACAGTTTATCGTCGCAGAAAATATAAAAAACACAAAAGAAAAACTCAAATTCACTCTATCTATATGTCCCCGATCTGTAAACACATACAAGAAGAAAATAAATTTGAGTGTAGGATAGAAACTTTGGGTGAGGTGGGGTAATTAAATTTTTCAAGAGAATAAGAATAAGAATAACAGGGTAGAGGATAGTAGAATAAATTTTTGAAAAAATAATCATTTATGTCAAAAACTTTTTACCATAAATTAGGGTGAGTAATTAATAAGTTTATGGGTTTTTGAGGTTTAAATTTTTTTATTTAAGTTTCGGTTCGGTTCAGTTTTACCCGGTTTTTAAAAACAAAAACCGAGAACCGAACCGAACACCTCGGTTTGGTTCGGTTCTAAATTTTTTCTCCTAATAGAACCGAACCAAACCGAACCGATGAATAGTATTCAGTTCGGTTTGGTTACCCGGTTCGAACCGAATCGATTCCCACCCCTACAAACTTGTGGCGGATTCCTTCCCTCCTCAAATTCATTTATCTACTCCTTAATTTCATTTAACATCCTTCATTTAATTACACAAATGCCCTCATGCATCAATGTACATACCATACATCCAAATATTAGATATTAATTTCAACTTATTCTGAGCTTCACCAAACGATGATTATCAGTCCAACTTAATTCTCCAATTCTGTCTCTTAAATAAATTTTCAGTTTGAAAATTTCTAATTTCCACAAATTTGAACAATTGACCAAAAATTCATACGTGGCTGCTACACGACAATTCGGTCAACTTCTTCAACGCCATAAACGATTTTCAGCGCGAAAAATTTACACATGGAATTTCTTATTTAAAAAATTTCACGGCTTTTACAATTTCAAATATGTCCAGAGTATGTTTATAATCTAGAAATTTAGTTAAAGAAGTTGCAAGAAATCAACGAAACAGGTCAGAATCCAAAACTAGTCCAAAACAAACAAGGCTAACCGGCTAGCCGTAATTTCGAACACCAGAATTAAAACAGATAGAACTCCACTTGCATACATGTCTTGAATCTCAAATTTATAGACAAATAGCTAACTAACAAAATAAGGACGCTTCCAAAAAGCTCCTTTAAAAGCATCGCATAAACGAAGTTATACATGAGACAATCTAGAACTCAGAAACTGAAATCGCGGAAAAACAGCTTTGCGCCTCTCTTAGAAAAATGGGCATATCTTTAAAAATACGAGTCCAAATCAAACAAAATCACCTAGCATTTCACAAGGATAGGAAAGCCAATAATCTCAAAGAAAAATATAGCAGTGACCTTGAGGGAAAATGGAAGAAAATCATGCACCAATTTAATTCGCGAATCTCCTCGGATCTAGGGCTTGCGGCCAAAAACAAATTTGCGGCAATAAGGGGATAACAATGTATGGCTTCGATTTTTCTTGCTCCAAATCATCAAATAACATCCCAAACTTCCCAAATACTGATCAATAACAAATATGGAGTGAACTTACAAAAGCCCCTTTTTGGAGAATCAATAGAACTAAGGGCACTAAGTTGGTCCGCGTTCTCCCACTCAGTATAGAGAGACGACTTGTTCGGATGTTTTAGAAACACCACTCCAACCTAGCTTTTATCGTGGTCTTCTACCTCCATGCCAAAAGGACAACCTCAAGATGAAGTTGCTGGAAGAGTTAGTATGAGTCCTCTCCTCCTAGGCAACGCAAGAACAAAGGAGAAGACTTGATGATGGAGGTGAAGCCGTGAAGCAAAACTAATCCACTGAAAAGGGTAGAGAGAAAACTCTCACAAAGATTGAATATCTGATTTTTTTAGGGTTTCAAAGTCCCTTACAAAAGAAAATTAGAGACTTCTAAATACTAAGCTAATTAGGGTTAAGCCCTAATCACCTAATTACACTATTGAACATAAACTAACAATAACAACAATGGACAACAAAACAACAAACTAAGCAACAAGTCCAACACAACTAAACCATTACAAATTTAAAAAAATACTAAGTTAAAATAAAAAAATGCAATAAAAATGAGGCAGAGCAAGGACACATCAATTAGTTTAGAGAAACGATTAAGGTTATGGAGCATTTTGTGATGATATTTAGAGTTAGAGATGACACAATGTGAATTAGATTGATTTGTAGTGGAATTAGTAAGAGAAAATATATTTGGACGTAATTTGAATATTGTACTGACTAAGAGCTTGAGAATTACAAGGTTCTTATCAGTTATTGGATTTTAACTTGAGCATAAGGTGAAGGAAGAATAGTTGAATATATATAGTATAATTTAGTTTAAATGATATTGATGTCCAAATATATATATGGATTTAGTGCATATTGGTTTGGAGAAGATGAAATCTAATGGAAGACATTAGAATTTACAATTAAAAGTATATTGAATTTAGTGCTGATTTTGGATATGAGGTTTGTTTATGTGACACATAAATAAATTGGAGACTTAGGAGATGATAGTTAGAATTAAGATAAGTAATATTAGTAGTTAATAATAAGGTTATAAGATCATATATATATATATTAATGGGGATTTAAATATATATAAATATATATACACATATATTAATTTTTGAGTGCCGGATGGTAAAAAAAAACGTGGTGGTTCATCGCCGATGAACACCAGTTGACCAGTATGATAAAAAATGGGTTTGTGGCTAATCAAATGAACATGGGAGTCGATCATGGTCAAGGAATCGATCGACCGCCAAACTAAATTGTCACATGGGAGCTTAAAAGCATCGCTGGAAGCTTCTGGTCTGCATTATACGCGTCAGAAGATGAAGCAGTTCAACATTAAATGCGCCTGGACATAAAGGGACACCATCGTTTGGCCTTCCATCTTCATGCGGTTATTTAAGAGACGTAATTGGAGTTCTATAAATTGAGAGTGAAGGAACAAGAGTTTGGGGAGAAGAAAATAAGGGGGGTTACTCTGCAAAAATTTAGAGAGAGAGAGAGAGAGATGTCATGCTTGCTATAAATGAGAACATGAATGGCAATAAGTGTTGTTGATGCTTGCGGTGAGTTGAAGAAGAAGGTTTCAGGGAATGAAAGACATGAAGAGAAGGGATTACAGACAAGAAAACTCATGGGTTGAAACTGTGAATTGTTTTGGTGCTTCGAGTATTGAGGAAAAGAGACTTTAAATGCTAACTCTATAAAGCTAAGGACTCTAGGTACATAGTACTGCATGTGTTTTGTCTGAAAGGGCCCACATCACGGGAATTAGGGGTGTTGTTTGATGCTTGTTTACTAAATGCATAGCTTAAGTTATATTTGGAGACATACTATTCAATGATTGCTTGTATGTTTATTAGATTTAAGTTCAGTTTTTTAATTAGGATATGGTGCACGTTTGAGGTTACGATAATAGCATGATAGATAGAATTGTATGCTTATATCATTATCCCTAATGCACACGAAAGTACAAATGCAATTGAATTGCGAATAAACGTAAACGTAAAGGGATAGTTTCTACATGAGTTTAGAGAATTAAGAGATTGCTCTCATGTGGGAACGAGTCACAGATTAAATAACAGTAGAAGAATACAACGAGAATAGCTTGAGTTTGTTATTTTCTTCTTGATTGATGTCGAAACAGACCAACTAATGGTAAGTGAGGCCATTAGCGTTGATGCACATGGCTACTAGTGCGTTCTCGATTGATGTCGGAACCGACTGTTTTACATTCATGTGTACAACCACTAGCAAAACTTTCGGTTGATGTTGTAGCTGCTTACCAAAGGTGAACACGGTTGGGAGAGTTCGAAAACTGAAGAGGTTGCTCTCATCCAATGGGTGGGTGAGTTGGGAAACTGATGAGGTTGCTTTCACCCCAAATCATATAAAACTCCTTTGGGTGAGTTTAGAAACTGAAGAGGTTGATCTCATCCAATGGCTGAGTGAGTTCGGAAACTGAAGAGGTTGCTCTCACTCAAAGAGATAATTAAAGGAAATAAAAGATAGATAAACAAAATAGAAAACCATGTGTGTTTGAATAGTATTGCATGAGCACATTTTACTTTCATACTACGTACTGAGCATTAGGCTCATTGTCCTAGGATCTAGGTATGCAAGGGATTATGGATTAAAGCAGTTGATGAGGCATTTGTACATTGTAGGCTTGGCGGCTGGTTAGGCTAAAAGATTAAAGAAGAAATGTATTGTTTGATAATAACATTTTTTAGGAAAGTAATCCTTTGTTATAGTATTTCATTTTTATCAAGAAGGTTTTCAAATTATGTTTAATTCTTTTGGTATTGTAAATACAAGTCTTTGACTGTTGTAAATGTTTTAAAGCTTTACAGTATGACATGTTTCAAGTGATAAATGGTTTGACAAAAAGGAGTTTTTTTATGCATTTCTTGTTTAAAATAGTTTTCAAACGAAAAGTTTTCTGATGTGATTTAAAAGAAAAAGTTTTCAAAAATCATGAGTTTTAAATTGTAAGAATAACTGGGATGTTACACTTCCATAGAGCATTTCTCTCAGCTTAGCTCACCCGAGAGTATTTCACTCTCCCTCACCTTCTTAGTTTTTCTTCTCCCTTTTCCCCCGAATGCACGCTCTCCCTCTCTGTCTTTATTTTCTCACTAAGAGAGGCACACGCTGCCACTGCCATGGACACCCATGCCTTACCACCAACCATACCCTGCCTTCACCTTTCCCTCACACAGTCCAAGCACGTCTCACTATCGATTTCATCAGAGCAAGAACCAGAAGAAAAGACCGGTTTAGACCGAACCGCAAGCCACCCTAGCCATTCCTCGCAAACCGCCAGCTCCCTGCCTTCGACACAAGGCTGGAAATCACAGCCACACCAATGCCAATCCTCACCATCGACATTCCATTGATGTCAACCACTAGAAATCGATAGAGCATCGAAGCTTGCCATGACCCGACGTAGCCCCGATGACCCAAAGCTTCGCACCGAACCATCCTGCGAAGCCGCACCGTCCAAGCCCAAGCCCCCTCTTCTCCCTCGCATCTCCCTTATCTCCCTCTCCATCTACCTCTCTCTCTTCTCGGGTCCTCCTTTCCTAGAATGGTCCATGGTCATTCTTTTGTGCTTCAACACTGTGAACCGGTTCACTTTTCCCCATCACCATTAAATCCCCTATTTTTTCTATCTTTCACTTAAATCCCCACATAATTATTCATTAAATTCTTAATTTCAAACAAATCCAATTAATCTTATTCCTTCTTCCTCTTTTGATTAAAAAAACCAAGCCACTTAATTGCTTCCAAACCGAGCCAGACCAAACCAATTCAATCCATTATTCTCCCCTTCAGCATTGCAATTTTGGATGAAGGAAGGCATCTGTGCCTTCATCCGCATGCATCTGAAAAGTCCCATAATTTCGACAGATTCAAACTCTCCTCGTCCACGATGGTCTATAGGTCGTCCCTACTTGTCTAAAAACTCGCGATACAGATGGAGAACGATCTCGGATGTGAAGCATTGTCCCCACTCATCCCAAAATGTGAGGAGTGACGTGAGATACATTTCAGATGCGACTCTAAGTTCAACGTCGCCCGCATGCGTCCGAAATCCTCAAAAACACATTTTTCCATCAAAACTTTATACTTTAATCACTCCCTAATAGTTTTCCATATTTATACGGCATTAACCCACATATATCGCCCTGCAATATAATATATTAATTACTTCAAAATTAATTACATTGCATACACGGGGAAAAATTATTGGGGTATTACAAAAACATTACAAAACAGTAGTTTAAAAGCTATTTAAACAAACATTACCATCATACTTATAAAACTAAAACATTAACATAAAAACGGTTAAAAGCCAATAAACACTTGATGCATCAACGAAGGAGATTAGAATATAACCTGAAAATATATGTTGAAGTGTTGAAGTATGTTAATCAATACAACGAAGCAATCAGCAGCCGCAAGGTTGATAGAGTGGTCGAGTATCATCGACTGAAAATTAGGACAGAGGCGTCTCTTGAAATGCCATCGATAGAGCAGTCAATAGAGGGGTTAAGTATTTTTGACCGAAAAATAGGATAGTGGCGAACAATGAAGGAATCAGTCGAGCTCATGGTCAAGCTGGTCAGCCGCTTCCTTGGTGTAACATCCTGACTTTTTAAGTGGGATAATTATCGGGGTATTACCAAGGACGTGTTCGGAGCGTTAAGTCTAGGGGTAATTCTATCATGTTTTTCCCGTATACGCGATGTAACTAAAGGATGAGGGAGTTAGGACATTACGTCGCATATTTTATATGTGCCATTTTATGACGTGTATTTATGGGAAAAATATTAGGGGATAAAAGTTAAGGGGGAAAAATATGAAGAAAGGTGGTCCAAGGCGTTTTCGGACGCCTGCGGACGATTTATATCGTCCGTAAGTGCATTGTGTGGCGTCCCCAATGCTTGGGATGCACCCGGACAAGAAATTACGTCCTAATGCGTCTGAATGCCAACTTTCAGACGCATGCGGATGACTTGCAGACAAGACGTGTTGTCCGCAAGTGCATTGCACTTTGCCCCTTAGCCTTGGGACGACTCAAGACGGGATTTTACATCTTGACTTCACTATGTTGTGGAGTTTTGGATGAGTCTGGACGTATGCGGATAAGGGTGGTTTTGTATGCATTGAATATGTCCAAAGCCTGGACACTTTCGGGCACATGCGGATGAATGCGGACGTGGATTAGATGCTTCCGATTTGCCTCTGTTCAATTTCTGGACACATTCGGACACATGCAGACGCTGCATGTAGACGCCATTTTGCGTTTGAAAGTTAGTTGCGGACGGTACACATAGGACGAGAACGCCAATTCTCGTCCAAGGAAGTGATTTCTACCTTAGGATTTTGCTCATGCGGACGAATGCAGATGAGACCAATGCGTCCGAACTTGTCCGAAACAGACCTACGAATAAAGTAAAGTCAAAATGATGGAAAATCGTAGGGTAACCATGATTTCAAACACAAAGCGACCTCTCCCTACCCTCACCTGGACGTGCCGACCTCCCCCTGGCTGGAGCCAACCTCTCCTCCCCTAGGCATCCCTTCCTGCCTCCTTCATCCAGGTAATATCCTTCTCCCTTCTCTGCCATTTCTTTAGTCCAGTATTTCTTCCCTCCCTACAAAAGTTCCTCCGAGAGAAGAGAGTTCTAGAGAGAGAGTGAGACCTACGAGAGAAGGGATTGTGAGTTAGCCATTGAGGGTTAAGTGTGTTACGTGAGTGGAGTGAGGTTTGAGCTGAGAGTTGTGAGTAGTGAGTGTGAGTGAAGATTGGAGCTGAAGCTGCTATGTGCTCCTCCCTGCTGTCTGTGAGGTGCGAGCTGGTGTTGAGCTGTGGAGTGTTGTCCCTGCTCTGTGTCTTCGTTAGTGGTAAGGAAATAGAGGGGTGTCTTGGCCTATGGAGGCCCTACACCACAAGTAGGGATACGTGAGTTGCATTTCCTTGTTGATAGTGTAGAATTGTTAATGTTCTATAGCTTAGTATAGTTCTGCGATATTTCCTTGTTGGTTCTGTGATTAAAATGCCTTAGCTGTTGATGCTATGTGGATTTCCTTCATTAATAGCTTTGTATCTTGTTGTTAGTTCTGTTGGTAAGGCTTAAATAATCGATGAACGAGTGATGGACAATTTATGAACGAGTAACGCTTAGATAATGAATAAGATAATTGAGTTAAGTGTGAAGATATTATTGTGAATTGTTCTTTATAGTTTAACTTTTGTTCAGTTATCATTTACAAGCTGCTATTTCTTTCATTAGTGTTCTGTTGCCATTTGGTTGTCTTACCTTCTTAACCTAGCATGTTTAATAATTGATAATGATAATTATAACAACAACCCTTACTCTGAACTTGTATCAATACTTGTGATATTGAGCATGTTTAATTGTTAATTTACTAGAATTCTGCGTACGTTAATCTATTGAGCATGTTAACCAATTTAGTTATCTAAGCATGTAAATAATTAGATTAAGCTCAGCATGTAAACTAATGTTTAATTAACTAAGAATGCTTAAGTAAGGGTAGTCAATTATTGAGTATGTTCACTCACCTAGAATAATAATCGAATCAATAATTAAAGTAATTAAATAGACTTGAGAATGTAAATAAATAAAGTAATTGAATAGAATCACAATTATAATTTCACTTAAGCATGTTTAAGCTGAGCATGTCAAATTAACTAATTAACAATAACTGAGTACGAGCATGAAATTAGAATAATCGTAGCTTTTAATTAGCATGTTTAACTAGTTAGCATATTTAATTAACTAACTAGAATAAGTAGTAGCGTGTTTGTTGATCATCTAGGTTATGTCATGTAATTGTAATTAACACGTTATTAATTAGAATGATATTAGCATGTCAATTAACTTAGTCATGCCATGCTTAATTATTAACTAGGTTAAGTTGTTGGGTGAATTGATAGAACTATGTGTATGTCAAATCCTTGATGCATGTCAACTAATTAGAGCAACTAAGTAAATTAGAATAATTAACTGACTCAAGCATGTTAATCTATCTAGAGTAATCAACTAGACTTGAGCATATAATTGACTACTAGACTCGAGCATGTAATTATCTAGAGTGAGTTAACTAGTAATTAACGAGACTTGAATATGACTAGTCAAGCATGTTTAATTAACTAGCTATGCATGTTTAATCCATTAAACTATTAAAAGCATGATTAAAGAGTTATAATAAAAGGCATGTAACCAACTCTTGAGCATGTGAGTTAAATTACGCTTTGCTTTAGGTGCATGTCTCTTGTTGTTTAATGAATTCTATAATTGCTTCCTTCATATGCTTTACTTTATTGGGTGTTCCATTGTTATTCTTTGCCTTGTGTGCGCTTTCAATTTTTGTTATACATTATATACACAATTTCAATTACAGTTACTTTTATTTCAATGCGCACTTCAATTTCTGTTAATGTTACGTTATAAAGCATCATGTATCATGTTAGATTGAAAATATATGGTCATGCATCATGCTAATAGAAACTCATAGGGGGTGCCACCTTGGTTGGGGTACTCACACATGCATGAGTGAGGATAAATGATAAAAATGGAGGAAAACGTTAAGATAATAAAGGTTTTTTGTGGTATCGTTAACTTAGCACAGCACATGAACAAAAGAAAATGATGAAAATGAGAGTTGGGGGCAGATGAGTAGTGGGTCTAGTCTGAAACTAGCCGAAGCCCCTCCTTCTTAGGGTATGGGAGTTCTAGTTGCAAGTAAAATGTTAGATCCGATCCACTATTCCATCACAAAGGAAATCCTCCAATCTCTAGCTCAAAGTACGAGTAGCAAACGAATGGATTAAAGTAAAGTAATAAACGAGTAAATGGCTTAATGAAAGGATTGGTTTGGGTGGCCCCCATTCCAAAAAGGACTAAAGAGAGACATATCATATTTCATTAACCCTTTTTCCTTACTAAGCTTTTGGGCTTACAGTTTATTTGTGGTGTAGGTATAGGTACTTGTACGTGGAATAAATACCCAAACTTAGGGGTAAATGCAAAAGACGATGAACAAATATTAAAGTAGGGATGAAGGATTTGCATGTGAAGGAGCTTGTGGTTGGCTAGGCTAAGTGAGTAAAAGAGAAATGATTTGTAATTAATGTATATATTAATTATTTAGTGTCAGTAGAGCAAAACAAAAGATTTTTATAAATTATTTATGCTTCCGCAAGATTTCATAAATTATTTACGCTTGCGCAATGTTTTAAATAAATCATTTTTTTTACGCTTCGGCAACACTTTCACGAAAAAGGGTTGATAACGGTCCGGTTTCACACTCTGATATCATTCAAAAAAGAAGTATTTTAAAAGTTTTAAATTTCACGCATTTCAAAGGATTTACAAAAAACCGGATCGTTACACTTGGTTTCCTTATTTTGCTGCAAATTCACTTTTAGAAAGTCCAACTTTGGAAGCTTGTAACTCCTTCGTTTTAGAAGCTTTTGAACTGAAATTTAGACCATAACAACTTGGATGAAATAATAAAAGAATATTTCAAGAATTATGTAAATATCATCCACGAATTAGGAAATATGCTTGATAGAAATTATGTCGCCAGAAATAGAAATAATTGCGATGAACACTCCCGTATGGATGATTTGTCGATGAAACACCTTTGGAAAATTGGACATCACTTCACACCTTCTTCCTCCAAGGAGTAAGAATGCAGATGCCAATAAGAAAGGCTACCCAACTTTCAAATAACCTTAATCCCATGATATAATGAACACAAGGGGGAACTTTAGATATAACTCACCAAAGGTTTAAAAGAGGAATCACTGCAATGTCGAGAATAAAGCAAAGACATTTTCTATTCAATTTCAACTCCTATAAAATTGTACATAAGGTGGCTTTAAATAGCCATTTACAAACTATAAAATAATAGTAAACTAAATAAGCAACAATAACTCTAAATCAGTTCATAGTATAAGTTGTTTGATTTTCTACTTAATAGAAACTACGTTAATTAACTAAAAAAATATTTAATTAATATCTTCCTTTATTCTTCTCCATGTCTAGATGTATTTGGCAGCTAATCCATGTTAGTGCTTAGCCACTTGGATGGTTTCCATGTAGAGATTTCCTTGGTCTCCAAGCTTGGACACTTGGACTTTCCTTAATCTTTGCTCTCGGTTCCATGAGCTTTTTCCATATCTAACAAACTCCAAAGTTAATGATCCAACCCATACAATCGTCATGAAGTACTCGTTTGGAAATGATGCTGTTTCAAGTGCCAAAATAGTCAAACACTTAATGAAGGTAAGATATAAGACAATTTTGGAAAGTCCTTCAATTATTCTCCAATTGTTCTTGTACTTCCACCTATGTTTGACCTTGAATGACTTCATGATATTCTTTGAGGCTTGATTAATAATATAATGGACTTAGAGTTCATCATCCTCTCGGGGTTGAAAAGGATTCAACCTCCAATCATATCTTGTGTCACCATATTCTTTATTAACATAAGAGGAATCATCTTGGGCTAGCAACTTAGCAATATCTTCAATATTTCCATGGTTGTAATAAGTAAATAAATAATGATTGTAACAACCTAGTTTTTCATAACCCTTATTAAAATTCGTTAAAATTTAAAACTTTTATCAACCCGCTAAAACCTTTATGAAAACATTTTTAAGATAATATCAGAGTGCAAAATCAGACTGTCAAAACCATTTTTGTTAAAACATAGCGGAAGCAGCTGAAAAATCTTTTATGAAAACATAACGGATTTATTAAAACATAGCAGAAGCATAAATTATTTGATAAATATGAAAACTACCCAATTAAAAAATGCATTTGAGAAATGAAGACTAAACTATTAAATAAATTGATTTACAACAGTTCTCTGTTTTACTCTCTTCAGCCTGGCCAGCCACGAGTCTCGTGTGTGCAAATCTTTTGTCTCTGCCTTTTGATCTATTAGTCGTCTCCTCGTATAAGTACCTACACCTACACCACAAGTAAACTGTTAGCCCAAAGGCTTAGTAAGGAAAAAGGTTTATGCAGTATAATATGCCTCTCTTTAGTCCTTTTGGAATGGGGGCAACCCAAACCAATCCTTTTCATTAAGTCATTCTTTCCTCATACATCGAGCGGGAGATTGAAGGACCCGTATGGGATGGTATAGTTGATCAGCTAACCTCGTGGGTGCATACTAGGTCCTGTTCCCGTCAAGGTAGGGGCTCTGCCTAGCTGCCAAACTAGACCCGACTACCTATCTGCCCCCAACTCCCCTTTTTCTTCTTTTTCTCATCTCATCATTTTCTTAACATTTTCCCCCTCACATTATGCATGTATGGGTACCACCCGGTGGTACTCCTTACTTGACTTCTATTAGCATGATGCATGATGCATGATGACACATCCTCCCTATAACATGATGCATGATGCATTATCATGTAACATTACAGTAATTGAATTTGCGCATATATAAGAAGGTAAATGAATAATAACTGAGTGGTCATATAAACGAAAGAAATTGAATAGCTGGAATTAAAAGTGAATAGTAGAGAACACTTATGATATTAAATTGAAGACAACAAAACACGTAAGGAAATCCAACAACGAATATTACATAAATTAAATAGCGAACCATGAAAGGAATATAGAAGTTAAACACACATATCTGAACAATATACAATGAATTATAGCATGCTTGAACTTATGGAACACAACAATAAATGAAACAGAAGTCAGAACATACTATGAATTAACATGCTAGTTATCCTAGTTAATTTACATGCTCAGGGAAGATTACCCTTCTTGTTCTTGTTAATTATCCTAGTTCATTTACATTCTCAAGAAAGATTACGTTTATTATTCTAGTTAGTTATTCTAGCTATTTAACTTAACAAGTTAAACATGCTTAATTTACAGGCTCAATGAAAATTATAACATGCTCATGAAAGATTACAATTATTAATTATCCTAGTAAATTTCCATGGTCTAGATTATAGTTACTTGTTTTAGGTCAACTTACATGCTCAAGATTATAATTGGTTATTCTAGTCAATTTACATGCTCGGATTACATGCTTCTATTCTAATAAATCAAGCATACTTAGTTTAGTTATCGTAAATTAGTTAATCAACTACTCTAGTTAAGTTAACATGCTTAAGTTAATTAACTACTCTAGTTAAGTTAACTAATAAGCTCAAGTAATAATTAACATGCTTAAGTTAATTAACATGCTTAACTAGTTAGTTAATTAACATGTTCAAGGATTAGTTATTAATTAAACAACTAGCTAAACATACTCGAATTGATTACAGTTAATTAGTTAATTTAAACATGGCATAACTTAGTTAATTAACATGCTAATATTATTCTAGTTATTTAATTAAACAGGAAAATTATATACTATGTTTATTATTCTAGTTAAGTTGATTAACATGCTCAAGTCTAGTTAATTAACATGTTGATGATTAATTAAACAAGCTAATCAAACGTGCTTATTACATGTAAATTACATGTCACAACCTAGTTAATTAATATGCTAATATTACTCTAGTTAGTTAATTAAACATGCTAACTAGTTAAACATGGTAATTAATAAACATACTCAACTAGTTAATCGATTATTGTCCTAGTTAATTAACATGTTCAAGGAAGATTATAACTAGTTCACATGTTTAGATTAACTAATTAGTTCGCATGCTTAGATTAATTACTTGATTAGCTAAACTATGGTAAATTGATTAACATGCTCCAGATTAATAACTTAGTTCATTATCACAAATATTAACACAAATTTAGAGGGATTAATATATTCAGAATTCTAGTTAATTAGCAATTAAATAAGCTCAACAATGTATGGCAGAACAATATATATGTGCATTAAAAGAAATGACAGTTCATAATTGATAGGGGGATAATTAAACTACGTACAGTAGAATATTACAGCACGAAAACGATGAGAATAGGGTCATCCTCGGAGGTATAGATCTTAACTCGTTTCATACTCAACTCTCGAAAGCATATTTCTCAACTCATTTGTTGATACTTAACTCATTTGTCTAAGAAAAATCATTCATCTACCGACTTAAAGCATTGAATCACAGAATTTCTATAGAGTATAAATCACAAAACTAACAATAAAACAAAGCTAACACTAAAGGAAACATTACAAAGCCAACAATAATCTACACTATCAACAACAAAGAAACACAATTCACATCCTCTACTTGTGGGTAGGGCTTTGACGGCCAGACACACCCAAATCCTTACCATTTGTGAAGAACAAAACTCACGGACAACAATCACCACAGCTGTAACTCCAACTGAAGGCAGCTTCACGGACCTCAGCTCCTAGCTCCACGGCTTCCACCTTCACTAATGCTATCTCCTAGAACACTCACTCTCACAAGGAACACTCACAGGAGCTCTCCCTCGTTCGTAGGAAACACTCATGCAGAAGGAGAAATGATAAGGAAAATAATGAAGAGGAGAAGTCTAGCCTGGAGAAGGAGACAACCTGTACACCTAGGGGTTAGGAGGGCGGCTCCGCGTGGTTTGACCCTGGAGGGGACCATTTCGTTGTCGGGGATCGCATTTTATTGGTTACACGTCAATTTTTCTGATTTTAAATCCCTAAATTTACGCAGATCTGGGCTGTTTCAGACAAGTATGGACGTGCCGGTCTCATCCGCATTCGTCCGCATGTGTAAAATCCTCAAGGTAGAATGGTGTTTAAGGACGGGAAATGGCATCCTCGTCTCGTCCGTACAGTCTAAATGCGACATTCAGACTTGATTTGGCGTCCGCATAATGCGTCTGCACGCGTTCAAATGTGTCCAGAAATTGGACAAATTCAAATCGAACGCACTCCATCCGCGTACGCATTTGTCCGGGCTCGTCCGAAACTATCCAGGAATTGGACAGATTTAAAGCGAACGAATCCACCCTCGATCGTACTCATCCGCGAAGCATCCGAAAGGTCGAGTTAGAGATAGGGGTAACTTGGGACGTGAGGCAGCGTCCACGAGAGTCATCCCAAAGTGCTAGGACAATGTTCCATACGTTTGCGGATGAGGAACGACGTCCGCCGGTCATCCGTAGTCTTTCAAAAATGGCTAGTCTAGCACTTCACACATTTTTCTACCTAAAATTTGTCCCATAACATCTTCCCCATAAATACATGTTACAATTTAACATGTATAAATACAAAATGTAATATCCCACTCTACCCGGCATTCAATTATATCGCGTATACAAAAAAAAAATGATATAGGGACATTACAATGATTGTTACAACATGCTAATGATATTTCCATAAACCTCTTCCCATGCTTGAACAATAACTCAGAAACTAGATTCTCATTCTTTACCTTCAAGTTAGAAATAATATCGATCACAATAATGCTTACCATAAATATAATCTTGAGAACTATTTTAAGTATGTGTGGGCAAAGAATGTTATTGAGAGATAAGGTTGGCGATTCTGTTAGGGGTTAGGGGATAACGGATCTCCAAGTGGAAAGCCTGGAGCATGGACGTAGGCCGGGGTTACCGAACTGCATGAACACATTAGTGTCAACTCTCTTTCCCTTATCTCTCTAATATTTATTATTACTTGCATATTTATTATTGATAAATCACTTAGGGAATAGAGATTAAATTATCACATGAAAAAGTTAGTACACCTAATTCTCCCCCTCCCCCCACCTCTATAGGCGTTCACACGGTCCAACAAGTGGTATCAGAGCGGGATTAGATAAACTTTTTGTGCAATTTTGTGTTTATTTGGATAAATTTGCATTTGTTGATTTATCTGTTTTATTAAGATTTGGTTGGATAATTTTGCTTGATTTCTTTATTGATATAAATTGCTATGGCCTTCAATATGCAAGTTAAAGGACGACTATTAGTTAGATGTCCATATTTCGATAACAAAGATTATGTTTATTGGATGTGTAGGATGAGAATTTATTTATAATCTTTAGCTTATGATCTTTAGAACATTGTAGAGAATGAGCCGTTTATTCTGATTAAAATTGAAAATGGTAAAAATGTTCTGAAAGTGTATAGCAAATATAATGATATCGATAAAAGAAAATTGAGTATGAATACTAAAGCTATTAATACTCTTTATTGTGTTTTAAATAGAGATGCATTTAATAGGATTCAAGCATGTGATTGTGCCAATGAAAATTGGAAATTACTTAAAATTACACATGAAGATACTAATCAAGTAAAAGAAATCAAATTGAGCATGTTCATTCATGAATAAGAATTATTTTCTATGGATAAGGATGAAACCATGATGGACTGCAAGGGTCCATTAAAAAAGACAAGGGTCAAAGGTCTCATCAACACCTTCACTTCTAACCATTTGGAAGTTGACCCATCAATGACCCAAATGGAAGAGCTTCTAATCCATGAAGACCGAGGGAGGCCCACACACTTATTACTATGGAAAGGAGCCCAAGAAGACAAGCTTGAAGGGTTAGGAAAAGCATAGGAAATAGAGATGGAAACCCTCCATAATTGTCCAAAGCAAGTGGACAAAGGAAGGCCAATTGATTCATGATAATGGCAACCATCCAAGTGGGGAAAATTGAAGAGAAAGTAGCGGCCAAAAAGCCACCAAAACATGGATCCAAAGCCAGCAAAAAATTATTAAATAATTATTTTAGAAAATTACTTAAAATATTGTTTAGTAATTGACCATATATGACCGAATACCTAGCTTATTTCCTATTATGTTATTTCCTATTGTATACTTTGTAATCGGCTATATAAAACAACTTAGTATGTGTGTTAGGACATTGAAGTTTGATTATTAAAAAGCTATTGCTTTCTTTTGAAATCAGAGTGATTCCTCATTCAACCTTTGGTGAGTTGTATCCAAAGTCTCCTTGTTTGTGTTGCATCACAAGATTGGGCTTACTTGGAGTTCAGTAAGTTCTCTTATTAGCATATGTAGTCTTACTTCTTGAAAGAAGAGTGTGTGAAAAGGTTTCTAACTTCCAAGAGGGTTTTCATTGGCAAAGTCATCCATATGGGAGTGCTAGTTACAACTACTTGCTATTTGCAGCCAATTAAGTTCTCTCAAGCATATTTCCAAATTTGTGGCATTTATCTCCATTATTCGTAAAGGGGTTCTTTCTATATTCATCAAGGAAGCTGCTATCCAAATTTCAGAAGGAAAGCATCTAAAACAAGGGAGTTATTGCTCCTCAACATCGAACCTTCCATATTGTGTTTTGTAGCCAATTAAGGGAATTCTTCAACCGGTCGATCTCCTTCTCAACTAATCGACAGCCCCAGATCCAGATGATTGATTCTGTAATATTTAACACATTGCTGATCGACCACTATTTCAACTCCTAGTTTGCGGCTGATTACTTGTAGTAGATCACCACTTATCTCTTCTAAGACTTGATCGATCGCCTCACTTACATTCTTCAAACATCTGATTGTTCATCCTTCTTCAACAATCACTTATTCACAGGTTATATTCTCAATCCCTTCCTCTAGTGCATCATTTGGTATCAAAGCTAAAATGACTTTTATTACTTGTACATTTTCCTATATTCATTAAGACACGAGGAGTTACAAAGGTTGCACAAAAAGTTGAGACAAATCCGACCATTGTTCCCAACACTGAGCCACCATCAACACGAGAAGCTGAGTCAAGTATATGTAACGACCCAGATTTTTGTAAATCCTTTTGTAAAGAAAAACCCTTTTTAAAGAATACCATAGTGCAAGTCGAGCCGGTAGGAACACTTTAAAACGTTACAGAAATAAAACATTGCGGAAGCATAAATATTGTAACGAAATAAACTAACCATTTAATTACAATTTAAGAAAAAAAACTTAATTTAATTACAACTTAATTATCTCTCTTTTCTCATAGCCTGGCCAACCACAAGCTTGCTCGTGCAAATCCCTCATCACCTGCTTCTTCATTGGATTGAGGACTCCGCACGTACGTGTACCTACACCACAAGTAAGACGTGAGCCTAAAGGCCTAGTAAGAAAATAGGTTTATGTGGGATGATATGCCTCTCTTTAATTCTTTGGAATAGGTCCGCCCCAGCCCTAGGCAGATCTTTTAGTTACGTATTTTAGGCATAACTCGTACATAGAGCGTGGAGTTTGGGTTATCCTACAGTTTCTAATTAATTATATTAATTGATCTGGTGATCCCAATATGGGATGGATTAATTCTTTTCCTCACTCAAGACGTGTGGCCACCCTGTGGTAGTGTTCCTAATTGTTTCTGTCGTGATAGGACTACCCTAAACATACATACAAGGAACTAATCAAACCATACAATAGATTAAGCAAAATAATATGTTAGGAACCGATAGCATGCTTGAGAGGTTTAATTTAAAGAACGATGTACTAATCAGATTAACAGTTGATAATCATACTCGAAAGGTTAATCATTTACACTAGTTATATTTACATTGATTAATTATCATGCTCAATGGATTGATTCACAGCAGACCTAACAGAATCCAAGAAACAAGGCAATATCAACAGAGAACATAATTAGAGGAAGATAAACATACGCATAGGAATATTACAGAGAACTAGAACACATAGCATTAAAACATATTGAGCAATTATCAATAACAGAGAAAGAATTCAGAGAACTAATACACAAATCATCCAAACATACAACAACCAAGCATAGAAAACATGCAGGCTAACAATGTAATAATCTACATACTAATATCCTACACTACCACCAACAAACAGTGAGCATTCCAGGGAATTATCAACAATACAAAGAAAAACTAACAACGGCAATCAACCACCAAAGACTCACTCATGCACACACTTGCGGTGTAGGGCCTCCACATGGCCAAGACGCACCTAAGCCTTACCTCACACTCCCACAAACTTATCTCGGCCTCCAGAAGAACCAGAGAGTTCTTAGCTCTAACCTCTAGCACACCTGTGAGGATTTCCATCTCCGGGAGACACTCCTCCAGTTCCAGAACACTCATGGCACTCTTCCTCTGTCAATTTAATCTGCCCTTGCCAGAAGACAACATTCTGTCACTCAGAGCGGTTTTTTTTTCCTATTTGAGTTTCCTCCTAAAAATTCTCAGTGTCTATTTTTGCTATTATTTATCTTACTTCTTGCTTGTTATATTTTAAAGGCATAAGAAAATATTTATGATAATTTGAATGACGTCTACTATTATTTTTTGTATCACTTATTTAATGGTATAATTGTAGTGTGTAAGTAGGCCTGTCAAAGAATATTGAATTTAAGTGGGATCATTTGTAATCTCTCCAACTTTTCCTAGAAAATTACTTGGAAAGATAATTATGTTTAAGGAGATTGTCTAGTATAGATTTTCCTAAGAATTATCCTAATAAGTAGTATTCACGCTATTACAACACTCTTTAATTTATCTCAACACTGCTGTCGCGAAGAACACAAAAAACTGGAAGCTTAAAGAGTAACCATTTCATTTGTAGTTTGAGGTATAATGTTTCATTGACATTTATAATGGCGGTTGTTGAGGAGTTTGAATTCTGCAGAACAAAATGTCTAAATTTGTTGGAAGTTTCAATGGAGTGGACCAATTACTATGGTCAACCACATTAACTTTCAAGTTTAAACAGCCACGAGTAAGACTCAAGAAGACCAAAATGACAAAAATCGCTTTCTCATGCTTTCTTTGAATGCACTAAATGTTTCAAGACTTCAACATTGTAACTTACCAATTTGCAAATCCCAATTTTTAGCAATTTTCCAACTCCTAAATCAATCACATTAGTTTTTCCCAAAATGGAGCACAAACAAAATCCTAAATTAATATTGATTTCCAATCTTCTATGCAGGAATAATTCATTATTAGGAAAACAATCCCTTTACTAGAGCATCACTGAATCTGGCCACTAGGAATGACAGATTCATTCCATTCTTTCCAATGAAAGAATTAGGAGACCTTTCCTATAAATTGAGGGTCTCACTGTGTAGGAAAGCACACACCAAAACACAGAATTTTCTCAAGCTCTGTGAGAAGAAACCTGGAGATATACCTTCATCGCTAGAGTTATTGCAATTGAACTCCGACCACCATGTTGTTGACCTAATTGTGTAATACACTGGCTTTTTATATCGAAATTTAATAAGAATAATTAGAAAGTAAATTAGGACAATTGGAATTATTGGGTAATTATCAGGATATTACCAAGGACGTTTTCATGAGTTTTTAATTTAAGGAATTTGTTAGGATTAAATGGAAGTTAACATAATAAAAATAAAAATATTAATTTGATGAATTAAATTTTAATGTTTTGAATTACTTATAATTATTTTTAAATTAAGGATTTATTGAATAAAAATAGAGATGGGCTAAATTATAGGGGGATTAAAGTGAGATTAGAACTAATATTGGATTAAATAGTTTTAATTGTTGGATTAATTGGAAGATTTAAATAATTGGGGATGGATATTTGGAGGGAGAAAAATTGGTTCACGCCATTTTGGCTTTGGTCCAGTTCAGATTTCATTACAGGATGGAAATTCTTTTCATTTGCCCTTGGGCCATTCAGTCGACGAGGGAGAGAGGGGAGACAAAGGAGAAATCGGGAGAGACGGAGAGGAGAGCTCGACGGTGACCTCGGGAGACGTCGTCCAGTGGATGGCGAGCAGAGGGCGACGAGCGGTGAACTATGTGTCCAGCACGCTGCTAGCTACGTTGTGGGACGCAGTTAAGGCTCGGGAGGCGAGGCGGCGTGGGACAAGTCGGGACCTCTGCAGGTCGCGATTTCTGGCAACAAATAAGAGGTATGTTGGTTGGGTTTTCCTCCTCTTTCACATTTTGAGGATCAAGTGTTGGCTGGAGAATGTTGCAGGGACGGAGTCCAGCGAACTCGAGATGGTAGGGGTGTGGTTCGGTCGGGTGTGATCGGGTCCGACTTGACCGGTTTGAACAGCTCGTTGTCTACTGAGCAGACAACCCCGTACACGCTTCCAACGATAGCCTCTGAAAAGCTGAGGGAAGGGGAGGCATGTTGTCGGTTGTGGTTCGAGGATAAAGACAACGAGTGTTGAGAGGGTGCTAGAGATCCTCCCGGGTGAGTGAAGTCCGGAGAAGAGCTGTGAAGCATGGATGGATGGCTGAGAGCTCCTAGTGAGTTTTCTTCTCGGCTAGTTGGATTTTTGGTTTCTGTTCTTCACTGGGTTTGCTAACTTTCATTGGTTCTATGAAGGAGAGAATGGCTGAGAGAGAAGAACCGAGGCAGAGAAGGAGATGGCTGGATAGAGAGCTCTCAGGTCTTCTCGGTTCTTCATGTGGATGGTCCTTCCCTGATGTTATGGATTTTATACTGTTAAATGGATGAAGATTTGTAATGATAAATGCTATCCTTTGTCGTGGTTTAATGTATGTGCTGGAAATGGTTTGGTGATGGAGTGGAGTGCTGAACCAGGAGGATAAAATGACATATCAGGTGTTGGGTTAGCCTTGCTGTTCGATGATCTCGTTGGTCATGGTAAGCCGATGGTTGTTTGGATGATGAAACTTGCTAGGTGATGTTATCTTGGGTTCATGGCTCTGTTTATAGTAGTTAATGTGGTTTGGTTTTTGTGGAATGTTGGGATTGTATGTTCTAAATTGATTGCTATCAAACATGATATGCACTGTTGGTTGGTACTCGGAAAACATGAACATGTTAGAAGTTAGTCATTGCTGTAGGTTACACTCTGTTAATGGATGAATAAGAGTACTTTGTTAGTTATAATGAAGTATATGTTTGTTAAGCTAGAATCGAGTAAAAGCATGAATGAATCGTAAGAAGTGGGAAATGTTAATTTGATGCTCTGAATCAAATGGTTGGATGATTATTGCTCTGAATTATGTGCTTAACGTTGATGCATGAATATACTATGCAATTAGGATAGGAAAACAATGAAACTTATGAAGTCGTAAACATTAATGATAGACATTTTGATCATGAAGGTGTTGACAAAGGACAGAGGACAACTCTTAAGTGCTAAACGCCTTAAAGCTTCAAGGTAAGGAACTTGGGTATGTCTTGGCCATTTGGAGGCCCTACACAACAAGTAGAGTGCATGCGTTTTGTGTTTGTTCTTGAAATGCTTACTGTTAGATAGTTCCTTGGATGATTTCCTACGATAGTTCTTGCTGATTTGTGTAGTTCTTCTTGCTGCTATTAGTGGTTATTCTCTGTTATGTTTTCCTCGTTGATTTTTCATTGTGAAACATTATAAGCTCTGTGATATTTTTCTTTTATTGTTTAGCTCTGTTTTGCTGCCTATTATGTGATACAAATGCCTTGTCGAAAGAAGTGATGAATGCGAGAAAGGTGTTAATGTTGAGAGTGTGAAAGATGAGTGAATATGTGAAGTCTGGAATGAGTTACGAATTCTATTTTGATGCTGAATGGTTACTTGCTGTTTAGTTTTCCACTATCATGCTATTATTTCTTTGCTAATGTTGGTTCAGCCATCAACTGTTCATCTTATTTCTCTACTCTACTAATCAATCTAGTTAAATGTTAGTCAATAAATGCTAATCCATTGAGTATGTTAACCAACTAATCAGTTGCGCATGTAAAACGACTGAGTCGATTAACTAGCATGTTCGAATCAACTAACTAACATAATCAGTTAGCATGTTTACTTGTTTAAATATGTTGAATTAGTTGGACTTATAAGAAGGATTAAACAGGACGTATATAATTAATTATACTTGAGCATGTAATTAATCAAAATGATATTAGCATTTTAAATGAACTTAGTCATGTCATGCTTACTTATTAACTAGACTACCATGCTTGATTTATTAACTAAGCTAAGTTATTCTGTGAGTTGATAATACCATGTATGTGTTAAATTCCTAAGCACGTTTAAATGTTAATTAGAATTATAATTTCAACTACAAGTTGTTAATGCTGATTAATTTAACTAGAGTGATTAAGAGCATGTTAATTTACTCAATTGGAGTAATTGATTAGACTTGAACTGGTTTAGTTTATTAATTTACTAACTAGTTGCTGAATAACCAGTTCAAGCATGTTTAACTAGCTGTGTAATGAATAAACAATCCTTGAGCATGTTTAGTAATTAGTATGTTGAATTAGTTGAACATGTACGCATGTTAATCAATTCAAGCATGTTTAATTAATACCTAAACCTTGAGTATGTTAACCAATTTGTTGAGCATGTAATTAACTAGGATAATGACTAGACTATTAAATATAGCTTGTTTGACTAATTAAAATAAAAGTATGCTTAAACAACTAGAATAAGGATTTCCAATTTACAAGCATGTTTCCGTTATTCGTTGTTTACAACATGTTTCCATGTTTAGCCTAGCTTAGTTCAATGAGCATGTTTAGTTAAATTCTAATTTGACGTATGTTACTTTATTGTCTCATCTTGTTCACTCACTGCTTCAATTCGATATCATAATTGTTCCTTGTATCTATGTATGCTTTCAATTATTGTTATTCATTATACGCGCAAGTTCAATTATAGTACTTTTACTTCAATGCGCATTTCAATTTCTGTTAATTTACGTTATAATACATTATGCATCATGTTAATAGAAACCCGTAGGGAGTGCCACTTTGGGGGTGGTACTCACACATGCATGAGTGAGGAAAAATGTTAAGGAATAAAAAAAAGAATGTTCGGGATGGGTGGGATACGCCTATCACCGAAGAAACCCTGAAGGTAGGATACGCCAGAAGGGAAGAAATCTTGAAGGCGGGATATGCCAGAAAGGGAAAGAATAGGGAGTTGGGGTAGATGGGTAGTTCGGATCTAGTTTGGCGGCTAGGATACACCCTCACCTAGTCGAAAAAGGGACTAGTACGTACACAAGAGGTTAGAAGCCGATCAAACTAGGCCATCTCAAAGGACAACCTCCAATCTCTAGCTCAAAGTACAAGTAAAGAACCAATGAATGTAATGAAAGAATTGGATTTGGTGGCCCCCATTCCAAGAGGAACTAAAGAGAGACATGTATAATTGTTTTTCTCCATTTACTTACTGGGCGTAAGCTCATGTCCTTACTTGTGGTGTAGGTACAAGTGACGAACAGATAATGATAGGCTTATATATATACAAGAACGATGAACAAATAACCAAGAGGAGGTGAAGGATTTGCACGGACGAGATTGGGGCTGGCCATGCTAAGAGTAAAATGAGAAATGGTTGTAATCACATTAAATTTTATTATTTTGTACTTCATTGTTAGTTTCTTTTGTAAACGATTCATTTACGCTTCCACTATATCTTTATAAGGATTTATTTTATAACGCTTTTGCACATTTTATCAATTGGTTTTCATAACGAGTTTTAAAGAAAAAGTCAGTAGCGATCCAGTTAGACGCACTCTGATATGTTTTACTTTAAGAAGAAAATTTCCAATTTTACGCATTTTAACGATTTACGAAAAACTGGGTCGTTACAAATTGACATTAGGTGATTGTTTTAATGATGACTGTATTATTTGTACAATTAAGTTGTTTAATTTATTCCTATTAATATTATTGAATACATTATTTATATTCATTGGAAATACCCTTAATACGGGTATTAATGTTTACTAACGTGTTTGCCTAAGTCCATGTATCTAATATTATGATATTTGGGACTTAGAAGAATGGAAAGGAGAAAAACATGGTGAAAAGGTCGACGAAAGCACTTTAGAGGTCGACTAAATTCATGAAGAACAAGGAAGGTGGTCGACCAAATTAGAAGTCGTCGACCGATTTAGAAGGCAGATTGCTTGGTGGTTTTACGATCGAGGAAGTGGTCGTTCAGTAAAGAAATGGTCGACCGCAACATTAAACAGATTGCATCTTATTACTATGGTCAAGGAATTGGTTGATCTACTGGTCGAGCAAGAAATGGATTTTGTGAAGAAGCAATCGACCGATATCATAAAGTAGTTGACCAGTCCGGCTGTACAACGCAATAGGTAGATTCCAACAGTCGGATGGCAGTCGACCAAAATTGAAATGGTTGACTTGCTTCACAGTGTCTATATATAGAAGGCACTTTGAAGCTCAATCCAACGACAGGAGAAGTGTAGCAAAGCTCTGGCAAAATTCATGCACGACTTCTCCTTATTCAAATGAGTGCAAGACCTAACTTTCTCATTCCTAAACTTGAGATTGCTTATTTGGGAGTTAGGTCTAAATTTTATTTTACATTTTCGCATTTTGTAAAACGTTACATCAAGGGTGATGCCCTGCAACAGTCAATGGTTAGATTGATGCCTATGAAGATCAATAACTATGTTATTGAGAGATAAGGTTAGCGATTCTGTTAGGATTCCTAGAGTTGGTTTCTAGGTTGGGGCTCGTGGTTGTCCCTAGGAACCGTCTTGGAATTTTGTCTTGATTGAGACTTGTCTGTTATCCTTGTTATGTGATGTGTCCCATAATCCTATCACATGACTCTGAGTCATTAGACTCATTGTTTGTTTAATGAATTATTATTTTACAGGGAATATCACGTTAATGGAGCTCAAGGAGGGACCCTTACTTGGAGAGCAAGAAGCTACTCATTATGTTTTCATGTGAAGCCATGCAACTCCAAAATCGGCTAAACCAACTTTCTCCTAGCTTGGAGGAGCTCACATTGACCGTAGTTCTCAAGGTTGATTAAGAGTGTTTTATTGAAATTTTCATGTTGCACTATTACTTTAGATGTTATTGAATTCTTGTATACTGGTTAGGGTTTATTTTGAGGGATTTTTAGATCATTTGATGTCTTATGAATTTAGGTGCTCGGTTTGCATGTAAACCAAACCCTCATGCCCAAGTTTTGTGTTTTCAAGGGTAATTTTGTAATTTTTCTTTATTGTATCATTAGAGTGGTATTTAGTCCCCTTTAATGAAACCCTAAATGTACTTTTGAAACCCAAAATTTGATATTGAAATCATTGTTAGAGATTTTCTCTCTAGACTCACGGTGGTGTGGTTTTTGATTCACGGCGCCTCCACCATCTCAAGTCTTCTCCTTTGTTCTTACGTGGTCTGGGAGGAGAAGACTTATGTTATCTCTTCTAGCAGCTTATTCTTGAGGTTGTCCTTGTGGTGTGAAGGTAGAAGATCATGACAAAAGCTAGGTTGGAGTGATGTTTTTCAAATCATCCGAACAAGTCACCCCCTTGGCCGAGTAAGGAACTCGCAGACCAACTTGGTGCTCCTGGTTTTATTGATTCTTCTTAAAGGTGCTTCTGTGTTTTGATCCCAAGTCATTGTTGATCTGTATATGTGAAGTTTAAGGGATTATTTGGTGTTTTGGATTCTGGATATTGAAGTTATTCAAAGTTGTTCCTTGTTGTCGCAAATCTGTATTTTTCGCAAAACCCTAGATTTGAATCGCGGATTCCATCTCGCACAACTCCGTGTGTGCATCGAGTTTGAAGGTGATTTTTGGAGGTATTATTATATTGATTGTTAACTACTACTCCTATAAATTTGAAGTCCAAAGCCTATATGCAAGTGGAGATTTCGATGCTTAATTTCAGTGTCCGAGTTTTGAATATTGCTAATTGTCATTCTCATTCAGATTGAGAATTTGGAAACTTGGGATCTCATTATGTTGTGGGATGTTCACACCAGCCTTGTTGTAGGTTCTGGAAGTGTCAAATGGTTTGAATTTTTGCTTACAATAGCTTGGAGCTGGTTTGTCGGAGCATGTCGTGGTCGCCATTGAGGTAGGGATCTTTATACTTTCAGCACTGCATTGCATCATGGTTTTCAAAACGGCTATTTTGTGGGATACCAAACTTGAAAACCCGACATGGACTGATCAACAACACGTCAATTTTTTATGTATACGTATGTTTTCTCACATTTACATTCCGTACATGGTTTATTCTTGGTATTATGCCATATTGATGATGAGATATTTGTGCATGTGTTGGAATGATGAATCCTCTTGATGCTTTAGGCACTCTAGTGCTAAAGCATCACGAGGTTATCCAGTGACATCTTCTACTATGAGAAGATGAGTTATATGATACGTACATTGGGGGGATGAATCCTCTTGATGCTTTAGCCACTCTAGCGCTAAAGCATCAAGAGGCTATCCCTCGAAATCTTATATTGCGAGAAGATTTGTTATGTACATTAGGAAGATCAATCCTCTTGATGCTTTAGGCACTCTAGCACTAAAGTATCACGAGACTATCTATAGCGCCTCGCATTATTAAAAACTTTTTACTTCCTTCATTTTTAGCCATAAAAAAATTTCTTTTTAACATCCTAAACGTGTGCCATTTGAATATATCAGAGTGTTTAAGACTATCCTAAACGTGTGCCATTTGAATATATCCTAAACGTGTGCCATTTAACAGTCTATTATTTACAAAATAGTCCTGAAATAAAACCATAATTAATTATTTAAAACAACTGGTTTATTCTCTTTGAGCCATAACACATCAGGTCGAATTTGGCTGATAATCCAAGATCGCAGCAGGCAATGCCTCCTCCTCCACATCAGTAACACTGATCTCATTACATTCACATGCATCATGGGTAAAACAATGAGCCTAACGCTCAGCAATAAATAGAATGTATGCTTATGCTCATGCTTATTCATCGTTCTCCAAAAAAATAACCTATCTTTTCTGCCTTTACATTTCGTTACCAGAGAAATGATACATCTTGTAATACCCCAACTTTTATATCAGAATTTAAAAAGGATAATTTGGAAAGTAATTGGGGATATTTGAATTAGTCGAATAATTCGTGGGGTATTACCAAAAACGTAATTGTTAGATTATAAATAATGGGATTAAATTAGAATAATTAATTAAAAATGAAGAAAATAAACAATGGGATTAAATTGAAATAATTAAGAAGTGGAAGAATTAAATAAATAGAAAGCGAGATTAATTGAATTAATTAAATTAAAGGAAATTTGATGTAATTAAAAGGAAAGGAAGAATTAATGAAAATGGGGAAATAAACCGGTTCCTCCTGAACCGGTTTGATTGAAGTAAATTGGACTTCAACCATTTGAGAGAGAGAGAGAGAGAGAGCAGATGTGAGAGAGAGAGAGAGAGATCGGAACCTAGGGAGAAGAGAAGGCGACGGCAAGGCGGAGGCGAGGTTGGCGAGGCTCGGGCTTGGTGCGCTGGTCGGTGGATGGACGTGCGTCGGGCGGCGTCATGGTGTAGCAAGGACGACAAACCACGGGATGGCTAGGGCACGGTGTGTCGTGGCTTGTAGAGAACAAATGGGGGTGCTGTGAATTCGTTGTTGAGGTAAGTCAGTAGTTTTCCATTTTCATTTCCTCCTCTCCTTGGCATTTTGTTGCTCGGCAGTTCGGTGTGGCGATGACCGGGACAGATTGGTGATGGGAGGGGAGGGTGAATCGTTGTTCACGCTGGATCGGACCCGAGTTAGTTCTTCCAGCTGCTCCTCATCTGGCAAGCTTTCCACGTGGCAATCTTAGGTTGGACCTCCCTGCCTTAAAGTGTGCAATTCACCAGACTTGCATCTGTGCAAGTCATCTTCTCAGCTATAAACCAGTGTAACAGGTGAGGTGTTCTATAATTTTTCAGTGTGTGAATGAGAGAAAAGCTCTCTATGATGGGGAGCCGAGAACATCTTGTAACAAAAAAAAAGAAGGTTCCTCGTGATGACACCCCTATTGGAGTGCCTACTCCCACATAGGGGGCGGTAAGGTATGGTTAAGTCACGGTAACCATAAGATTCTCAATTCTCTTGTTCTGAAATCCCCAATGTCTTCAACAAAAGTGAATGGGTATGGCTCATGGTGACACCCCTATTGGTGTGTTTCCTCGTCGAAAATACGGCTAAGCCACGAGATCAATTGACTTACCCATTGGCCCGGTTAACAGACGAGATACGGTTCTCCTCTGTAATGCATCATGATCATGCATCACATCTACATTGTATTTCATTCTATCACTTACTGAGCGTTAGGCTCATTAGTTAGGTCTTGTGATGTAGATAGATACGAGAAATAGGGGAACAGGTCAAAAATAGTTGATGAAGGATTTGCACGGGTGGATCTTGTGGCTGGCTGGGCTCAAGAATTTAAAAAGGGAATTTATTCATAAAAAGGGTTTGTAAATTATTTAATATTCTTCAATGCTTTGTTTTAATTCCGTTGCGTTTTATAAAAAAGATTTTATTACTTGTTCTGCAATTGATAAATGTTTTAAGTAAAGAGTTTTAACGATCGGGTTTCATAAAGGAAGAATACTCTGATTTTTATATGAAAAGAAAAGTTTTTAATTTCGCGCTATTTTTTAAAGTAAGTAAAAACCAAGTCGTTACACATTTGTTGGTCATTGTGGCTAAACCGACTCCAACCTCTACATGAGTGGAGATTTCCATAAGATGTGTCACCACGACATTCACCAATCTCTGTCTTTTCGAAATTAGGGACTAAGAGCAGGGATACATCTGATGGTCTTATGGCTTAACTGACTCCAACCTCTACATGAGTGGAGATTTCCATCAATGGTGTCACCACCAAGCACCGTCACCCTCTTTCCCAAACCCCCTCACAACCATTTACGTTCATTCGTTTATTTCATTTATCATGTCGTGCGTATGTCACATTTTCATAAGTCATATTGTGATGCATGAATGCCAGTTCATATACAGTCCAAAAGTTCATAACCATATAACAGTTCAACAATATAACAGTATAAAATATATATCGACGAAATTAAGGCAGTTCAACATAACATTCCATTTTTATTTTTAAAGTTTTATTCATCTTTTACATTTAAGCATTCTCTCTATAATTTCATGCGTTAATTAATTTCAACAATTATTTTAAAAACTATAATTTCATCAATAAATTTTAACAATATTGGCAGAATTTAATCACAAAAATCTCGTGATGCAAGGCCTCCACTGGCCACCGCATCCTATTTCTTACCACTATGCACTTGTAATTTCCCTCCACAGAAGTACCACTTCGCCGATGACAGCCCCTGAGGCCAGAAAGAAGGATGACTCGCACCAAGGAATCCAAGCAGCACCTCATATGCTGAAGATTTCTCGCTTGACGAATCTCTTCTTCCAAGCAGTGTACACATCAGACAACCCAAAGACACAGCTCTCCACCCTTCACTTTTTCTCCCTTTCAATTTTTATTCTCTGTAAGGAACAAATCTCTCCCTCACACACCCTTCCTCTTCTTCCTTTCTCTCATGCACACTTTCATTTTTACAAAGGAAGAAAGCGTATCTGTCTTTTGCCTTCTCACTTTCTCCACCCTGCTTCTTCACCTCTTTTCTAACCCACTCAGTCAAATTTACTCTCTCGTCTCAATTATTTCCCCGACAGCCCTCCACTTATTTCTCTCTGCTTTTAAGAGACTGTCCTTTGTTGCTTTATTCTTTAATTCGCCAACCAATATTAGCAAGTGTGCTTCCCATCTATAAAGGGAAGCACTTGCATTTGTGTAGGCCATGTCGGCCAGAATGAATGAATCGGTCCAAGCGAACCAAAGGGACCATTTGACAGACCGAGTGTAGTGGCTGTTAACTACGTCTTCATGTTTCACCGCTGTCGTCGCCCCTACAATTCGCGTATGTAATTCCCTTGCAATTCAGATTCCTGAATCAATAACACAACGCCAGGGAGAAGAAATTGAAACAGAAAATTACCGACTTATCCTAGCCTGACATCGCAGTATCATGGGAGCATGCTCTAACTCGTCCCGCTGGTTCGGTTCTGCAATCCGTAGCCTCCCATGGTTCGCTTCTCGAAGCCCTACACTCGCCGGCACTCCCCCGATGTCGTTAGCAATTCACCACAAAGAAGAATTTGCCGAACCCCAGCCTCCTCGCTCTCTCTCTCGTCGGGTTCTCGCTCTCTCTTCACCTCTCTCTCGGGTTCTCCCTCTCTCAATCTCTAATTCTTCTTTTGCAGAATACAAGCCTGATTTTCTCTCCCTTTTGATTCTCTTCAAAAACACCGAACCAGACCAACCAAAGTGAACCGGCCAGACCGAACCAAACCGGTTCACCATCCATCCTTTTCCCCTTTTTGATATTTATTTTAATTCCTCACTAATTCCATTCAATTTTTCCTTTTAATTTAAATCCCACTTCCCATAATTAAATTCTTTTTTTAATAATTCATACGTTGAATTAAATTCTTCATTTAATTAAATTATTTTCAACCCAATTTCAATTCCTAATTTACTCTAAATATTGCTGGATGATAATTATCTGTCCAATTTAATTTCTTCGATTCGGTTTTCCAAATTAATTTTCAATCAAATAAATCTTTAATAATTATCCAATTACCAACAATCAATTTCCCAATTTTCTTTACTTAATTCTGTTACAAAAAAACAGGATATTACATCCTATGAGAAAATCATCCCTAGAATCTCCAAAATTCATATATATCATTATTTTTAATCCGATTAAATTCTAGGGTATTACACTATCCCCGTGCAATCTTCTGTTGCATGAAGATTGGTTGTTTGCGTGCGGAATGGCGATGGGGCATTCATGACATGATCTCAGGTTTCGATCATTGGAAGTGGAAAAAGGGGATAGGGCATTAGTGTCGTGTCCTCAGGTCACAAGCCCTTAAAGTTGGAAATAGGATGGTAGGGTGATGACACTTCCTTGGGTTGCAAGTCCCTAAACCTAGCAAGGGTATTGTCACATAGAGTTGGCAAGGTTGTTAGTCGCGAAGATTAACCTATCTAGTACCGGTCCATTTGGCGAGTGGTTGGATGGCTCGTAGCTCTACTCGTCGGCAACCTTTGTCAATTTGGAACATAGATGTATTTAGTGAGATACGGTCTATTGTGAGCAACCTCACTCCACGTATATGATCGTACGAGTTGTGTCGTCATTGACTGGTTCGTTGGCAACTCGGGTGACATGCTGCATCTTTAGATCGTCATTAATGGTATTATTTCCTGCCTCATGAGGTGTTCCTATTGGTGGATAGCCACATTTCTATGACTTGTGTTGGACGGTTACATGAGTTTTATTGTCTCTGACTGGTTCACTGGGAACTTGGGTAATGTGTTCGACTTTCGAATCGTATCGACGGTGGCTACGGCCCGTCTGCACATCTGGGTAGTTACACGAGTTGTGTCATCGTGAAGCTTGCTCGCCGACAACTTGGATAATGCGTTGGATCTTCGGATAGTATCAAGAGTGGCTATGACCCGTCAGCACATCTGAGAGATTACACCACTTTATGATTGATGAGTGACGGATGGGTCCTTGAGTGACCATCCTTTTTCACTGATGACATGTTCATACGGAAAATGATGTTGGCATATTTTGCGATTATAGCTATCTATATATACAACAAGTTTTTGATTAAAGCCACATCGAGGGCCATGGACTAGTTTGTTCAAATGATAAAGAGGTTTTAAGTGTCTAAAATCCATGTACGGTAAATGAGAAGCATGAAACGGTTTTCAAACGATGAGGAGAACGATTTTAGCATGCATTGCATTTAGTATGGATTTCCCAACTAAGTTTGTCACTCACCCCTTAGACTATATTTTTTCCTAGGTTAGGGTGTAGGTACAGTGCACTACTCTTGTGCGTGTGGCAGCTGGGCGAAGCTGATGTTCCCTGATGGGTGTCTTGATCTCCCCGTGGATGGATGGAGGTTCGTCGGTTCAATCCCTCCATTCCTGGTACATTGGGATTTTAGTTTTGGTGTTGTTTGATTTAATTCCTGCACAGTACTTTCCTTTATTATGCTATCATGTCTCTAGTTGATCACTCTGTGGACCCCAACCCATGCAATTTGGGTTTGGGCTTGTTATTATTTCCGTTAAGTCTTCTGCATAAAAAGTTCATGCCTTGGTAATCGGGTTCTCTCTAAGAATCGGGTCACCTGACCAGACCGTTCTGTCCGGCCCACCTCTGAGTCGTGACAAGTAAAAGTTCCATAAGAGAAATCAGTCCAAGTTTGATTTACCTTGATGCCCTTTTTTGTTATTTAACCTACTTAAACTTTCCTTAAAATCCATGGAAGACAAGTTTGTACAATTTCTTTCATCTTTGATCAAAGGGCATACCTTTTTCTCGCTTAGACATCAATCATGAATAGTGTGATCCTGTCAATTTGCCACCAAAATTTGCAAGGGATGCCATGCATTAATATTTCCAAGCAACTTCCTTTAACCAAAATCATAGGAGATATATTAGCACAAATTTTATCATTAATGTCCACAGAGAAAACCTTGTTTTTGTTTTGTTGTGTTTCAGTTTTGGGTACTTGCTCTTCTTTGCATTCTTTCTTCTCTATTTGAGACTCCATAGGTAATGATGATGTAACGACCTGGTTTTTTGTAAATCCTTGAAAATGCGTGAAAATTTGAAATTTTGCTAAGACCATTGAAATCGCTTTTAAAATATATCAGAGCACGACGCTAAATCGAACCGCTACTAACCTTTCATTAAACTCGTTATAAAAATCCAATTAATGAAATGCGGAAGCATTATAAAATCATTTATTTAAAATATTGCGGAAGCGTAAATAATTAAATGAAAGAAACTAAACAATTGAATTCAAAAAATAAAACTTTATGTGATTACAATTGTTCCTTATTTTACTCTTTTAGCCTGGCCAGCCCCAATCTCACCCATGTAAATCCTTCATCCCTGCTTTTGATCTAGTAGTCATCTCCTCATATAAGTACCTACACCTACACCACAAGTAAACTGTAAGCCCAAAGGCTTAGTAAGGAAAATGGTTTATGCAATATGATATGCCTCTCTTTAGTCCTTTTTGGAATGGGGGCCACCAAACCGATCTTCTCTTTAAGTCATTGGTTCTTTGGTTCTTTACCCGTACTTCGAGCTGGAGATTGGAGGTTTTCCCTTAAGATGGCATAGTTTGATCAACTTCTAACCTCCTGTGCACACTAGTCCCTTTCCCGAGGTGGGGGTGTATCCTAGCTGCCAGGCTAGAACCGAACTACCCACCTACCCCAACTACCTTTTCATTTCTTTTTCCCTTTAGGCGTATCCGTCCCTCCAGGCCTTTTCTCAGTGATGGGCGTATCTCGCCCACACTGAACATTTTTCTACTTCTTTATTTCTTAACATTTTCCTCACTTGTGCATGTGTGAGTATCACCACCAAGGTGGCACTCCCTATTAGTTTCTGTTAACATGATGCATGATCATACATTCTCAACCTAACATGATGCGTAATGCTTTATAACATAACATTAACAGAAATTGAAGTGCACATTGAAATAAAAGTAACTGTAATTAAAATCGCACATATAATGAATAACAATAATTGAAAGCACACAGCAATACAGGGAACAAATATGATATCAAATTGAAAGTAGCGAATGAACAAGATGAGACGATAAGGTAACATGCGACGAATTACAATTAACAAAACATGCTCATTGAACTGAGCTAGGCTAAACATGGAAACGTGCTTTAGACAACGAATAACGGAAACATGCTTGTAAATTGGTAATTCTTATTCTAGTTGATTAAGCATGCTTTCATTCTAATTAATTAGACATGCTATATTTAATAGTCTAGTTATTATCCTAGTTAATTACATGCTCTAAATGATTACATGCTCAAGAATGGATTTCATTTAATATTCTAGTTACATATCTTGGTTAATATTAATCTCTTAAGTAATATGTTGTATCATTCTAAGTTAAGTCAAATAACATGCTTCCATTATTCCAATAACTCAAATACTAAAGTACAATTAAGTTATCCACCATTATTCTCTAAGTTAATTAACATGCTCTAGTTAACTTACATGCATCAAGAAGTAACCAAGTTAATTAAACATGTTCAATTAGTTAATTTACTTACCAACTAGTTAGATAATTACATACTCAAGATTAGTTATCCATTAAACATGTTTGAGTTGATTAACATGCAAACACGCTCACTAGTTAATTTGTGGTCCTAATTAACATGCTCGAGGAAGTTAATTAAACATGCTCTAATTAATCATGCTTACAAGTCCTGCTAATTAAACATGCTTAAGTAAGTGAACATGCTAATTGATTATGCTAGTTAGTTAATTCAAACCTACTAGTTAATCAAATTAGTCGATTTACATGCTCCACTGATTAGTTGGTTAACATGCTCCAGGATTTCTTATTACTTAACAGCTAGATAAACATGCTCGACTTAGTTATTTAAAGGCTAGTTACTTAATTAGTTAATTAAATGTGCTAAGGTCTACTTAGTTAATCAAACATGCTTGTAGTTAATAACTAATCAGCAAGTAAACAATAATGAAAATGTAACAACTTGTGGTTAATAACTAAACAGTAAGTAAATGTTTAAACACAACATAAGACCCTTAGCTCATTTTCGGACTTCACATAACCATTTATCATTCAATTATTTTGCATTCATCACAATCATCACTATCAGTTGCAGTAATCATTTACAGGAATTTATCAGCAACATATATCTATAATTGCAAGAACTAACAAATAAAGGAAATCACGGAGCTAACGATAACAAAGGAAATAACTACCGAGTATCAATCATAGTGTAATGTCCTGAATTTTTATATCGGAATTTAAAATAATAAATTGGAAGATAATTGAGGATATTCGACTTTATCGAATAAATTATTGGGATATTATTATGACATGATCAATGCTTTATGACGTGAGATTAAATAAAGTGGGTTTTAAAGATTTGAAGATTTGGGGAAGGATTTAAATAAAAGATTAAAGAATGGATTAAGGAAATTAATGATATAAATTCCATTAAAAAGAAAAGAGTGGAATTTGAAGAGTAGAATAGGAAGTTAACATAATGGGGACGTCAATTAAATGGAAAACCCATTTAAGTTAAATGGCATTTCGGCCATTTAAGCGAGAGAGCAAGAAAGGCAGAGAGGGAGTGGGGAGATTGGGACGACACGAGAAGGGAGATCGCGACGGGCAATCTTTGAGCTTCGGAGCTCGGGCGACGACGGGCGAACGGAGATGATGGCGATGAGCTATGCTCCCTCGTGACGTGCTCAATGTCCGATTTCCGGCGTGATGCGGTGAGCTAGAGCTCGGGAATGGAATCCTGGCGGGGTCGCAAATTGTCAACTGTGGTAAGTCATTCTGTCTTGTTCAGTGATTTCTTCCCCGGTATTCTGTCTTGGGTGGACGGATTGGTGATGCTTAGCATCCTGGCAGGGACGAAATGACCGAAGGGTTAAATGGGTGATGACAAGGGATGACTTGGTTCGGTGGAAAAGTTGGTTCGGGACTAATTCAGTTGGTCCTCAACTAAATTGGTTAAGGCAATTAATTAGCTGGCATGAGTCTTCCACGCGACAGCTCTTCTGTAAACGATGTGAGTCCTCATCGGTGTACGTCTCTGCCTCTGACTATATTAAACAATGCAAGCAGGGACGTGTTTTAGGTATTCTGGAATGTTAAAGAGTGTGAGGTAAGGTTCTGTTTTCTGTTTTCCTGGACTCGACAGAGAATTCTTCTCTGTGTTTGAGAAAGAACAGAGAAGTTGGAGTGATGCTTCTAGAGCTGTGAGTTCTCTGGTGATTGAAAACTGGATTTTTTTTTCCTCAGTGCACTTTTGGTAAGACGAAACACTTCTCTATTATTTATGGATGCTGGGTTCATGGTTGTTTGTTATGGATTTATTAGAAGTTGAAATATATGAAAAGTACCTCTGTTGGTTATTGTTGTGAATTGTGGGTATGTTGGATGACATGCTATCCGTGTTGGAATATGTTAATTGTTTAGGTATTGCTTTGTTTAATTACGACTCATAAGTATGCACTAAACATTGGATATGATTCTCTCTTGTGATTATTGCTGGGATTTAGTTGGGTTTGATTATCACATATGGAAGATTGTTAATTGTTAATGGCTCTAATGGTTGGAATTCGTCCTCTGCATGTTTATGTTTTGCAATTGGTCAAGTGGGAATTGGTTTATGTTTTGATTGTTAATATTATGGAGAAGTCAAACTGTTCAAGCATTTTAAGTTGTTTTAATTGTTGCTCAGTGTTGGTCATGCTAATGTCAATGTTGAGGTATTGGGTTTATGTTTTGAAATGGCTCCCCGTTGATGGATCTTGGTGAGGAGTGTTAGGATAAATGTTTTTAGTCTATTATGGATTGTTGAATGAAAGAGTTACGTTATGTTACAATATTTATTTGAGTTGAATATATTGTTAAGATTAATGAACGTAGAGAGAGGGAGTTGGATTAAACTATGCATTCTTTGCTAAATATGTTGTGGACTATGAGGCTTGGATAATTAAGGAAGTTGACTTTGTAACTTATTCATTCGATAATTTCATATGAAAGTAGGCATTAAATGGTTCTCTACTTTATTATGGAAAATATGGGTTTTTGTAAAGTTAACTTGTAACGTATCAATGAAAATTTCCCCCAATTTGCAGCATAATTTCAAATTCAAACCCTAATTGATTTCGTTTCCAATTATGATACGCGGGATTAACAATCAATTAGGAAACTTTTCAAAAAAAAAAAAAATCAAATCAATTTCAACATTCATTTCCCCTAATCCAGCTGAACGGAACCCTAAATTGCGTTGATTTTCTTACCTGTTACGCGGAAATGGAACGCTCCAGGAAACTGTAAAAAAGTTTCCTTCCCCATCGCTGAATCTGGACCCTTTGAAGGACAGATTCGAGGCGTTGCTTCAATGGAAAGAATGGTGAGACTCCCCTATAAATAGAGGGTCTCACCGAAGGAGGAAGACACACCAAAATCTCTAAGCTCTCGGAGAAATACTCACCTCTCTAGCGAAGAAATCCCTCCCGAAGTGACTTCCTCCAGTCGAACTCCTCTCCGCGGCGAAGTCTCTTCCTCCAGCGGCGGCCGACGACGAACGAAGGACGTGAGGCGACCTCTTGACACGAAGCAGAGAGGAACTCTGCCTCTGGTTTGCGCGAGACGAAGAAGAAGACGAGAGAAGGAGGAAGAAGAGGTTCGGTCCAACTTAAGTGATCTGACCCGACCCGATTCGAACCGACCCAGTTTTGGCCCGACTCGAACCTATCCAGCTTGATCTGACCCGACCCAGTTTCGGCCCGACTCGAACCGATCCAGCTTGATCCGACCCGACCCAGTTTTGGCCCAACTCGAACCGATCCAGTTTCGACCCGATCCGACCCAAAGTCGTCTTCGACTCATTTAAGGTCTTTGACGGTAACGATATTCTGCCCGAATCTCTTTCAAGGATTAATATCGTTATTTTCGAAAATTTAATAGATATATTATTTTGGAAGGTATTCGACGATTTTCAACGTTCGTTCAACACTTAAATCATCCTAACGTCTTAACTCTCTCAGAATCCAAGTAAGTGGAACACTTACGTCGTTTTGGCCATAGGCCCTACATCACAAGACATATAATATTTTCGTTATAATTATTTCGTTATTAAAGTTGTTATTTTGTTATTAGAGTTATATAGTTTTATCCTGTCATGCACGACTAGATATTGACACATGGTATAATCAAGATAAAAACTATAGGTCAATTTGTATGTGCATGAAACTGATGGAATTGACGGAAACTGAGATGGCTAATGAAAGCCTGAACGCATGAAACCTTGTGATAGCTAATGAAAGCTTGAAACTTGGTAGTTATTTTTGAGATGGCTAATGAAAGCCTGAACGCATGAAAGCTTGTGATAGCTAATGAAAGCTTGAAACTTGGTAGGGCTAGAAAATGAATTCCAACCAGTATGTAACTTTCAAACTTAAAAACTTGGTAATGCGTGAGATTAAACATTTATGCACGTGTTACCACTTACTGAGTTTATCTCACGTTTTAGTTTTGTGATGTAGGTGAATTTTTAACAGATGAGGAACTTGGACTGATCGAGGATTTTCCCGAAGTAGAAGAGCATACAGAGGGAAATATCGAATATGTCAATGATGGGTCAGCAGAATGAATTTTATTAAAATTTTCATATTTTGAGAAGAACTTTATTTAAATGTTTTAGTTTTATTTGAATAAGTTTGTATTTGGTTTTTCAATGAATTACGTTTGATCTAATAAAGTTTTAATTAAATACTTTATGAGATTTTGAATATTCGGATTAACTGTAATAAATGGTTTTAAACTATTATGTTATTTAATTAAATGTTTCTGCCATAAATAACTATTTCATTAACTAATTTTGTAAATTATGATTTATAACGACCAAATTAAACCTAATTTTGTAAATCGATTTGGGAAAAATTTTAGGGTTTTCAAAATTGGGGATAATATAATTTGGGGCGTTACATAACTTATCATGACACATTGATGGAATGAGCAACATTATGTGGTTTGCTATTCGGTTTTCTATGAGCAGATTGTGAAATTGTGAGTCGTATAAGTATAGTTAATAATAGGTGAATTTAATGGTTTAGGTACTAACGCGAAAAGAATAGAGTGTTAAACACGCCACGGACTGCAGGTAAGTGATACGCATGTGCTTTGGTCTTCGGACCCTACATCGCAAGAAATAGGAGATGCATGTTTCGTTGTTTACAGTATTAAAGAGCATGTTTCGGTGTTTACAGTTTTAAATAGCATGTTTCGATGTTTACAGTTGAAAATGCACGTTTTATTGTTTACAGTTTTTATAAGCATGAATTGTATGTTGGTTGCGCTATTAGATTCCTCGAGTAGAGAATGTATGCATTCACGAGCATCACGCATCATAGTTTTCCAAAAAGATACGAAAATGACTTTTAAGCATGGTTTTGAAAAGAGGAAACAAAGAAGAAGCACAATGATTACGAAATGATAGAAAGGAAAATAGAGAAGAAACGAAACGTTTACGAAATGTTAAAAAGGAAACAAATAAGAAATGAAACGTTTACTAAATGTTAAAAGGAAAGAAAGAAGAAACGAAACAATTACGAAACAATAATGAACGTAAATGGGTGTGACGAGATGTGAGGTTGGGTTAGCCACCCCTCCTCGTCAAGTTTAGACATCTCTAACACTTTCAAGATAAAGATAACATAAATGGGGTCGTTTGGAAATGTGAGGTTGAGTTAGCTACTCCTTGTCAAGTTTAGACATTTCCAACGCCTTTCAAGATTAAGACAACAACAAACATAAACGGGGTCGCTTGAGAATGTGAGGTTGAGTTGGCTGCTCCTCCTGGTCAAGTTTAGACATTCTCAACGCCTATCAAGATAAAGAAAAAGATAAAAATAAACGGGGTCGTCTGGGGAAGTGAGGTTCGCCTCATCAAGTTTAGACATCTCCAACGCCTTTCAAGATAAAGTAAAGTAACGATTAAGTAAAGAAATGAACAGTAAAGTAAAGTCAAGAAAGCCAAGTCAAGATCGAGAAAACGATAAAAGAAAATAAAAGAGAAACAGAAACAGAAACAAAAAACGAAAAGAGATTTAAGAGTTGCATGACATGTGCATTATATCTTTAATTTATATCACTTACTAAGCATTAGGCTCATTCGTTAAGTCTTGCGATGTAGGTATACGCACAGGTGATCAGGTCAAAGACAGTTGACGAAGGATTTGCACGGGCGGATATTGTGGCTGGATGGGCTAAAGAATTAAATGAGATTATTTGTAAAAGAATTTGTAAATTATTTACATTCTTTAATGTTTTAATTTAATGTCGCTGCGTTTCATAAAATGATTTTATTACTTCCGTTAAAATTGATAAATGATTTGAGTAAAGAGTTTTAATGATCGGGTTTTATGAAAGGAAAATACTCTGATGTTTTTATGAAAAAGAAAAGTTTTAAATTTTAAACGATTTTCAAAGTAAATAAAACCGGGTCGTTACACATAGAGTTGTCAACACGAGAACAGATTAATCTAATTGTTTACATGCTTAGAATATTGAATTAGTTAATGTGCTTGATTGATTAACCTACTCAGGATTCTAGTAAGTTACCAATTAAACATGCTCATTATCATAAGTATTAACGCTAAGTTATGAAAGTAAGACCAATAAATGGCAACAGAACAATGATGAAATGAATAGCAGCTTGTAATTAATAACTAAATAAAAGTTAAATTATAAAGAACAAATCTTAATAATGTCTTCGCACTTAACTCATTTATCTCGTTCATTTTCTAAGCATTACTCGTTCATCAATTGTCTATCACTCGTTCACCAATTATTTATGCCTTGATGACAGAACTAACGATAAGGAAATTCACAGAGCAAATCAACAACAAAGGAAAAGAGTTAACAACCAAGGAAATGCTATAGAGTACTAACAGTAGTAAAATCTACCAAGGAATTATCAACAAAGAGTCAAACATAAAACTCACGCACCCCAACTTGTGGTACAGGGCCTCCAAATGGCCAAGACACCCCTATTTCCTCACCTCGAAGCTTTAATGCATTTAGCACTTAAGAGTTATCCTCCTTCCTTTGTTAACACCTTCATAATCAAAATGTCTATCATTAATGACTACGACTTCATAAATTTCATCGTTTTCCTATCCTAATTACATAGTATATTCATGCATCAACGTTGAGCATATAATTCAGAGCAACAATCATCCACCCATTTGATTCAGAACATCAAATTAACGTTTCCCACTTCCTACGATTCATTCACGCTTTTACTCAATTCTAGCTTAACCAACAAATCCTTCATTACAACTAATAGAGTACTCATATTCATCCATTAACATAGTGTAACCTGTAGTAATGACTAATTTCTAACATGTTCATGCTTTTGAAATTCCAACCAAGAGCGCATATCACGTTTAATAGAAATCCATTCAGAACCAAAAGCAAATAATCCATAACACTCAACAAGGAGAGCAGTACTCAGAGCATAAATCTAATGATAGATTAACAACCCAACAGAGGCCTTATCCAATATCTCCCTAAGCAAACTACCATAACCAGCATCCAGAAAATCCAATCAACAAAGAAATAAATCCAACTACAGAGAGTAATTATCCATCAACAGCGGCATTATTTATCAATACCAACATCCAGAAAACCACAACAGCCGCTAGTAGAATATACAGAGGAGTAACATCCAAAAATAATTACTCAAACAATTCCAACAATAGGTAGAGAAGGATTCTATTACCTGCAGCACATCCAAGAGTTGCATCAACCCTCCTCGAAACCTTACCAGTCAATTTGCAGCAGCTGGAAACCGAGAGCTGTCACTCCAACCCTCCAGAGAAACTCTCAGACTCCAACACCAGAGAGTTTCATGCTTCACAGCTCTCACTCCCTCAGAACTCAGCACACCCGAGGATTTCCTCCTTCACTGTCTTTATTCTCCAGCAAACAAACACTCTGCCATTCCAGAAGGCAGACTGTTGCACTCCGCATGCCCGATAGTATCACTGCAAATTTTTTAGAGTGTTCCCCACGCTACATTGCTAGGTACGAACTTGGAGAAGAGAACTAGTTCAAACCGCAAGTTGGACTAGAGCCTTCGGTAGGTCCAGCACGAACCGCTAGCATCCTTGCCCATCAACCCGACGCCGTCCAGCTCATCGCTTGCCAACCCATCGTCGTCGATGCTCCTTCATCGTCACCGATCAGTCGTCACTAGCCACTGCAATCGACTGCCAGACGCCCCCATCGCTGACCCGCGAGCAAAACCCAAGCCCTAGCCCGTATCAGTGAACCCGAGCAAAGGCGAATGCTCACCTACCACATCGTCCGTCTCACCTTCGTCTACCTAACGACGCCCTGCACTCACTGTCGCGCTCTCCTCCTTCGCCCTCGTCTTCATTCGTCGCTCCCTCTTGCCCAACTCTCTCCCTTCTCTCGTTTGGTTCCCTGCTTTCTCTCCCTCTTTCGAAGAATGGTTGAAGGCCATTCTTTTGGCGTCAAGCAAACTGGTTCACTCAGTGAACCGGTTCATTCCTCCGTTGATTTATTCCGTATAATTTATTAATCCCCTTAATCTTCCACCTTTTTTTTCTTTCGTTTTAAATCCTTTTAAATTATTTATTTATTTATCCCAACATTATAATTTAATTAATTAAATTAACATCTATTTTAATTCAATTTATTCAATAATTTCTTAGTTTATAATCCTACGAATATATCATTGGTAATATCTCGATAATTATCCAATAAATCTAAATACTCTTAATTACCTTCCAATTATTCTGATTAAATTCTGATATAAAAATTCGGAGTATTATAGATGACCCTTCTTAAGGTGTTGTGACATCTTCTTTATTTTGCTCTTTTACCTCAAAAATTTCTTTTAATAACATATCATGACTTTGTACTTGTAAAGTTGGAGTGCTTGATATACTTTCTTCAAGTTGTTGCATTATTCCTTCAAACAAAATGTTAAATTTATCGAGTTGAGGTTGTCAACTTTTGGAAGGTTTTTCATACCGCGTGATTGGGGGTGAAGTGGATGGCATCTTAAAAATTTCTTCATGGAACTCCATGTGTCAATGGCTTCTTCTCCATCTATTCTTTGGTTATTTGTCAATTTCTCCCACCATCTTGAAGCCCTTCCTTTGAGCTTTGAAGAAAGAAATTTAACCAATGTCTTCTCTGAAAAAACAGTTCTTTTAATAATCCTTTCGACTTTGTCTTCTCAATCCAAATAATATTTAGAAAAATCTGAATCATCAAAAGTAGAGATAGATGCCTCCAATTTTTCCTTGCTCGTAATGTAATCGCAACTCCTTGCCATTATGTCGAAAAAAAGGCATCATGAATTAGTAAGAATCGTTGTAGGTTTGATACCAAATTATGCACCAGCGAAAGCGGATTAGAATATAACCTGAAAATATATGGTTAAGTGTTGAAGTATGTTGTCGCGACGGTCAATGGAGTGGTCGAGTATCGTCGACCGGAAATTAGGACAAAGGCATCTCTTGAAACACGGTCGATAGAGTGTTTGATGGAGTGGTCGAGTATCGTCGACCAAAAAATAGGACAGTGGTTAACGATGAAGGAATCGGTCGAGCTGGTCGACCGGTTTCTTGGTTTCCTTATTTTGCCGCAAATTCACTTTTAGAAAGTCTAACTTTGGAAGCTTGTAATTCCTTCGTTTTAGAAGCTTTTGAGCTTAAATTTAGACCACATCAACTTGGATGAAATAATAAAAGAATCTTTCAAGAATTATGTAAATATCATCCACGAATTAGGAAATATACTTGATAGAAATTATGTCGCCAAAAATAGAAATCATTGAGATGAACACTCCCGCATTGATGATTTGTCAATGAAACGCTTTTGGAAAGTGGGACACCACTTCACACCTTCTTCCTCCAAGGAGTAAAAACGCGGATGTCAATAAGAAAGGCTACCCAACTTACAAGTAACCTTAATCTCGTGATATAACGCACACGAGGGGGTACTTTCGATATTACTTACCAAATGTTTGAAAGAGGAATCACTCCAATTTTAAGAATAAAGCAAAGGCTTTTTCTATTCAATTTCAACTCCCATAAAATTGTACATAAGGTGGCTTTAAATAACCATTTACTAACTATAAAATAATAGTAAACTAAATAAGCAAAAATAACCCTAAATCGGCTCATAGTATAAGTTGTTTGATTTTCTACTTAATAGAAACTAGGTTAATTAACTAAAAGAATGTTTAATTAATATCTTCATTTCTTCTTCTCCGAGTCTAGATGTATTTGGCAATTAATCCATGTTGCTGCTCAACCACTTGGATGGTTTCCATGTAGAGATTTCTTTAGTCTCCAAGCTTTGACACTTAGACTTTCCTTAATCTTTGCTCTCGGTTCTGTGGGTTTTTGCCAAAGAAAATAAACTCCAAATTTAACGGTCCAATTCATTATAGAAAGCTTAGAAAGTCAGCTATAATCTTTATGAAGCACTCTTTTTGTAAATGCCGAAATAGTCAAACACGTGTCAAAGGTCAGAAAGAAAATAGTTTTCAAAAGTCCTTCAATTATTCTCCAATTGTTATTGGACTTCCACCTATGCTTGACCTTGAATGACTCCATGATATTCTTTGAGGCTTGACTAATAATAAAATAGACTCGTAGTTCATCAACACTTGAAATTAGTTTGAAAACTCTTAAAACACTTAAATTTTTCCATTTCCGTGAGCCATAATCCCCAAGGTCAATCCGCCAACCGCAGAAAAGCCCTAACACGACAATACTCCATTAGCTGCGTCCTCAATAAGCTTCTATCCAATCATAATCTCTTTACCTACATCACAAGACTTAAACTATGAACCTAAAGCTCAGTAAACAATATAAATATAAAATGCTCATGCTATGCTTTTTATAAAAACACATGCAGATTTCATTTTTATTTTCCATTTACTGATGTTAGAGATGTCAACTTGACAAGGTAAGGTTGCACCTCATGACCCATACAGGCAACTAACTCAAGAACCCACACCTCACAACATCATTGACATTTATTCCGTGCATTCCATTTTCATTTAGTTCCAATTACCCATATATGTATTAGAGATGTCAACTTGACAAGGTAGAACCCACATCTCTAAACACCTCTTTACCTTTATTCAATTTGTTCCGTTTACATTTTCAAAACGATGCAGAAAACTATTTTCGTATACTTTAGGAAAACAATGATGAATGAATGCACACATACAATCCTATCATACATGTCTATCTAGCATATCCTCAAAACATGATTAATCCTTAACCTAAAGCATTGGACTTAATCTAATAAACATAACATTAACACCAAGCAATCAACAAAACATCCTCGATCAACATTATATCAATAACCTAAGCATCTAGTAAACACAATCCGCATACAAACCCTAATTTCTTGTGATGTAGCCCCGAAGGAAAAAATGCATGCAATATCACTTACCTAGCGTCCTTAGCTGGTTAGCACTTAAATTATCCTCCTCAATATCTATTCATTAAATACAATAGTTTACCAAACTCAACATCAAATGAAATAAACACCAAACCTAATTTGACAGATTAATTTTCCCAATAATGTATAGCTTTTTTCTAACATGTCCAATAACATTTCAAAGAATAAAACCTCAACCTTAACTAACCTAACATTGAATTCCAACAGAATAGTGCTTAGGAATAAAACCCAATACTAGCAATGACCAAGATAACAATAGAAAGCCAAATAACAGAACATACTTATTCCACCACATTCCTTAACATCCTTTAAGATAGCAACAACGTAGAACTTCAAAACCCAAACACAAAACATGGCCTTTTTATAATGTTCATTAAAACAATGCATAAACTAAAACTCACTAACCCTAGCATAGATATCCATAACATATAACCAATAGAACCTTAACTAACATTCTTAATATTTCAATAGTATAGGCAAACTCATCACTCGGCATAAACCATTCTAAAGACTTAATCAAAACCATTAGAGAATATATATATGTCGAAGCACTAATTGACAGAAAATAATTCATTTCCAACTTCATACCAATCACAAAGAGTCCATAACAACCACTCAACGACATAATCCAACTTAGCAATAACTAATGAAAATCATATCATCAGACCAACCAATTTTATATATCAAAACATAGAACTGAACATAGATCAAAACACCAATGCCATCAAAGTCATGGATGAAGCTCTGCTTACCTGAAAAATCTAAGAAAATGGAGGACAATTTGCTTCTAGAGAACTCCTCCAGAATTCCTCACAGTCGCTCGCTCTCTCCCTTCTAGAGATCTTTTCCCTCACAGTCCACCCTTTCAGACTACTTCTCTAACCTCAGCAGCACTCTCTCCCTCTCTCTGTATAGTTCTCTTCGCTCTCTTATCATCCAAAACAATATAAATCTCCCTTCGGTCTCCTATGTATAGACCACTACATGCACCCCTTAAGTGTCCTAATGAAGGTGAAAAGGTCTAGTGGAGAGACGCTTGATCATCCATGAAGCACCAAGCATCGATCCCATAAGTTTCCAAGCGACAGTTAACATTTCCTGGCGACTTTCCAATTTGTCAATCGATCAAACCCCTTCAGGTGATCGACCGCAAAACCTTTAGAGTTAACAATTTTCTTTGTTATCAGTCGATCAGCTTCTTTCATGTTGTCGACTGGTAGATCAACCCTCTTCAGGTGATCGACCGCCGCAAATATCGCTGCTCTTTGGACTATTTTCTCTTTGGAGCCCGTCGATCGACCTCCTTCAGGTGATCGACCCCCTTGAAAATCCATTACTTCTATAATATTTCGCACAAAACAAGATCGACCACCTCTCCATTAATGATCGACAGCCCTCTACTCTTCAGAAAATTGTCCACTCCTTTAACTTATTTTCTTTTCTATTAATTACATTAAAAAAACTAATACCAAATCTAATTTTTCGTTAAATATCAACAATCTCATATCCTCAATCATACTATAATCAAATACACTTCCTTTGACCAACACCTTAATCATCCAAGTAAATTCTTAATACCCCAAAATTATCACTTAAGTCTATATACTTAGCACTATGAAAATCTGAGATATTACATCTATAAACCCAATCAAAAGAGTATAATCTTCCACCATATCCAACAATGTAGTTAATGAAAGATATAATAAAATCCACCAAATATAGCATGATCCTTCCATAGTGCTCACTAAACAAACAGGAATTAACAGAGTTTAAAACCCAAATCCACAGTTCATTATTCTCAACAATACAGCAACATAAACTAAACCCAACTATCGAGCATTAGTCCTCAACAACATCAATCCAAATGGTAATAAAACAACGCACAAAACTCATTAACAATTTATCAAAGCAATAGATAACATGCCTACCAACATAACCAATTTCATCAATGGTATACTTAGCAAAGAGTAGTTTCAATCCAACAACAACACACTTTCATGTGAAATTATACAACAAAAAATTGTAACACAACTGGGCAATGCAGGCAATAATTAAACAATACAATCGAAGCTACAAATACTCTAGTAATAGATAGTGAGCACCTTAACAATCTCAAAATCCTCATAAACAAAACAAGCAACATAGCATTAATTGTTCATCAAAAAACTAGAGAGCACCATTAATCACAAATAAAAGGAACATTCCTCAGGTGAAATCAACGAAAGCGCAACCCTCTCATAACCTCAATAAGAAAATTAGGAGAGAACTCTGCATACCTGAAGCACTCAAGAGAGAAAACGAGAATTCTCAAGAACTGATCTTCTCTCTTTTGCTCACACTTTCTCTCAAAACTCTCAGTAGCTCCCTGGTCTTTCTCTCAAAACTCTCAACAGCTCCTTGGTGTTTCTATCAGACCTTTCTATTCTTTCTTCCAGAAACCAACCACCTCTTGTTGTACTTATAATCCATAACTTACACCTCTCAAGTAGCCATATGGAGGTAAAGGAACTGGTAGAAGACGCATGAGCTTCCATGGAACTTCCACTAAATATGTAACCACCTGGTTTTTATTTTCTTTATAAATATCGTGAAATTTAAAACTTTTCTTTTTTATAAAAACATTGAAAGATTTTTCTTTCATAAACTCAATCGTTAAATTCTTTACTTAAAACCTTTTCACAAATTGCAGCGGAAGTAATAAAATTCTTTTTCGTAAACATTTTGTAAAAGACAATGGAAGAGTTACAATAAAACAAGATATTAAGAAATACAATTCTTTTCCTTGTTACATTTATAAATCACTTTACAAAACTTTTTTCTCTTTCTTACATCCTTTAGCCTAGCCAGCCACAAAGTTTATTCGTGCAAATCTTTCATCAACTGTCATTGACCTGTTCTCTTGTTTCTCGTACATACCTACATCAACAAGACTTAAACTATAAGCCTTACACTCACTAAGTGATAGGATGAAATACAACCCAAGGCTTGTTAAATTATTGCGAAAGACTTGTATAAATACCCAGTCGCGACCCACTTGTGATGTTCCACGATCCATATAGTGATTGCAAGAATAATTAATAATGTGAAATAATATATTAAAAGTCCAAATAAATACTGTGCATAAAATCCAAATTTCTCAGAAAACCAAATTAGGTAGAGTACAGTCATCCAATAGTTTGCTTACCAGGAAATAAAGTTCAACTAAGGAAATGAAATAAAGTAAACAGTTGCAAAGTCTTCAACCAAAACCCTATCCTGGGGAAAAATATAGTCGAAGGGCTGAGTGACTAGCTCAGTAGGGAACTTATACTAAATGTTATGCGAGCGTAAAACTTGTTTTACTATTTTCGTGAAAATCTTGAGTTTCAGAGAAATATGCACGTTTTCAAAACATTTGAAAACCTGATGTGATCCAAATCTCAAAGATCACTAAAGAGCAATCGGCTAGGCTATATTCCAATTAAACTGTCCACCAAATTTCAAACGAACACAACTTCACAACCAAAGGGGATCAGGAAATGAATTTTGGAGGAGTTTATAATAACACTTTCAGATCAAACATATCAAAATTTCAGCTACTAACTCGATCAGAATCTTCAGTTATGATGAAACGAAATTAGATCTCGGACTTAGGGTTTCCAGGACAGTTCTGGCGACCCGGATTCAATCAACGAGATCTCCTTGAGCATATGTCCTCTTTGCGCCAAATTTGGAGGAGGAGACCTTAACAATATCAAAATAAATGCTGCCAAATTTGAGCATAATCTAACGAACAGAAATATCCCAAATTCCAGTCACAATCTCAAACCGAAATCTAGACAGTACAAAACAGATTCTCAATTTGAAGATATTCTCTCAAAAAAACACAACTTTCCAATAATAAACCTCAACCAAATTGGTCCAAATTCAGAATAACAAAAGTTAACAGTAAGAACTCAATATCAAAAGATCCCATTTTGCATTCGAAATAGTAAGAACAAGAACAAACCTCCAAGGAGTTCGCACACCTCCAATAGGAGAGGGTGCGACTTACTCGGCCTTACCAAATCGGAAGGCACTCTCCTAGGAATTTTTGCTTCTTCTACTTCAACACCACAAGACCACCACAAAGAAGGGATGGATTGGAGGAAGGGGCAAGATCAACTCGTCCAAGAAAACAACAAGAATGGAGCAAGTTGATTGATACGATGATGGCCGAGTGGGAGAGAGAGCTTCCACGATCTTCACCAAAAATCAGCTAGGGTTTCTTTTCTATTCTTCAAAAATTGATTCAACAATGCATTAGGGGTAAACTAAATACCCCCTAATGACCTTACAAATCTTAAAAGAAAAAAATGCCCTTGAAAACTAAAGACTAGGGTTTGAGGGCTCGGTTTACATGCAAACTGAGCACCTCCAAACCTACAAGCAAAAATTGAAATAAAAATTCACCAAAAATAATTCCCAACAAAATAACCAGCAAAAAATATCCAAAAATGATAGATTTAATATAGAATAACATTAAATGGCTCTCAAATAACCTTGAGAGCCTTGACTCCCGAAAACTCCTTCAAGCCGGAACAAAATGGATCTAGCCGATTAGGGTTTGAAGGGATCCACGTGAGAAAAAGGCAGGAGCTTCTTGATCTTCATGTGTTGGCTTCTCCATAAGGTCTAATAATGCATTAATTTCCCCTACAAAAATAAAAACTTATTAGATAAAAAGGAGCATCATGGCTCGGCTCCAACAGTAGGGTCTTGGGACATATCAAAACCGTTTTATCTTTTAGGAAAATCCGGCCCCAAAGGCCTCTGATGAGATATTAAGAAAACATGGTTGTATACATAAACAACTATAAGTCAAACTACTCTCGTCGTGTTTTATACTGAAATCGTCGTCCATGAAAAGCGAGGAACACTCATGGACTCCCCCGAACAATCACACAGAATGGCGGCAACCATTTCCTGGCAGCACCTCATGAGCCTGGAGGAAGGCAAATGATGGCAGACCCAGCTGATCACCCGGGTTGTCAGCGACACCCTTATCAAGTTTAGGGATTCAAAATCCCAGGAAGCATCATCACCTTACTGATCTCATCTTTCACACAGCACGCAAACAAAACATCTCTATGCAACAGGAGATGTACTGGGGATAACCTCCTAATACTTTGATAAAGAAACCTCCAATGTCTTAGGAAGATTCATCACTCCCAAATCAGAGTCACGGCATACCAAAACATGAAATCGAGTGCAAAAAGTAAACATGTAAAACTCGCGTACATATATAGTATCAAATGCTAACGTGCTATCGAACAGTCCCCATCAGGTTTTTCCAATGATGTATTCCACAAAATACGATTTTGAAAACAATGCAATGCAATGCAAGCAACTAAGTATAAAACCCCTACCTGGGTTGCGGTCCTTCCTCGTATACGAATGAGCAGTAACCTCGGGTACCAGTTCAAAGTCCTCAATCTCATCAAAGCCAAAAAAATATGCCAAAACGAGAACTCATAAATAAACCTTGAGGATTAAGTGGAATAATCCTAAACCAGGTCTAAGCTTAACGTTTATCTTTAAACAACACCAAACAATGATATCCTCATCTATTGATCATCAACAGTGCACATAACAGATTCCTAAACTTGCTTAGTTAAACTGAAGATAACCCCACCTTGACAATATACTAACAATACAAGTAACATCATACAAACATGAGCTAAGCAATTTCTAAATCCATTTCCATATAGTGTATAAACATTACTTCACAATTCCGTCATCCAAAAACAAAAGTCCTAAACACAACTAACTCCTCGAGCTCGATTTCATCAAGTCAATATTTTAGCAATGATAAACACCAAACTTTAACCAAAACCATTATTCTCGGGAGTTTTTAGCAAGGACAGTAACAATAATGAAGATATAAACTCTATCAACAAGGCTTGAGTCCTTATAGTGTTCACCCAGCAGTAACTATATGAAGAATGTAAGTTCAATCAAATGAACCAACTCTCGATATTTGTCTATCAAAACAAAACTAAACTCAAGCACAGAATATAAACCTTCACCAACATCCATCAAGCAGTAACTAACCCAAAGAACAACCCTAAATTAGCATAACATTCCTCAAAAAATCTCACGGGCAGAAATCAAACTAAAGAACAAAAATCATTTCCAGCAGCAGAATATTTCTCACAATGACGAACGGTAGAACCAAAACATAGAATATAGCTCAAACCAACAAAGCAACAGATTCAAAATGTATTATCAGCATTTCTATCCAACAACAAAACATAATCAATTTGGCTGAGAGCAAAAAAGGGAGCAAATCTTCAATACAGCAACTGACAACAGTTTTCTTCAACAAAGATTTCAATGAAACGGAGGCATTTTTCTCATCCAAATAGCCACCAAACAGAATGCATTTTCGAAGCAGAAACCAACATCCAAATAAGAATCCAAATTAATCAAAATCAGGCATTTGCATTACTCACTGAAAACTGAGAAACGAAGGAAGAAATGCCCGTTGTCAACTAACACACCGAATGCAACGACAGACTACCCAACCTTGTCTGTGTTCAACGTCTCTATCTGTTTGCAGCTCGGGAATGCTCGGATAGTGCAAGTAATCGGTGGCTCCTACTCAGAATGCGGTTCTTGTCTCAACTGACTTCTCTCTCACGTGAAGCTCTCTCAGCCGAAGGATAGGGATTTTCCCCTCTTTCTTCTCCTCAATCTCTTTTGCGGCTGAAGGTGTAATGGAGAGAAGTTTTATCCTATTTTCCCTTTCTCTCCTTTAATCATTTCTTCATTTTAATTCACTTTACTCATTAAACCAATTCTCCTTACCTTCAAAATTGATGTGCACTTTTTTGCTTCTTTATTTCATCTAAATTTTCCTTCCCTCTTGTTCCTTTCCACTTGCTTTCCTTTTCCCCCTTTTCTTTCATTTTTATTTTAATTTCGTTCATTTAATGTATGTATATATCAAATATACATGTCTTGTACCAAATAACTTATTCTAAATCCCAGCTCATTCCGAACATCGTCCAAGGATGTTTACCGGTCCAATTTAATTCCATCAATTTAACGAATTGACCAAAATCTCATACGTATTTGCTACGCAATAAATCGAGTCAAAATTTCCACTCTTTGACCGATTCCAACGCGAAAAATTTACACGTTGAACTTCTTATATTTAAAATTCTCAAGTTCTACATTTTAACCTCCTTTAAAGAAATTTTGTCCCAAAATTTAAAATAAAATTCATCCTACATCAGAAAATATAAGGATATTTCCTCATGTCATTTTCGATGTCCCACGAGGCTTCCCTCTCGATGTTATTTCTCCGCAACACACGGACCAAAGGAATGTCTTTGTGACAAAAGACTCGAAACTCTCTGGATAAGATCCACTTTGGCTCCTCTACATATGATGCATCTTCTTGGATGGGAATGTCAGTTCAGGAAATGACATGGGACAGATTTGACGTATATTTCCTCAATTGGGATATGTGGAAAACGTTATGGACATACCCGAGCTATAGTAGTAGATCAAGCTTGTAAACCACATTGTCAATCCTATCGACAATTTGAAATTGGCCAATATACCTCGGAGCTAATTTTCCCATCACCCCGAATCGACTGATATTGCACCTAGTATGCACTTTGAGAAAAACAAAGTCTCCTGCATTGAACTCAACTTTGCGCCTCTTTAAATCTACGTAGCTCTTTTGTCTACTCTACACAGTCTTGAGCCTTTCCTGGATTATCCAAAACTTATCTGTGGTCTCTTCAATTATTTTTCGGTCCAAGAGAAACTCTCTCTTCTGCCTTGGCCCAACACAATGGAGAATGGCACAGCCTCCCATACAATGTCTCATATGGAGAGACTGCAATGCTAGTCTGATATCTATTGTTGTACCCAAATTTGACCAAAGGTAAGTGATTTATCCAGTTGTCACCAAAATCCAAGGTACAAACTCATAACATATCCTTCAAAATCTTGATAGTCCGTTCTGACTGCCCATCGGTCTGAGGATCGTATGCAGTGCTAAGCTTCAATTTTGTACCCAAGGCCTTCTGCAAAGCCCTCTAGAACTTGGATGTGAATGTAGGATCATGATCTGAAATGTGCTAATGGGAACACCGTGAAGAAGAACGATGTTATCAATGGACAACCGGCTCAACTTTGACAAAGGAAAATCCATCCTGATCGCGTTGAAGTGGGTGCATTTGGTCAAATGATCCATAATAACCCACACCACATCCAACTTCTGCGAAGTTATAGGTAGGCCAGTGACAAAATTCATCATAATTCTGTCCCATTTCTACTAGGGAATAGGCAAAGGCTGTAATAGTCTTGCTGGCCTCTGATGATCAGCCTTTACTCGTTGACAAGTCAGACACCTAGCCACAAAATCTGCCACCTTACGTTTCATACCAACCCACAAGTACTGTCATTTCAAATCTTGGTATATCTTCGTACTTCCTAGGTGACTAGCAAATCTAGATTTGTGAGCTTCAGCAAGAATTGCCTGCCTCAAATCCTGGATATCGGGGACTGCTACCCTGCTCCGATAGAGTATAGTTCCCTCAATGTTGACTCCCCAACCATTAAGCTATTCGCCATTCTTCAGCTGTTCTACTCTGCCTCTGAGTTCTCCATCTTGTTGTTGTAACCGCTTAGTCGTTTGAAGCAACGTTGGAGTGGCTACAACATTGTACGCATAAACGGTATCTCCAGACTCATAGTACTGAAGATCAAAATCTCCAACTGCCACAGACTGCTTCTATTCATCGAGAACGAGACAAGTCATAGATCCCTGAGGATATCAGCTCAAGGCATGAACCACTACATTTGCCTTGTCAGGGTGATACTCCAATCTGAAATAATAATCCTCCAAGTACTCCATCCATTTGCGTTGTCTCAAATTCAAGTCTCGCTAAGTGAGGAGGTACTTCAGACTTTTATGGTCGGAATACACCTGGAAGTTCAAGCCGTACAAGTAGCTCCTCCAAATCTTTAGAGCAAAAATTATGGCTGCCAACACCAAGTCATGAATTTGATAATTCTGCTCGTGGGGCTTTAACTGTCACGATGCGTAGGAAACTACTTTTCCTTGCTGCATGAGCATGCATCCATGACCAACCCCTGAGGTATCAATGTATACAGCATAAGGTTGCTCACTATCCAGTACTGTCAGGATTGGTGCACTTGTCAATTTGCTCTTTAACTCCTCAAAAGCATTCTGACACTTGTCATTCCACTCAAATCGTACCCCTTTCCTTGTCAACTGAGTCAATGGCGTGGCAGTGAAGAAAAACCCTCTAGGAATCGCCGATAGCAACTAGCAAGACCAAGGAAACTGTGGATCTCAGACACATTTTTTGGAGGTTGCCACTTCACAACTGCCTCAATCTTTGCTAGATCGACTGAGATGCCCTCACACAAAACTACGTAGCCCAAGAACTTGACCTCTGACATCCAAAAGTCATACTTGCTCGTCTTGACATATAGTTGGTGATCTCTGAGAGTCTACAACACAATCCGCAGATGTTCCTAATGCTGATTTCAAGATTTCAAATACACCAAGATGTCGTCTATAAACACCACGACAAACTGGTCTAAGTAGGGCCTAATAACCTGGTTCATGAGGTCTATAAATGCTGTCGTGAACTTTTCAAGCCGAAAGGTAGAACCAAAAACTCGAAATGCCTATACCTTGTTTGGAATGCTATTTTGGAATGTCCGCTTCACAGATTCTCGTCTTGTGATACCCAGACCTCAAGTCAATCTTGGAGAAATACCACAAACCACCAAACTGATCAAACAAATCATCGATCCTACGCAAAGGATATTTGTTCTTTATCGTAACCCAATTCAATCTCCGATAATCTATGCAAAAGTCTCAAGGCCCCATCGGCTTTCTTCGCAAATAGCATGGGAGCACCCCAAGGGGACACACTTTCTTGCAGTTCTCTCAACTGCTTCCTCATTTCATTTAACTCTGCCAGAGCCATCCTATATGCAGGAGTAAAAACTGGTGTAGCACCTGGAACTAGATCGATGCGGAACTCAACCTCTCGGTCCAGAGGCAACCCTAGCAACTCATCAGAAAACACGTCTGGAAACTCTCTCACTATCGAGATATCCATATCCTGCCCAAAGGTCTCGCCATCACTGTCAATCGACTAGAGGTTCCCATACTGCTCTAATCCACTGCGCCCACCCAGACAAACTCGTAAGATAGGGTTAGTTATCTCTATGCTAGGACCAGCACGGTAGACAACAATCTGTCCACCCTTGGCAATGACAATGACCCTTTTCAGGTGACACTCCAGGATTGCTTGCTACTTTCATAGCCAATCCATACCCAGAATCATATCAAACTAACTCATCGGTAGTATGACTAGGTTGGTAGAGAACTTGTGATTGTTCAAAACCACAGGCTGACTTACACTCATACATTACCCCTTTATGAGTTTCTGGAGGGGTACTGAGCATCAAAGAGATTTCTATCTCTTCTCCCAATAGACCCAAAATTGGATACAAAAATAGTAGAAATAAAATAGTATGATTCCTCAGTATCGAACAACACTCATGCAAAAGAATGGGAGACAAGGATAATACCATCAATGACGCCTTGGTCCTCATGTCTGATGTGGCACTCTGACCCTCTGACTACATGTGTCTTACCAGATGTCCTCTCCTTGCCCTTGTAGCCCCTACTATGGCCTCCTTTGGACGAACTAGGGCCAGCCCCACTGCTCTGAAAGGACTGCCCTCTGTGACTAGCAGATCCCTATTGTGGATAAGAGGCAGACCCATGGCTTTATTGGTATCCGATCGATCCTTGGAAATCATGATTGGTCGATTGATACTGTGGGTAATACCACGGGTGGGTCTCGACTACTGTTGCAGTGTATAATATTGTTGTCCCTGGTGCTGTCGGAAGACAGATCCACCATGTCCATGCCCACCCCCAGACATAGCTTGAGCTACATGACCCTGGGAGGTCGAGAAGGATTGTCGTTGCGGGGGTTGTTTCTGATTCTGATTCAGAGGACAATTTCTTTTCATATGCCCTGGTAGCCCACACCAGTGGCAAGTATAAGGACTGAACCTGCCACTACCTGATGACTCACTATTGATGCTCAGAGTCCGACTCCCACTACATCCTGGATTCTAGAACTTGGCCTGATTTTCTTCATATCCTCCCTCTTAGCTTGCTTCTCCTAGTAACTGCCAAGGCTGGCATTATAAACGTGCTCCACTCTCTGAGCGGCCTCAAAATCCTCTAAGAGAGTGTCATACTACATAATGCAGACCCCTAGGAGGTCGAGAAGGACAGTCGCCACGAGGGTTGTTGTTGATTCTGATTCAGAGCACAATTTCATTTCATGTGCCCAGGCCTCCCACACTAGTGTCAAGTATAAGGATTGAACCTGCCACTGCCTGATGACTTACTACTGATACTCGGAGTTCAGCTCCCACTAGATCCTAGATTTTGGAACTTGGCCTGATTTTTCCTTGTGGCCTTCATATCCTCCCTCTTAGCTTGCTTCTCCTAGTAACTGCCAAGGCTGGCATCATAGACCCACTCCATTCTTTGAGCGGCCTCAAAAACCTCTAAGAGAGTGTCATACCCCTATAAGGGTGACCCCCTGCTGTAATTTTTACCTCAGCCTCTGCTGAAATCTGATAACCTGTCCTCTTGTAGTGGGCACCTTTGAATAGGGTAGGAGCTCCAGGAACTGACCATAGTACTTCATAACAGTCATCGATCCCTACGTCAGCTCGTTGAATGCTCGGGTCATTAAGTCCTGGTGACCTGTAATATCCTGAATTTTTGTTCAGCTAAGCGCAAGGCTTATGCGATGATTTTGGGATGATAGGAGCTGAATTGGACGACTTAAAAATATTGGTCAAGAGAAACATATTCGAAATAAGTGAATTATGATACCCTGTTATGTTGATAATTAACTTAAGGAAAGGATTAGGGTTATTAGAGAATGGGAGATGATACTTGGATTTAGAAAAGATGATATCATGACTGAGTTAGTGATTGGCAGTGAGTGGACTAGTAAGAGAAAATGTATTTGCATATAATAAGGTTGAAGATATAAGGTCTATTATATTTTGGAGTATATTGGATTTAATAAAAGAATAAAGTGGAAGAGGAGTTATAGAATATGTACTTTGAGTATTAAGGGATAAATTTATGGATAGTTGGATTATTCAAGTGTTGGCTAAAGAGAAAATATATTTGAACGTAATTGGATGTATTTGGATATTGTAAGAATATTGTAAGGAATGGAAGTTTGGATATAATTGGGAATGGAAATGTGGAGGTAGATGATATAAATGTTCATATATATATATATATATATATGGGTTTGGAGAAGATGAAGTGGTATGGAGGATATTGCAATTACAATAATGACCTTAGATTATGGTTACAATATATAAACATATATATTGAGATATATATATATAAGACATGCGTATGTATGTGTCACGTTAAAGGAAATAACATGAATAAACATAATCTGGAGAAAATTTAGTATAATGCTCAGTTGGAAACAGCGGCCGATCGGGGTAGTCGATCGACCAGCGTCAATCAATGGGTATGGAATTTATATTTTTGTGAAGAATTGTGTGGTTGTTTGGCTGCATGGTGGTCAATCGACTAACTACAAAATCAATCGACCACCATTTATGAGGGCCATTTATGATATTAATTTGGAGAGTTTTAATCGGCATGAAGACAAAGTGATTTGATGTTTGAAACTGTTGGACGTTGAGGAGTTGCTAAAATGTCTGGATGATGGAAGGTCTGATCCCTTGGCCTTTCATATTCAATGGGATGATGAAGAGTCGATGTATATTGCCTATAAATGGAGTTGTTGGCAACAAAGTTTGAAGAGAGAAGGCATGCGGAAGCTCTGGCAAAATTTGGAGAGATAACTGGTGAGAGTCTTACTTCTGGTGTTTAAGGAAGAGACTGTGAAGGAGCTGCTGTGTTTCAGAATGAAGGTTTGAGGGTTTGAAAAGAAGTTGAAACCGTGAGTAAGAGTTTTGAAGGATTTATGTTTTTGGAGTTTTGAAAGAGCAGAGAAAGAGAATTCACACTGCTATGATTTTGTACGCGTGATGTTGCTTTGTTCATGTGCAAGCCGAGAAGATTTTAGAGAAATAGAGAGAGCGAAATCATCTGGGAATGAAAGACATGATGGGAAGGTGTTGGGATGGTTTGAAGAGAAAGGAAATGGTGAGTGTGAGAAACCGTGACTGATATATTGTGGAAGGATTCTGTGATGAATATTCTGGAGATATTAGGAGTGTGATATCGTAAGGGTGGGTATATGTTGCTGTGAGGGTGCAACATTTTGTGAAGGTTTCTAGAAGAAAGAAATAACAGTTCGGTGAGGAGTCTAGGTTTGTGTGTCGTCTGGTATTGACAATGAGGAATATTTAAATGCTAATTTTGTATATCTATGGACTCCAGGTAAGGAATAATGCTTGTGTTTTGTCCGAAAGGACCTACATTGAAGAAGTAGAATTTTTGTGTTAATTGCTATGTTGGCTTTTAATGATGATTATCCGGTTAAGTTGTTTTTCCTACGATTAGTTTACTAATAGTTAGGATGAAAGTGAAGTTTCTATGATGATGGTCAGTGATAAGGAAGGAAATGAGTTTGCTTGATGATAGTCTCTGTAGTGTTTTTATAATAGTATTTCTTAGTTATTCCCTATTATTAGATAAGTGGTGTAGAAGTAGGAATGTCCCTATTATTGGCCGATAAATTATATTAATATTTTTGGGGGCAAATCTAGAGGTGAATAGGTTAGTAATTTTATTGATATCAACAAATATTTTGTTTATGTGGATATTCCCGATAGGAAGTAAAATAAATGTGAATATAATTAGTTTGGTTAGACTACGAATATTGATGTTTGGATGCATAATATGGATATATAAAGCTTAGAATCATGGCATGATATAGGAAAAATTAGATTAATAATATAGTTAATTAGTATTGGTGATGTGTCCCAAGGATCGATCACTCGCTCATGAGCCAAGGGCTCATTTGTTTTCTAACATTTTTATTTATTTTGTAGGTGTTTCTTCTCTAGCTAACTTGGAGGAGAGTTTTGATCAATTTCACAAAGAAGAGTCCGTGCATTTGGTCTAGTCAATGTCATGCTAAACATAGAAAAAATGGTGGGCTTTCCTTTCCTCCTAGAATCTGACCTCCGGGCGTTCAAGGGCATTTTTGGCAATGGAGAAGACTTCATTTAAAATTTTGTCCTTCATACAATTTGTAACAAACATCCAGAGCTTTTTAAAGTGGTATTTGACGTTACATTTAGGGTATGTTTGCTATGTCAAATGACCCATTTACAGAGGTAAAAATCCAACCACAGAATTATTTTGTGTTTTCATTTTGAGGTCATTTTTGTCATTTGCTATTTATGGTACTTTTGTAAATTGTAATTTTCCGTTAGAGAGGTATTTTATGCTCTCTAATGAACCCTAATCTACTCTCAATTGGAAAAACCCTAAATTTAGTGATATTCAGCTGTGTGCTCCCTTGAAGAAGCGTGAGCTCCTCTCTCAGATTTTCTTCATTCTATCAAATCGGTTTGCTTGTTCTTGCTAGGTTTCAAGTAAACCGATCTTTGCTGCCTCTTCCAGCCCTCTTCCTCGTTGTTGTGGTGCTTGTGGTGTGGAGGACGAAGAACTAGCAAAACCTGGTGGAGAGAGCCATTCTTGAAGTGGCTGAACTAGTCGCCCCCTTGGAGTTGAAGGGTTAGCAGACTTCATCGGTTTGTCACCTCTTATTCGTCCATCCTCTTGAGAAGTGATTCTGGTTTCTTGAAGTTCTTGATTGTTTTCTTTACTGGTGTGGATTTGGTGGAGATTTTATTGTGATTTGGGATTGATAATCGTTGATTTAAAAGGAAAGTATTTGTCACCGTGAATTTGTTTTTGGTAAGCTTTAGATCTGGTTCTGATTTGTATCACTCATACCTCTGTGTATGCGTGATATTTGAGGCTAATAATTGATTGAGATATTGCTGGGATTGTTAAGCATTAACCCTCCAAAATTGGGACTAATTAAGTGTATGCAAGTGGAGATCTCGTTGTGCTATTCTTGAGTGCCAGAATCTGTCCCGCAAAACCTAATCCGAGGGTGGTAACTATAGTAACGTAACTCTGAGTTTGAAACGAATTTGAAGTTGGATTTTGGACACCACCCTCTTTGAGTTGTTGTTCAAAGACCCTGTAAGTTTTAGCCCTTAACTCCGTATGCCACTGAAGTTACACCTTTTTTTAAAATTGTAGACCGGATTGTTCATCCAGCCGAGAACCGATTGTGGTTGTATTGCCTAGAGTCTTCTTGGACTCTATCATTTGGTATTAGAGCCTTGCTCCTATTTTTATACCCTAATTATTTAAGGAAATTTACCATTCTTAAAGATGACCAAGGGCCAAACTTATTCAAGGAGTTGCCTCATTGGGGAAGAGGAGTTTCTAGCTTCTATTCCTACCTTCAGTGGTTAAGAATGGATCGAAGACTATTTAGATTGGGAAGAGGAGTTGAAAGAATTTTTTTCAACGCATGAATTTTCAAGTCGGGGAAAAATTAAGATTGCTTCTTCGAGACTTAAAGGAAAAGCTTCCCTTTGGTGGAGAAGAATAAATTCTGACCTAAAGGATTGTGGCGAAGACCTTATAAACTCGTGAAAATTAATGAAGAGAATTTTGAGAAACAAATATGCTCCGAAGATTATGAAGATATTCTCATCTTCTCCATAACCAATCTGATCCAAGAAGAGTGTTTCGAAAAGGCAGCAAGCCCAAGAGTTAAACTTCGAGGGCTCATTGCAATGTATAGCTCAACAACTGGACAAACTCTCAGCCTCAATAAGATCTGCAAATTCTCAACCCATAAAACCGATTGATCTTGGTGAATTAGTTGAAGAACGTGTGAGGGTTGAAGAAAGAAAGGATGATAATTCTTTGGTAATCGATAATGTAAAAGAAGACTTTGAAGAAGTTGTATTTCCACTTGAAGGTCCACTTCTTGAAATTGATCCTCGTATGGAATAGGGAGTCAGTTTTGAAGAGTTGATTAGCCCGAGTTACTCCAACCAAACTCTTCCTATTTTAAGAACAATCGAAAGACCACTTCATGAGGAGGAATGTAAAGATATGTCCTTGGTAGTCACCGTTGAGAAGGAAGAAGTGTTGGACACTGAGATTGAGTTCCAGCATGCTGATCAACTACTTGAGATAAGTTCAGAGTTACAGGCAACTGCAGAAAAAGAAGAAGAACATAGAGAAAATATTGTTTTTCCCAATCCGAGAGTAGACTTGGACTTTAACAACTCATCTTCACTTATTGATACCGAACCAGAGTGTGCAGCAAGTGAAACTCCTATAGTGATGGCAAGAAGGGATCCATTAGTTTTGCAAAGGCTTCGAAAGGATCTTGAAGAATGGGACACAACCAATGCTAATTCCACAAGGTACATGTCATTCAACACATTGATTGATTATTCTTCTAAAATTGGATGGATCAAAAATCTTGGAAATTTTGAATCTATTACACCACTTCGGATTGGAACTGTTGCTATTGAGGCTGGTGTAAATCACACTATTTATACTGCGATTTCCGTTGGGGTTGATGACCTTTGCATACCTGATGATGTGATTGAAGACGTATTGATGGTCAATCTGAATGTATTATTTGAGAATTATTGTGACCCTATTTTTCTACCACCGCATGACCTTGTTCCTTCCTGTTGTAAATCCACTCCCATTGGGCATGCACACCAAGAAAGGTACATGGTGTTAAATTTCTTACTTACATGGTTTTTTAAAATTGGTTGGATGAGATATTCTTTTACTGTTGGTGCTGTTTTTGAATATTGGAAAGGAAGTTTTAATATTGTGGGTGTGGAACTTCCCTATTATTATGATGGTAGTTCATTTGTGGTTAAAAACTTGTGGATGTCAAGTTCTGGAGATAGAAAAATTTTAATCTAGAAGATTCTTAGTGATGACCCCGTGAGCTATTTTTTTTTATAGAAGAACGAATTTTAATTTGAGGGTACCTCTGAGTTTTATTACTATTGATACTTATATGGCTCTTGGACATGAGAGTTGAAACATCATGAGTTCCGAGGTCATGAATGAAAAGAGATATGCACAACCTGATATGATGGAGCTAACTCTAGACATCAAGCAACATTTTCCATTTGATCCAGGAGGAAGATTTATGGATGATAATGAAGTATACTCCCTGGATTTAAGGCCAAATCCTTTTTAACCCCGGGAGTATGATGTGCCCCAAGGACCGATCACTCGCTCATAAGCCAAGGGCTCATTTGTTTTCTAACCTTTTTATTTATTTTGTAGGTGTGTTTTCTCTAGCTAACTTGGAGGAGAGTTTTGATCAATTTCACAGAGAGGAGACAGTGCATTTGGTCTAGTGGATGTCATGCTAAACATAGAAGAAATGGTGGCCTTTACTTTCTGCCTAGAATATGACCTTCGGGCGTTCAAGGGCATTGTTGGCAATTGAGAAGATTTCATTTCAAATTTTGTCCTTCATGCAATTTGTAGCAGACATCTAGAGCTTTCCAAAGTGGTATTTGGCGTTACATTTAGGGTTTGTTTGCTATGTCAAAAGGAAAATTTACAGAGGTAAAAATCCAACGACTGATTTATTTTGTGTGTTAATTTTGAGGTCATTTTTGTCATTTGTTGTTTAGGGTACTTTTGTAAATTGTAATTTTCCATTAGAGAGGTATTTTATCCTCTCTAATGAACCCTAATCACTCTCAATTGGAAAAACCCTAAATTTAGTGATATTCAATCGTGTGCTCCCTTGAAGAACCGTGAGCTCCTCTCTCGGTTTCCTTTATTCTATCAAATTGGTTTGTTTGTTCTTTCTAGGTCTCAAGTAAACCGATCTTTGCTGCCTCTTCCAGACCTCTTCCTCGTTGTTGTGGTGCTTGTTGGGGAGGTAGAAGAACTAGAAAAACCCGATGGAGAGAGCCATTCTTGAAGTGGCCGAACTACTCGACCCCTTGGAGTTGGAGGGTTAGCGGACTTCATCGGTTTTTCACCTCTTATTCGTCCATCCCCTTGAGAAGTGATTCTGGCTTCTTGAAGTTCTTGATTGTTTTCTTTACTGGTGTGGATTTGGTGGAGATTTTATTGTGATTTGGGATTGATAATCGTTGATTTAAAAGGAAAGTATTTGTCACCGTGAATGTGTTTTTGGTAAGCTTCAGATCTAGTTTTGATTTGTATCACGCATAGCTTTGCGTATGCGTGATATTTGAGGCTAATAATTGATTGAGATATTGCTGGTATATTTAAGCATTAACCCTCCAAAATTGGGATTAATTAAGTGTATGCAAGTGGAGATCTCGTTGTGCTATTCTTGACTGCCAGAATCTGTCCCACAAAACCCTAATCCGAGGGTTGTAACTATAGTAACGTAACTCCGAGTTTGAAGCTGGATTTTGGACACCACCCTCTTTGAGTTGTTGTTCAATGACCCTATAAGTTTTAGCCCTTAACTCCGTATGCCACTGAAGTTACACATGTTTTAAAATTGTAGACCGGATTGTTCATCCAGCCGATAACCGATTGTGGTTGTATTGCCTACAGTCTTCTTGGACTCTATCAATAGGTCTTCAATTCATATTCAAGTGGTGGATACCATAGGATAGTACTTATGTAACGCCCCATTTGTTCAAAAATGTTTTTCCTTATTTAAAAAAATTCATCATATAAAAATTTTTGTTTAATTTATTCAACATCCATAATTCAAGACGAATAATTTCAATTTGAAGAAAACAATCAGAGTAAATTGAGCGGAATAGATAATGAGATTTCAAAATGTAGTTTAAGTTTTTCCACAAAAGTCCACGTCTACAGATCGTTCACAACTTTTCAAAATGAGATGATAATAATACCAAAATACCTAACACCCAGTGACCCACAACCATAGGTTAAATCGGCTGATAACCCAAGAGATCATCCTCGACTGGTGCACCACAAATATCAAAAATGTCAACTACATCACAGAGAAAACAATGAGCCTATAGCCCAGCAAGAATCAAAATGAAATGCAATGTAAGTGTGATCATACAATGCATTACAAAAAAGAACCGTATCCCTTCTGGAAGCTAAGAGTGAGATACACCCTAGGGTCTTGTGGCCTAACCTATCACTCTGACAAGGAGGTATATCCATTGGGGGTGTTCCACATACCGGTAACCACTCCTTTGTTAAAGATGTTTGGGATTTCCGTACAAGAGAAGGATGAACCCTAGATTCCATGTAGCTAACCCATACCTCACCGCTCTCTATGTGGGAGTAACCTACCAGTGGAAAGTCACCGATCTCCCGAACCCCCCCACACCTACTTACATATATTAGGTATGTCATACAGTATGTAAGTAGCTTCATAATTCCTAGGTATGATGCATGTATGCCACAAATAATTCACAAAATATATATATAAAAAGAAACATAACAAATTTCAATAATCTTGCAAGTGGAATTCAATTAAGAGGTACTGTCAATTTAATCCTTATTAACAAGGAAATATTTAAAATTTGCATAGGTAAATTTCACGTATAACTGACAGAGGGTAATAGTAACTATTAAATCATTTCTTGAGATTATGAACTGGAAATCAATTGCGAGTCCACGAAGAGTTCAGGAATAACAAGGAAACTGCTCATAATCTATCCAACACTCTAGAGGCCTAACTTATGCATTTTATTCTGATCATTCACATAATAGGGACTCGACTACCCTTCACCTTGGCAATTCATCAATTTGCAGCGATAACCCATCAAACAGATAAGTAATTTGTCAACCAGTACTTAAGGTTAATCTACTGCACTATAATATCCTAAGCACATTACAACCATCTTAAAGTTTCCACTGACTCACAACATAATTTTACTATCGACAGTGACAATATTCAACGCATAGAAAAACTTAATACTTGCACAATTCATAAGTACCCCAAGTTTGTACATGCATTATTTTCTTATTCCAACAAAGAATAATAGTAGTCAACAACCCCATTTATCATTGGCAATTTCTATTATTTCGTGGTAACATCAATGTCATTCTAATTGCTAAGAGAAATTTCAGATTTAATCCAAAGCATGTAGAATACCAAGCATAGTTAAACAAACAACAAATCTGTGATGTAGGGCTCCCTCTGACCAACTACATCCTAATTCTTACCTCAATATTCTGCAGCAACCGAGACTGAAACTCTAACTCTGTAGATCACCTCACGTTCCTTTAACTGAATACCTCTGGAGTAAACTCTTCACAGCAAAAATTCCAAAGTAACAACACTATAATGCCAATAGAACCCAAATTTTCTTTCCACACAACTCACAAAATGTTTCACAATCACAAGGCAAAATGTAACACTCACCTAATACTCAATCGCAGCTATAGGGTGAGATTTCAGACGCAGCATCACACCCACGTCTTATAGGCGAAGGGAGAGAGAGCAAGGGATAAGTTTCTACAGGGGGAAGTGACGATCATTCATGCCAATGGAGGGAGGTCCGTTGTGAGGGAGCCATGTGGAAAGCTTCCAATTCATCAGGGGAGAGGAGACATGTTGCAGGAGAGAGAGAAATCAAAGGGGAAGTGGAAAAGAGAGAAAAAGTGCCCGATAGAAATGGGTTTTTCAATTTAAATAGACTTTTCGGACAAGGTGAATCATCCTTGCCTCGTCCGCGTTCGTTCGAATAGCATTTTCGAACGAAGGAAGGAGTCCTCACCATTCATCTGTGTTTGTCCGAATAGCGTTTTCGGACGAAGAAAGGTGTCCTCACCATTCATCCACGTACATCTGAAACTGTCCAAAATTTGTACAGATTCAAACACTCAACGTCCGCAATCGTTTGTAGTCGTCCGCACCCATGAAAAATCTCGTGGTACAAGCAAAGAGTTTGGGACGCAAAACCCCATCCTGTATCGTCCCAAAACACTGGGGACTATGTACAACGCGTTTTCGAATGCAATATCTCATCCCCGTGTCGTTCGCATGCGTCCGAATTCGTTAGTTATACATTTTTCAATAAGTTTTTCATACTGAAATTATTCCCCAATATCTACCCCATATTTTCATAGCATAAATTAATGTGTACCGTCACGCAACATAATATATTAATTATCCAAAATTAAATACACCGACTAAACGGGGAAATATCTTTGGGGTATTACAACTTATATTGTTTAAGACTAAGTTAGAAACAATACATCAATGATAGAGGATTAGATGTATGACGTTATACTGTAATAGGAACGTGTTTTTTAGTATTAAATGTCATAGTTGAAGCATAGTTATTGTTTGTTAGTTGTTTGTAATATTGTTTGCGATATATGAACTGCTATGTGTAGACATGTTATAGGATTGCACACTATGCATTGCATGGGCTAATAATGAAGATAGAAAATGGTATTTCCTACGTGGGTTCAGAAACTGAAGAGGTTGCTCAAACGTAGGAAGCAGCTCGTTTGAGTAAGTTCAGAAATTGAAGAGGTTGCTCTTAGTGAGTTCAGAGACTGCGGAGGTTGCTCTCACCCAAGAGTAAATGAATGTCATGTAAGTGGATCCATTTTTAGTGAGTTCGGAAACTGAAGAGGTTGCTCTCACGTAAAAATGAATCCAAGAGGTGACTTCAAAAACTGAAGAGGTTACTCTCACCTAGCTTACAGATGTATCAGGCTTAATCATGTAGAGTTTTCATAGAGATTACAGTTGCATTTCATGATTATATTCCTTACTTCCTCCTGTGATGTAGGTATACAAGGGATCAAAGAGAGCACTAGTTCATGAGGCATTTGTACGTTGCAGGCTTGGCGGCTGGTTAAGCTAAGAAATTAAAGAAGAAATGTAATATTTTGTAATAACGTTTTGAGGAAAGTAAACCTTTGTTATAGTATTTCATTTTTTATCAAGAAGGTTTTCAAATTGTGTTTAATCCTTTTGGAATTGTAAATACAAATCTTCTGTTGTTGTAAATGTTTTAAAGTTTTACAGTATGACATGTTCAAATGATAAATGGTTTAACAAAAAAGAGTTTATTTATGTACTTCTTATTTAAGCTAGCTTCCAAATGAAAAGTCTTACACTATGGTTTTAAAGGAAAAATTTTCAAAAATCATGAGTTTTAAATTGATAGAATAACCGGGACGTTACATGACCCCTACTGCTATACTGGGCCTTAAAAATCTCTATGAAGTCCTTCCACTCCATTGATTGCACATCAAGATTCTGTTTCCCTGCATTCCACAAGCTGCGGGCTAATTTCCTTAGATAATGCACTGCAATCCCCACCTGGTATCCCTCGGGAACTTTCAGCGACTCAAAGTTTAGCTCCATCTCCTGAAGCTAGTTCTCGTCTTCCACCAGATTTACACTACCCTCGAACACAGTAGGATTCATACGGTTGAATTCTCAAAAAAAAGGCCATCCAAGTCATGATGGGGTCCTGAGCTGCACTACTGCTAGATAAGTTCCTCAGTGCTTCCATCATTGCCACTATCGGGTATACACCCTCCTGTGGGGTTTGGGGTAGAGGGTTTCTTTTCGGCGGCATTTTTTCTTTCTGAAATTCTAAGAATGAAACACATGTGATTAGAAACTTCCTAAGCAAAGTAAGCTTCGTCCAAATTTCTCACAACAAAATTTTCTCAAGCAATCACTATTTGGAAATCATGGAACCTTAAGCTCTGATACCGAAAATTCTATCACGACCCGGAGGCAGGCCGGATAGAAATGCCAAGCCAAATGACCCGGTCCACAAAGGGTACCCGATCGACCAACCCAAGGCTTGTTAAATTATTGCGAAAGACTTGTATAAATACCCAGTCATGACCCACTTGTGATGGGCCACGGTCCATATAGTCATTGTGAGAATAATTAATAATGCTGAATAATACATTTAAAGTCCAAATAAATATTGTGCATACAATCCAAGTTTCTCAGAAAACAAAATTAGGAAAAGTACAATCATCTAATAGTTTGCTTACAAGGAAATAAGGTTCAACCAAAGAAATGAAATAAAGTAAATAGTAGCAAAGTTTTCAACCAAAACCCTAACCTAGGAAAAAGTATAGTCGAAGGGGTGAGTGACAAGCTCAGTAGGGAACTTATACTAAATGTTATGTGCGTGTAAAACTTGTTTTACTGTTTTCGTGAAAACCATGAGTTTTGGAGAAATACGTAGGTTTTTAAAAATTTGAAAACCGTTTTATCTTTTAAAAAAATCCGACCCCAAAGGCCTCCGATGATGTATTAAGAAAACATGGTTGTATACATAGACGACTATAAGTAAAACTACTCTCGTTGTGTTTTATACTAAAATCATGGTCCGTGAAAAAGGAGGAACACTCATGCAGTCCCCCGAACAATCACACAGAAAGGCAACGACCGTTTCTAGACAGGACCTCATAAGCCTAAAGGAAGACAAATGACGGCGCTCCATAGACCCAGCTCGTCACCCAGGTTGTCAGCGACATGCCCGCAATATACTCCCTGATCAGGTTTAGAGATTCAAAACCCAAGGAAGCGTCATCACCTTTCTAATTTCATCTTTCACACAGCGCACAAACAAAACATCTCCACGCAGTAGGAGATGTACCGGGGATAGCCTCCTAATAATTTGATACCAAAACCGTTCAAAGTATCAGGAGGATTCATGATGTACCCCTAAAATTGCATAGACAAAACAAGGTTGTTGGGCAATCGGTTAACTTCAATCCAAGCAATCTGAATGGAACGCCTATATTAATGAATAAAGTCAAAAGTCTCAAATTTAGAGGGAGCCTTGAGAACTCAAAGAAATAGGGGCTCTGCAAAAATCACGTCCAAATTTGTTATACACATGGAGTTATGACCAATTCAAGAAGTTGCTCAGAAATATCTCTCTCAAAGATAAGAACAGTTTTGCGGCTTTCTCAAATAATTGTTGAACAAATCAACCCAAAACAAGTCCAACCATCAAATAAATTTCCAATACTTCAAATATGTTCAGAGTATGTTCATAATCCAAAATTTCAAACAAAGAAGTCGCAAGAATCAAAGGAAACAGGTCGAAACCCCAAACTAGTCCTAAATTAAACAAGGCTAATCTACTAGTCCAAAATCCGGGCACCAAAATTAGAACGCGTGAAACTCCTCTTGCATACAAGTTCTGGACCCCAAATTTATAGAGTAAGTAGTAAACAACCAATAATAGAACACCTTCAAAAATCACCTTAAAAGACGACGCACACACGGACTTGTACGTGAGAGATCTAGCTGCTCAGAATTAGGGTTTCAAAAAAAAGACAAATTTGCGGCAATCTTGGAATGATTTTGGTGGGGCTACTTGTTCGAGTGATTCGAAGAACACCTCTCCAACTTAGCTTTTGCAGTGATCTTCTAACTCCACACCACAAAACAACTCCAAGCGAAGTTGCTGGAAGAGTTAGCAATGATCCCCCTCTCCAAGATTACGCAATAACAAGAGGAGGAATGATTTTGGTGTAAGGAAGGTTGTGAAGCAATCTGGGCACACCAAGTGTGTTAGATAGAATTCTCCAAATGAAGTTGCAGCTGCAAAATGGGTTTTCAAATCTCATTTCAAAATAGCCCTAATGGAGGTTAAAAAGCCTCACACAAAATTAGGGTTATCTAATTGTCATATTAGAATAATATCCCTAATATTAAACACACAAAAAAAAGGTCTGAAGCTGAGATTTTGGTCTCTGTTAAAGTATCGTTTGACATAGCAAACAAGCTTCAAATTTCCCACAAAAGCACATTCTAGAAAGCATAGACTGTTGGCAATAATCTTTATGAAGAACATATTTTGATATCAAATCTTCCAGAATGCCAAAAGTGTCCTTGAATTTTTGGAGGTTAGATTTTAGGCAAATTTGAAAAGTCCACCATTTCTTCTATGTTTTTGTTTGACCACCACTTATCCAAATGCATGCACTCCTTGTTGTGTAATTAAGTAAAATTTTCCTCCAAGCTAGATAGGAAAGAGACACCTAAAAAATAAATAAAAAATGTTAGAAAAGAAAAGAGCCCCTTGGCTCGGGCTCAAGCATCCGGATTCGGGGTGCATCAATTCATCACTCCCAAATAAGAATCACAGCATACCAAAACATAAAATCGAGTGCACGAAAGTAAACTTGTAAAACTTTTGTACATATATAGTATAAAAAGCTAACGTGCTGTCGAACAGTCCTCGTCAGGTTTTTCATATGTGGTATTCCACAAAATATGATTTTGAAAACTATGCAATGAAGTGCAAGCAACTAAGTATAAAACCCCTACCTGGGTTGCGGTCCTTCCTCGTATACGAAGGAGCAGTAACCTCAGGTACCAGTTCGAAGTCCTCAAACTCGCCAAAGCCTAAAAATATGCCAAAACGAGAACTCATAAATAAACCTCAAGGATTAAGTGGAATAATCCTATACTAGGTCTAAGCTTAATGTTTATCTTTATATAACACCGAACAATGATATCCTCATCTATTGATCATCAACAGTGCATATAACATATTCCTGAACTTGCTTACTTAAACTGTAGGTAACCCCACCTTAACAATATACAAACAATACAAGTAACATCCTACAAACATGAGCTAAGTAATTTCTAAATCCATTTCCATACAGTGAATCAACATTACTTCACAATTCCATCATCCAAAAACAAAAGTCCAAAATACAACTAACTCCTCGAGCTAGATTTCATCAAGTCAATATTTTAACCAAGATAAACACCACACTTTAACCAAAACAATTATTCTAAGGTGTTTTTAGCAAAGACAAAAATTAATAATGAAGATATAAACTCAATCAACAAGGCTTGAGTCCCTATAGTGTTTACCCAGCAGTAACCATATGAAGAATGTAAGTTCAATCAAAGTAACCAACTCCCAGCAGCTGTCTATCAAAATAGAACTAAACTCAATCACAGAACATAACCCTTCAGCAACATCCATCAAGCAGTTACTAACCCAAAGAACAGCCCCAAATTAGCATAACAACATTCCTCAAAACATCTCTCAGGCATAAATCAAACTAAAGAACAAAATCATTTCCACCTGCACAATATTTCTCACAATGACGGATGGCAGAACCAAAACGCAAAATATAGTTCAAACCAACAAAGCAGCAGATTCAAAATGTATTATCAGCACTTCTATCCAACAACAAAACAGAATCAATTTGGCGAAGAGCAAAAAAGGGAGCAAATCTTCAATACAGCAACTCACAACAGTTTTCTTGAACAAAAATTTAAATGAAACAAAGGCATTTTTCTCATCCAAACAGCAACCAAACAGAACCCATTTTTGAAGCAGAAACCAACATCCAAATAAGAATCCAAATAAATCAGAATTGGGCATTTGCATTACTCACCGAAAACTGAGAAACGGAGCAAGAAATGCCCGCTGTCAGCTCACACACCGAATGCTCCGACGGACTGCCCAACCTTATCCGCGTTCGACCGTCTCTGTCCATTCGCAGCTCGGGAATGCTCGGACAGTGTCGAACAATCGGCGGCTCCCGCTCGGAACGCAGTTCTTGTCTCAGTCGACTTCTCTCTCGCGTGAAGCTCTCTCGGCCGAAGGATAGGGATTTTCTCCTCTTTCTTCTCCTCAATCTCTTCTGCGGTTGAAGGTGAAATGGAGAGAAATTTTGTCCTATTTTCCCTTTCTCTCCTTTAATCATTTCTTCATTTTTAATTCACTTTACTCATTAAACCAATTCTCCTTTCCTTCAAAATTTACGTGCTCTTTCTGCTTCTTTATTTCATCTAAATTTTCCTACCCTCTTGTTCCTTTCCACTTGCTGCCTTTGCTTTTTCCTTTTCCCCATTTTCTTTCATTTTTATTTTAATTCCATTCATTTAATGTATTTAAATGTATGTATATATCAAATATATGTGTCTTGTACCAAATAAATTATTCTAAATCTCGACTCATTCCGAAAATTGTCCAACGATATTTACCAGTCAAATTTAATTCTCCAAATTCTATTTCTTAAATAAATTTTTCGTTCAGGAATTTCCAATTCCACTGATTTGACGAATTGACCAAAATCTCATACGTACCTGCTAGGCAACAAATCGGGTCAAATTTTCCACTCTTTAACCAATTCCAACGTAAAAAATTTACACGTGAAATTTCTTATATTTAAAATTCTTGGGTTTTACAAAACAGTAACAGTCAGCATACAATCTTAATTTTTGCAATGTAGGGTCCGAAGATCAAAATACATGCGATATCATTTACCTGATTGTCGTAGGCGGTTTAGCACATCAAGATAGCCTTCACAATACCTTTCAAACAAATAATAGTTATCATCAACAACCACAATCCATTAACCTCAATATCCTCAATACTATTATTCCCTATTATCCAACCAATAATCTAAACCAAATAATAGAATTCATATCGACGAATCCACACTTCCTCAATTTATCCATTAATACCTATTTAATCGAATATAACCATTCATTATTCTTCTATAGTCAGTAGCTAATTTTGCAGAACCTAAAGACCTAAATAATTAACCAAGATGCAGCAAATCACCGGAAGCATAATTCAACAGAACATAAATCGTCCATTAACAATATCCTAAGAGGGTTTATCCATTAACAAGGACTAAATCCAATTACCAAAGGATAAATCTTTATAATATTAATCAATACAGTAAACCATAACAGAAAGGAACAGTCCCCACATACTCCTAACGAAAGCAGTAAATAATTGAAACCCATTTTCAAACAATAAGACATACATCATCTGAATTGCTCATAATTAAAATTGAGAGCCCTATTAACATTCTTCATCTATTTTTATCTTCTACCTCTCATAGAGAACATAAACCAAAACACTTTTTGACAAAGTTTAATTTAAGCATATACATAGCATTTTCCAGAGTCTATAACAACAATCAAATCAACACAACATTTCTTATCCTTCAACAAATAATATTGAGTCCAAACCATCAACAAAGCATAAAATCTCAAGGGGTAAACTTTGCATTACCTGTAGAAACTCAAGATGACCCAAGAAGACCCAAACTCAGGAGCTTCTTCTTCCTTATTTTCTATCTGTTTTTATCACGCACCCAGCAGCTCTCTTATCTTCCTCACTACGTTTCTCATTGTCCATCTGTCTTAGCCATCAGCTCTCAATTCTCCAGAAGCACACTCGGCCTTCAGCATTTCACAGAGAGGAGCTCCCTGTCAATTTATTCTTCATTTTTGTCCCACACCCAACAGCACCCTTCGTTCCTCGCCCTTTTCAAGAGACCCATTCTCATTTGAATTCTCCCATACCTCATTATTTCACTTCAGCTACGTGCGATGCCAACTGGAAGTGTGGAAAATTCTTCTTGGCCCGAAGGCCATTCACGAACCAGTTCACACATTTCTGCAAACTAGCAGGACCGGTCCAACGCTAACCCGACGCTAGCCACTCCCACTGCCATCCTCTTCGCCAAAACACCCCTGCCAAACTCCACACCAAAAATGCCGAGCAACAGAATGCCAAGGAAAGAAGAAAAATCCGCCAGACGTACCTCGACCCAACTCCAGAATCCACAGCCAGTAGAAGCACGCTCCAATTTGACCCACGGAGATCACAGTCCAACCCATGCCCTAGCTTTGCACGACACACCCGCGATGCCCCATAGCTGGTCACTTGCATGCTGCCGGAGCTCGCCACGTCGTCGCACAGAAACCCTCCCACAAGAGCCCTCCCTTGCATTCATCTCTCTCGATCTTCCTTGGCTCTCTCGATCTCACTCCCTATCCGAAAATCGTAAACCAAAATCTGATTCCTTCCCCCTTTCGTTGATATCTAGCCGAACCAACATGATAGAACCAGTTCGGCTGAACTGGTTCAGCTCCCTCTATTTTAATCATATTTTTTCTTTCATTTTAAATCCTCCCCTACACTTTTATTCCTCATTTAAATTTCTCTTTTTATTTTATTCTTCATATATTTAACAAACCCTTTTCTAATAAAACCAACCACAACTTTCTTCTCAGTTGTCTTCAAACCAGATCCTAAATTTCACCCCTATTTTATATTTCGGTCGAACTTCACATTGCAAAATAACCAAATTTGACAGATTCAAAATTGGTTATTTTTCTGTCGCGCATCTCGTCCACGACCTCGACCTTAGTGCGGCTAAAAACTCAAAATGTATATACTTTTATCACATTTCAGTTGAGTTGCTCGACCACAGCCTCGACCAAAACAAACTAGAATATATTTTTACACATTTTCACCTTTAATCTAAGATTCCTGAAAAAATTCCCCTTCCAAATTAATCCTAATTATCATCTGATAAATTCCCTAAATAATAATCTATCGGTTACGTCCTTGGTAATACCTCGATAATTATCTAAATAATCCAAATACCCTCAATTACTTTCCAATTTATCCTTATTAGATTCCGATATAAAAAGTCAGGGTATTACAAAATATTCCTTAAATTAAAACACAATAGCAGTTAACAATTTAGGCAACGTTGATCGATCAAACCCTTCAGGTGATCGACCGTAACACAGCATAAAAACACCTCATGTACAACCTTTAGAAAAAATCTGTGGATCACCTTCCTTCTCATGATCGACTGCAATTCCACATTTTCCACGCTGAACGACTGTGATCAACCACAAATCTCCCCTTGATTGACCGCAAATCCTTAAATTTCACAATACTTGATGAAGTCGGTTGATCACCAACACACATACACGATCGAATGCTAAAACTTTACTTCGCCTCTGTAATATTCTACTCAAAAGGAGACCGACCGCACACCTCTTTTGATCAACCACCACTACAAAGAACTCTTCCTCCTTTATTCTAAACTAATCTAGTTGATCAATTTCCTCCATTGATCGACCACCACCTCAACCGAAAGCCTTCATTCTTCACTTCCAAAATTACAGACTATCAATCACTAAACCAATTCTAATATCATCTCATTTAACTCTATATATCATCAAATAAATCTCCAATCAACTCCAATAATCATCACTAGGTATCCAAGACATAACGTGATAAATTTGGGATATTACATTGAAGACTTAGCTAAAGACACATGTTCGGGAGGAACATTTCCGTGAGCAAATATTCACTGGTGAAAGCATTTGGTCTCGTGGGTGCAATCAAATGTGTTTGGAGAAAGACACGTGTCTAGAAAAAAATTAATCTCAGCAGAAGCGCTTGTTGCCTCTAAAGTGTTTGCTTTCGCAAGAACGAGCGAGCGTGTCTTAGGGTGACACGTGTCTTCTTTTTGGCTTTTCCACACTTAATCGTGGGAGTGTTCACTTTGGCAAAAGGTTAGGTTTCAACTATGAACAGTGCATGGGAAAAAAATGAAGTGCGCTATTTCACAAAAATTTTGTGTCGTTCGCGTGTGACGCATGGATGAACATCCGACCTTGTATCTGCAGACGTACTAGGCAGTTTCAAAATTTTATTTATTTTGGGAATTGTTTCAAAACTTTATTGAGTTGGTTCCAGTAATACCCCGAAAATATTTCCCGTTTTGTGGATCTGGATAATTAAGATATATATGAATGATATGTAATGATATGTGTTAATTCAAGTGTAGCAAATATAGGGTTAATGTTGGAAAATAATTGAAGTGTGAAACGTTAAGAAAAAATAAATAATAGGGTAATTTCGGACAAATTCAGATGATATGCAGACGTGGAATTGTGTCCGCAACCACACTAAACTTCACCCCTATACTTTGGGACAACATGGGGACAATATTCTGTGTCCCAAACTCATTTCAGACACCGTAGACGAAAGATAAGGACGTGTTTTCTTGTCCGAAACAGGCTTTTGGACGACACGCAGACAATGCGGATGATAGCAGACGCGTCTGATTTGAATATGTCTTATTTTTGGACACATTCGGACGAATGCGGCGAGACACGGACGCTTCTTCACATCCGAAAGGTCAAAATTGTTCGAGAAACCCATTTAAATCTGATGTCTCTCTCCCTCATTTGTTCATTTTCTCTTCAATTTCTTCCATGAGCGACACGTCCTTGACGATGTGGAGGTGTCCACCTGGCTCCAGAAGGCTCGACCTCTCTCAGTTGGAAGAGGGATCGACTCCATGCAGCACTATTGCTTCGATACAGTTGTCATACAAATGCCTCCTCTTTCTTAGTTTATAATACTTCAGTATCATCTTTGGAGGACATTCTACAAGCTGAATGTGGTGAGTGTTCTGTGTAAGTGAGTGTGCGCAACAAGAGGTGAGTTCTGTTTCACATTTTGTTGTTATTACAATGGAAGACTGCGTGTAGTATTATTACTCTAGAAGATTGTGGGTTGTGTGTTGCTATGAAGAAGTGAACAATTCAATTTTGGAGCACAGAAAAGGTAAGAATTTGGATGATGTAGTTGGCTAGAGGAGGCCCTACATCTAGGGGTTTTCGTTTGAATTGTTGTTTTTGTTATGATGTTGGTTGCTCAAATACGAATTTGTTTTGTTGTTTCCACAAATTGTTGAGTTGTGAACTGCTCATACAAACTGCTGACGTGTTCAATTATGCTTCTGATATTTTGACCATGTTGTACAATGTAAATTGAACACGGTTATTATACTAGAGATAACTTATGCTAATAGGATATCAGGTTGTTACCAAATATAATGGAATGTTCAGTTTAACAGATGTTCAGTTTGTTTCTTGTATTGTTTAAAGTTTAATGATCTGAATAAGGTTTCAATGATCTGAACAAGGTTGCTAGAGATAATCCATGTTGGGAGCATTAATATAGAGTCTGTTATGGAATGGACTTCCATAGTAAATTGCTAAGATGTGCATTCATGTTCAATTTTAATTGCTTAAATTTTAAGTGCTCGTTGTAAGCTATTAGAATAGTAAGGAATTGCTTTTAATTATTTATTACTCTCTTCATATTATGTGCTTTATAATTGTCATCCATGCATCACACCTCGGAACTATGAAATTGTGAACATATTGTATATCATACTTAATATATATAAATCCTCGTGTGGGGGTTCGAGAAAATTGGTGACTTTTCATCAGTAGACTAGCTACATGAATTCTAGGGTTCACCCTTCTCCCATTCTGAAATCCCCAACGTGCTTCACAAAAGAGTGGATACCGGCATGTGGAACACCCCTGATGGATATATCTCCTTCTCGAAGTGACTAGTTAGGTCACATGACCCTATGGCGTATTTCACTCCCAGCTTTCAAAAGGGATACGGCTCCTTTCTGTAATTCATTGTATAGTCATGCATAGCATTTCATTCTAATTCTTGCTGGACTTTAGGTTCATTGTTTTTCCCCTTGTGATGTAGGTGACATGTTTGCTAATAATGAACAAATCGAGGAAGAGATATTTCAGGACGATACCTTGAGTTATCAACCACTTTGATTTGTTGGTTGTGGTTCATCACAATTGGTATTTTGGTGTTTTAATAGTTAGACTGTTATGTTTTGGTTTGGAAAATGTAACTAAACTATTTTAATAACCTTTTGTGTAAATATTTTTACTGGCTTGTGATGTTTTTGAACTTAAATTGGATGTTAGACATAAACAAAAAAATTTTATGATGGATTTTATATGTAAACAAATAAACTTTAAAACCGGGGCTTTACAATTGGTATCGGAGCACAACAAGGTTAAATTTGGTTCTGTAGACTACTGATAACACAAGACTTGTTGTGAAATACACTCTTCCCTATTGTAAGATATGTTTGAATTTCATTGTGCTTCATAAATTTATTATTTTCTAATTTGAATTGTAGAAACTAATACTTTAACATGGCACAAAGAACGAGACATGACGTCCCAGTTCCTAATGAACGAGATGAAGCATTGAGTTGTATTGCTGAGGTGATTGAGCGACAATCCCAGTTGATCGAAAGGCTTATAGAGCGTGAAAATGGCGGAAATGGTGGAAATAATGGAAATGAGAACAACTAGGTTGTTATAGTAACCCCACCCACGGAAGTCGGCTGGGAGAAATTTCAAGGACTCAAACCCTCTAACTTTGATGGGAATATAACTGATATTGTTGGAGCTAAAGCATGGATACGCTCCATTAAAAAGATTTTTGACTATGCTGAAATTCAAGAGACAGAAAAAGTAAAATGTGTCACCTATCTTCTGACACATGAGGCGCAATTCTGGTGGGATTCCTAAGACAACATTGAATCTCCAAGCATTCACATGGGAGAATTTCAAAGAAGTATTCAATGAGAAGTATTTCAGTTTTACAGTTCAGAATCAGAAAATGATGGAATTAATGAGACTTCGTCAATCAGGAAATGTGTCAGAGTATATTCATCGATTTGAGGCACTATCAAGATTTGCTCTACATTTAGCAAATGACAATGGGCTTAAAGTACAACATTTTGTACAAGGACTCAAGATAGAGATATTGCAGGGGGTTAGATTGACTGGCATTCAAGGTGTGCCCTATTCACAAATAGTGGCTAGAGCATTGGATGCTGAAGATGTGGAAACTATTGCAGCAAGGCAACGAGAATTTATTCAACAGGCTGGATGAAACAATCAGAGTTTCCAACAGCATGGACTACCATTAAACAACTGTGGAGTTAGGAGACCACCCGGACAGGATATACAACAAGGACGTGAGAAATGCCCTGCAATCGAAGTAACTACCGCTGCACCAAATCTATTCCCGAAATGTAGGAAGAGCCACTCTGGACCATGCAAAGTGGGAACAAGTGTATGCTTTAAATGTGGAAAACCTGGGCACATTGCAAGAAGTTGTCCAACTTTAACTGGCGGCATAGCTCTGCAGGTCTTTTCACTATAAGAAGTGGAGAATGAGAAAGAAGAATTGCTAGTAGTCTTATCAGGTACACAATCGTTATACAATTCTTATCCAAATGTTATACACCTGTTTTATAGTACTTAGTATGTGTCAAGAAGTAATGTTGGTGTCAATTAGTAACTTTCCCGAGCAACGTAGGTACAACATATATTAATAACGTGGCCGCTTATACCTTATTCGATGCTAGGGCTACTCATTCTTTTATTTCGACCTAATTTTGCTAAAAAAAAATTGTTCCCCTAAGATTCCAAAGAAAGGGTACAGAGTACTCATTCCTTCTAGTGGATTTTTGGCTGAAAATGGTATTGTTGAAGATTATGCAGTTCAGATAAATGGTCGAGAATTTCATGCTAATTTAATTGTGATAGCTATAAAGGGATTTGATATTATATTTGGCATGGATTGGTTAAATTTTAATCGTGCAATTATTAATTGTGCACGATGAGAAGTCCATTTCTATCCTCTCAATGGTGAACCGCACATGTTTCAAGGAATTAAAGAGAAAGGCAAGTTGCCACTTATTTCTACTCTGAAGGCAAATCAGTTACTGAGACAAGGATGTGAAGGATTTCTTGTTAATGTGATGAATGCCTCAGTGAAGGTAGACACAAAAGTTAAGGATATAAGGGTAGTGCGTGAATTTCCTGAGGTTTTCTTGGAAGATCTTCCTGGATTGCCTCCTATCAGAGAGATTGAATTTATGATATATTTGCATCCTGGTGCGGAACCAATTGTGAAAAATCTGTACCGTATGGTACATGCAGATTTACGTGAGTTAAAAACTCAACTTAAGGAATTAGTGCATAAAGGATTCATTCATCCGAGTTTCTACCTCCGGGAGCTCCAGTATTATTTGTGAAAAAGAAAGATGGATCATTACGCATGTGTATAGACTATTGTGAGTTAAATAAGGTAACAATAAAAAATAAATACCCTTTCCCCCGAATTGATGATCTATTTGATCAACCAAATGGCGCTTGTATATTTTCTAAAATTGATCTCCGATCGGGATATTATCAATTACGAGTGAAACAAGAAGATATACCTGAGACAACTTTTCAAACCAGATATGGGCATTATGAATTTATGGTGATGTCATTTGACTTAACAAATGCCTTTGTATCTTTTATGGATCCAATTCATCGGATATTCAAGGATTATTTAGATAAATTCATAGTCATTTTTATCGACGATATTCTCGTATATTCTCGATCTGAAGAAGAACACATCAAACATTAAAGATCATTCTATATATTTTGAAGCAGGACCAATTGATGCAAAATTTTCTAAATGTGACTTTTGGTTAAAGGAAGTTTGTTTCCTTGGCCATGTTATCTCAAAAGATGGTATTATTATTGACCCTGCAAAAATTTGAGCAATTGTTGAATAGGGACAGCCAAAAAGTGTGACCAATATTCACAGTTTTCTTGGTTTGGCTGGTTATTACCGACGTTTTATTGAGGAATTCTGGAAAATTGCTATTCCTCTTACCAGTTTAACCAAGAAGAATGTAAGATTCTAGTGGTCTGACAAATTGAAGAGAGTTTTCAGTAACTCAAACGTCGATTGACATCTGCACCTGTCTTAACTTTACCGATTGAAGATGAAAATTTCTGTATATATTATGATGCATCCAGGCGTGGACTTGGTGGTGTTTTCATGCAGCAGGGAAAAGTGATTACTTCTGCCTCCAGGCAACTCAAACCATATGAGATTAATTATCCAGCATATGCCTTGAGCTTGCTGCTGTGGTCTTTACACTAAAAATTTGGAGACATTATCTCTACGGACAACGATGTGAAATATTTACATATCATAAAAGTTTGAAGTATATTTTTACACAGAAGGAGCTCAATATAAGGCAACAACATTGGCTTGAATTTGTGAAAGACTATGATTGCAAAATTAAATATCATCCTGGCAGAGCAAATGTTGTAGCAGACGCTCTAAGTCGCAAAGTTGTTGTGATGAGCATAACATGCAAGGAGATGCCAGCTGAATTGCAGAAAGATATGCAAGAATTGAATGTGCAGCTAATTTCAGAACAATTAGCAGATGTTTTATCTGCCTTAACCTTTAAACCCACAATACTGGAGAGAATTAAGGATGCGCAATTGAAAGATAATCGTTGTGAAGATTTCAAGCTCAATCCAACTTTCCCTGAGTTTCGCAATTTTTCTTTATCTGCTTATGGCATTGTGAAATATAAGAATAGATGGTATGTCCCTGAAACGCTTTTGCAAATAGAAATAATGAAGGAGGCACATTCTTCCAGTTTTTCTATTCACCCCGAGTGTAACAAGATGTATAAAGATCTCCAAGAACATTATTATTGGCCAAGAATGAAGTTCACTATTGCGTATTATGTTACTCATTGTGAGATTTGTCAGCAAGTAAAGATTGAGCATCAGTGACCTAGTGGAATGCTCCAACCGTTGCCTATACCACAGTGGAAATGGTAACATATTTCTATTAATTTTGTTACTAGATTACCAAGGTCGGTGAAAGGACATGAAGATATATGGGTAATTATTGATAGACTAACAAAAGTTGCCCATTTCTTACCTGTAAGTATGACGTTCAAATTGACTCAGTTTGCAGACTTAATATGTCAGAGAAATTGTACAACTTCATGGCGTTCCCGTATCTATTTATCTTATTAGGATTCGCAGTTTACATCCATGTTTTGGAAAAGTTTAAGCAAGGCTATGGGTACAGAGTTGAAATTTAGTATAGCCTTCCACTAGCAAATTGATGGTCAAAGTGAGCAGACAATCGAGATATTAGAAGATATGTTGCGTGCTTGTGTCCTGGAATATCAGGTTGGATGGGAGAAGATTTTACTGTTAGCTGAATTTACCTATAATAATAGTTTTCAAGCGACCATAGGTATGGCTCCATATGAAGCGTTATATGGTCGTAAATGCAGATCCCCTCTTGCGTGGAGTGAAGTTGGGAAAAATAAATATTATGGGCCTAATAGGATATAACAGATGACTAACACTGTGGCCCTCATTCAACAACGAATGCAAGCTACTCAGAATCGCCAGAAAAGTTATACTGATAATCATCAACGAGACTTGGAGTTTAATGTTGGGGATCACGTCTATTTAAAGCTATCACCATTCAAGGGTATTATGCGGTTTGGCCGTAAGAGAAAACTCAATCCACGCTATATTGGCCCTTTTGAGATCACTAAAAGAATTGAAAATGTGGCGTATCGGTTACTTCTACTAGATGCTATGTCAGGAGTGCACAATGTATTTCATGTATCGATGTTGCAAAAATGTCTCGGCACACCATTCACATGAGACCTCAGGAGCAAATAAGGGTACGCACTAACTTAAGTTATGAGGAGAAACCACTCAGAATTTTAGACTCTAGTGTAAAGAGATTATGTAATAAAGATGTTCATCTCGTGAAAGTGCTATGGCAAAACCAGATTAATGATGAAGAAGCCAAGTGGGAAATGAGAGATGATATGTTGGCCAAATATCCAGAATTATTTCTTTAGCTAAATTTTGGTGACAAAATTTTTGTAAGATGGGTAGAATGTAATACTCCAAAAATATTTCCCGTTTGGTGGATCTTTATAATTAAGATACATATGAATGTTATGTAATGATATGTGTTGATTCATGCGTAGCATATATAGGGTTAATGTTGAAAAATAATTGAAATGTGAAAAGTTAAGGAAAAATTAATAACAAGGTAAATTCAGACGAATTCAGATGATACGCGGACGTGGAATTGCGTCCGCAACTACACTAAACTTTGCCCCTATACTTTGGGACGTGGGATGATATTCTGCTTCCCAAACTCATTTTGGATGCCGTAGACGAAAGATAAGGGCGTGTTTTCTTGTCCAAAACAGACTTTCAGATGACATGCGGATGATGCAGACGACAGCAGACGCGTCCGATTTGAATCTATCCAATTTTTGGACACATTCGGATGAAAGCAGACGAGACATGGACGCTTCCTCGCGTCCGAAAGGTCAAAATTGTCTGAGAAACCCATTTAAATCTGATGTCTCTCTCCCTCATTTTTTCATTTTCTCTTCAATTTCTTCCATGAGCGACACATACTTGACGGTGTGGAGGTGTCCACCTGGCTCCAGAAGGCTGGATCTCTCTCCGTTGGAAGAGGGATCGACTCTACAATGCCCCGTTAATTTAAAAAAAACATTTTTATTGTTTTAAAATACGTCATAAAAATTTTTCGCTTTTATTTACTCATCGTTTGAAATTCATTTTAAGAGAAACGTGAAATCAAAGTAACCATTTACGGAAATATTATGAAATAATATTTAGTAAGGGTTCAAAACATAATTCAATGTCTTACCAAAAAGTCCCAAAGTCCCTATTACAAGATTAAAATATTCTAAATTACTAACAGTAGCAATTATCAAAAATTCCCTCACTCAAAATACCATCACTTCCCAAAATACGTGATTCGTACCCAGCAGGTCAAATCGGTTGATAACAGTAAGGATCATGCTAGAACGCCTCTTCCTCAACCGGTACATATTCTTCATTAAAGTCATCACTTATATTATGGGGAAAACAATGAGCCGAATGCCGAGCAAATATTAGAATTAATGCAATGCGAATGATGCATGTACATACAATGCATTACAGAAGAGAACCGTTTCTCTCCTAAAGGTTAAGGTGGAATACTCCCTAGAGACATGTGGCCTAACCAGTCACTCCGATAAGGAGATATATCCATCGGGGGTGTTACCACAAGCAGGTATTCTCACTTTTGTTAAAGACATTGGGGGTTTCAGAACGGGGTAATGGTGAACCCTAGAATCCACGTAGCTAACTTCTAAACCTACCACTCCCTATGTGAGAGGAATCTACCGTAAGGAAAGTCACCATTCACTTGAACCTCCACACGCCTATTTACGTATATTAGGACGACATACATAATGTAAACAAGTTTATAAGCCCTAAAATGATGCATGATGCCATAAAATAAATACAGAATAACGCACAAAATTATGAACATAAATCTTTACAGGTATAATTTATTATCACTACTACAACCATCGATATTAGGGAACTTTCATGCTTATGCAAAATAAAGACATTATGATTCCTTCAAGGATTCAACCTAATTCTCTTCACAAGATCCGACTATAATATGACAATTTGGTGCATACAATTTCAAGTTGATGAACATATCTTACAGACTTCCAACATTGTATAGGTATCATGGTTATGTTCCAATAGAGATTTATAGAAATCAGGATTGTTGATAACGTTGATGCAAATTTTAGGACAAGAGAGCAGCTCATATCATTCCTTTTTCAACTTAGCATGCTTTCCAATAATTAGTTTCAACAACAACTAATCATACCAATTGATAATTTCCACTAAATGTCGAGAGGCAGTTGTATCACGAAAATTACCAGTCCTGCATTATTTCAGTTCAGTTAAGTTCATGCTCAATAAAGGCAAAACATTTTGCATCAGTAAACCTTCTTCGTGCTTATTCCTTACATAGGGTCCACCTATTAATAGCATACATTTAAACACAGAACTAAACTTAGCATTTAGAGCATGACAGATCCAAGTTTAACATTTCAACAACACTTATCATCTCAAGTCATCAATCTACAGCAGTTCAACAACATCCACAAAACAACCCGTAATGTAGGGCCACTTTTGGCCAATACAAAATTCCAATTCTTACCATAATTCCAACAGTGAACTCAACAGCCAAGGCAAAGGCTCTATCCTTAAATCTTCCAACCATTCCTAGACAAAAATAATATCAGCATTCCACATCTTATAATCAACTTGATTCAACTCAGAAGTTCAAAATCAATTCAACATTCTTCAGAATAACTCCTTACCTTTGCTCAACCCACGGTGCTTCAATTTCCAGATGACCAATAAGACAAAGCAACACTCACTTTTAACACTCAACAACTACTCTTCACACTTAAATTATTTCTCAGCGAGAATCACACTCCACACATCACAAATGCCCAAAATTAGAGTAGAACTCACCTCATATAGATGGAAGGCAGGGAGGAGACTAAGAAATCGCAGGGGATAGACTGGCAGGTTGCCCAAATCAAGAAGAGTTGGTCCACTAGAGGCATTCCATGTGGAAAGCCTTCCACATTCACCAGGGAGACTCGACGTCGTAGCAGGGGGTAGAGGGAGAGAGAAGATTTGGTTGATTTCTGCAAGAAATCGGAAGAGAGAGACGATTTAAAGATGGGTTTCTCGAAAATTCTCGACATTACGGACGAGTCGAGTTGTCTGCAGTACTCGTCCACAGCGTCCAAATTGTCCCAGAAATTGTACAGATTCATTGCTGATGCGAATTGCTTCGTCCGCTTCGTCCATAAGTCATCCGAATTGTCCTAGATTTGTACAGATTCATTGTGGACGTGAATCTCTTTGTCCGCTTCATCCGCAAGTCATCTGAATTGTCCCAGATTTGTACAGATTCATTGCGGAGGTGAATCTCTTCGTCCGCTTCGTCTGCAAGTCCGAAACTCCACAGTAAACATTTTTACTAAGTTTTTCGTACTTAGGTTAAATTTTCTAACATCAACCTTCTACTTTCCATGCACAACTTACGCTCATCGTTGCATAATTTGACGCAATATTCATATATTAAAATAATCCAGAATTATTACATCATCAAAAAGGGAAATACATTTTCGTGGTATTACAGACTCCACGTGGCACTATTGCTTCGATACACTTGTCGTACAAATGCCTCCTCTTTCTTAGTTTATAATGCTTTAGTATCATCTCTAGAGGACATTGTGCAAGTTGAGTGTGGTGAGTGTTCTGTGTAAGTGAGTGTGCGCAACAAGAGGTGAGTTCTGTTTCACATTTTGTTGTTATTACGCTGGAAGACTGCATGTAGTATTATTACTCTGGAAGATTGTGGGTAGTTTGTTGCTGTGAAAAAGTGAACAATTCAGTTTTGGAGCACAAGAAGAGGTAAGAATTTGGATGATGTAGTTGGCCAAAGAAGGCCCTACATCGCGGGGTTTTCGTTTGAATTGTTGTTTTTGTTATGATGTTGGTTACTCAAATACAAATTTGTTTTGTTGCTTTCACAAATTGTTGAGTTTTGAACTGCTCATACAAACTGCGGACGTGTTCAATTATGCTGCTGATATTTTTACCATGTTGTATAATGTAAATTGAACAGAGTTATTATACTAGTGATGACTTATGTTAATAGGATATCAGGTTGTTACCAGATATAATGGAATGTTCAGTTTAATAGATGTTCAGTTTGTTTCTTTGTATTGTGCAAAGTTTAATGATCTGAATAAGGTTTCAATGATCTGAACAAGGTTGCTAGAGATAATCCATGTTGGGAGCATTAATATATAGTCTGTTATGGAATGGACTTCCATAGTAAATTGCTAAGATGTGTATTCATGTTTAATTTTAATTGCTTAAATTTTAAGTGCTTGTTGTAAGCTATTAGAACAGTAAGGAATTGCTTTTAATTATTTATTACTCTCTTCATATTATGTGCTTTATAATTGTCATCCATGCATCACACCTAGGAACTATGAAATTGTCATACTTCATATATGTAAATAGGCGTGTGGGGGTTCGGGAAAATCGGTGACTTTTCATCGATAGACTAACTACATGAATTCTAGGGCTCACCCTTCTCCCGTTCTGAAATCCCCAACGTCTTTCACAAAAGAGTGGATACCAGCATGTGTAACACCCTCGATGGATATATCTCCTTCTCGGAGTGACTGGTTAGGCCACATGACCCTAGGACGTATTTCACTCCTGGCTTTCAGAAGGGATACAGCTCCTTTATGTAACGCATTGTATGGTCATGCATAGCATTTCATTCTGATTCTTGTTGGGCTTTAGGCTCATTGTTTTTCCCCTGTGATGTAGGTGATGTGTTTGTTGATAATGAACAAATCGAGGAAGAGATATTTCAGGACGATACCTTGAGTTATTAGCCGCTTTGATCTGTTGGTTGTGGTTCATCACAGTTGGTATTTTGGTGTTTTAATAGTTTAGACTATCTTATTTTGGTTTGGAAAATGTAACTGGACTGTTTAATAACCTTTTGTGTAAATATTTTACTGGCTTTTGAAAACTTTTTCAATTACATTTCGCTTAATTTACTCTGATGTGATGTTTTTAAACTTAAATTGGTTGTCAGACATAAATGAAAAATTTTTATGATGGATTTTATATGTAAACAAATAAACTTTAAAATCGGGGCTTTACAGTTCCTACCCCTGTTGTGGCTTCCAACGTATTTTTTTTAGGGATTTCTTTTGTAGAAATTAATTGGTATCCATATATTTTGATTGGTCTATTGGATTAATGTGGGTTTTTGATCGATTATTTTCCCCGTTTGGTTGAACGTTTCCTTGCTATTGGCAGGTCATCTAAGATTGGAGTTTTATTTTATGTCCAATATTGCATCATTTTCCAAATGATTATTTTGAGACGTGATCTCATATAAAATGACGAGTCAGTTATGACTATATGTTTTTACAGTATTATATGTACGATTTTTGCTAGACATGTTTTATTCTGAGCATGCATATAAGTTGATTGACCCGTGAGGGGATCATGTTTTATAGTTGCACATTCGATTATTAGAGAATGTGTTTGTTGTGTTAGCTAGAGTGTAATGGGGTAGCTAACTGTGTCTTGTCCCTAGCTGCAAAACCTTAAACCTGATCATAACTTATTATTGTGGCTTTAGCGATAGCCGAGTATCGCCTTGTTCTATGTATCTATGGCACTGTGTGCCCGCCATTTTCACTGAGATTATGTGGGATTTATTTTACATACATACCACACTATAGTGGACGTTTTCCACATTTTGCCTCACTAGTTAACTTTATTCAGTTTTAATTAAATGTTTTAATCATGACATGCTCCCTCATTTATTTTATAAAATTTTAATTGTTGAATATAAAATCTTACACTTATTGAGTTTAGTCGATTCACTCCAACGACATATATTCAGGTATTAAATTGGACGATCATCGGTTGCCGTTGCAGGATTGAACCGACATTTCCTTTATTACTACCGTATTTTGTTTCGAGTGATTTGTGAGATTAAATTCTTATACTACAAATTTGTAATAATATTTGTATAAATTTTTGGAAATTTTTTGTCACTGTAATTTCGAACATATATTATCACCTTATCTCGATGTCACTATTGGATCCTTTGTCACGACCCAAAAGGAACCCGAGACAGAACAGGGAATGACCCAACCCGAAGAACCAAATCGTCCGACCATTTTTCTCTTAAATTTTATTAATTAACAGCAGAAGACTTAAAATATTAATTAATAGTCAGGGGCCAATGAATAAGAGCATAACATGTCCAACAAGTGATATCATATAGCAAGAAATATAATCCAAAAAAAAAAAAACTGTGCATAAACTAAAAATAGAATTATAGTCATCCAATAAAATAAATACCTCACAAAATGTCTCTCAAAGAGAATTTTTAAAACTACGATAATTAAATAAACTCGACTTGTCAAATCCTGACTCGATATCTGACAATCCGATTGATTAAATCCTAAAAGTTGTCATCGGGGTGAGTTGACTATACTCAATAGGGATTACATTTTTAAGAAAAAACTTAGTTAAAATGATGTTTAAGCATGCATGAATTTATAACTCACGTTGTGTGAAATCACCCACTAATATGTGGTACGTAATTAAAATAAACCATTGTCGTACAAATTAAAAATCATAGTGAAAATGAAGTCACTCATGGCCTCTGGGCATACCATGTCATAGGCATATAACAGAATAAAGGCGATGCTCGGCGATCGCAAAAGCCAAATAATACCCTGATCAAGTTTAAGGATTCGCAACCCAAGGACATGGCACATACAACTGTCTTATTACCTATTTGCACTTTAGGGATTCGAACCCAAAGACATTTGAAAAATCTCCTATTACCCAATTCAATAATAAACAAACAGTTTACACATGGTAGAATGTGTGAAAATAAAATAGACTCCAGATCGGGTCGATCAAATTCGATTCGCATGAACAAATTGATCAACAAATATTTATAGACATGCTTAGTTAAAAATGTGAACAGTGAAAATAAAATTTAATATAAAAATTCAAAAGTCATAAAAATGGACGCGTTGTTTTGATATGAGACCCGTCTCAAAATATTCACTTTCAAAAAACATTATACAATGCAGTGCATAAATTAAATCCCTACCTTAAAGTGAGTTTTCACCAACCGAAGTCCAAAAGTATAAAGAGGTTCAGACCCAATAGCTCACAAATTTCAATTTGACGATTGGATACCTATTGAAAAATTTAGGTATTAAATTTCAGTCAAAATTTTTAAACCTAATTATTATTTGAATTTTAATACAAGATAATTAATTAAAATAATATCAAGAAAATTTAGCCCAAAGGGATACCAAAAGGGATACCCAATCCATCAACAAAATTGGACCTACGGTAAATATTTGGCCTAGGACTTAAACCTATTCTGCAAGCCCAAGGCCCATTTATGCAGTCCAGTCCAAAAAATTGGGCCACTAATTGGTTGTATCCAAAGTCATGGCCCAACTCCAAGTGGTTTCGTCTCTGTCCTGGATGTGTACGCATTCCTCATCACCAACAAAGACGATTATGGGCGAGATTCCCTGTCTCAGCCAACCAACTAATCGACCAACATTTTGCTATCACAGGTCGCGTCACAGCCTCAGTTGGGTCACGTTTCAATCCTTCACTGCCATCGAGTTTCTCAAGGCAAACTCGTCGGTTTATTCCAAACCACCAACCATTAATACAATTTACCCAAAAATAAATTTCATATTCAATATAATCCATCAATTGCAACCTCCAGATTAAAATTGCTACACAGATACGAAAACGAAAGGGGAAGAAATCAGATTTTTATACCTCTCTGAAACTATGTCCTCTGATTACAATGACTGCTGTAATTCTTTTCTTGAAATTCCAATATTCACTCCTCCACTGCGCACTATCCCCTTCAATAATTCCAACTAAATATCACGACTTTAATTGAGAGTTGAAAACGCAGAGATAGGAGAAAGATGATCTTACCGTGATAATGGCGACTTGGTCAGAGCACATGAAATGGCCGATTACACACACTATCTAATGGAACATTAATTATTTTTTTTTTATATGAAAATATATATTTGATTAAAAACTATACTAAAATAAAGCTCGTTCTAATGATTTGCAAATGTTAATTTGGTGCCTTTGATCGGAGAAATCAATACAGTTAGGGGTTTTAAACATCAGAAAATGAAATCAATTCTATATTTTCTAGCAATTAAAATTGTTAATGTTTTCTTGATTGTAAAAGTCAAAATTGAAAAACCTGATCTAACCGAAAGAACCATTACATAAAATAAACCCTTAAAAATGATGGACTAAATTTAAACTTTCAGTCTTAAAATTATATTCTTCATGGCAAAAAAACGTTTAATCACAGTTCTTTCCTAATTTTTGTCTCAGAATTAAACCGAACCCCTTAGCTCAGATCCAGTTTAGTTCCAGAAAGATTCAACTGGAAAGAGAATGAGAATGAGAATTTCAGCTGAAACTAATAGGTTTTAGGTGGGTTTGCTTCGTTTATACAAAAAAGAGCTTACGTTGCAGATCAAACCGTTACATAATAGATTATCTTAATTTAATATCAATCAAACCGTTGACCTAAATTCTGCATAAATCCTTACTCTACTTTCTTATAGTTTATCATGTTGATCAATGAGTTTTATTTGATGGTCAAAAGCCGCAGATTGGGCCAAAGCCGAAAAAACAAGTGAGAGACAAAGTAAGAAGATGTTCAAATGGTTTTGATGGGTATATTACATCGATTCCTGGGCCTGGTTTTCTACTGTAAAAATCTGAAAACCAAACTGCTAAATTTTGCAGGAAAAGGATGGATCAGATACCAGAGCTCAGATTGAGAAAAACTGGCAAGACGATGGTGGAACTGGAGGAGTTTGATTACGTGTGGCGCTGCCTTGTTAGGTGGAAATGTAGAAAGGTTTTAGGAAGAAACCTCATACGTACATCTGATCAAGAAGGATGACGATGGCCATGGCTAGTGAACAATCTATTTGAGGGTGCACCCGAAGCTGAAATACGTCGGCCCCCAAGCAACCTCCTCCAGCCGTCTCCTTCCTCGCCACCTCCACCACCTTTCTCTTATTGTTATCGTACACAGCACAGCGTCGTTGCGCGTAAGAGCCCTTTATGTCGTACGTCACTTTCATAGTCGCCGTTGCTCTCTTGTCACCGGAGCTTACCCGAGCCAACTTGCAACTTGGGCTAAGAATGTTCACTTGCTTTTTGGCGTAGTAAAGAGGATTTACAGCGGTGTTATCTCCCTCGTACACCGCCCAACTGCTCCTAATGCTCAATCTCTGTTGATCGTCACAATTAATGGGGTTTAAGAACATAATCGCTGATGTCTAGATCTAGAGATTGATATAGAAAAACTGATCAAATAGTGTTTTCTGGGTGAGAAAAGATGAAAAAATGAAAGAAGTGGCGAACATTGGAAATAGGCGATGCATGATAGCGGATGTCAACAACGTACCCTGCGATGTATGGTGAACAGAGGGTTTCCGGCGGAGTCCATGAGAAGGATCTGACTCTTGCTCCCTGACATGTAGTTATCCACCCTGAAAACCAGACTGCCTTTGCTGTCGAACACAGTAAAACCGTTGCAGTTGAACAACAGTGATTTCTTCCAAACTGTCAGAACTGCCGTGTTTCCCGAGTCGGAATTTGGCCTTCCGACGGCCATGGTTGTGGCAGTTGCATTCGGATATACCCTTGTCATTTGATTTAAAAGATCGAATGATCTATAGATCATAAGATGATCCAAACACTGGTAGTATCTGGATAGCGGGAGAAATTGATGAGGAGTGGGTGAGTGAGGAGATAGGATTGGCAAAGGCGAACTGAGTAGTTTGTCATAGTGTGTGGATTTATATGTGCGCTTGTACTTGGGCAGGCCCCGTGTATGGGGCGGTGAGGGTGAGGTGGGCGATCGCCTCAGATTCGTCTACTACGATTGAGTGGGCAACAAGCGTCAGAGATGTGACTCAGATAAAGTTGTGGTGATGCTGCTGTAGAATGATCACGAATAATAATTACAATAGGAAAATTTTAAAAGCTCGTGGCTCCACTTCAAAGAAATATCTAATAATTAAACATTGAAACTCATCGCTCCAAACCACAAAAGCAGCAGTTTTTCTTTCCAATTATATATGTGTATATATATATAATATATACTATTCTGTTTATTGTCTAAGTGATTATGTCAATTACGCCACTAAGTCCTAGCCTACATATTCTATTGGCTTGGGCGGTCGTTGATTGCCCTTTTATATCCTGCCTTTCGAATGTTTTATTTCTCGTCTTTATCTCATAACTTTCAGAATTCAGATAACTCTTACGCCTCAATTTAAGACCTTAAGGACTTGCTAGCTGTCTGTTCATGTATGTATGTTTAGTTAGTTGACAATTTCTACTTCTGTCTATCTTCTAATAATAGGACACAGTTACACAAATTCATGTTGCTTTTTGGTTCCCTTGTATTCCCATGATAACATCGGTGACATGATCATGATTTTTTTTTTTTTTTTTGAAAAATTAACAAAACAACCATTGTATTATGAGATTAATGACAAGTCAACCACTGAATAATTTTCACTAACAACTTAAACACTGAACTATGAAAAAATGAGCGACACAAACATTACCGTTACCTGTTGAAAGAAACATTATCTCGAAAACGATGCAGAAATATACTCTCTGCAATTCTAATTCTACTTCTGTTTTATGTTGAAATCGCAATAATTAAAGCAATCTTACCTCGAAGACAATGCTGGGAAGCTCCGACATGGTCTTCTCGTTGATGAAAACAATTTCCATGATTTCAGTTTTCCAAAAATATTGTCAAACTTCGGCATGACTCACCCCTCCTCTCGATTTCACTCGTCTAGTTTTCATCAGCATCTTCTCTTTCCTCTTTCTCATCCATCGTCATTGTTCAATGCTCATCATCAATATTTCACTTTTTGTAGTGGAAAGTAATCTGTTCGCAAGTGAAACGTTATCGTTATGCTGCGAAACAACAATATTTTTTAACAAAAAATATAACTGCGATATTTGCTCTGTTCATTTTTCATAGTTCAATATTTAAGTTGTAAGTCAAAATTATTCGTTGGTTGACTTATCATTGACTCATAGTTATTGGTTTTTTTTTGTTAATTTCCTTTTTTTCCAATAATACAAGACATATAAGATCAACAGTTATAATCGTGGTAATGACAATAAAAGTGTATAAGTTATTTCATTCAAATCTAATCTAAAGGATGAAAGTGATTGTACTTCTAAAGCATGCTTCATTCATTGTACAAGAACAAATTGATCTAAGAACTAGGTAAAATTGTCTCTTCAACACTTTGAGATCTTCAATCTTCTCTATCAAGCCTTCTTACATCAAATAATTATGTGTGGGTGTAATGAAGACAACAATATCACATTTAATATATGATAGATTGTGTATAAACATATGAGACAATCAAAGTGATATATAGAGAACAATACTCTAAACACACTATAGAAGATATAATTTTTCTCTCAAAAACTGACTTAGAGATTTAGAAATTCAACCATCTCATAATGAAGTTGTAGCCCACATTTAAGGTGGATTAATTTCATAATGATCATCATAACCTTCAATAGAAAAGCATTACAAAATTCAATTTCATATGGCCAAGTGGCTCCGACTTAAATTTGGCTAGCGCCACTCATCTAAGCCGCAAGTCCAATTTAGATTGCAAAAATTGAATGGATTTTATTATATCAATGTTAGCATTCAAATCTATTCATTTTAATTTATTTTTCCAATATAAAACATTTAAATTGTAACATATACAAAAATTTATTGGCTAAATCAAAGAACAAATTATATAAAATAAAAATCATTAAATACAATAAATTGAGATATAAATTTCTATTCTATTTTGTATGGGCTACAATGTAAATTTTTTATATTGTAAGTGTAAATCAAAGAACAAATTAAATAAAATAAAAATTTTATAAGACAAAACTAATTGTTCTTTATTTGACTAAAATTATCAGGACAATATAATTTCATCTAGTCAACTCCTATAAAATTATATTACACAAAATATATTCATTATATGTTACTACATATATAGTCAAGTTATTATTATAAATTTTTAATAAGATGAACTATGTTTATCACTTTATATTATTTGAATATTCCCTGTTTCAAATATAAATCACAAACGTATTTTGGGTTGTTAATCTTTATTTATCATAAACTTATTTATCGCACATACATACATTATCCCACATATATACATTGTCTATGTCACGACCTAGAGGCGGGCGTAATAGAAACTGTAACTGTAACAAACCGAGTTTTATTTTCTTTAAAATATCGTGAAATTTAAAACTTTTCTTTTTATAAAAATATTGGAAGATTTTTCTTTCATAAAACCCGATCATTAAATTTTTTACTTAAAACCTTTTTATAAATTGCAGCGGAGGTAATAAAATTCTTTTCGTTTACAATTAAATACCTTGCATTATTGAAAACGATAATTACCTTTTGAAAAATACAGCGGAAGAATTATTAGTTAAATAAAACATTTAAGAATATAAATTAATTATAGTACAAAACCTTATACAATTTGTTTCCATTTAACTTCTTTTAACCTAGCCAGCCACAAGACTTGCATGTGCAAATCTTTCATCAACTACTCCAAATCTGTTCTCGTACATATACCTACATCACGGGGAAAACAATGAGCCTAACGTTCAGCAAGAATTAGAATGAAATGCAATGCAGATGCTCATGCGATGCATTACACAAAAGAACCTTTCTTTTCTGGTATACCGAGAGAAAGAATACATCCTATGGTCATGTAACTATCCGTCACTCTAGTGAGGAGATACATCATATCGTATCACCACCAATGACTGTCACCATTCTCTTTTGTTGAAAACGTTGGGTACTTTCGTGCAAGAGAAAATGATACATCCTATGGTCCATGTGGTTAACCGTCACTCTGCTCCCTACGTTGGAGGAGGTACATCTATTCGGAGTGTCACAATTGATGGACCGTCACCAAATCTCCCGAACCCCCACACTCCTATTTACATTTATTATGCATGTTATGCAATATGTCAACAATTTCATAAGTCCTAATCATGATGCATGAATGTTAAGCAATATATAGTTCACAATAGAATATGGAAATGTAACATCACAATAGTAGCGTACAATTCATATTTCAAAGTAAGAAAATATACTTAATCGAAGAACATTATTAACAAAACTGTGAGATTCTTAATAGGGGAATAATTGTGAAGTCAATGAACCTTTATTGATGTCATAAAGGGAATAGTTAGGGATCCATTCAATGAAGAGAAATTATTAAAATAACTGTGTAAGGAAATGACTAACTATCGTTAGAGATTACGACACAAAAGCAATGTATTCCAACACAACAACAACGCTTATGGAAACTAACAACACCCCTTTTTAATCCTCTCGGGTCAAACAATGTTTAATTGTCTATTCTCTTTAATCCCTAGGGAAAAATCAACAAGGTCCATAGAGCATTTTCCTCACTCTCCAATCAAACTATAAATGACAGGACTAAATGGCTAATAACAAGGCATAACCAATGACACTAACCAGAAGTAATTTCAACCCAAGGCAACAACCTAGAATCACATGTCAATTCTCCTTCAGAGTAAATCAACAGGGAAACAAACTATCTAATGGCCAACAAAGTACATTCCATAGAAATCAATCAAGGTAGTGTTCAACAAAATTACAACTGCACACTTCTCAACTCACCAAAATATCAGTATCAACAACTCATTTCAAACCTCACAGGCAATAATCCCCTCATTTCTTTTATCCATTTATCGTGAGAATTTTGGATTCTATCAGCAACAACTTAATAAAAATTATCACCAGGAAAATCAAGTAACAATTCAAACTTTGCAACAATAATTCAAAACATAAGAAATTGTAACAACCAAAACCCATACGTAGTTCAACAACAAAGGTAGTAACAACTAGAACAATTCATTTCACGTCCTCACAGATGGCAACCTTCCCATTTCTTCCATTCAACTATTATTGACATTTTTTATTTCTCTTAGCAACAGTATAATTGAAATTGTCAGTAAGAATTCAAGACAGTAATCCAACATTTTTAACAATAACCAAAGCATAAATCAAGACAAACAAAACCCATGATGTAGGGCGTCCCTCGGCCAACTACATCCCAATTCTTACCTCCTTAATTTAGCAGCAAATCTTCTCCTCATAGCCACAACAATTATATGAAACAGCAACATCCAGGAGATTTCCAAACAGAAGCTCACCTCTTTTCTCACTCAGTTCACAGGGTACACCACATTCACAGAACAAAACGTAGTAACCTCGCCTTCTCTGCACTGAAACGCAGCACACAAGGCAAAAAACCAGAGTCCCGAAGTTGTCTGCCATGCCAGTGTCTTATAGAGGAGGAGACCCACGTGAAGGCCATGATTGAGGGGACAATAACCCCATTAAATGGAGGGTGGTCCAGTGTGAGGAAGTCACGTGGAAAGCTTCTTATCTTCTTGCGGGAGGAAATTTTCGTCGGGAGGGAGAGAGAAATTCGAAGGAGGAGAGACTAACAAAAAATGAGTTTCTCGCTTTAAGTTGGTTTTTCGAACAAGGAAGTCATTCGAACCCTCGACCGCATGACGACTGAAATGTCAAAAATACGAGTAAAGGCGTATTTTGGTCGAGAACCTTGACCGAAACATGCAACCGCACATCGACAGCAAAATCGATGAATTTGACAAATTCAAAACCATCACGTCCGCAACTCAATCGCGCCATCGACCGTAGTGCGACCGAAAACCCCAAAATGTGACCTGAAATGCATTTTGATCAAACTCTTTGACCACAACCTCGACTGCTAGTCGACTGAAACCTCCTAGCCCAAAACACTGCCATATTTTCTCCTTGCATCATTTTATTCTTTAAAATTTTAATCCAATTTAATTGTTTCTTTATTTAATCCATCCCTAATTAATTTATTCCAAATAAATCCTCAAACAATTTCCCACTTCACCACTTCTAATAATTTCCTTCCATTAAATCCTCAATAATTATCCATATAATTATACCCCAACTTTTATTTTTTCTAAACTTATTTTTGGGGTCATACATCCCAGAAAATTTTTTCAAAATAATCCTATCATACCCCAAATAATATCTCAATTATCTTTACTTAATTTCGTTAAGAAAAATTAAGGTATTATAGTAACGTCCCAAAAATATATATTTTTTAAATCTAAACCTTTTAAAGAAAATCATTCGTACAACGGAAGACTTTTTGTCTTTAAACAGTGATTAAATAAAACATATACTTTAAACTATTTATTACATAATGAAATCCTTGTTCTCTTTACATATTTTCTTACTGTAACAATGCCAAGTCTTCTTCATCATCATGGAGAATACTTCTTCAACTAGTTCCGTCTTCTTATCCAAAGTCATCACCTTTCCTGTTACCTAAATGAAGGAATTCATCTGTAAGCCTAATGTTTAGCAAGAAATGTTATGTACATGAATGATAAATGCATTTTTATAAAATCATCATAAAACTGTTTCTTTCTTTTCTTTCTTGTTCTGTTATGTCAATGGGACACGATACCAAAGCTGTTTGTTTTTCACTGGGAGGCATCAACCACCCAAAGCTCCATTGGTATCGTATCACCAAAGCTGTTACATATTTTCTTTCTGAAAACTTTGCATGAGAAAACACTTTCATTCATTTTCCTGAAAACATGATGTATGGACATACAACCCTCAAACAACTTAAAGTATTATTATTTAATATATTATAAAATCCTCAAAGTCTATAACATAAGAAATAAGTTATCAAATCCTCAAGAAAACATCACAACAACTAATAGAAATTGTACTTACCTTTATCATCATCAAGACATGCATTCTATCATATAATAGCAACTGTAGAACATCGCTATCTTAATCTTAATATTTTGTGGTGTAGTCCTAAAGGGCAAAACACAAGCAACATTCCTTACCTTAATCTTCTACTGGAGGTTTGATTCTAATTCTTCCCGTACGTTGATTTCTCCTTGGCAATTTATGGAGAAATGGTCTACCTAAGGGTTTGAGAGATGGCTCACACTCTCCCCGCAGCTTCTAAGGTTTGGCTCAACAAATTATTTATATAATTTGCTAAAAACTTCCTATAGTATTTTTCCTTGAATCCACATATCTGTTTCTCAGCATACAACACGTCTAGGTTCATTCCTAATTGATGTACCACAAGGAGTCCTCACTAGAGCTCAAGCAAAGAAACTTTCAACTTATTATATGCGTGTTATTTTTTACATTTCAAGCTAAAAAAGAGTTAGAGAACACGTCAAGTGAGGTGGATCAAGAGATGCCAAAACATTTGCTTACATGGCAAGGTGAAGAAGAATCCACCAATGAAGAGATTGCATCAAATGTCATTTCAATTCAAGATATTTTAAAAAGATTCCTAAGTAGTTTAAATTCAAGTTACTTTAAAACTTTCTAGGTAGTTTAAATTTAAGTTATTTTAAAGTTTCATAGGTAGTTTAAATTCAAGTTATTTTAAATTTGGAATAAGATAGATAAGGATTGGTTGAGGATAACTATAAACCAATTCTATTCCTATTTGAATTGATTCATGGTGGTTTATAAATACCCACCAAGACTCAATGAAAATTTTCAATTTTTGATGAATTAAAACCCCATTATTAGTCGTGACTATTTCTCTCTCTTTTGGATTGTTGATATCCTTTTGATTGAAAACCTAGAGTTCAAGTGTTGTGAGAATTACTTGAGCTTTTGATTTTTTGCAATTCTTTTAGTCAATTTCAATTGGTGAACGTGATCGAAGATTGCAATCAAACTCTCTTTTCTTGTTCTTGAAAATTCTCTTTTTGATTCATCAAGGAGGAGTTCTTTGGTGGAATAGAAAAGATGTAAAATTAGCAACTTTTTCCTATGTTAACTGGTCGATCAACACCCTGCAGTCAGCCGACTGCAAATCATCTAGAAGCAATGTGTAATGCCCCAGATTTTAAAATCCTTTTGAAATCCTTAGTTATAAAATTTTTCATTTTCTTTAAAAGATATTATAGTATTTTAGCAGAATAAAACATATAAAAGAGTTTAAAACATTTAAAGGAAATCCAACAATGCATTATTTTACAAATTATAGAAAACCATTCTTTAAAAGAACTCATTTATTCTTTTGGAGCCATAACCTTTCATGTCGAGTTCTGTTGATAACCCAATGCCTCCTCTGGTAATGCCTCATTTTTCACATAAATAATACCTGCAACACGGGCAACACATTGAGTCTAACGCTCAACAAGAAATAGAATATAATATATATGCTTATGCAATACTTATGCAGTCTTTATTAAGAAAAGAACCTATCTTTTCTTCCTTTTCATTTCGTCATTTCCTTTACCTTTCCTTTACCTTTCATCATCAGAGATAGGATACATATGTTGATATGGCTTAACCAACTCCACATTCTACATGAGCTGGAGGTTTCCATCAGGGGTGTCACCACTACCGTCACCTACTCTCTGTCTGACGTTTGAATACCAAGAGCAGGCATACATCTATTGGTCTTGTGGCTCAACCAACTCCACACTCTACGTGAGCTAGAGGTTTCCATCAGGGGTGTCACCACCAAGCATTGTCACCCTCTCTCCCAAACCATCCAAATGCCCCTTTCATTTATTCCTTTCCTTTCATTTTCATTTATTCATTTTCTTTATCATGTCATGCATGTCACATTTTCATAAGCACTATCATAATGCATGAATGACAGTTCATAATAACTATTTCATAACAAACCTTAAACTATACAATGCAAGATAATAAAATTAATCTCGTGATGCAGGGCCTCCACTGGCCACCACATCCTATTTCTGACCTTTGTAGAATGTTCCTTGCAGTCCTTAGCCTGTTTAACTCTTTATCTTTTTTTCCCATTAATACCTTCAAAATAATTATCATTTATTTATTAATATATTTATCAATTATAAACTTTAACTTTGATACTGTTATTCCTTATTTATTATTTAATAATTTAATACTACTTGACGGTTCCTAAATTTAGACTTAATACCCCATAACACGTATTGTCCCCATTTTTACAGGATTCAAAACAACTTTCTTTATAATCTCAAAACCTTAACTTCCATTTTCCTCACACATCACAATTATCAAATAACAAACAGTATAATTTCTTATCCAAGTAATACTCCACATGACTGTAATTCACAGGAAGCACTTCTGATTAATAGGGCATTAACCAATTATTTCCAACAATTCCAATCAGGGCAATACAACTCATTTAGAAACTACAGAACATCTAACTCTGCCTCTACAGTGCATGAATTCAATTCCAACAGATATGTACAATCCCTCCATTTCAGAAAAGCAATAACAACCATTAACATAGTATACATCGCCCAATTAGAAAATGACTCTACCGAAATATAAATGCTTCAACAATCAAACAATCGAAAGCATATATCTAACATTTCTAGAATGATCCTACCAAATTCAGATGCAGAAAACTAATGAAAAAATCATAACTTACAATTCCTTAAATATTCATTTCATCAAGGCAGCATATTATTCATTCCTAAATACAACAAGAGTTCCACAATTTGCAGACAAAAGCTAACCCAACAATTTTCCAAAATTCATAAACTTAACAAAATCCCCACTTGACCTTCTTCAACATTTATGGTTTACAATTTTCCCACTAAATCCACAAGCAGAGAACCAAAAATCCATCATCCAATTAGCTGCATTAAAATCCATAAACTTCAAAATAACAGTAAAGGAAATCATTCACTAGAGAACACCCGAGAGCAGGGAGTTCATCCTTTTAATTCATCTTAACACAACTTCTCCCTCTTCCAAGAAGCACAACTCATCTCACAGAAGCACAACTCCTCACTTCCTCACTTCCTCACAGCTCCAGAACACTCGGTCTTTAGCTTTCACAGAGTTCTGCCAATTTATTTCACCTCACCCGACAGCACTCCATAATTTCCTTCACTAGGTTCTAGCTCTTTGCATTAATTCTATAACAACCCGGATTTTCGTAATTCCTTGAAAATGCGTTAACTTTGAAATTTTTCTTTTTAAAGCAAAACATATCAGAGTGCGTCTGACCGTATCTAATGTGCCCCAAGTTTCGGAACTTGTGCCCGAGCCAGGGGCTCTTTTATTCTCTAACCTATTTTATTTATTTTGCAGGTTTTTGAATCAAATAAACATCATTGGAGTTGGCATTTGGGCTAATGGAGATTTTACAATCTTTGGGGAAAAATTGTGAGCTGTTTTTCCGCCTAGATTCTGACCTCCGACAGTTCAAGTGTATTTTTGACAATTGGGATGACGTTGTTTCAACTTTGATCCTTCATACCAAATGTAGCCAAAATCTAGAGGTTTCGAACGAGCTATTGAACGATGCATTGGGGCTCCATTTGGTAAGTCAAATGTCTTTGTTTCAGAGAGCAAAACTCAAACTCGGATTTATTGTTGTTGTTTTAATTAAGGGTTGTTTAGTCTTTTGTTAATTATGGTTAATTTCGTCTTATGTCATCTTTTTGTAAACATTTTGGGTTAAAACCCTACCTGATTGCAATTGGAAAGGGATTTTGATGAATTAAGAAAATTTGGTTCTCTTTTGAGAGAAGACACCCGCGGCCTCCCCTCCCCTTTGCGCCGTCCTCATCCATCACCCAAGCAAGGGATTCTTGAAGCTTCTCAACCTTGCATTTCTTGGGATATTATCTCTTTCATTCACTTATCTTCAAGGTAAGGTTTGTAGAGTGGAGATAAAAGAAGATTCCACCCTTGGAGAGTGTTGGATTTCGGCCAACCACAAAGTCGCCCCTCTCATTAGGAGGTCCGCGGACTCCATTGAAGTTACTCTTGATCTTTGAATATCTTCTTGTTCTTTTCTTAATTTTGAATGCTCTAATGTGCTGGTACTGAGTACTTAATAGTTATTGAAGAAATTATTCGTGGATTATTGATTTGGGGAAGGTTATTGTTGGAGTATTGTTGAAGCACTGAATCTGTTTTCTTGCTGGATTGTTTTTGTCGCTGATTATGGTATCTGTTTGAGGCCCTTGCACCATTCATCTCGGTTTCGTATCTTCTAGTGATTTATTCAGGGTTCAATCATAGAGCTACCTTCCAAATTTGAGCTCCATTTGACGTATGTAGGTCGAGTTATTCCATTTTTGATTATTCGTTGGTAAATCTGTCCTACTGAAACCATAGTTTCGGGTTGATATTGAAATTGATATATCTCCTAATCCAGAGTGGTTTTTGGATTGGAATTTTGATACAACTCTTCTGAATGTATTAAGTTTATGTCCTCCAAAATATAGCTCTAGTTCACGTGTATAATTGGAGCTTGATCCATTTCATTGCTACTAGCTCGAGTATTGACAGTTTTTCGGAACAGATTTCTTTAAGGCTCTCTAATTGTTTCTTGGAGCCTATCAGGATCGCTACTGACTTTTTCTTTAAAACTCGTTATGAAAACCAATTGATAAAATGTGCAGAAGCGTTATAAAATAAATCCTTGTAAAACATGGCAGAAGCGTAAATGAATCATTTAAAGAATAAACTAAACAATGAATATAATAAAACTTATGTGATTACAACCGTTTCTCAATTTACTCTTTAGCTTGGCTAGCCCCAACCTCGCCTGTGCAAATCCTTCACCTCTACTTTATTATTTGTGCATCATTCTCGTATATGAGCTTATTATTATCTGTTTGTCGTTTGTACCTACACCACAAGTAAGGACGTGAGCTTACGCCTAGTAAGGAAATGGGTTTAATGCAATTATATTTATGACTCTTTAATTCATTTGGAATGGGGGCCGCTCAAACCAATCTTTTCATTAAGTTGTTGGTTCTTTACTCATACATTGAGCTGGAGATTGGAGGGTTCTTAGGGGATGGAATAGTTGATTGGACCTAACCCTTTACTTGCAACTAAGTCCTCGTTCCCGTCTAGGTAGGGGGCTTCGCCTAGACGCAAACTAGTTCCGCTACCCGTCCGCCCCCCAATTCCCTTTTCTCTCCCCTTCTGGCATATCCCGCCTTCAAGGTTTCTTCCCTTCTGGCGTATCCCGCCTTCAGGGTTTCTTTCAGTGATAGGCGTATCCCACCTATCCTAAAACATTTTCTTCTTATCATTTTTCCTCACTCCTGCATGTGAGTACCACCTCGGGGGGATACTCCCTACTTTATTTCTATTACATGATACATGATTCTTCACAATATAACATTCATAAAAATTGAAGTGCGCATTTAAATAAAGTAATGGTAATTGAAAACGCATATAAAAGAATAGCAGTAATTGAATGTGCACAGAAGGACGAATAATAACAATGGAACACCCGAATGAAGTACAACATGTGAAGGAAGCAATTATGGAACTAATTAAACAACGGGGAACATACTTGGATATGTAAATCACAATAATAAAGGAATATAACGGACTAATCAACGATGTACATATGAAAGCAAAACATAATTTAGTTAACATGCTCAAAAGGATTATAATTATCATCTAGTTAATTATCCTAATTAATTTATATGCTCAAGGGTTGATTACATGCTTTTATCCTAGTTAACTAATTATGCTTATATTTAGTGTCAACTAATCATGCTTAAAGAGCAATTTACATGCTTCAATGTCAATAACATGCCCAATTAAATACTAGCTATCAAACATGCTAGAACAATCAATTTAACATGCTCAATTCTAATTACTTACTTTAGTTAGTTACCCTAGTTAACTAACATGATGCTAGATGATTTACACATGCTATGCTAGTTAGATGATTTAAACATGCTAGTTAATCAATCTAAACATGATAGTTAATTAATTAATCATGCTGGTATTAATCTGGTTCGTGACCCTGGTTCGTTACATGCTCGAGAAAGGAGATCGAGTTATTTCTCTAGTTAATTACTCTAATTGATTACATGCTCAAGAAGGAAGTTAACAACTATAAATTAAACGCTATTAAACATGCTCAAATAATTATAAATTGAACAACTAGCAAATCAATTAATTAATGAAACATCTTCAAGTCTAGTCGATTACCATAGTTGAGTTGATTAACATGTTAAACATGCTTAAGGCTAATTAATTACTAATTAACATATTCAACTAACAAATTAATTAACATGCTTAAAGATCAGTTGTTAATTAAACGATTAGTTAAGCAAATTAATATGTTTGAATAATAGTTAACATGCTCACATAAATTAACATACTTAAGTTTAACTACGTTATTTTCGTGCTTAGATTATCTCCATTAGTTAACATGCTGGTGAATTTGACATGGATATCAAACAAGGAAATGAAAGAACAATATATATATATATATATATATATTGAATGAAAGAAATGACAGTTGACTGATCATAAAGAATGAAATCTAAATAGCAAGTAAATAATACATGACAGAATATCTAAGGAAATTTCGTAACCCATTCATACTCCTCATCATTCACGCCTTCACTATTCTATTCTCATCACATACGGATATTGATCATTCATCACAAAAATTAAACGTTTGTAGTAAAGAAAAGAGAACAAATAAACGTAAGTAAGGGGACAAATAACCGCAAAGGAATCTACACTATCAACCAAGGAAAATCCACGCAAGTAAAGGGAACACTTAACAGCAAAGAGATCTATACTTTTAATAGGGAAAATAACAACAGCCAAGGGATCGATCAAGGAATTAACGACAGTGATTTCAACTAAATTTACCTACTAACACAAGCATTTCCATTATCAATTTATCTAACTATCAATCACAATATAACATAAGGGAATTCACAGTGAACTAAACATAAAACTCACGCAGACTACTTGTGGTGTAGGTCCTCTATATGGCCAAGACACCCCTATTTCCTTACCTCAAAGCTATATCGCGTTTAGCACCTAACTGTTATCCTTCTCCTTCTTTCGATACCTGACATAATTAAAAACATCTATCGTTATAGCATTCCATAATCCAACTCAATATCCATTTGAATAACAGAGCATGTTCACACTTCATACCAATCTCAGATTTGTCCTTTAATCATGCGTTACCATCCTAACATAACTCTTCCATTCATTTCATTTCTTCATCTCATATATACCAAGATGCAGTCCAATAAATAGAGAGTATCTCATCACTTACCTTCCTCATAAATCAACAGAGCAAACAACACATTTCCAACAATATACTGCATTTACTACAAAGCTAAATTCAACAACAGTAGAACCCAACCATTTGACAAATACAAATCCACATTAAAATCAAACAACTACCAAATTTAACGGAGCATATATCATCACCGTTATCATCTACTTTTAGTTTTATAATTTCAATAAATTCCCAAAACCAAGAGAAGACCTTACCTGACATAGAACCATGAAGGACCCGAGCGTAACAGCTCCAACTACTCGGTCAACACCAATCCCAGCTTACACATGGCTTAACACTCACTCGAAGCATCACTCCAGCTCTCACCAGATCCATCTTCACGGAGACCCGAGAGCTCTAGGAGTTCACCAAGGCACCCAAGAGCAAGCCTTCAGCTCTCCCCTTCTTCGATATTTCTCAACACTTTTCTCCAACTTCAGCCTCAGACTTCAACATTCTTCTTTCACGGTCTTTATTCTACAACAACCAACACAAGCAGAGCATTGCACTCCGCATGCCCGACAACCACTGCCCAGCTCGTACGAGGTGTCCCCCACGCCTGACATGTTGTCCACTTTACCTGGAGAAAACACGAGTTCAACATTGAAGAACCGACAGGCTGCACCATGGCCTTAGGCCCGTCCAGTACGAATCGCCCAGACCTATGCCGAAAATTGCCACTGCTGACCATGAATTGCCCCAACATCGTACCCCTGCCAACACGCTATCACCAGAATTCCAAAGGGGAAGAGAAACTCGACCACACGTACCTCAAATCATCGTCAAAACTCGCCATGGCCGAAGCTCTGATTCGTCCTGCACCATTCATCGGACGTTGCCACCCGAACTCAAGCCCGAGCTCACCGTCTGTCGTTACGCACTCCGTCGTCCTTCACTCTCGATTCGCTTGCGGTCTCCATCCATCTCGCTCGTCTTCATTCTCTCCCTCACCCTCTTCTTTCTCTATTCGCGAATGGCCAGGGGCCAAATAAGGATTATCCTCCTTTTGATGTCCAACCGAGCCCAATGGACAGAACCGGTTCAGTGTGAACCAGTTCAACTCCTCACACCATCCATTAACCCCTCATTTCTCATTTAATTTAAAGCCCATTTTAATTTCTCATTTTTTAATTTAATTCTCTCTCTCTCTCTTTAGTTTTTATTCAATAAGTCATTAATGTAAAACAATTATCTTAATGTAAAATAATTATAAGAAATCCCAAACATTATAATTTAAATTCATTAAAGTCATATTTATTTTAATTACAGAAATTTCCATTTAATCTCAATAAATGAAAATCTTACGAATACGTCCGTGGTAATACCCTGATAATTAAATAATTATCCAACTTAACAAGTCGGGGTATTACAAATTCACCTCACCAGGCAGCTCTCCATAATTTCCTTCACTTGATTACAACTCTCTGCATTAATTCACCTCACCCGACAGCACTCCATAATTTCCTTCACTCAGTTCTAGCTCTCTACAATAATTCACCTCACTCGACATATTCTCCATAACTTTCTTTTGCTGTCGTTTGTTCTCTTCTCCAATTACCAATAATTCCAGGAAGTGTTTCACATGTATAAAGGAATCACTAACCTTAATGTGTTGGCTAGAACACAATTTGTTAATCAGGTTCACAACAGAACCGGTCGACAGACCAGCAGCTCCACCCACTCACACTGCCAAGCCATGCCCTTTGCCCCTGCCTTTTTCCATTGCCAAATCAACCAGCCTAATCGCCTAATTAACAGAACGCCAGGGAGAAGAACGGAAAGCTACCGACTTACCTCGACCTGACGCTGGAGTTCGCAGCCCGCGGAAGCCTAATTCGTCCAATCTCACGGTTCCATTCCACAAAAACCCGAGCCCTAGCTGCGCATATCTTCGTCCGTGGTAACACCGAGCCCTACGCTCGCCGGAAGTCTCGCGACGTCACCGTCATCCTCACAGAATCGCTCAGTCCCGATTCCCCCTCTCCCTGTCGCAGGTGTCTCTCTCGGTTTCTCCCTCTCCCTACTTCCACCAATTTTTCGTCTGAAACAACATGGTCTGCGGTTCCCCCTTCCTTTTTAGCCAAGACTGGTCTACATCTTAACCTCCAACCGAACCGAACCAACGTATCGGGCTGAACCGGCCACCAAACCAACCAGCCTCCTTCCCCCATTTTAAATTTTCTTTTATTTTAATTTCCAGTAATTCTATTTAATTTTCCTTTAAATCCTCTTTTACCCAATTAAATTCCTCTTTAATAATTTAACAAAATCCTTCATTTAATTAAATTATTCTTAACCCAATTCCAATTCCTGATTTATTCCAAATATTGTTTGATGATAATTATCAGTCTCAATTTTAATTTCTTTGATTCGATTTCCCAAATCATTTTCCATCAAATAAATCCTCAAATAATCCCCAATTAAATTTCTCGTCAAACAAATCTTCAATTATCCAATAATGCCCAAATAATTTTTCAATTATCTTTACTTAATTCCGTTACGGGAAATCGGGTATTTCATTCCATGAGAAATTATCCCAAATTTCATAAATAATATATTTTTTAGCACGATAAAATTCTGGGGTATTACATCACTCCCTCCTTATATAAATTTCGTTCTCAAAATTTAGCTAAACGTAATTACTTAATTATTAACGCTTATAGCATAAAACACCCAAACATATTTTTATATCATATTTTTTCACAAAAATTTCAAAGAATTTCTCAAATTCTACTTTTATAATGTCCAATAACATAGCAAAACTCTAAATCCCATTTCTAAATCATCTAATCGTCATTGACATTTGTTACAAGGAAAAAGCATTTAACCAACTTTCTTCCTAATAACAAATAATGTGAATCATCATGACCACCGTTATGGTGTCGAAGCTATTTTCTAAATCCATCCATTCCACTTTCTCACTTATTTCCGTTATGTCCAAGGGGAACACTTAAATAACTATATTCATTTTTAGTCCTTAATACGACCTAATACACCAATTTAGCGATTCTGCATATGGTACCATAAGATACATATACTAATCCACAATAGGAAATGTTTGTAGTTCCATCATTATCTGTTCCGTTACACAAAACTGGAAGATCCTTGACTTATAAAATATTTAGAACATTGCTCTAGGTCCGTCAAACATCTTTTGAAACGACTTCTTTTACGTCATTGACACTGCTAAGATTCTAAAAGTCCAATCTTCTCTCTCTGAAGTGATATGCTATTATGAATACATTTCTTACTTCAAAAATCGTTAAATTTAAAGCTTTTAAAAAACAACTGTGTAACATTCCAGTTATTCTTTCAATTTAAAACTCACGATCTTTCAAAAAATTTTCTTTTAAATCACAACGGAAGACTTTTCATTTAAAAACGAACTTAAATAAGAAGTGCATAAATAAACTCTTTTCGTTAAACTATTTATTACTTAAAACATACCATACTATAAGACTTTAAAACATTGCAACAGCGGAAGACTTGTATTTCAAATACTTAAAGAATTAAACATCATTTGAAAACCTCCTTTATGTAACGAAATACCATAACAAAAGTTCATTTTTCAAAAACGATATTGCCAAACATTACATTTCTTCTTTAAACCTTTTTAGCCTAACCAGCCACCAAGCCCGCAACGCACAAATGCCTCATCAACTGGTACTATCTTTGATCCTTTGCATACCTACATCACATGACCTAATTATGAGCCTAACGCTCAGTACGTAGTATAAAAGGAAAATGTGCTCATACAATACTATTCAAACACATACAGTTTTCTATTTTATTTATCTGTCTTTTATCGTTGCATTTTCTTTTCACTGTTGAGTTTTCCTTTATTTATTTTTCCTTTAAACATCTCTTTGAGTGAGAGAAACCTCTTCAGTTTCTGAACTCACTCACCCATTGGATGAGAGCAACCTCTTCAGTCTCCGAACTTATCCAAACGAGTTCACCTCCGGTAAGCAGCTACGACATTAACCAAAAGCTATGCTAGCGGGTGTACACATCAATGTACAACAATTGGTTCTGACATCAATCGAGAAAGCACTAGCAGCCATGCGCATCAACGCTAATGGCCTCACTTACCATTAGCTGGTCTGTTTTGATATCAATCGAGAACAAACTCTTCTTATTCTTTTACTTAATTGTCTTTTAGTGTCATTCATTATGTGACTCGTTCCCACGTGAGAGCAACCTCTCAAGTCTTCGAACTCATGTAGAACTATCCCTTTACATTTACGTTTATTTGTAATTCAGTTACGTTTGTACTTTCGTGTGCATTAGGAACAATGATGCAAGTATACAATTCTATCTATCGTGTCTATTATCGTAACCTTATAATGTGCACCATATCCTCACTAAAGAACCGAACTTAAATCTAATAAACACACAAGCAATCAGTCAACGGTATGTTTCGAATATAACATAAGCTGTGCATTAAATAAACAAACATCAAACAAACACCCCCTAACTCCTGTGATGTAGGCCCTTTCGGACAAAACACATGCAGTACTACGTACTTGGAGTCCTTAGCTTTAACGAATTATCACTTAAAATTATCCTTTGCAGAACCTATTCATAATTAATATATATTACATTAATAATAATTCTACAACTAACAAATAGGACATTATTCCTTAAGTTGTTCCTTAAACTCATCCTCTGTCTAATAATTCTACACAATAAAACTCATTCATCGTAAACATTAAGTCTACCCATCAATGTTTATCCACCATACATTTTCTTTAATTCAAGAATAATCATCCAAAGCTCAAACCCTAGACTTTTCACATGTTTGAGTTCTAACTACAATATAATTCATAACCTACCCCATACTATATAGTCCAAAACCTATTTTCCAGTTATACCACAATTAACATTCCTAATTTATATAATCAAATATTAATAACAGAGCCAAGCAAGTTGCTTCCCAGAAGAAATACGGACTCATGAAGTGAATAAACCCAGCAAACCTTCTCTGTTTTGCAACTTCCTTCACGGTTTCCTCTCTGTAAAAATTACACTGTTCATAAACGCTCCTCAAACCTTCAGAAAGTGTCACTACTTTATTCTTTTTCCAAAGCATACAACTTGGAATATCACAGGCTCTCCTTACAGCAAGCATCAATTCGGACTCATTCTTCAAGTCTTCAAATAGCCATGCATCTTCATCACTTCACAATACTCATAGCATCACGCGTACAAAATCATAGCAGTGTGACAACTCTCTCTCTCTCTCTCATCAACTTGCAGAACTCTCACTCACGGTTTCATTCATAGAGTTCCTACTTCTATCACCTTCTCTTTCTCCAAAAACTTCAACAAACCATTTACTCTCACAAAATATCTCTCTCCCTCACGTTAGTTCTCTGTAAAATTCTATAGGGCTTCCGCATGGCTTTTTCCTCCTCCAATTCTCTTCCATTGATCCTCTATTTATAATCCTCCAATAAAATTTCCATAACAACCGTGTGAAGATAGAAGGCCAATCAATAGTGCCCTTTAATGTCCAGATGCATTCACGTCGATCTGTTTGATCTTCGGCAGACTTGAAGTTTCCAGCGACGTTTTTCAGCTTCCAGATGACAATTAATTTGGCGGTTGATTGTTTCTAGACCATGATCAACTGTCATGCCCATTCAATTAGTCACAAACCCACTTTTTAACGCACCGGTCGACCGGTGTTCATGGGAGACCAACCGCCATTCATTTTTGACCACCCGCCACTCATAAATCAATAAACGTGTACATATTTTCATATATATTTATATTCCCACTAATATATATATATATATATATATTTATAATCTTATAACCTTATTATTACTAATATTACTTCTCTTAATTCTAACTATCATCTCCTTACTCTCTACTTTATTCATGTATCGCATAAATAAATCTCATATCCAAAGCCATCACTATATTCAATATACTCTTAATTGTAATTTCTAATATCTTCCATTAGATTTCACCTTCTCCAAAGCAATATGCACCAATACCATATATGAACCTTTATATCATCTACCTACTTATACTATATGTTCCACATTTCCATACCCAATTATATCCAAACTTCCATTCCTTATAGTATTCTTACAATATCCCAATACATCCAATTACGTTCAAATATATTCTCTTTGGCAAACATTGAATTATTAGACTATCCATAATTTATCCCTTAGTACTCAAAATACATATATATATATATATTCCATAACTCCTATTCAACCTTATTCTTTTATTAAATCCAATATACTCCAAAATATAATAGACCTTTATAACTTCAATCTTAATATATACAAGTGCATTTTCTCTTACCAATCCACTGATTGCCAATCACTAACTCAGTCCTGATATCATCTTTTCTAAATCCAAGTATCATCATCCATTCTCTAATAACCCTAATCCTTTCCTTAAACTATTATGAACATAACGAGGTATCATAATTCACTTATTATGAATGCTCTTCTCTTGACCAATATTTCCAAACAGTCTAATTCCACTTCTATCATCCCAATTTATCACATAAGCTTTGTGCTTAGCTCAACAGAAATTCGGGTTATTACATACTGAGTCCCTATTAAAACCCTTCAATTGAAGTCAATGTTCTTTTCTTAAAAACCCGATCGTTAAAATATCTTACTTAAAATTTGTTACTTTAATATTTATTAAAAGTTGAAGACTTTACTTATAAAATCTATTTTTCTCATTTTACAGCAGAAACATAAATCATTCATTTTAAAAGACAGTAATAAATTGGTATTTTACATTTATAAAACCCTTTTCTCTTTTATTTTCCTTAGCCTAGCCAGCCACAAGTCTCACCCGTGTAAATCCTTCATCAGCTGCTCCATCTTATCTCGTGTGTGTACCCACACCAGTAGCAAACTGTGAGCCCAATGTCCAGTAAGAAATGAAATATGCAATATGATGTATGCCTCTAACTCATTATGTAGGAATGAGTCCACCCCAAACCATTCTTTTATTTATGTTTCATTCTTTCATTCATTACTCGTACGTCGAGCGGGAGATTGGAGGAATCTGTGTTGGAGGGAATAGACTTGTCAGCTTCTAACCATCTAAGGTAGTCAAACTCCCAAACCCGACAAGGGAAGGGCATAAATTGTTGAGAGTACCTGATTAGATCGAACTACTCATCCATCCCCTAACTCCCCTTTTCATTTCATTTCATTCATTTCATTTACTCATACATCGAGCAAGAGATTGGAGGAATTTGGGTAAGAGGGAATAGTCATGGTTAGCTTCTAACAACCTAGGGTAGTCAGACTCCTGAACCTGACAAGGGAAGGGCATAAATTGTCTAGACTACCTAATTAGACCCGAACTACCCCTCCATCCCCTAACTCCCATTTTTCTTTTCTTTCCATTCATTTCATTTATCCATTTTCCTCACGTAAATGCATATGAGTACCACCCAAGAGATGACACTTCCTACTTGTTTCTATTATCATGATGCATGTCAATGAGAAACATTATCGTGATGCATGTCAATGAGAAATAGTAACCACAACGATATGAAAGGATGAAACATGAAGTAGTAATCACAACAATATAAAAGTACATATGAAAAGTCTACTAACATACTATATAGGCATGCTCGGTAATTTAGAGGAAGCAATAACAATATAGACATGCTTTGTGATTTAAAGGAAACAATAATAACATAACCATGCTTGACAATTTAAAGAAAGCAATAATGATATAGACATTCTTAGTAATTTAAAGAAAGCAATAACAATATAGATGTGCTTGGCTATTCAAAGGAAACAATAACGATATGCTAACATCATAAACATGCTTAGAGATTAGATTAATAACGTGCACACAACATGGCATAATAAATAAGGCAGTACAGTAGAAATGCTAACAAACAATCAAGGGAAAGACACTGCTAATGGTGTAGGGCCTCCACTAGCCACTGACTCTACTCAATTTGTGATATCCTGAATTTTCGTTGAGCTAACCACAAGGCTTATGTGATAAATTGGGACGATAGGAGTGGAATTGGACTATTTGAAAATATTGGTCAAGAGAAATGTATTTTGGAATACGTGAATTACATTGCCCGAATTATGTCCATATTTATTTTTGGAAGTGATCAAAGTTATGGAGAATTTTATGATGATCTTTGGAAGTTAGATAGGACAATAAAAATTATAATTATAGTTAGTAGAATGAATAAGAGAAAATGTATTGGACATATTTGGAAGGATATTATAAGGTGTGAAAGCTTATGAATCAATTGAGTTATGATTTATTTTTGGATATATTGTTGGAGGACGGAGCGATTTGATCAATCATGTAGTCATGGGCAATTAGTTTGATGATTATCTGTAGTAGGTGTGACTTTGGGGAGAAATTATTGGATTAAATATGGATATTATAATTGAGGGGTATAGTTAAGTGTTAATGGAATATTAGTGGGCATGACTGTTTTCCTAAATTGTCGATGATTTTATTGTATGATATTTGCGGTCGATTATAGCGGGCGATTGATGTGCCCCAAGTTCCGGAACTTGAGCCCGAGCCAAAGGCTCTTTTATTTTCTAACTTTTTATTTATTTTGTAGGTTTTTGAATCAAATAAACAAAGAGGAGTTGGCATTTGAGCTAATGGAGATCTTGTAATCTTTGGGAGGAAATTATAGGTTTTCCATTTCCGCCTAAAACCTGAGCTGTGGACATTCAAGGGCTATTTCGACAATCGGGACGGCTTCGTTTCAACTTTTGTCCTTCATATGAATTGTAGCCAACAGACAGAGCTTTCCAACGAGCTCTTGAATGTAATATTCGGATTTCATTTGGTATGTCAAATGTACATTTTACAGAGTCTAAAAAAATCCCACTCGGGATTTTTAATTTTTGTGTAAGTGATGTCTATTTGTTTAAGTTAGGGTCAATTTGGTCTTTTCACCTATTTTGTAAACATTCTTGATTAAAACCCTACCTAGTTGCAATTGGAAAGGGACTTTGATGAATTAAGAAAATTGGTTCTCTTTTGAGAGAAGACACCCACGGCCTCCCCCTCCCCTTAGCGCTGATTTCATCCATCCCCCAAGCAAGGCTCCTCTTGAAGCTTCTCAACCTTGCGTCATTGGGATATTGTTTCTTCCAATCCTTATTTTTCGAGGTAAGATTGTGGTGTGGAGACAAGAGAACTTTCCAACCTTGGACAGTGTTGGTTTTCGGCCAACCCCAAAGTTGCCCCTCTCACTAGGAGGTCCGCCATTGTATTCCCTTATGATTTTTGTGGTTCTTTTATGTTCTTTTCTTGCTGCTTGGATAGCCTATATTCTGGTGATTAAATGAATGTTATGTGTTCAGGAAGCCTTTTGGAGTTTATTGATTGTAAAAGGTTATTTTCGGGTTATTGTTGAGTTGTTGAAATCTGTGATTTGTGCTGGATTGTTGTTATCGCTGATTGCAGTATCTGTTTGAAGCCCTTACGACGTTCGTCTCCATTTGATGTCTTCTATTGATTTGTTCAAGAGTAAGTTAGTGAGCAACCCTCCAAAAATGAGCTTCATTTGGTAAACGTAGCTCAAGATATTCCGTTTTGAATCTGCATTGGTAAAACTGTCCTGCTGGAAACAGATTTTCGGGTTGTTATTAAAATTGATAGATCTCCTCATCTAGAGTGCTTTTTGGGCTGGATTTTTGATACATCTCTTCTGATTATATTAAGTTTATGTACTCCGAAATACAGCTCTAGTTCACGTACACATTTGGAGTTTTATTCATTTTGTTTCTGCTGGTTCGAGTATTGATCATTCTCCGGAACAGATTTCTCTAAGGCTCTCCATTTGTTTCTTGGAGCTTATCAGCTTTTCCATGGGTTTGTCGACCCGCATAAAAGGTTGAAGTTTTCTGAAAGAATTGGCAGTCGCTTGGCAGCAAGGTGTTCGATCGCCAATGAAGAAAATTGATCGAACGCCATTAATATTAAGTCTTCTGAAATGCTTAACAAACGTGATGGTTGGTTATCTGAATGTCAAGGTGAGTAAATATTGCCTCCAACGGCCTTCTATATTCTGGACAGTGAAGAGTCGTTGTTGGAGGTCTATAAATAGAGGAGCGATGGACAATAGTTTGGAAGAGAAGGAAAAACAGTGGGGAACCTTTGCCTAATTTTAGAGAAAGTTGACGTGAGAAAACGTGTAAGTGACGTTCTGTGATTGTGTTTGAATAAATGCTTGCTGTCAGTTGAAAGCTTGATGGTGTGTGGAGTTCTGAAGTTTTCGCTTCTAGAGACGTGGGTTGGGGAGAGTTTTGTATTTATGAGTGAAGATATGTGATGTGTGATGTGTTTTATAGAAAGAGATCAATCGTGGGGTTCTCTTTGCGGAAGGAAATCTTGGATAGAGATGACCAAGAGAGTTATTGGATGATGAAGAGTTTTGTAACGTCTGGAAGTTGAAGAGTTGTTGGACGATGAAGAGTTTCGTAACATCTAGAAGTCGAACAGTTGTTGGATGATGAAGAGTTTCGTAATGTCTGGAATTTGAAGAGTTGTTGGACATCGAAGGGTTGCAACTTTTGGCTTTCCATCTTCTCATTAATGGGCATTGATGGACTGCATGTCCTTTGGCTTTTCATCTTCTCATTAATGGGCATTGATGGACTACATGTCCTTTGGCTTTTCACCTTCTCATTAATGGGCATTGATGGACTGCATGTCCTTTGGCTTTCCACCTTCACATTAATGGGGATTGATGGACTACATGTCATTTATCTTTCCATCTTCTCATTAATGGGCATTGATGGACTGCATGTCCTTTGGCTTTCCACCTTCTCATTAATGGGCATTGATGGATTGCATGTCCTTTAGCTTTCCACCTTCTCATTAATGGGCAATGATGGCTTGCATGTCCTTTGGCTTTCCATCTTCACATTAATGGGCATTAATGGACTATAAGTCCTTTGGCTTTCCATCTTCAGAGAGTTAATGATGGGTAAAGTTTTACAGCCTATAAATAAAGGGTGAAGGGTGCGAAGTTTAGAGAGAAGAGAATAAGTAGGGTTACTCTGCCAAATTGTTGGGTGAAATTGTGAATGGTTGCTGATGATAGCCGAGAAAGTGAGAACACAGTGAGGGAAGGTTTGGAAACCACGTGATGCTGCTGTGTTGAAGTGAAAATCAAGAATGTGTTGGAAAGGTTTGAAGGATTAGACAACACAAGATGGCAGTGAAGAATAGGATAGAGTTGTGTTCTGCTGAGATGATGAAGTTTTGGCCATGGAGGTAGTGTGATAATTCTGTGAAGTATGTGAGACTGTGAAGGAGGAATTTACGTTGTCTCGGTACTTCAAGTTTCGTCAACGATAATTTATGCGTTAACTTCGTAAAGCTAAGGACTCCAGGTAAGGAATAATGTTTGTGTTTTGTCCAAAAGGACCTACATCGCAGGAGTAGGATTTTTGTGTAGTTTGCTGTGTTAGCTGTAGTTTACTCTCTGATGAATGCTGCTTCCATAATATGGTCATTGCTCAAAGTAATTTCTGTATGATTTCGAGGATAGGTTATTTGTTATTTACATTTCTTTAGTGATGGTTATGTAGTTAGGTTGTATTCCTATGTTAGTTTACTAACAGTTGTGATGAAAATGGTCTTCTAAGACGATGGTAAGTGATATAGAAAAATTAGATTACTAATAATATAGTTAATTAGTTTAGGTCCTCAATTTATAGTCAAGTGATGGATACCATAGGATAGTACTTACATTGTTCAAGACTAAGTTAGAAATAATACGTCAAGGATAGAGAATTAGATATATGACATTATAGTGTAATAAGAACGTGTTTAGTATTAATGTTATAGTTGAAGCATAATATTGTTTGTTAGTTGTTTGTAGTATTGTTTGCGATATATGAACTACTGTTTGTGACATTCATGTAGACATGTTATAGGATTATACGTAATGGATTGCATGTGCGAATAATGAAGATAATAATGGTGTTTTCTACGTGGGTTTGGAGATTTAAGAGGTTGCTCACACGTAGAAAATAGCTCGTTTGAATAAGGTTGGAGGCTGAAGAGGTTGCCCTTACTCAACGAGTTGTGAGTTTGGAGACTGAAGAGGTAGCTATCGCCCAAATGGTAATGAATGTAAATGTAGGTGGGTTTGTTTTTACTAAGTACGGAGACTGAAGTGGTTGCTCTCATGTAAAAACAAATCCAAGTGGTGAGTTCGGAGACTGAAGAGTTTTCTCTCACCCAACTTACGAATATATTGGACTAATGCATATGGAGTTGTCATAGAGGTTATAGTTGCATTTAATGATTATATTTCTTACTGGGCAATAGGCTCATTATTCCTCCTATGATGAGATATGCAAGAGATCAAGAATGGCAACACTTGATGAGGCATTTGTACGTTATGGGCTTTGCGGCTGGTTATGCTAAGGGATTAAAGAAGAAATGTAATATTTGGTATTGACGTTTTTTAGGAAAGTAAACCTTTGTTATAGTATTTCATTTTTATCAAGAAGGGTTTTCAAATTATGTTGAATCCTTTTGGTATTGTAAACACAAGTCTTCCGATGTCGTAAATATTTTAAAGCTTTACAGTATGACATGTTTCAAGGGATAAATGGTTTAACAAAATGAAGTTTATTTATGCACTTCTTGTTTAAGCTAGTTTTCAAATGAAAAGTCTTCCGCTATGATTTTAAAGAAAAAGTTTTCAAAAGTCGTGAGTTTAAAATTGAAAAAATAAACGGGATGTTACAAATGGTATCAAAGCCCAGTATTTTAAAATCGATTCTGTATACTGCCTACCAGCACAAGTCACAACGTGGAAATACTTCATTGACTTTAAGTATATTGCTTTACTTCATAAGTAGATAGATTTTCTTACTTGTGTTATATATATAGATTAGAGGTTTTGTGTTATGCATAGATTATAGGTTTTCCTGACTATAGGTTAGGATAAAGAATGTGGCAAGTCTAGGTGCTTCCCGATATAATTCCCGTAGGAAAAGTAGTCTAATGCTTTGAACCAACTAGTACAACACTATTGTAGAAAAATAGAACGACAAGCGAAACTAGGAGGAAAAGACAAATAGATATAAATTTAAATTTTAAGAATAGGTTAGATAGATAGGTATACCATAGTAAAAGTAATCACTACCTTACAAAATAAATTGGAAAGACATTCAAAATGTAGATCCAAGAGACGCAACGATTAGTAGAATGAAAGAAGAATTGGAGCGCCATATTCAGTTGTTTTGGGAACAATGTAGGAAATTTGAAGAACTGAGAAACCAACAACTTATGGCCCTTAGAGGATTAAGATGTGAGAGGTTTCAAAGGTTGAAGCTACTATACTTTGAAGGTGATATCTCTGATTTGGCGAGTGCAGAGGAATGGATTTGTTAGTTGTGCTATATTCATGCTGACGAAGGATGCTTGATTTTGCTAAGATACTATTAAGACAACTCAAGACGTAAGAGAAATAACTTGGACACAATTTAAGGATATTTATCTTGATATGTATTTCAACAAAATAGCTTGGACTTAGATGTTAGGTGGGTTAGTGAAGTTTGAGGCACTATCCCTATTTGCTAGGAACTTTGTAGCTATCAATGGTCTTAAGGTATACCAAATTAGTTCAAAGGTTTAAAGCGAAGATGTATTGAGGAATTAAGATATATGGTACTAAAGACGTCCCATACTCTAGTATAGTATCAAAAGCTTTGGAGATCGACAAAGTGGAGATGCTAGTTATTAGACAGAGAGAAATGGATCAAAAGCTGAAAAAGAATAATGAAACTCAACCACAAGTGGATGGGAGAATGATTGGAAAAATTAGCGAAGTGGACATTTGATAATGAAAATAGGTCTGCAAATATTAAACGTGCGTGGAATAAACTTGATGCAGCTCTGATTGGAAATTTCATGTTGGACCATGTCCAGGGTATAACATGAAGCTTTATGATGAATGTAGACCTGGTACTGCACAATGTTTTTAGAGTGGGAAAAATTTATAGAAATCTTCTAGGACAAGTACGGTAATCATACTATAAGGACGAGTAAGTTGTTGAAACTTACTAAGCTTTATCGGGAAGGAACAATTTTAGGTTAAGTGCACAAGTTGAAACATCGTTGCGATTCGCATCATATTAGGTAACGATATTGAACACAAGGTTCATAAATTTATTCTAAAACTCAAGTTGGAATTATTCGAGGTGTGAAGATTTCGGGTCTTGAAGAAATACCTTATGTAACAACCCGACTTTTTATAATCTTTTAAAAATACGTTAAATTTAAAACTTTTGTAAGACAGCTAAAATCTTTGTTAAAACTTTATTACTTTAAACCAGAGTTCATTAATAAAAATCCAGACTGTTACTAACCCTTTCGTTAGACTCGTTATGAAAACCTTTATAAGTATTGGAAAACTATGGTTATAAATTATTTATCAAAACATAGCGGAAGCGTAAAACCTTTTATATCAGAAGTACAAATCATTCGCTTTTAAAAGACAATAATTAAACAAGTATTTTACATTTAAAAAAACCTTATCTCTTTTACTTTCCTTAGCCTTGCCAGCCGCAAGTCTCGCCCGTGCAAATCCCTCATCAACGGCATCTTTATTTGTTTATTCTCTCGTATGCACCTACACCATTAGCAACTGTGAGCCAGGGCTCAGTAAGAAATGAGGTATGCAGTATGAATGCCTCTCTTTAATTCTTTTGGAATGGGTCCACCCCAAACCAATCTTTTCTTTACGTATCTTATATAACTCCTACATCAAGAGGGAGATTGGTGGAATCATATGGAGAGGGAGTCGCCTATCAGATACTAACCAACTATGATAGACAGTCTCATAGTCCCGACAAGGGAAAGGTAGCATTCTTTTCTGCTCGTAACCCGTGAGAGGGTAGTAAATATATCTGTCTACCTGGCCAGATCAGCATTACCGTTCCATTCTCCAACTCCCCATTCTTCTTCTTTAATTCTTTTTTCCTCACTTAATGCATATGAGTACTAACCCCCAAGGGTGGCACTTCCTACTTGTTTCTATTATCATGATGCATGTTGATACACTATAACATAACGAAATGTAAACAGCGAATATCAATGAATAGCAGTAATTAAAAGTGAATAAAAGAACGAATATAGAAACTAATTGAAACAGAGAATGACATGCTTGAATTTGCAGAACATAACAGTAAAAGAAATGACAATAATCTAAGCATGCTTGGCAATTCAAGGAAAACAAAAATACATGCTTGGCAATTTAAAGGAAAGCGATAACAATACAACTTGCTTAGTAAACAATACAAGATGGCATGCTTGAAGATCTAAAGGATACACTAACGATATGCAAATTGAAATTAAAGTAATACGTGCAATTAACATAGGCATAGCATAGCATAAATGTAAACAACCAATTTCAGTCAAGACACTACTAATGGTGTAGAGCCTCCATTGGCCAACGACTCTACTCAATTTCTTATCTTGAATCTTTATTGCGTTTGGCCCTTAAAAGTTGTCCTTCTTGTTTTTCCACTACCTTCACAAGCAAAACATCTACCATTAATAATTACAACTTATAACTTTCATTTCTTTTTCGTATTCTAAATTATACAATAATTCTAAGAACTTCTTTGACGCCTAAACGGAACCTAACCAATCACGACATAACCATCAGTGGCTAAAACATTCCTAGGAAATAGAAAGTATTCGTCCAATAATTCCCTCAACCATTAACAGTTTCCAACAACTACAATAGAGAACATTACACACTTATAGTTAAGAGTATGCTTCAATATGATTTCCCATAACATCAACAGAGGCATCATTCATTAACCATACAGCAAGGTTAATCCCTTTCATGCTAACATCAACATTTTAACATTTCCTACAGTCAACAATTTATCCAAAAATAGTACTATCATGCTTTGCATAGAACAATGAAGACAGTGACTATATCCAAACAATTTGTCTACGATATCCATTACAATTCCAACTCTAACAACAGGGCATTTCACACACAATTTCTATTAATCATCCAACAATTTGATTCATCGGTTTAACATTTCTACGTCCATTCCTACGTCCAATAGTTTAACCATAATAGTTATACTTAAAAGGCCTAAGATTAACAATTATCAGAGGAGATTTGGGTTACCTAGAGGAAGAAGCCAGGCGAGCTAGGACACCCGAGAGCAAGAGCTGAATCACCAGGCACGTCTAACACTCCACTTGATTGCCCACTTCGCACCACTCAGCTCACGTAGGACCTTCACACCCGAAGACTCACTCATGCATGGAGAAGAGAGGGAAGAAATGCAAAGAATGAAATAGCTTGGGAGATTAGTAGACAAACCCATCCTGGAGGTGACAATTGTACACAAAAAGGCAAAGAAGGGATGGCTTCAGCGTGGGGAGGCGTGACGTCTAGGCATGGGGAGCGCGTCTCCGTGTCGACATGAGTGGGGTTTTTAATTGCAAAATGATAAACATTTCTATTATTTAAATCCCTAATTTCTCAAGTCTAGAACATTTCGGACGAGAGGAGTTGTCCTAGCCTCGTCCGCGTGACTCTGAAAGTCACTATTCCCTAGGCAGATTTGCACGTTCGGACGAAGGATGGTGTCCTTGCCTTCATCTGCACTTGTCTAAGTCTGCCATTCGAACAAAGGAAAATGTCTGAATACAGCATCTCCGTGCGTCTAAAACTGTCTAGAAATTAGACATATTCAAACTTCATTCATTCGCCAACGTCCGCGCTCATTCGGGTTCGTCCTAAACTTCGCGATAAAGGCAAAGTAGGATACGAAACCATGTCCTGAGTCATCCCAAGACGCAGGGGCGACGTTCCCAGTGTTTGCAGATGACATTTCTCATCCTTGATTCGTTCGTATGCGTCCAGAACAGCTTTTCTTCGTATTTTCATACTTAATTTTCATCCCATAATATTTTTTCCATATATACACTTCACAATTTAACACATATAGATACGCAATGTAATATGTTAATTATCCCGACTATTGATTACATCGCATATACGGGGAAAAGGTTATAGGGGTGTTACATCTTATACAAACATTATAGCAAAAAGCCTCCAAGTTGAGGACATAGAGTTTCAACTAGTGAGATTCAATGAGTGCAGTAGAAATGTGGGGGTAGAAATGCAATCTCAACAATTGATAAGAAAACAACTAGAGATAAAAGGATCAAAGAGAACCCTTATTGGAAGTGAATTACAAGGAAATGAGAAGCGTATTTAAGAAAATGCTGGGAATTTATGAGTCATTCAATGCCCAAAGTGTAAGAAAAGTCATAAAGGGAAATGTATGACTGGATCTGGGCGAAGTTTTTGATGCAATAAAGTTGCACATATTGCATAAATTGTCATACACTGTCGGATGAAAGGAAAGAGAATTTAGTAAAGTCTTTTTCTCTTGCAATGGTTAGGAATAAAGATGAAAGGACTTTGATGTAAATAGTATTTAGGTTTTGAGAAGTGGAAACGCTGTATCTTTTGAAAAGGATTATGAAATATTAAAGTTGAACAATTATATTTTGGGTACTTCATGCTACAAATTAGTGCTTTTGTACATTCGTGAAGTTATCTATGTTAGAAAAATTTTGATGACAAAATTTATATAAGGGGGGAGGGATGTAATATCCTGAATTTTCGTTGAGCTAAGCACAAGACTTATGTGATAAATTGGGACGATAGGAGTGGAATTGGACTATTTGGAAATATTGGTGAAGAGAAATGTATTTTGGATAAGTGAATTACGTTGCTCGAATTATGTCCATATTTAGTTTTGGAAGTGATCAAAGTTATGGAGAATTATATGATGATCTTTGGAGTTAGATAGGACAATATAAATTAGAACTATAGTTAGTGGAATTAATAAGAGAAAATGTATTGGATGTATTTGGAAGGATATTATAAGGAGTGAAAGCTTATGAATCAATTGAGTTAGGACTTATTTTTGGATATATTGTTGGAGGACGGAGCGATTTGATCAATCATGTAGTCATGGGCAATTAGTTTGATGATTATCTATAGTAGGTGTGACTTTGGGGAGAAATTATTGGATTAAATATGAATATTATAATTGAGGGGTACAGTTAAGTGTAATGGAATATTAGTGGGTGTGACTATACGTAAATTGTTGATGATTTCATTGTTTGATATTTGCGGTCCATTTTTGTCAACCGTCTTTGATTGACCGGCATAAAAGGTTGAAGTTTTCTGAAGGAATTGGTAGTCGCTTGGCAGAAAGGTGGTCGATCGCCAATGAAGAAAATTGATCGACCGCCATTAATATTAGTCTTCTAGAATGCTTAACAAACATGATGGTTGGTTATCTGAATGTCTAGGTGTGTAAATATTGCATCCAGTGGCCTTCTATATTCTGGACAGTGAAGAGTCATTGTTGGAGGTCTATAAATAGAGGAGCGATGGACGAGAGTTTGGATGAGAGTTTTGTAATGTCTAGAAGTTGAAGAGTTGTTGGACGATGAAGAGTTTTGTAACGTCTGGAATTTGAAGAGTTGTTGGACGTCGAACAGTTTCGTAACGTCTAGAAGTCAAAGAGTTGTTGGACTTTAAAGGGTTGCATCTTTTGGCTGTCCATCTTCTCATTAATGGGCATTGATGGACTGCATTTCCTTTGGCTTTCCATCTTCTCATTATTGGGCATTGATGGATTGCATGTCCTTTGGCTTTCCACTTTCTCATTAATGGGCATTGATGGATTGCATGTCCATTGGCTTTCCATCTTCACATTAATGGGCATTAATGGACTGCATGTTTTTTGGCTTTCCATCTTCTCATTAATAGGCATTGATGGACTGCATGTCCTTTGACTTTCCATCTTCTCATTAATGGGCATTGATGGACTGCATGTCCTTGAGCTTTCCACCTTCTCATTAATGGGCATTGATGGACTGCATGTCCTTTGGCTTTCTATCTTCTCATTAATGGGCATTGATGGATTGCATGTTCTTTGGCTTTCCACCTTTTCATTAATGGGCATTAATGGATTGCATGTCCTTTGGCTTTCCTCCTTCTCATTAATGGGCGTTGATGGACTGCATGTCCTTTGGCTTTCTGTCTTCACATTAATGGGCATTAATGAACTGCAAGTCCTTTGGCTTTCCATCTTCAGAGAGTTAATGATGGGTCAAGTTTTGCATAGAGGGTGAAGGTTGCGAAGTTTAGAGAGAAGAGAATAAGTAGGGTTACTCTGCCAAATTGTTAGGATGAAATTGTGAAGGGTTGCTGATGATAACTGAGAAAGTGAGAACACAGTGAGGGAAGGGTTAGAAACCGCATGATGCTACTATGTTGAAGTGAAAATTGAGAAGTGTTGGAAAGGTTTGAAGGATTAGACAACACATGATGGCAGTGAAAAATAGGATAGAGTGGTGTTCTGTTGAGATGATGAAGTTATAGCCATGGATGTAGTGCGATAATTCTGTGAAGTATGTGAGACTGTGAAGGAGGAATTTATGTTCTCTATGGTGCTTCAAGTTTCGTGAAGGACAATTTATGCGTTAACTTCATAAAGCTAAGGACTCTAGGTAAGGAATAATGCTTGTGTTTTGTCCGAAAGGACCTACATCGCAGGAGTAGGATTTTTGTGTAGTTTGTTGTGTTAGCTGTAGTTTACTCTCTAATGAATGCTTCTTCCATAATATGGTCATTGCTCAAATTAATTTTCTGCATGATGTCGATGATAGGTTATTTGTTATATACATGCCTTTAGTGATGGTTATTGTCACGACCCGAAGACGGGCCTGACAGAACCGCCGGGTCAGGCGACCCGATCCTCATAGAGAACCCAATCACCCAGCCCAAGGCGTGTGTTTTAGCGGAAGACTTAGAAATATTTAGTTCGGCCCAAGATGATATGGGCCGAGGTCCGAATAGGGATCACGAGAAAATAACGGTGCATAAATCAAAATGAAATCCAAGTACTGTGCAACAAGTCCAAACCAACAGTGTTTAAGGTTTATAGACCAAATGTAAATATCCTCAACATGAATGATAAATCGCTCAAAGGAAATAACAAAACACTTCATCTTCTCATCCTCAGCCGCTCTTGCCTTTACCTGAAGTTTTGGGGGAGGAGTCGTTTGGGATGAGTGACTAACTCAGTAAAGTATGGCTATACTAGATGCACCTCATGCAAAACTGGTTTTTCTATATTTTCGAAATCAGGGTTATGTTTCTCATTTTTACCATACATGGATTTTTAAATCGCTTCAAAACTCTTTGTCATTTTATCAAACCGGCCCAAGGCCATCGATGAGGCTTTTCTTGAAAACTTGTTGTATACATAGACAGCTATACCTCGTAAAATAGGCCAACATCGTTTTCCAATCTGAAAACGTCATCAGTGAAAAGGGATGGTCACTCATGGACTCACCCGCCACTCAGCATAGAAACGGTGGTCACCCATCGGCGTCAACACCTTATGAGGCAGGAGGAAGTATAAATGACGGTGGTCCATAGATCCAACACGTCACCCGAGTTGCCCACTAGAATCTCTGCGTCGGTACAGCTAATATAAGGGTTTTAAATAAAATGGCAAGAACTCTGCAGTGACAACCCGTACGATAAAATAGAACGGATACAATTGCTCGCTATATGTAGGCTTATTTAACAGCTAAGATACTTAGAAACTCCAAATGGACGAGGGTTGCCGACGAGTAAACTCGGTCGTCACGCCATCCCTCAAATGAACGGTACTAAGGTTAACTAAGTCTTAGCGACTGACAACCGTTTGATCCGTGGGACAAAAGCCCTGGCCAGGTTTAGGGGCTTACAACCCAAGGAGACGTCATCACTCTCCTATACGAGATTTACGACTTTTAGGAGTTTCAACCTGAGGACACGTCACCAATGCCCTACCTGTATTTTCGCACGTCAAACAATCAACCTTCACGCAACAGAAGATATCAAAGGGGATAGCTAATCCATCCCTCAATATAAGCACAATAAATTTCAAACCATGTACGGAATTTAAACGTGGGAAAACATACTACTAATAAAAACTGACGTGCTATCGAACAGTCTCCGTCATTTTTCGAGTGTGGTATTCCACAAAATAATTATTTTTAAAAACGGGGTTGGACGCAATGTAATGCAAGAGGTATAGAAATCCCAACCTCAATGGCGATCTCTCCTTTTATCCGAAGGAGTAGAAACCGCAGATACCAGCTCGAAATCCACAATCTCGTCCGAGCCTACAACGTGTTAAATATAGGAAAATCTCATAAATACATCTCAAGGAAAAATTGGAAACTCCTTTTAACTTCTTTAACTCATAATCCTCTTAAGAACATCTACACTATTTCAAAGGTCCAAGTCCCAAATTAATACTTAATTTTTCCAATATTTTATGCAACTTTCAAATCGATTGGCAATGTCAGAGAGATGTCCTTCAACTTAGACAATTGCAATTTTAAACATTCAACTCTCACAATTTATGAAACTAACCCATAATGCAATTAAAACTATTCATTGCCCTTAACATCATCCAATACGCAGTGGGTGAATCAATTTACAATCCTCACAACAAATAACAGACCTGAAAGATTCTAAATATCCTTAACATCATTTCCTTTAACGGTGAGCATAACATTCGACTGATCAAACCCTTATGGCATTACATAATTTCATCTCAACTTAAGAGCAGTGAATCGAAGTTATAATCTGAACAGTTTGCTACGAATTTAAAACCAGCATAATCAAGCAGGAAATCCAGACCAATACCCATTATCAATGAGAATCTTCATTTTAAGTCCATCAATATAACAGAATCAAACTCAGTTCTAAATGGTAGCAAGAAATCCAACTAAACAACGAATCACTCTTAATCCGAACCACATCCACATTCAAGACCAAAATTAGAATAAGTATTTAGCTCACCCAATAGAACAAAACATAACTAAGGGTTTTGTTTTCGCCGGAATCTGATCCGGAGCTGCCATCACCGGAGGTCGTCTCTCCGAAATCCTTCAAACAAAGCGCTGTAAACCCGCAACACCCATCAACCAATGTGATGTGCCCCGAGGACCCGTCACTTGAGCCCGAGACAAGGGCTCCTTTATTTTCTAACTTTTTATTTATTTTGTAGGTTTTTGAATCCAAATAAACAAGGAGGAGTGGGCATTTGGACTAATGGAGATCTTGAATTCTTTTGGAGGAAATTGTGGGTTTTCCAATTCCGCCTAAAATCTGACCCTCGTCTGTTCAAGGGACATTTGGACCATTAAGACGACTTCCTTTCCATTTTCGTTCTTCATACCAAATGTAGCCAACATCCATAGCTTTCGAACAAGCTATTATACGTTATATTTGGTTATCGTTTGCTATGTCAAATGTTTATTTTACAGAGACTAATTTCCCAAACTCGGACTTATTGTTTATGTTTTATTATTTAGGGTTATTTTAGTAATTTTCTGCTAGGGTAGTTTGGTCTTTGACCTATTTTGTAAACCCTAGGGTTTAATACCCCTTCTTGCTGATGAAAGACCAGTTTTGAAGAATAGAAAATTGAAGAGTGAAGACTCCTCCTTGCCGCGGCCAAGCTTCCCCTCCTAGCGCCGATTCCTCCATCCCATTGCAAGGGTCCTCTTGAAGTTTCTCATCCTTGCTACCTTGGGTTATTGCCTCTTCCAATCTTCCTTTTCAAGGTGTGATTGTGGTGTGGAGGTAAGAGAACTATCCCCCATTGGAGATAGTTGGTTTCGGCCAACCAAAGAAACGCCCTCTCACTTTAGGAGGTGCTGCAACTCCTTTGCGTTTTCCTACTTATTTTGGTGTTACTCTTAAGTTTCCTTTTTATTGGTTGGATTGTTTATGAAATGGAGGGTTGAAATATGTTAGTTGCTGCAAAGTTTCTTTGAAAGTTTTATGAATGAAAGTGACATTTTCGGAACCTTGTGAGCTGCAGAATCTGTGAATTTTTGTTAACTGAATTTCTTGCTGATTGTAGCCCCTGTTTGGACCCCTTATTGTAAGCGTCTCTGTTCCAGGCCTTCTAATGAATTTTCCAAGATTAAGTCAGGAATCTAACCTCGTTGATTTGAGCCTTATTCGTTACTGCTACCTCAAGTTATAGCATTTTAATTCGGAACTGTAAAATCTGTCTGTTTAGAACAGTTTTTCTGGGAATTTTGAATGGGATAGATCTTCGACTCTAGAACGACTTTTGGCCTGGGATTTTGACACAATCTTCGTCTCTATATTGAGTTTATACCCTACAAACTACAGCTCTAGATAAGTTACAGAATTGGAGTTCTAATTGTTTGATTATTGCTGGTCGGTTATTGTTGTTTGTTGGAGCAGATTTCCATTAAGGTTTCCAAGTGTTTCTTGGAACCTGTCACAATGACATCACAAAACCGAACTTAACATCGAAACAAAAACTCGAATCAAAAAGCCTCACCCACTGAACAGAACCGAGTGTTCTGTTTTCGCTAGTCGAAAATCGGAGCTCTCAGCTCCGGTCAACACTACATGGCGCAGGGTGTCCTCGGTGACTGTCCGAATCACCTTAGACGGAGATGCTCCGCCGCTAAACAGAGCTCACGAACGTCGGGATCGTTCATCCCTGCCTCATTTTCGTCGCTTGCTCAGAATCGCCTCCAACTCACGGAGTTCCTTGTCCGCTCGCTCGTTCACAGGCCGCTTGAACGCCACAGACGACGTCGATGGTCATCGTCCAGTCGCCGTCCGCGCTCACCGGTCACTCAGGCGATTCCCCTCTAGCCATCACTCTCCCTCTCTCAGCTGTATGCAGGGGGGAAGATGGTGAAAAGGAAACCTAGTTTTCCTCTTCACCAGATTTCTATATGTTTTTACTTTTTTTTTTATTACAACTTAAACCCTAAACTTTGTTACTCCAAAGTATTTGGCGGGATTTTCCCCCCCTTATTTTCCCTCTTTATTTTTCATCTTCTCATACTCCTATTTCACTTATTCCACCTCATTTATTATTTTTATCCAATAATTTTCCTAATTTCTTTTCCATTAAATATAAAATTATATTTCTCAATTATATACATTATATATTATATAGTTTGCTCAAATTTTCAATTTAGTCGTAACATCACCTAAAGATGTTATAGCTCCGAATGTAGCTGTCCAATTTCATTTCTTTAATTTCTAATTTCCACGGATTTGACCAATTGACCATAAATTCTTACGTGGCCGCTACACGACAAATTGGGTCAACTTTTCAACGTTATGACCAATTTTAACGCGAAAAATTTACACGTGGAATTTCTTATTTAAAAAAATTTCATGGGTTTTACAGTTATCTAGTTAGGTTGTATTCCTATGTTAGTTTACTAACAGTTGTTACGAAAATGGTTTTCTATGATGATGGTAAGTGATATAGGAAAATGAGATTACTAATAATATAGTTAATTAGTATAGGTCCTCAATTTATATTCAAGTGTTGGATACCATGGGATAGTACTTATACTAATCAAGACTAAGTTAGAAATAATACATCAAGGATAGAGAATTAGATATATGACGTTATAGTGTAATAGGAACTTGTTAAGTATTAACGTTGTAGTTGAAGCATAATATTTATTGTTAGTTGTTTGTAGTATTGTTTGCGATATATAAACTGCTGAGTGTGAAATTCATGTAAACATGTTATAAGATTATACGTAATGCATTGCATGGGCTAATAATGAAGATAATAATGGTGTTTTCTACGTGGGTTCGGAGTCTTAAGAGATTGCTCACACGTAAAAAATAACTCGTTTGAATAAGTTCAGAGACTAAAGAGGTTGATCTTATTTGACGAGTGGTGAGTTCGGAGACTGAAGAGGTTGCTCTCACCCAAATGGTAATGAATGTAAATGTAGGTGAGTTCATTTTTATTGAGTTCTAAGACTGAAGAGGTTGCTCTCATGTAATAACAAATCAAAGTGGTTAGTTCGTAGACTTAAGAGGTTACTCTCACCCAACTTACGAATATATTGGACTGATGCATATAGAGTTGTCATAGAGGTTACAGTTGCATTTCATGATTATATTCCTTACTTGGCATTAGGCTCATTATTCCTCCTCCTGTGATGTAGGTATGCAAGAGATTAAGAATGGCAACAGTTGATGAATCATTTCTATGTTGTGGGCTTGGCGGCTAGTTAAGCTAAGCGATTAAAGAAGAAATGTAATATTTGGTAATGACATTTTTTAGGAAAATAAACCTTTGTTATAGTATTTCATTTTTATCAAGAAGGGTTTTCAAATTATTTTGAATCCTTTTGGTATTGTAAACACAAGTCTTCCACTGTCGTAAATGTTTTAAAGCTTATAGTATGACATGTTCAAGGGATATATGGTTTAACAAAAAAGAGGTTATATATGCACTTCTTGTTTAAGCTAGTTTCAAATGAAAAGTCTTCCGCTGTGATTTTAAAGAAAAACGTTTTCAAAAATTGTGAGTTTAAAATTGAAAGAATAAATGGGATGTTACATAATGGGTTTATGGTATTAAATTGTAAAAGACTTCCGCTGTATGTTTAGACTTCCGTTGTTTATGACTCTGTGTTTTATTACGTAATGGTCTTAAAAGGAAAGAAAATTTTTATACGGAAAACGTTACGAGATGTTACAAATGGTATCAAAGCATAACTGGGTCAAATTCGTTTCTGTAGACTACCAACAGTGCAAACTCAACACAGGAATGCTTCATCAAATGTAAGTATCAACTATAGTGCTTTATTCATAATAGTGTTTTGTTTATAGAATTTGTTGTAGATAGTTATGATAGTGAGGGAAAGAATGGGGTTAGGACTAGAAATAACTTGGTGGGATACTATTAAGGCAACTCAGGGACAACTTAGGACGTAAGAGAAATGACTTGGACACAATTTAAGAATATTTTCCCTGATAAGTATTTGAACAAAATGGTTAGAACTTAGAAATTAGGTAAGTTAGTGAAGTTTGAGGAATTCTTTTAAAGGATTAAAGGCTGGAATATATCATGGAATTAAGAGATATAGTACTAAATATGTGCCATACTCTAGGATAGTAACAAAAGCTTTGGAGATCGAGGAAGCTATGCAAGTTATTAAGCAAAGAGAAATGGATCAGAAGTTGGAAAAGATGAATCAAACTCAATCACCAGTGGATGAGCAGATAATTGAAAGAGGAGCAAAGCGGGTATTTGGCAATGAAGATAAATCTACAAATGATAAGCGTATGAGGAACGAGTTAGATGCAACTTTGGTTGGAAATTTTCAAGTTGGACTGTGTCCTAGGTGTAATAAGAAGCATTATGGTGAATGTAGAGATGGTATTAGACAGTGCTTTAAGTGTTGAAAACAAGGACATTTGGTTGAGAACTGCTCGTTGTTGGTCAAGGAAAAAGGATTAGTAGCACTGCAAGTATTTTCAATGTATGGTGATCAAGATGATGAACCATCTACGTCTAGGCCAGATACTATACGATTTAATAAAATTTAGAATGTCGTTATGTGTGCCCATTTGGTATTTATCTTCACATATGTGTTAGGTATAGGTAACAGCAATAGAAAAGAATACCAATAGAATACGTTTTAGATAGGCATAAATACCTTTAGACCAGACAAATTTTGAGAACAAAATTTATATAATGGGGGAGGGTTGTAATATCCCGAATCTTCTTTGGGCTAAAGGCATAGCTTAAGTGTTAATTTTGGGAATATTAGGAGCTAAGTTGGACAAGTAAAGATATTGGTCAAGAGAAATGCATTTGGAATAAGTGAATGATGATACCCCGTTAGGTTCATAGTTAGATTATGAGAAGGATTGAAGTTATATTGGACGATATCAATTGGATCAATAGTCAATGAGAAATAGTAAGAGAAAACATATTTGGACGTAATTGGATATTATAAGGTTAAAGGTGTAGGATTTATATTATATTAAGACATATTGGATTTAGTGTAAAATAATGTGAAGAAGTAATGGTGAAATATGTGATATATGTTGAAGGTTTGGATAATTTGAAAAAGTGAAATATGGTTTATTAAGAGTAATATATATATATATATATATATATATATATATGAATATATGTGTGTCACGAAATAATCTAAACATTTAAATGGGATTCAGTGCTTGGAGTTGGCTGTCGATCGGGGTAGTCAATTGACGAGATATCGATTAACCAGCGTTGTTCAACTGGTGTGAAGATGGACAATTTCTGATGAATTAATGGTGGTCAATCGCCATGGAGGAGAACGATTGGCGTGATCGACTGCTAGTATTTATGAAAGAATCTTGAGAGTTTTAAATGACGAGAAGATGAAAGAAAGCGTTGTCTCCTGGATTGTCTGGAAGTCGAAGAGTTGTTGGATGACAAAGAGTTTCGTAACGTCTGGAAGTCGAAGAGTTGTTGGATGATGAAGAGTATTGTAACGTCAGAAAATTGAAGAATTGTTAGTCGTCGATGGGTTGCAAGTCCTTTGGCTTTCCATCGTTGCATTAATGAAAATTGATGGACTGCAAGTCCTTTGACTTTCCATCTTCACATTAATGGACATTGATGGACTGCAAGCCCTTTGGCTTTCCATCTTTGTATTAATGGGCATTAATGGACTGCAAGACCTTTGGCTTTCCGTCTTCTGAGAGTTAATGATGGGTTAAGTTTTGTAGCCTATAAATAGAGGGTGAAGGGTGTGAAGTTTGAGAGAGAAGGAAGAGTGGGAAACCTCTACCAAATTATCGTGAGAACTCTGTGAGTGCTGTGATGTTGAACGAATTGTGAGGGTTTTGGCGATTTTATGTGAGAAGAGGCAATCTGAGGAATGGAAACTATGAGGGTTTCTTGAAAAAGGGGAAGAGATTTTTAGAAGATTTTAGTGAATTTTACAAAAGTTGTGAGGTGCTGGAGTGTGAAGAGGAGTTCTGTTCGGATTCCAATTCTTGGATGCTATAAGCAATCTTCACTCATGTATTGTTGGAGATTTATTCATGTGTACACCCTCTGTGATTATTATTGGATAAATGAATTATTTAATTTGAATAGTGATTATTGTGGATTGAAGTTTAAGTGATAATAGATATAGTATGGATTAGGGTTGGCTATTAGTTGGAAAATGGATTAAGCCACTGCATGTTTAATAGCTAGAATTGATGTATTAGGGTGTTATTCATGAAGTTGGTTATTATCATATGGTATTAGTTGTTGAGGTGAGTCGTAGGATAAGGTGGGAATTAATATTGGTCATTGTATGCAAATGGGTGTACCATATATACATGCATTTATGCTAATGAAGTTGGAATACACTGTTAGATTGGAATTGCGATTGTAGGACAAATTATTAAGAAGATACAATGATTTTTTGGAGTTAAGGTTAACCATTGAGAAATTATTATTGATAAATAGGTTTTGAGAAGAAACTCTAAGTGCTAAACCTTTGTAAAGCTAAGGACTTCAGGTATGTAGTACTGCATGTGTTTTCTCCGAAAGGGCCTACATCACTGGAATTAGGGGGATTTTACTATTTGTATTGTTGATTGTTATGAATTGTATGTTTATAGAATAAGCTCAGTTCCTTAGTTAGGAATAAATCACGTTTTAAGAATACGATTAAGGAACACGTTAGATAGGAATGTATGTGCATGACAATGTTAAGACTTGAAATTCTAAAGTACACGAAAATAGAATATAAGTAAACAGCTGTGGTCCGGTTTGTTACACCTAGCACAGAAATCAAGATAAGTAAATAACTGTGGACCGGTTGGATATGCCTGACACAGATGTCTATGTGGTTCGATTCGATACACCTCGCAGATAAACAGTAAAAGATTGAAACAACATGAGACAACAGAATGAAATAGTAAGATACGTAAATTGCTATTTTTGTGGATCAGTCAGTTACGCCCGGCACAAAAACCTAAGATAAACGACTGTGGTCTAGTTAGTTACACCTGGCATTAAAATTAACTGTGGTCTGGTTTGTTATGCCTGGCACAGATGTTTGTATGGTTTGGTTTGATACGACAGGCATATAAACAGTAAAAGACAAAAATAGTAAACAGATGTTTGTATGGTCCGGTTTGATACACCTGGCATATAAGCAAATGAAATAACGATAAAGACATGAACAGTAACAAAAAAAACAGAAAATAGTATACGATGTTATAGAAATTGTATGTGAATTTCTATTTTACGTTTATACTATGTACTAAGCATTAGGCTCATAGTTAGGTCCCGTTGATGTAGGTAAGGAGCAGATGAACAGATAGAGTTGTTAAAGGAGGTAGCTAATGGAGTATGGTTGTGTGGGCATTTGTGCTGTTGGCGACATTGACCTGTGGTTATAGCTCACAAAATGAAATAAATGTTTTAAAGGCTTTTAAGTGTTTTATGACTTCAAATAAATGTTTTAAATTAATGTGTTTATTTAAATGTTTAATTAAGCAATGGGTTTATGATAAATTGTAAAAGACTTCCGTTGTATGTTTTATAAGATTAAGACTTCTGCTGTTTATAACTCTGGTGTTTTATTACATAATGGTTTTAAAAAGAAAAGAAATTTTTATGCGGAAAAGGTTACGGGATGTTATAGGACGTCCATCATGGCAAAGAAGCTGACAAACATCTCTTTTGGATTGATGAATGTCTAAATAAGGAAGGCAACAGATGCTCCTTGTTGTAGAATGGACGTCCCTTGCATCGAGGTGGTTGATGGACGTTAGAGGTGGAATGACATAGCTACATGTTTTGCAAAAAACAAATTTAGGGTGAGAATCCTGCTTCTACCAGACATAATCTCACCCCATATCTTCAAAATTCTCTAGACAAATCTCCTTTTCTCTCTTTGGAAGGCGGCGAATCATGAACGCATTTATGGCAATGTTGGACCTTCTTCCGTTGGAGGTGAGCAGACGTCCATCAACTGTCTCTCTCTCTCTCTCTCTCTCTCTCTCTCTCTGTCGTCTATAACTGATGGCATGGGTTCCTTCTAGAACTCTATCCTGAGAGCTACGACTGAAAGTAAGGTGGGAACTACATTTTCCTTCTATGAGAAAATAGTGTCCATGTGAGCTATGAAAGAATTTTGGAGTGAGCTGCTATTGGAAACTTCCTAGACGTGGTTGCTTTGTCTGAAGTATCGTGACTGTGAAGTGAGCTACTGAGGAATTGCTGCTCTGCTAAAGGTAAGGATTTGGATGTATGTTGACCAGTGGAGGCCCTACATCACAGGTTTGTTTGCTCTTTGATATTGAGCACTACTTGGTTGTCGATATTGAACCTTGAATTGATTTACTTGTTGGGAAATGATTGTGCAGTCAATAAATGTGAGGGTGCCTATTATACATATGCTTAAAAGACTTGCTTTTGCCACAAGAATCATTCAAACTACGGTTGTGAAAGGAACGTTTGCTTAAACACTTACACTATCATGTACTGCTTGTTGGTACAGGATAGTATGAATTGATAAGATTAAATCATGCTTGTGATTATTGTTTCCCTGTTTGATAGAATCCAAGAACACACTTTATCAAACTGTCCTGAAACTGTGAATAACCCGAGCAAGTAACAATAAAATAAATCAAACTCCCAATTCTTAGATGAACTTAAGCTGCAAATTGGTAGGCTCAAACTAAACACATTCAGATAAGTTGTGTCAAAAATTCGTTGCAAAATCCACTCTGGATTATCAGATATGCTCGAAACAATAGAGCTCCAAAAACTAGGGTTTAGCAGACCAGAATTACCTTTCAGTCTTCAAATACGAATAACTCCAACTGCATAGAGCGAAACAACCCCTAATTTGGAGGGTAGACAATTAACTCAGATTAGAGCAACTTTCTAGAAGAAACAAAATTGATTCAAATAGAGTAAGGGTCACAAAAAGAGCTCCAATCGGAAATCCAGCAACCAGCAAAATAGGACAGATTCAGCGGCTAAAAGAAATCCAAACAAGAATGCATTCCAACTTACACTTCATGAATGAGTAACCCAACACAATATCAATAATCACATAAAAGAATTTAATAATGTTGAACATAACCAGAAATAGCAAGTAGAATCTTCAAGAATCGAGAAAAGAAACAAGGAGTCCGTGCACCACCTAGTAATAAGGACGACTTGTGGTTTGCTTGGAAGCAAACACTCTCCAAGGGTGGAAACCTACTTTTACCTCCACACCACAATCCTCACCTTTAAGCTGAGGGATTGGAAGAGATAATAACCCAAGATTGCAAGGCCAAGAGGCTTCAAGAAAACCTTGCAAGGGAGATGGAAGAATCGGCGCTATGGAGGGAGGGAGGCCACGGGTTTGCTCTTCAAAGAGAACCAAATTCTATTCAATCCAAATCACGTTTTCATTCAGCAAGGAGGGCTTATAAAACCCTAAGAGTTTTACAATAAATGAAAAAGGACTAAAATAACCCTAATTAGAAAATGACCTAAACAGCCCTTTAACAATAATAAAACAATAAATCTGATTTTGAAAATCAGTCTCTAAAAAAGGAACATTAGATATAGTCAAACAAACTCAAATAAAACTACCAATATGTCCTTGGAAAGCTCTGCATGTTGGCTGCATTTGATATGAAGGACAAAAGTTGAAACGATTCCAACCTGATTGTCGAAATAGCCCTTCAACGTCTGCTGCTCAGATTCTAGGCGGAATTGGACAGCTCCTAATTTTCTTCTATGATTGCATGATATCCACTAGTCCAAAAACACCAAATCCTCTTTGTGACATTGAATAAAACTTTCCTCCAAATTGGATAGAAAAGAAACACCTGCAAAACAAATAAAAAGTTAGAAATAAATGTGCCTAGGGCACGGCTCTGGCGATGGGAACTTGGGGAACATCATACTCCCGGGGTTGAAAAGGATTTGCCCTCAAATCTAGGCGGTATTCATCATTATCTTCTTGCATGCCTTCCACTCGGATCAAATGGAAAAATTTTGTTTTCACCTTGAGGCAATTTCTTCCTAAAGGAACTAGCAAACCGTCTTGCTAAAGATAGGAGAAGAATTGTGAGTTCGCACAAGAGAATATCCAGATCTTGTAGTGGTCGTAACTTTGAATCAAAATAATCTTCAATCTTAGAATTTCTTCCCTCAACTACAATATTAAAACCCTCTTTCCAAAACTCAAAATCAGCACCAACAATAATGGAATTTCCCATCCACCCAATTTTAAAGAACCATGTAATTAAGAAAACTAATGGCAGGTACCTTTCTTTGTGGGCGTGCTCAATGGGAGTGGATGTATAACTTGCAAGAACACAATCATGCGGGGGTAGAAAAATAGAGTCACAATAGTTCTAAAAAAAAACATCAAGATTGCCCATCAACATGTCTTCCATCATCAAATCAACAACAACTCTTTCACAACTGAAGCAAGCATCATTAATCACAAAATTCAGACATTTATCCAAATTATGATAATCTCTTTTCTTAACGATTGGAAAATCAAGCTCAATACCATGGTGCTCTTTAGTCACTAGTGTCTCTATAGTTGTACCACTAAGCTTAAAAAAGGTCAACAACCTCATTTGACATTTCAATATGTGAAGAGGGCTCACTAACAACAGTATAAATGAAATTTTCAATCCGCAGCAGTATAACAAAGTCAAAATGACCAAAATTTTTAATCCAGCTAATTTTAGAAGAATAATCAATGAGTGTGTTTAATAACATGTACCTCTTGGAATTAAAGATGGTTGCATCCCATTCTTCAAGCTCTCTTCGAAGTCTAATCAACACTGAAGCTTCTTTTTTTGACAACCGAATGGAGCATCACATAACTCAGTTGTTATTTCTCCTATCTCGGAATTCACTTGGAAAACTAAACTTTCACGTTGAGAAATAGCATCTTCATTAGATTTCTCTTCCTCATGATCTGATGCCCTTATTTCAATATTATCATCTTCTTAACAAGTCTTGGAAATTTCTGTTTTGACATAAACTTCCTTTTCTTCAAGAATAAGTATTGGGGGAACATTATTGCTAACAAGGGTCTTAATTTTGTAGACATCCTCTTCCTCATCTTCGCTAACCACTTCATTAGTTTCTCTTCTTAGAATAATCTCCTTTGAATTCGAGCATTGCAAGGCATTGTGGCCAAATCCCAAGCATTTGAAACATTTCACATCTCTCGATCTCGGTTTGCTATTGTCATTGAATGGCTTCTTTTCATCACTATACTTCACGGTCTTAGGCTTGCCTTCAATCTTTGGAATTGGCTTTTGGTAGATATTGGCTCTTTGGAAAGGCGGAGTCATGCCTTCCTTAAGTTTCCTCTTCCCTTGTCTTTCTATCTTCAAAGCCAATTGGATAACATCATCAAGAGTTTCATATGATTGCAATTTCACAATGTCACCAATCTCTCTATGCAGCTATTTTATGAAACGAGCAACAGTTTGCTCCATCAGCTCCACCATATTGTATCGAATCCTTAAAATTTCAAACTCGGTCAAGTATTCGTCAATCATTAGTGAGCCTTGTTTCAATTTTTGAAGTTGAAGGAATAGTTCTTGCTTGAAGTGCGGAGGGACAAATCGTCTTCTCATGAGTTCTTTCAAAGCCTCCCAACTTCGGACCTCAACTTCCCCAGCTTTTCTTCTTTGCGATTTAAGGTTTTCCCACCATATACTAGCATATCCGGAGAGCTCTAATGTCACCATTTGAAGCTTCATCTTTTCGAAATAATCGTAACAATCAAAAATACGATCCACCTTTTCAACGCATTCTAGAAAATCATAACCATTAATAGAACCTTTAAATGGAGGGATAGAGACCTTATCATGCCTCATATCATGATTACCATGAGATCTCCTTCTAGGACTTGGTGAATCCGAATCCTCGGGTTCCTCCCAATCTTCGTCAAATAAGCTAGCATCCCGTTCTCTAGATTCATTTGAAGTACTAATCCTCCTTCTAGGTCTTGAAATTCTAGGACCCCGTACATGAACATTATCTGAAGTTCCGACTTGTTGCTGTAGTTTGAGGATCACTTCAAACATCTCCCTTATAGAAGGCTCGATTGGCTCATGATTTTTCTCGGGTGGTGGTGCATTTGAATTATTTCTCATTTCTCTAGGGTTATGATATTAAGCCTCACTTCTAGTACTCATAATAAACTCCTTAACTCACAATAATAGCAGCAAGAGCATAACATGGCTCTGATACCCAATGATAGAATCCAAGATCAACAAGAACACACTTTATCAAATTTGTCCTGAAACTGTGAATAACCCGAGCAAGTAACAATAAAATAAATCAAACTCCCAATTATTACGTGAACTTAAGCTGAAAATTGGTAGGCTCAAACTAAACACATTCAGATAAGTTGTGTCGAAAATTCTTTGTAAAATCCACTCTGGATTATCAGATATGCTCGAAACAATAGAGCTCCAAAAACTAGGGTTTAGCATACCAAAATTACCTTTCAGTCTTCAAATATGAATAACTCGAATTGCATACAGCGAAAAAACCCCTAATTTGGAGGGTAGACAACTAACTCAGATTAGAGCAACTTTTCAGAAGAAACAAAATTGATTCAAATAGAGTAAGGGTCACAAAACAGAGCTCCAATCGGAAATAAAGCAACCAGCAAAATAGGACAAATTCAGCGGCTAAAAAAAATCCAAACAAGAATGCATTCCAACTTACACTTCATGAACGAGTAACCCAACACAATATCAATACTCACATAAGAGAATCTAATAATGTCAAAAATAACCAGAAATAGAAAGTAGAACCTTTAGGAATCGAGAAAAGAAACAAGGAGTCCGTGCACCACCTAGTAAGAGGGACGACTTGTGGTTTGCTTGGAAGCAAACACTCTCCAAGGGTGGAAACCTACTTTTACCTCCACACCACAATCCTCACCTTTAAGCTGGGGGATTGGAAGAGATAATAACCCAAGATTGCAAGGCTAAGAGGCTTCAAGAAAACCTTGCAAGGGAGATGGAAGAATCAACGCTATGGAGGGAGGGAGGCCGCGGGTTTGCTCTTCAAAGAGAACCAAATTCTATTCAATCCAAATCACGTTTTCATTCAGCAAGGAGGGCTTATAAAACCCTAAGAGTTTTACAATAAAGGAAAAAAAGACTAAAATAACCCTAATTAGAAAATGACCTAAACAGCCCTTTAACAATAACAAACAATAAATCTGATTTTGAAAATCAGTCTCTAAAAAAGGAACATTAGATATAGTAAACCAAACTCAAATATATCCTTGGAAAGCTCTGTATGTTGGCTGCATTTGATATGAAGGACAAAAGTTGAAATAACACCGTCCCAATTTTCGAAATAGCCCTTGAACGTCTGCTGCTCAGATTCTAGGCGGAATTGGACAACTCCTAATTTTCTTCTATGATTGCATGATATCCACTAGTCCAAAAACACCAAATCCTCTTTGTGACATTGAATAAAAATTTCCTCCAAATTGGATAGAAAAGAAACACCTACAAAACAAATAAAAAGTTAGAAATAAAGGTGCCTAGGGCACGGCTCAGGCGATGGGAACTTGGGGCACATCACTGTTTTGTAAAATGTTGGACGCCATGAACTGAATTTGTAAAAAGTTGGATGATATATGAACTAAACCCATGAGTTAGCCCTGATAGTACATGTTTGGCTTAATTGACAATTTACTTGATAACAACTCTATATTTGTCTTTTGTCATGATATGGGCAATTCACCTATTGGTTTTTCTTTGATAGTAGACTTTTGAATTGTTCTTGATGACTTATTGCATAATTGTAGTGTTTACTATTATAAATGTTGTAACCTGTATGTGGCATTCATGCATCATGCCTAGGTCTTATGAAATTGTTAGCATATTGCATGACATGCCTAATATATGTAAATAGGCGTGTGGGAGTTTGAGAGAATTGTTGATGGTCCATCGGTGGTGACACTCCTAATGGATGTATCTCCTCCAATGTAGAGAGAAGAGTGATGGCTAAGCCACATGAACTATAGGGTTGATCCATTCTCTTGTACAGAAATCCCGTCTTTAACAAAAGAGTATGGTAATAGCATGTGGTGACACCCCTAATGAATGTATCTTCTCATCGGAGTGACGGTTAAGCCACATGACCAATAGACGTATCCATCTCTCAGACTTCTAGAAAGGATAGGTTCTTTTCTGTAATGCATTGCATGATCATGCATAACATCCGCATTTCATTCCATTCTAATTCTTGTTGGGCGTTAAGCTTTTTGTTTTCCCCGTGATGTAGGTATATGTACGAGAATAGATTTGGAGCAGTTGATGAAAGATTTGCAAGCGCGAGTCTTATGGCTGGCTGGGTTAAAAGAAGATAAATGGAAACAAATTGTAAAAGGTTTTGTAATATATTCTTAAATATTTTGTTTAACTAATAAGTTTTCTGATGTATTTTCTAAAAAAGTAATTATTGTTTTAATAATGCCAAGTGTTTAATTATAAACGAAAAGAATTTTATTACTTCAGCTGAAATTTGTAAAAAGGTTTTAAGTAAAGAATTTAACGATCTAGTTTTATGAAAGAAAAATCTTCTAACGTTTTTATGAAAAGAGAAGTTTTAAATTTCATGACATTTTAAAGAGAATAAAATTTGGGTCATTACAGTTGGTATCAGAGTACTCGGGTTTTAAAATTGATTTTGTATATTGCCTACCAGCAGAAGCTTCGACGTGGATATACTTCATTGACTGTAAGTAAAATACTATTCGTTAGTTATTAAATTATGTTGTTAGTATAAATTTCCTAGCTAGTAAATAATAATAATAATCAATATTTCCTCCTAATACTCCCTCATATGAGAATGAGTAGACTTATTGGAAAATGTAATAGTACTGTAATTACTTGGGTATTGAGTGCAAGATGTATGGAATTAGCTTTAGGGAGAGTAAAGGAATAGAGCAGACTCTACCTGAATTTTTATAAATTGGAAAAAGGGGATAGGTGAAAAGTGAATCTTGCATGGAGTAAGTCAAGTAGACAATTAGACAAGTGTATGAGAGATCTTGGATAAGTATTTTAACATCAATCGGTTGACCAGTTTAGTGAGACTACAACTTCAACACTTGGAAAGATCTAAGGAAGGGGCATGAGTTTGAAATTCCAATGATTGTGGCCACCTCAAATTGTTGGTGACACTATCGATCCAACCGGTGCCGGAAATGGATTAGAGTTACGGAAAATATGTCTACTTATGCTAAGATAAGAGAAGAGGAAGTGATAGCGTGTGCCACGTTTAAGCTAGTTATGGATGCGAGATTTTGGATGGAACTCAATTAAGATAACCAATTATATGACTATGATAACGCGGGTAGAATTCAAGAGAATTTTTCACGATGAGTATTTCAACGCACAATATGGACAAGTAAGTAGGTAGAAATTATGCAGCTTTAGCAGGAAGGAACAGTTCTAGAATGTGTGCACAAGTTGGAAGCCCTGTTGTGGGTTGCCTGATGTGCCCCAAGGACCATTCACCTGAGCCCGAGCCAAGGGTTTCTTTGTTTTCTAACATTTTTTATTTATTTTGTGACGTGCTCCAAGTCGCTAAAAGAGCACTTGATTGAAAATCTGCCAAATAATCCGTAATATTCCATCCACCAATCTTAAAACAAGAATAACTCCCAAACCTGACGTGAGAACTAGTTGTAATTTGGAGAGCACTAACACACTTGTTCAAGAACGTCATATCAAAAATGCAATGCAGAAACCACTCGGAATCGCCAGATATAGCTAAAACAACACAGTCCCAAAGTTAGGGTTTCTCCCGAACAGATCCGACCTCTAAAAAAATGAAACGAGTAGAGCTCAATTTGCATACAGGCTATGAACACCAAAATTGGAGGGATGAAACTCAACAATACGAATAATATCTCAGCCAAAAATCAGATTAATAGGTCAGCAGCAAGTCATTCGAATCAAGTAACCAATCCGCTAAACAACGTAGAGAAATTTCCAAACAGATTATCGGCCAACTAACAATCTTCAAAGAATCGACAATAATTCAACTACCACTCAATAAAGAACACCATTGTAGGGCAGGGGACTCAGTATAAATGATTAACAAGCCACTAGAATAATCATTCCCCTTAAGAATATCACGGAATAACAAGAATAACCGTGGATTCCGTTTATCCTCCTACTGTGAGAGGGACGGGATGGTTCGAATTGATCGAAGATCAAACACTCTTTAAGGGTTCCGATGCTTCTCCTATTTCCGCACCACAAAGTCTTCACCAAGATGAAGAATTGGAAGAAATAGCAACCTTTCCAACTTGCTCAAGAAGCAATCAAAGAGCAGCAAGTTCAGGCAACAATGGAGTTTGGCCGAAGGGCGGGTTCTGCGCTGTCACTCTCACTCAACAAAAGGGTTTTTTATTTTTCTTCCAAAAGTGAGTTCTCATTCCAGCAAGGGGGCTTAAAACCCTAAGAGTATTACAATAAGGAACAATGACCAAAATGCCCTTAACGTGCCAAAAATTGGGCATTAGGGAGTAGTTTACATGCAAACCGCGCACCTCTCAAAATAGCTCACTAAACACAAAATTACAACCAAATAAAATCAACACATCAAGACTTGGCCAGATAAGTTCTTAAACAACAAGAAAATTGCAAGTAAACAAAGAAATAAACTATAGAAATATCGCAACCTTAAGGCAACTCAAAGTCAGAATGAAGTCAACTAATCGGTTGGTGGTGAGTCAATCCAACTAACAATATGAAAGGGTCTTTCCTTGTCCTCATGACTTGTCTCTTTTGTAAAATCCCATAATTTAGACATACCTGCAAAATAAGAATGTGTTAAGGAAGAAATAAGTTTCTTGGCTCGGGCACGAGTCATTGGACCCTGGATCACATCATCCTCCTGGGGTGATGGAGGATTTGACCTCAAATCCAAGGGCTGCTCTAGCAAGTTTTCTTCATGCAAATCTTCCTCTGCGTGGTAAGGTCATAGATCCTGGACATTGAAAGTAGTCGAAACTCCATATTCCTCGGGAAGCTCAATACGATATGCTTTGTTATTAATGCGCTCTAATACTCTGCAAGGACCATCAACTCTCGGTAACAGTTTGCATTTCCTTTGTTGAGGGAATCTTTCTTTTCGTAAATGCAACCACACAAGATCTCCTACTTCAAAAATAATTTCTTTTCGGCCTCGGTTTGCAATTTTGGCATACTCTAAGTTCTTCTTCTCTATACTCTTCCGAACTTCTTCATGGAGGGATTTAATTCTTGCAGCTTTGACACCATCTTCACTAATATACTCGGCTACTGGGAAGGGAAGAAGATCCAGAGGAGTAAAGGGGTTAAACCTGTATACTACTTCAAAAGGAGTATGTTGTGTAGTTCCATGTACGCTACGGTTGTATGCGAATTCAACGTAAGGTAATTGCAAATCCCATTCAGTCAACCTTTTACTGAGCACTGATCTGAGCAAAGCACCAAGGGTTCGGTTTACCACTTCAGTTTGTCCATCAGTCTGTGGATGGAAGGACGTGCTAAAAAATAGTTTAGTTCCCAATTTGCGCCATAAGGTTTTCCAGAAAGCACTCAAGAACTTCGTATCACGATCCGATACTATAGAATGTGGAACTCCATGCAATCGAATGACGTCTTTGAAAAACAAATCAGCTATATAAGGGGCATCGTCGGTCTTGTTACAAGCAATGAAATGTGCCATCTTAGAGAAACGATTCACTACAACCATAATAGAGTCCTTGGCTCTAGGAGTTCGCGGAATGCCCAATATAAAATCAATGCTGAGCTCCACCCATGGGTGACTGGCCACGGGTAAGGGAAAATATAAGCCATGCGGAAGAACATGACTCTTTGCTTTCTTACATATAATACACCGCTCCACAATCTTCTGAACATCGCGACGTAAGTGCGGCCAATGAAAATGTTCTTGAATCGCCTCTATAGTATTTTTTACTACCAAAATGACTTGCCAATCCACCACAATGAGCTTCCAAAACGAGGGCTTCACGAAGACTATAAATAGGAATGCATAACTTTCCTCCTTTAAAAAGAAATCTATTCTTGACAAAATAGGGAAATTCCGCTTTACTCAGGCAGTTATGATAAATGCTACCAAAATCCATATCGTTGGGATATAACTCTTTGATCCAATTAAGACCAAAAAGCCTCACATTTAATTCCGTCAACAAAACAATCCTCCTGGAAAGAGCATCAGCGACTTGATTGGTTTCCCCTCTCTTGTACTTAATAACATATGGATAACGTTCAAGAAACTCCACCCACTTGCCATGACGTCTGTTAAGTTTTCCTTGACTTCTTATGTGCTTTAAGGCCTGATGATCTGAGTGAATAATAAATTCCTTGGATAAGAGATAGTGTTGCCATACCTCCCAGGCTTAGATTACTGCGAAGAACTCCTTGTCATAAGTAGAATAATTCAGGGTGGCACCCTTCAGTTTCTCACTAAAATAAGCGATAGGTTTACCCTCCTGCATAAGTACGACTCCGATTCCCAATCCAGAAGCGTCACACTCAATCTCAAAAACTTTAGCAAAATCGGGTAGCGATAATAGAGGGGCATTACATAACTTCTCTTTGATGGATTCGAAACTGGTCTGGCAAGCTGTAGACCAATTAAACTCCTTTCCCTTCTTAGTACAGTCCGTAATAGGAGCCATAATAGAACTAAAATCTTTTATAAACCGACGGTAAAAGGATGCCAAACCATGAAAACTTCGCACCTCGGAGACACTTTTTGGAATTGGCCAGCTTCGAATAGCCTCTATCTTACTTTCATCTACTTCCATTCCATTCTTAGTAATAATGAATCCCAAGAAATAAATGCTAACTTGGGCAAATGAGCACTTCTTGAGATTACCATATAGTTGAGACTTGCGTAGAACTTCAAATAATAATCGTAGGTGCATGAGATGAGTAGTAAGGTCCGAGCTATAGATAAGTATATCGTCAAAATAAACGACGATAAACTTTCTCAAAAAATCCCGAAGGAGATGATGCATTACATGCATGAAAGTGCTAGGAGTGTTGGACAATCCAAATGGCATAACTAACCATTCATAGAGACCGTACTTTGTCTTGAACGCAGTCTTCCACTCATCGCCTTCTCGCATCCGAATCTGGTGATAACCACTTTTTAAATCAACCTTAGAGAAAATAGCAGCTCCACTAAGTTCATCCAGCATATCTTCCAATCTAGGAATAGGAAATTGATACTTGATAGTAATTTGGTTGATGGCTCGACTATCCACACACATACGCATCGTCCCATCTTTCTTTGGTACTAATAATGTGGGAACTGCACAAGGGCAAAGTGATTCTCTGATGTAGCCTTTTCCAAGTAACTTAGTCACCTGCTTATGTAATTCTTTAGACTCTTCTAGGCTCAGTCTGTACGAAGGCCGATTAGGCAAAGAAGCTCCAGGCACAAGATCTATATGATGTTCAATTCCCCTCATAGGCGGAAGCCCCTGAGGCAACTCTTCTGGAAACATGTCCTCATACTCGTTAAGCAGCTTCTGAACAGATCTGGGAATGATTCCCAGCTGTTCAAACCTTTCTCGAAAAATCATAAGTATAATCGGCCCTCCTTGCAGTAAGGACCTTTTAAGATCCCTTTTTGTGATGATAAGAGACGCTTCAGTTCTACTTTTGTTCATGCTTTCATAATCTTTAACAATCTGATCTGGACTAAGAGGCACTAGATTAACTGGTTTTCCTTTGAATTTGAAAGAATAAAAATTCGTATACCCATCATGCTTTGTTCTCTTATTGAATTGCCAAGGCCTACCAAGTAAAAGGTGGCTAGCGTTCATAGGAACAACATCAAATAAGGCCTCATCCTCATAACCTCCAATGGAAAAAGCTACCTTGACCTGCTTGGTAACTTTGATCGGATCTTTATCATTCAACCAATTGAGCTTGTAATGGGTGGGGTGGGCCATAGTTTCAAGACCCAATTTCTCAATAATATCCGAAGAGATAACATTGGTACAACTACCCCCATCAATAATCATTGAGTAAATCTTTTCTTTAATCATGCAACGGGTGTGAAAGATGGTTTCTCGCTATAGCTCATCAACATGATTTTGGATAGCCATAGAACGTTTGATCACAACAAGCAAAGGCCCTTCCGGAGCATAAAAGTTTTCTTCCTCATCCTCTTCTTTGTTAACACCCGATTCCTCCCCCTCATCTTCACTAATTATTTCATTGGTTTCTGCCTTTAGGATCATCACTTTTGCATTCGGGCATTGAGAAGCAATGTGGCCGAAACCCAAACACTTGAAGCACTTGACATCTCTAGATCTCGGCTTGTTTACATCACCAAAATTTTTCTTTTCTTCAATAGGCTTCACGGTTTTAAATTTTCCATCCCCCTTTGGAGTCGGTTTTGGAGGTTTGTTGCCTCTTTGGAAAGGCCGAGTCACACCCTCTTTATATTTCCTCTTTCTTTGCCTTTCTATTCTCAAGGCCAATTGAACAACTTCATCTAGGGTTTCATAAGGTTGCAACTCCACCACATCACTAATCTCCTTTTGCAATCCTCTAATAAAACGAGCTACAGTTTGTTCCATTGGTTCTTCCACTTTGCAACAGATTTTCAAAATTTCAAACTCCGTCAAATATTCATCAATCGTTAATGAGCCTTGTTTAAGGTTTTGTAATTGAAGAAATAATTCTTGCGTGTAATGTGGAGGGACAAATCATCTTCTCATAAATTCCCTCAAGGCTTCCCAACTTCGGATTTTGACTTCTCCAGTTTTTCTTCTTTGTGATTTAAGGTTTTCCCACCATATACTAGCATATCTGGAGAGCTCTAATGTCACCATTTAAAGCTTAGTCTTTTCAGAATAATCGTAGCAATCAAAAATCCTGTCTACCTTTTCAACCCATTCCAGAAAGTCACCACCATTACTGGACCCTTTAAACTGAGGAATAGAGACCTTAACGTGCCTAAAATCATGCTTGCTATTTAGTCTCCCTCTCGGGCTAAATGAATCACTATCATCGTCCTCCTCCCACTCTTCACCAAACTCACTAGCACCATAACCACGTGAATCAATAGAAGTACTAAGTCTTCTTCTAGGACTCGGAGTTCTAGGACCTCGCAATTGATCATTGTTGGAGGTTGCTAACTTTTGTTGAAGCTTAAGAATCATGTCTAACATTTCATCCAACCTACCATGCACATTAGGATCGGCTTGTTCATGAACTTCCTCAGGTGGTGCAGCTGGATTGTTTCTCGTCTCCCTATTATTATGATACTGAGCTCCACTTCTAGTACTCATGATTATCAAATTATAGTCTCAATAAAACAGCAAAAATGCGAGCGAGGCTCTGATACCAAATGACGTGCTCCAAGTCGTTAAAAGAGCACTTGATTGAAAATCTGCCAAATAATCTGTAATATTCCATCCACCAATCTTAAAACAAGAATAACTCCCAAACCTGATGTGAGAATTAGCTGTAATTTGGAGAGCACTAAAACAACACGTTCAAGAACGTCAACGCAAAAACCATTCAGAATCTCCAGATATAGTAAAAACAACAAAGTCCCGAAGTTAGGGTTTCTCCCAAACAGATCTGACCTCTAAAAAAATGAAACGAGTACAGCTCAATTTGCATGCAGGCTATGAACACCAAAATTGGAGGGATGAAACTCAACAATACGAATAATATCTCAGCCAAAAATTAGATTAATAGGTCAGCAACAAGTTATTCAAATCAAGTAACCAATCTGCTAAACAAAGTAGAGAAATTTCCAGACAGATTATCGGCCAACTAACAATCTTCAAAGAATCGACAATAATTCAATTACCACTCAATAAAGAACACCATTGTAGGGCAGGGGACTCAGTATAAATGATTAACAAGCCACTAGAATAATCATTCCCCTTAAGAATATCACGGAATAACAAGAATAACCGTGGAGTCCGTTTATCCTCCTACTGTGAGAGGGACAGGATGGTTCGGCTTGATCGAAGATCAAACACTCTCCAAGGGTTCCGATGCTTCTCCTATTTCCGCACCACAAAGTCTTCACCAAGATGAAGAATTGGAAGAAAAGCAACCTTTCCAACTTGCTCAAGAAGCGATCAAAGAGTAGCAAGTTCAGGCAACAATGGAGTTCAGCCGAAGGGGAGTTCCGCGCAGTCACTCTCACTCAACAAAAGGGTTTTTTATTTTTCTTCCAAAAGTGAGTTCTCATTCCAGCAAGGGGGCTTAAAACCCTAAGAGTATTACAATAAGGAACAATGACCAAAATTCCCTTAACGTGCCAAAAATTGGGCATGAGGGCGTGGTTTACATGCAAACTGCGCACCTCTCAAAATAGCTCACTAAACACAAAATTACAACCAAATAAAATCAACACATCAAGACTCGGCCAGATAAGTTCTTAAACAACAAGAAAATTGCAAGTAAACAAAGAAATAAACTATAGAAATATCGCAACCTTAAGGCAACTCAAAGTCAGAAAGAAGTCAATTAATCTGTTGGTGGTGAGTCGATCCAAGTAACAATTGAAAGGGTCTTTCCTTCTCCTCATCACTTGTCTCTTCTGTAAAATCCCATAATTTAGACATACTTGCAAAATAAGAATGTGTTAAGGAAGAAATAAGTTTCTTGGCTCGGGCACAAGTCATTGGACCCTGGATCACATCATTTTGTAGGTGTTTCTTCTCTAGCTAGCTTAGAGGAGAGTTTTTGTCAATTACACAATGAGGTGTACGTGCATTTGGACAAGTGGATGTCATGCAAACATAGAAGAAATGGTGGGCTTTGCATTTCTGCAGAGAATCTGACCTCTGAGTATTCAAGGGCATGTTTGGCATTCTAGAAGGCTTTATATCAAATTTTGTTCTTCACGAAGATTGTTGCCAACATTCTAAGCTTTCCAGAGTATACTTGTGTGGGAAATTTGGAGCTTGTTTACTATGTCAAACACTGCATTTACGGAGAGAAAATCCCAGCCTCGAACCCCTTTTCTTTGTGTGTTTATTACTAAGATTATTTTTGTAATTTACAACTCAATTGCCTTAATTTTTGTGTGGAGCTTATATACCTCCCTTAGGGCTATTTGAACCAGTTTTAGAAACCCAATTTTGTTGCTGCAATTCATGTGAGGAGTTCTCTGCAAACCATCCTCGGTGCTTGGATTTGTGTCACCCACGGACTCCTTCACCGAAGCTCCTCCTCTCTCCGTTTCTTGCTCAATCTTGGAGAGGAGGTTCTAGTTAGTTCTTCTAGTATTTTTTTAGGGAAATGTTAGTGGGGTGTGGAGCTAGGAGACCGAGAAAAAGCCAAGAAGGAGTGGCCTTTCTTTGAGAGGTCCGAACTAGTTGCACATCTTAGGCGTTTGAGGTGCTACGGACCTTGTTGGTATTTTCTATTTTGTTCCTCTTGTTGCTGAGTTATTTGGTGAATGAAACTCTGGATTTGGGTATTCTTGATTGTTCTTTAAAGTTTTGGATGTGTTTTGTTGGGTTTTGGATTCGAAATATTGGAGGTGTGCTCAATTTGTTAAAAGCTTGCAATTTGTTTTCTGCAGTCCAATTTCTGAGTAGCGTTTTGTTTCAGTTATAACTCTGTTTTTGTTTCGAATTTTGTTCTGGATTTTTGAGGGATGGAAGCCCCATGGGTTGTGGTTAATTCAAGATAGATTTGGTGAAATTTGGATTGAAATTGGCGACTTTGTACGTCGTTCTTTGGAGGTCGCCAGAATTAACTCTGCAGAAACTGTTTTAGGGCAAGTTAATGTTTCGTTGATAACTTCCATTCCATCACGTTTTTTAATGTGAAATTTTAACTAGACCTTATTCTTTGGTAGTCCTTGAGAACCTGCAAATTTCATGGCATTTGGCTTAATGTCCTAAAAGTTATACTCATTCGAAATTACTGACCTGTTTTGAGATAGCTAATTGTGCTCATTTGGGGAAATTGTTTATTGTGCATTTTGGGGCACATCATTGCCTTACATTTTGTGAACAATAATGAACATAAGGTAAATCAATTGTGCAAGGACTTAAGGTGGAGATTTGTATCAAATGCCCTAGAACCTGAAGAAGCAGAAAATTGATTCTCGAAGCAGAACGATTTTGTTTTAAGATTTCAGCCACACTCATGGGAAGAAGATGACACTTCTAGGGGAGTAAAGTGATTCCTTAAAGAAGGAAGCTAACAAGAAAATCAATGTAACGACCCTGTTTTTCTTTTCCTTTTAAAATTTCGCTAAAATTTGAAACTGCTAAAACCGTTATTAAAACCTTTTTAAAGTAGTATCGAAATGCGAAACCAGACCATCAAAAACCTTTTCATTAAAACAACGCAGAAGCAGTTGTAAAATACTTTATGAAAACATATTGGATTTATTAAAAACATATTGGAAGCGTAAATTATTTAAGGAAATGAAAACTAACAATTAAATACTGCGTTAGAGAAATGCAAACTAAAAAATTTAATACAATTTATTTACAACCATTTGCTCTATTACTCTCTTTAGCATGGCCAGTCATCAGTTCTGCGTGTGCAAATCCTTCATCCCTACTATTTTTGATTGGTGTATTGTTTTTACCTTTACTCCTAAGTCTGTGTATTAACTTTGTGTACAAGTACCTACACCTACACCACAAGTTAAATGTGAGCCTAATAGCCCAGTAAGGAAAATGGTTCGTGTAGTATGATATGCCTCTCTCTTTAGTTCTTTTGGAATGGAGGCCACCCAGACCAATCTTTTCATTAAATCATTGGTTCTTTGGTTCTTTACTCGTACTTTGAGCTGGAGATTAGAGGTTGTCCTTTGAGATGGCTTAGCTTTGATCAACTTCTAACCTCCTGTGTGCACACTAGTCCCTTTCCCGACCAGGTGAGGGTGTATCCTAGCTGCCAGGCTAGATCCGAACTACCCATCTACCACAACTCCCTTTTCTTTTCTTTTTCCCTTTAGACGTATCCCACCCTCGAGGCTTTTTCTCAGTGATAGGCATATCCCGCCCATCTTGAGCATTTTCTTTTCCCATCAGGCGTATCCTGCCCTCCAGGTTCTTTCTCAGTGATAGGTGTATCCTGCCCATCCTGAACGTTTTTTACTTCTTTATTTCTTAACATTTTTCCTCACTCATGCATGTATGGATACCGCTACAAAGGTGTACCGCCCCCCCCCCCCCCCCCTACTTGGTTTCTATTATCATGATGCACGATGTCTCATTCTCCAACTAGTATGATGCATGATACAGTATAACGTAACATAGATAGTAATTGAATTGCATACATAAAGGAAGTAAATGAATAATAGGAATTGAAAAAGCATATAAAAGGAATTAAAGGACAATACTTGAATGGTGCACATAAGGAAAGTAAATAATGGCGTATAACAGAGAATAAGTATAACATTAAATTGAAACAGCAAATGAACAAATAAAGAGGCGATAAAGTAAACATGAGATGCATTACGATCAACTAAACATACTCGTTAAACTAAACTAACCTAACATGCTCAGACACTTAGTACGATTAAACTAAACATGATTACAATTAATAGTTTACATGGAAACACGCTTAGACAATAAATGACGGAAACATGCTTGTAAATTCGTAATTCCTTATCCTAGTTGATTAATCATGATTTTATTCTAATTAATTAAACATGTTATAATTTAATAGTCTAGCTTAGTTAATTAACTGATTAATTAGGCATGCTCAGATAAGTTGGTTAAACATATGAAGATTAAACATATGAGCATAGTTATAAATCATTATCCTAGTTAATTATATGCTCAAGTCTAGTTAATTACACTAACCAATTTACATACTCAACTTCTAATTAAGTTAGTTACGCTAGTGAGTTAACATGCTCAAGGAATAATTAACAACTAGTTAAACATACTCGTACAATTGTCATCCTAATTAACTGCACACATTCAGATTAGAAAATAGAATTGATAGAACGATATACGCATAGATCAATAGGAATGACAATAAACACGGAGAGACTTAAGATAGACAACAAGTAATTAATAAAGAACATAACAGATAAGGGAATTTTTGCTCATTTATGCTTCTTTCCTTTGTTCGTCTTTCTACACCCATCATTAACTAAGCATTCACGGCATTGATTTCAATCAAGTAAGGCATTTGCAATAAGGAAAATGAACTAACAGTACAAGAAGCATCTAAAGAGTAACAACAAGGTAAGGCATTTAAGCATGGAACCAATGAATTAATATCAAACAACTCTAATAGTTAACTAACATGTATGAAGATTAATAGTTAATTTAATTGAGAAATCTAACAACCTAGTTAATTAACATACTTAAGTAATAATTAACATGCTTGGATCTAGTTAATTAACATGTTTATATTGGTACATTAACATGCTTATAGTATTCTAATCAATTACACGCTCAAGTAAAGTACAACTAAGTTATCTACTGTTATTATCTTATTTAGTTAACGTGCTCAATGATGTGATTAACAATTGAATTAGACAACTGGTTAAACATTGCTCGGATTAATTAAACTAGTTACTTAAACATGCTCAAATAATTAATTTCTTTAGTCAAGTTAATTAACATAAGTCCAGTTGTTTACTCTAATTGATTACATGTTCAAGTTTAATTAAGATCATAATTATGATTCTAATTAATTACTCTATAGCTAATTACTCTAGTTAACTAAGATGCTTGATTGATTTACATGCTCAAGATTCTAGTTAATTAACAATTAAACAGGATCAACTTATAATAATGTATCACGAGTATTTATACAAGTTCAAAGCAAGAGTTGTTATGATTATCATTATTAAACGTGCTAGTTTAAGGAAGTAAATCGAACCGATGGCAGCAAAACAATAACGAAGCAACCGAGCAATAATGAAGGAAACGACAGTCTATAATTAACCTAAGGATATTAAACTAAACACAGCAGGGCAATGTTAACTAAATGTTGCAGCAAGTAAACTTTAGCAATCACAACAGCCATAAATATTTCCTGAACAGAGTCATAGCCTTAGTTCATCGTTTTTCAACATTTTAAGCTTATAGTTCATCACTCTATACTTTATAGCAACCATTATTAACCAACAATATCATCCAACAATAAGGGGTACTACACACTTAGAAAGGTACACCAATAAGGAATAACAACAGTTATCAGCCAAGAAAACATCAACGAGTTAACCATAAATTACACTATCTATCAAGGAAAAACTCTAACAACAAGGGAAATAACAGTAAACCACCCAAGGAAATTCTACAGAGCATCACTAGTCTACCACTCACACACACTACTTGAGGTGTAGGGCCTCCAAATGGCCAAGACACACCCAGTCCTTACCGTTGTGAAGGAAACCAACAGGGACAACAACTCCACAGCAACCGAGTAGCTCCACAGCTCACTCTTTAGCTTCACAATCACTCCTTCCTCACGTAGCACCTAGGAGGATCACTCAACACACAACTCTCATGAACTCACAGGGGTGAGCTCTCCACTTAATCTCTCGATGAAGGCAGAGGAGGGACTAAAATTGAAGAAATGGGAGGGGGAATGGCTGGAAGTTAAAAGGGGGAGACGGCTCACCTCTCTTGGAGGCAGTCCGTCCAGCAGGAAGGGTAGAGGAGACAGTTCCTACTGGTCGAATCATGGTGGAGGGGGATTTGTGTCGAGGAACCTCATTTCTATTGGTTAATCATTGATTTGCTCTGATTTTAAATTATTTTCTGTCGCAAAATTTGCGATGATTCTGACGTGATGGTCTCGTCCGCATTCGTCCACATGTGTAAAATTCCAAAGGCTTAATCGTGGCCACGGACGAGAAATGGCATCCCCATCCTCATTTGTACCGTCCGCAGACAACTTTCGGGCGCGTTTTGGCATCCGCATGAAACGTCCGCACTCGTCCAAATTTGTCCACAATTTGGACAGATTCAAATTGGACGAGGTCTCCCCACGTCTGTATTCAACTAGACTCATCCAGAACTGTCCAAGATTAGTACAGATTCAATCTGGACGCAGTCATCCACATCCGCATCGTCTGGACACGTCCGACAGTCTGCAATACAGTGAAGTTAGGACGTGAAATTGCATTCTGAGTCGTCCCCAAGCTAAGGGGCGAAGTGCAATGCACGTGCGGATGACATGTCTCATCCGCAAGTCGTCCGCAGGCATCCGAAAACACCCAGAACAACATTTCCTCACCTTTTTCCCACTTAACTCTTATCCCCTAATATTTTCTCCATAAATACACGTCATAAAATAAAACGTATAAATACGCAATGTAATGTCCTAATCACCCCAACACTTGATTACATCGTGTACACGAGGAAAACGTAACGGAAATACCCCCAGACCTAATGCTCTTAACACGTCCTCGGTAATAACCCGACGATTATCTAATTAAAAAAAAAGTCTGGGTGTTACAATCAATGCCCAAAGTGTAAGAGAAGTCGTAAGGGATAATGTCTGGGTTGATCTCGTCGATATGTGGCGAGGTTGGTCATTTTGTCAGAAAGTGTTCCAAGGCGTAAGATATGAAGGGATGGTGTTTGAAGAAAAGAAAGTTATGCCTTGAGGAATTAAAGGTGAATGAAGAAAGTCGTTTGGGCTTGGAAAATAAAAGTGCATGGTATGTATGTAGATGTTGTTGAATAGTTAATGTTGCATTCCCTGCACTTAAGATTGTGGAAACTAAATCTGTACTTAATATATTGTTAAGATTCTGTTTTGCCAATGATTGGAGTTGTAATAGACTCTGTTGGTAGATTAGAAATGAAATGGTGAGGGAACAATATAGGACGAGATTACTTAAGTGATGAAGTCTTAATGAACTACATTATTCGATTAAGAATGAAAGGATAAGAGAAAGTTTGGGGGCACAAAGATCCAAGAGATGAAATGAGCAGTAGATTAATGGAATTGTTGAAACGATAGATTCGATCTATGGAATAGAGTAGAAAATTAAAGGGATGGAGAAACCAACAACTAATGGCTCCCAAAGATTTTAAGTGCTAAGGCTTCAATGACTAAAGCTGCCATGTATTGAAAGGTGGATTCAAATGAGGAAGAGCATGTTTGAGCACGCTAAGCCCGAAGAACAAGAGAAATTTAATAGAAAGTTACATGTGCTATGTAACAACCTAGTTTTTTCTTACCTTTTAAAATCACGAAATTTAAAACTTTTCGTTTTATAAAAATGTTGGAAGGTTTTTCTTTCGTAAAACCTGATCATTCAATTCTTCACTTAAAACCTTTTTATAAATTGCAGCGGAAGTAATAAAAGTCTTTTCGTTTATAGTTAAATATCTTGCATTATTAAAACTGTAATTACCTTTTAGAAAATACAGCGAAAGACTTATTAGTTAAACAAAACATTTAGAAATATTATATTACAAAACCTCTTACAATTTATTTCCATTTACTTCTTTTAACCCAGCCAGCCATAAGACTCACGCGTGCAAACAATGAGCCTACATCAAAGGAAAACAATTAGCCTAACGCTCAGCAAGAATTCGAATGGAATGCAATACAAATGCTCATGCATGATCATACAATGTATTACAGAAAGGAACCGTATCTTTTCTATCAAGTCGAGAGTTGGATACGTCCTATGGTCATGTGGCTTAACCGTATTCCAACGGAGAGATACACCATTATGGGTGTCACCACATTGCCGTCACCACACTCTTTTGTTGAAGACATTGGAGATTTTCGTACAAGAGAAAAAGATCCTAAGGTCCATGTTGCTTAACCGTAACTTCGCTCCCTTTTTGGGAGGAGCTACCCTATCCGGGGTGTCACCACCAATGGATCGTCACCAATTCTCTCGAACCCCCACATGGCTATTTATATATATTAGGCGTGTCATGCAATATGCTCACAATTTCATAAGTCCTAAGTATGATGCATGAATGTCAAATACAACTCACAAGTATATATATACAAAGGAAACACAACATTTATCAATAAATCATGGGAAGCACTTAAGAATTATGAGAGACCCACAAGTGTATAATTTATCCACTAATTACCAAGTCAATCATGAACTTCCTCACATGGGTTTAACTTATGTGCATTGGCAGGGAAATTAAGAACAATTATCAACTAAATACTAAATCTAATAACAAGGAAAACACTCATGAATTCATGGAGAGTTCAAGAACAACACGGTTTGGCTATACTTTATCCAACAAGTTATAGGGTCATTTCATGCTCACTCTAAGCATTCACAGATTTCTTTCACGCCTAAATCTGACCAACGGTTCACAGGTTTAGTTCATAAAGCTTAGTCAAAGCAACATTTAGATATGAAACAGAGACAGAAATCCATTTCAAATTTGTCCAGTATCAACAGGGGAATTCTTCACAATATAATTTCAGCATCCTACTCAACGACCCATAGCTCAAACAACTGCCATATAAGTTCATGGTACAATAACCTTTCACAGTGAGTAATCCAATCAATGTCCAATATCAACAACCAAATAGTTCTATATTTCACAGGGACTAACTAAAGTAGTGCTCAATATCAAACAACAAACAAACCCGTGATGTAGGGCCTCCACTGGCTAACATATATCCCAATCTTTACCTTGGTCGAATGTTACTCCATTGCAATACTTCACAGCCACAAAAATCCGCCAATGTAGCGATCTACAGAGCAGCAACACTGAGAACACAAACAAAAGTTCACCTCTCTACAACAACTCACAAAATAATTTCACATGCAGAACAACACAACACTGACCTTTCCTTGCCAGTAATCTCAAGCCAAATCTTACACTAGACCGAGCCAAAAACGTTACCTGTGCCTTCACTTATAGACGACGGGGAGAGAGAGAGTACGGAACAGACCTATGCAGAAGCCAGGATAGAAGTGATGATCACCCGATTCAAGGGGAGTGGTCTTATACGCAACCTTCACTTGGGCTATTTGATCATGCAGGGATAGGTGAGGGGTTGAGGAGAAATCATCGGGAGAAAAATAATGAGAATGAGAGACAGAAAAATGGGTTTCTTGCTTTGAAATGGTTTTTCGCAAAAAGAGTGGCTCTGTCATTCCATCTCTAACCTTCGTCAACCTCTTTCCTACAAGGGACGTCCGTCTACAGCAAGGAGCGTCTGTTCCCTTTGTTATTTAGATGTTCGACATTCCAAAAGAGATGTCTATTAATTTCTTTGCCATGACGGACGTCCGTTCCTCAATGAGAGACATCTGTTCCTCAATGAGGGATGTCCGATTCTCAATGAGAGATGTCTATAACTCTTAAACAGCTTCCATTCTTTACTCCAAACGACGTCGTCCCACTTCATACCAACGTCTGTCTTCACAAGGGACGTCCATTTCACACAACGGACCTCCGTCCCTCTATAAAGGACGTCCATTCGGTAATGTCCCAATTTTCGTAACAAGAATTAATTAAGGATAATTGATAGATTTATTTGATGAGAAATTTAATTAGAGAATATTTGGATAATAATCAAGGATTTATTTAATGAGAAATTAATTAAGGAAATGAAATTGGGAAATTTAAAATAGGACCCCTAATAATTGTTAATCGATATTTGGAATAAGTAGTGTGTTGAAATTTGCTCCGACTAATATACGATATGTATATTCGACGCATAAAAATATATATGTAATATTAATTTATGAAAGTGGGGATTAATTAAACTGTGGAGAAATAAAAGAAGAAATTAATTATAAGGAGATTAGGGATTCGAGAAAAAATGAATAATTGAAATAAGAGGGAAGAGGCTGAATCAGTTAAAGAAATAGATGGAAGGGTGAACCGGTTTTCATCTGTCCGATTTGGTTTTTGACAATAGAAAGGGGGAAGAGAAATTTGATTGGCCTTCGGCAATTTTGTGAGAGAAACAGTGAGAGGGAGAAGAGAAATCAGCGATCAACAGGGAGAGCGAGAGAGAAGGAAGTGCGAGAGGAAGACGACAACGGTGTCAAAGGAGCTCAGGTTCGGCGTGCGACTCCAGGTGCAATGTGCTATTGGCGACGTCGCGGGTGTGCAACACCTAGGGCACGGATTGGAGCTCTAGCGTTGCAGCGAATTGCCGGTCCGAGGTAAACTTCATAGTTTATTTATGCATTGTATTTTGGTGTTCTGATTGCTTGGATTTGTTGCTGCGAATTATTGGATGAAATTGTTTGAGGATATAGCAGTGATGAATTGGGCAGAAATGATTTGGCGCTGGGCAGGGGCTTGGGCTTTCGGTTCACTGGGGATTCGGTTTGGGTCCAGTCTTGTTGGTCCACTGTTAAACTGGTTTATTTCAATTGCTCTGGCTAACACAATAAGGATTTCCACGCGGCATTTGCGGGTTGGACCACCCTCCTTGATGTGGGCAATCCTCCATCTGCATTGCAACTTTCTTTGCCTATATAGGTATGGCAGGGGATGGACGTCTGCTGCGGGAGGCTTGCTCTTGAGTGATCTTCAAGTCTGGTGTTCTCGAGGAGAGAAAAGAGTCAGAGAGGGAAAGAATGGAGGAGAGGGTCGTGAAGTGAAGGAAGAAAAGAAAGTTTGCTGGAGAAATTGAGAGTGTCAGGATCGGGTCTTCCTTATGCTTCAGATAGTTTGTGTATCTCCCATTATTAAATCTGTTACATATTCCTTTAGAAGTATATGTGAAGATAGTGATTTCTCTTTGTCTAACGACTGAATTATTGGATGTTTTAGTTATTGGGTAATCTGTAAAGGGAATAACCTGTTGTTGAGCTGCTCCTGGGTTTTGTGTATTGTTCTGTTGTATACACAATAATTGTGGGTTTGAATTCATCCGTTGATTAAGCGCTGTAGTTGGTTCTATTTGTTGGTTAGTGCATGTGAAATATATAGAATTTAGTTGGTTTAAATTCAGTTTACCATTAGATAACTACATATTGGAAAATGGGTTGTTCTATATTTTCCTTTTGTTATCTGATGGATGATTTGTTGGAAACAATAATCTGTTGGTTCTCATAATGATATTGATGGCTTGCGGTGATATGTGGTATGTCATTGTTCTGTGATTTGGACCTTCTCTGTTTGATGGGTATTGGTCTGTTGCTCACACATTAATAATGGATTGGTTGTTCAAATGTTAATAGGTTGCTTAGTGAATGGAAGCTTAGTTGTTAGTTAGGATTATTTATTGGTTCTCTGTTGGTTGTTGAGGATGTAAAGATTTAACTATTGTTGTTTGGAATGCTCCTTGTTGCTTATTATCGGAAGCATGAATATGTTGGGATTGGTTTTGTTTGTTGGAGATATTATGCATGTATGTCGGATTTAATTCATGTACTGTGACAATTAAGTTAAGTGTTCAGCACGTTGACATGCTCTATACATTTGGATGATCTATTGGCCTTTCTAATTGGATAAATAAATAAATGTGCTCTGTTGGTTATCGTTTGGACAACTGTGAATATATAGGGTTCATAATTATTATCGTTAAACAACTGGTACTGTTCGGTTTTGTGAAGTAAATTCTTTGTATTATTATGTGACATTGATGGAATGAGCAACTGTTGTTAGTTATTGTTATCTCATTGCACATGTTAAGATATTGGAATTGTTATTGCGAGGTTGCTAAGTAATTAAATTGACTAATGAGATTTATTAAGCGTTAAGGTTTATGAAAATTCGGTGGTCAATAATTATTGGTTAATTGGTCGATGAAAATAATTGGACGAAAAATGTGAAATGAATTAACAGAATAATGGTATAAAAGTTAAGGTTTATAATGGATAAATATAGTAATAAATAAATGTTAATTATTTTGAAGGTATTAACGGGAAAAGAATAGAGTGCTAAACGCACCACGGACTGTAGGTAAGTGATACATGTGTGCTTTGGTCTTCGAGCCCTACATCGTAAGAATAGGATATGCACATTTCGTTGTTTACTACTTTATTAGATATTAAGCATTTGTATTATTTTATTAGCATGTCTATCATTTTAAATAGCATTTTTACCACTTTATTGAGCATGTTCTATGAATTGGGTGTTTATTTATATTTCTTTAATTATAAGTTAGAATTTGTATGCATTCACGAGCATCATGCATCATAGTTTTCAAAAGATACCAAAATGGTTTTCATGCATGGTTTTGAAAAGGAAACGAAGAAGAAATGAAACGGCTATGAAATGTAAAGAATTAAATGTAAATGGGTGTGACGAGATGTGAGGTTGAGTTGGCCGCTCCTCCTCATCAAGTTAGACATCTATAACACTTTCAAGATAAAGATAAAAAGGAATCGTCTGGGGATGTGAGGTTGAGTTAGCCGCTCCTACTCGTCAAGTTTAGACATCTCCAACGCCTTTCAAGATTAAGACAACAATAAACATAAACGGGGTCGTCTGAGGATGTGAGGTTGAGTTGACTGCTCCTCCTTGTCAAGTTTAGACATCTCCAATGCCTTTCAAGATAAAATAAATAAGACGAGGTCGTCTGGGGATGTGAGGTTGAGTTGGCCGCTCCTCTTCGTCAAGTTTAGACATCTCCAACACCTTTCAAGATAAAGTAAAGAAACAATCAAGTAAAGAAAAGAACAGTAGAGTAAAGTCAAGATAAAGTAAACTTAAGATTGAGGAAATGGTAAAAGAAAAGAAAAGAAAAGACAGAAAAGAAACAAAAATAGAAAACAAAAATAGATTTAAAAGCTGCATGATATGTGCATCATACCTTTCATTTTATATCACTTACTGAGCCTTATGCTCATTAGCTTCATCTTTTGATGTAGGTACATGCACAGGAGAATAGGTTAAGAAGAAGTTGATGAAGGATTTGCATGCGCAGATCTTGTGGCTAGTTAGCCTAAAATGATTTAAAGAAAGATGGTTTGTAAAAGAGTTTTGTAAAGGACTTTGTAAAGTAATTAAACTATATAATTGTTTTATTTAAAAGGACTTTCACTGTGTTTAACAAAATGTTTTACAAAAAGAATTTTATTACTGTCATCTAAATGGTTTTAAAAATAAAACAATCTTCCGCTATGCAACTGCAAAGAAATTGATTTTAGTAAAAGAAAAGTTTTAAATTTCTCGCGATTTTTAAACATAAAACAAACCGGGTCGTGACACGTTCCCCCACTTCAAGCATCCGTCATCCATAAGGAAGTTTGTCCCATTATGAAGGGCGCTCATTACACCATAACGGACGTCCGTCCCTATATAAAGGACATTCGTTTTCTTCTAACTTTGGCAACTAGTCTTTCCTTAGCAATGTCTGGCTTTCCCAAGTGCATCTATCGACCCTCACACAATAAGGGACGTCCGTCCCACTACAAGGGACATCCATCATTCCCATTTCCTTCTAATTCTTAGACGTCTGTCTCTTCCTAAGAGACATACGTCAGTCAACAAATCCTTATTTTTCCATTTATCAATAATTCCCTCAACTTATAATAATTATACTAGCAACATTATTATCTAATTTAGCACCCAATACCCCAAAATTATCACTTAGATCTCATACATAGGCACTATGATAATCCAGGGTATTACATGCTAAGTCCCAAGTAATGGAGTTCAAAGAGAAGTTTAAGGAAATCTTCTACAGGAGGTATTTTGGTCATGCCACAACGATTAGAAGGATGATGAGTTTATTCAACTTTGTCAAACTTAAATGGTATTGAAGGTGTGTCACAAGGAAATGGAAGATGTATTCAAGAAGACACATCGCTTCAAAGAGAAAATGTTGGATCTTCAAAAGTTAAGTAGTGTCGAAGATGTAAGAAAAAATCAATTCATATGTCTTGCTAGTTTGGAACTATGTTTTGAATGTATGAGAGTCACCATTTAGCCAATGTTGCTCCAATTATGGCTTAAGAAACAGAAAATGGTTACATCGAAGGTGTTTTCTACGTAGAAGATGCAAAGGAAGATGGAGTTGGTGAGTAATATCAACATTTAGGAGTATAAGGATCTTAAAGATGCAATATGTAGTGTAAGTATCTTGTGGGATTGTAAACGGAATCGGCATCTTCGATGCTTGAAGATGCTTTGGAAGTAGTCAAGTTGGTCATATGGCAGAAATTGGTCCTGTTGTTGATTAAAAGGGATTAAATTTGGATATAGGCTTTTCTGTTGTAGTAGATATATATGACGATCGCAGGATTTGGATGTGTGATTTAGCATTTTGCTAAGTCGTGAAATGTCGCGGATGCAGAAGAGATGAAACCCTTTGAAGAATTACGGATAAGTATGAGGTAAGAAGATGTTTGGATGCTTCTGTGCTAAGACAGATAATGGTTATTTTGGGTTGTTATATCAAGGAAGTAATTGCGCTGAGCAAATTTTGATGACGAAATTGATATAAGGAGGGAGGAATGTAATTCCCCAGATTATCATAGTGCCTATGTATGAGATCTAAGTGATGATTTTGGGGTATTGGGAGCTAAATTGGATAATAATGGTGTTAGTATAATTATTATAAGTTGAGAGAATTGTTGATCAATGGAGAAATAAGGATTTGTTGATTGAAGGACATTTCTTGGGAAGACACGGATGTCGAAAAATGGAAGAAAATGGGAATGACGGATGTCCCTTGTAGTGGGACGGACGTCCTTTATTGTGTGAGGGTCAACGGATTCCTTTGGGAAAGGCGGACATCACTATGGAAAGACTGGTGGCCGAAGTTAGAAGAAAATGAACGTCCTTTATATAGGGACGAACATCCGTTATATTGTAATAAGCGCCGTTCATAGTGGGGCGGACCTCCTTTGTGGATGACGGATGCTCAAAGTGGGGTAACGGGCGTCCGTTGTATGAAATGGGTGTCCCTTAGTTAGACGGACGTCCCTTGTGAAGGCGGGTGTTAGTATGTAAAGGGAACGACATCGTTTGGAGCAAAGAATTGAAGCCGTTTAAGGGTTACGGACATCCCTCATTGGGTTATGGACGTCCCCCATTGAGGAACAGACGTACATCATGGCAAAGAAGCTAACGGACATCTCTTTTGGATTGACGGACGTCTGAATAACGAAGGCAACAGATGTTCCTTGTTGTAGAACAGACATCCCTTTCAGCGAGATGGTTGACAGATGTTAGAGGTGGAATGAAAGAGCTACATGTTTTGCGAAAAAACAATTTAGGGCAAGAATCCCCCTTCTACCAAACATAATCTCGCCCCTTATCTTCAAAATTCTCCCAACAAATCTCCTTTTCTCTCTCTGGAAGGCAGCAAATCACAAACGCATTTAAGGCAATGTTGGACCTTCTTATGTTGGAGGCGGGTAGACGTCCATCAACTCTCTCTCTCTCTCTCTCTCTCTCTCCCTCATCTATATTGATGGCGTGGATTACTTCTTGAACTCTACCCTGAAAGCTGCGACTGAGAGTAAGGTGGGAGCTACATTTTCCTTCTGTGAGAAAAGAGTGTCTCTATGAGCTGTGAAAGAATTTTGGAGTGAGCTGCTATTAGAAACTTCATGGACGTGGTTGCTCTGTCCGAAGTACCGTGACTAGGAAGTGAGCTACTAAGGAATTGTTGCTCTGCTAAAGGTAAGGATTAGGATATATGTTAGCCAGTGGAGGCCCAACATCATGGGTTTGTTTGTTGTTTGATATTGAGCACTGCTTTGGATTATTCCCTATGAAATGTAGGAGTTTCTGGTTGTCGATATTGAACCTTGAATTGATTTACTTGTTGTGAAATGATTGTGTAGTAAATAAATGTGAGGGTGTTGGTTATACATATGCTTAATAGACTGGTTTTTGCCACAAGAATCATTCAAACTATAGTTGTGAAAGGAATGTTTGCTTGAACACTTACACTGTGATGAACTGCCTGTCGATACGGGATAGTATGATGTACCAAGATTAAATCCTGCTCATGATGATTGTTTCCCTGTTTTGTAAAATGTTGGACGTCATGGACTGAATCTTTAAAAAGTTGGATGATATATGAACTAAATACATGAGTTAGCCCTGGTAGTACACATATGGCTACATTGACAATTTACTTGATAACAACTCTATATTAGTCTTCTATCATTATGTGGGTAATTCACTTGTTGGTTTCTCTTTGATAGTAGACTTTTGAATTGTTCTCGATGACTTATTGCATAATTGTTGTGTTTACTATTATAAATGTTGTAAATTGGATGTGTCATTCATGCATCATACCTAGGGTTTATGAAATTGTCAGCATATTGCATGACATGCCTAATATATATAAATAGGCGTGTGGGAGTTCGGAAGAATTGGTGAGGGTCCATCGATGGTGACACACCTAATGGATGTATCTCCTCCCATGTAGGGAGCGGAGTGATGGTTAAGCCACATGGACTATAGGGTTCATCGATTCTCTTATACAAAAATCCCCAACGTCTTTAACAAAAGAGTATGGTGACGACATGTGGTGGCACCCCTAATGGATGGATCTCCCCGTCAGAATGACAGTTAAGCCACATGACCAATAGACGTATCCATCTCTCAGACTTCTAGATAGGATATGTTCTTTTCTATAATGCATCGCATGATCATGCATCACATCCGCATTACATTCCATTCTAATTCTTGCTGGGAGTTGGGCTCATTGTTTTCCCCGTGATGTCGGTATATGTACGAGAACATATTTGGAGCAGTTGATGAACGATTTGCACGCGCGAGTTTTGTGGCTGGCTGGGTTAAAAGAAGTTAAATGGAAACAAATTGTAGAAGTTTTGTAATATATTCTTAAATGTTTTGTTTAACTAATAAGTCTTCTGCTGTATTTTCTAAAAAAGTAATTATTGTTTTAATAATACAAAGTGTTTAAGTATGAACGAAAAAGAATTTTATTATTTCAGATGAAATTTGTAAAAAGGTTTTAAGTAAAGAATTTAACGATTAGGTTTTATGAAAGAAAAACCTTGCAACGTTTTTATAAAAAGAAAAGTTTTAAATTTCACGATATTTTAAAGAGAATAAAATTTGTCTCATTACAGTTACGATCGACAGAACTCAACACACCCAACCTAATGACTTAGTAGTCGACGAGACATAGCTGAATTCAATCGAACACGATTATAGTCAACCAAGACCGCCCAGTGTCGACAAGACATGGTAAGGGTCAACTAGAACCACCCAAATATTAACAATAAAAAAGAAATAGTGGAAGGGCTCTATACCAAGTCTAAGAACCCAACCTACACGTAAATGACTCAAAAACATGACAAATGACACTGTGTGGTCGACTTGGGACCTTCTGTAGTCAACTGTGGAACATAAGCGGTTGACCTGGGATCTCTATGGTTGATCGGGACATCTACTATCCAAACTATCCATTTTGCGGTCAACTAGGAACCGTGCTACAGTCGACCTTTATTGTTGCAGTAGACCACACTTGTGTCCGCAGTCGACCCACCGCAGTGGTTGACCCACCATAGCGGTTGACCATTACTGTAGGTGTAGTCAACCCAACATGTGCCTCGATCGCACCAATAGTGGTTAACTGCTCTGGATGACCAACGCAGCCTTTGGTCAACCAGATTGTTATCCACGTGTTGGGTCATTCACGGTCGATCGGGCTTGCACATTGGTCGATCGGGATGACATTTAGGAGCTATTTTTCGACCACAAATAGGTCAATTTCTTCCTTTTTTTTGCATTCCAATGATAAATAATCCTACATAAACTCCAATGCTACCAATATAAACCAAGAATTTCTCTCGAATTCTTGTTTTCCAACCTCAAATCGAAAGCCACAAAATACCCAAACTTTAAACAAGAAATGAGGCTAGAAATTGACTTACCCGCAAAATGTCTTCACGAAAGACGGAGAATTGGGCGACACGAACACGAATTAGGAGAAGTAAGAAATTTCTTCATTTAATAATTTTTTTTAAATTTATTTTATTTAATAAATATAATATAAATTAATATATTTAAAATATTAAACAAATCCTTAAATCCAAATTCAACAAAACTAACATAACATAGAATTCAATCTAAGGAAACAAGAACTTACCGAACAAAATTTTGCTGCTTCGGGCCGCAAGGGAACACAAAACGTGCAAGTTGACCATTGACTGCACCCTTTCATATGTGACCGAATACCCACGACACATGGCAAGTACCTGGTCAACATAAGAAAATTTGACTCGATCAAAGCAAAACATTTATTCAGAAAAATGTAAAACCTAAACATTTTTGGGTTTTACACCCATGGACGCCAACACTCCCTCAAATTCATTAACTCCAATGATGATGTTTCACTTCATACAAAACTTGTTGTCGACCTTTTCCTTTTTGCGGAAGCAAACGCTTTCACTCTAACATTGTTAACCATGACTCACTAATCTTGACAACGTCGTTCCATCACCAAAACACTACCACAGGCACAAATGCAGTTGCAAAAACACACTAAAACAAAAAATGACGATGGTTTTATTTACTTAACTCCTACTGAATGAAATCTTTCCCTTATGCGAAAGAATCTTTTGCAAATCCAAGGGTTCACACTCCTTTTGGTAAACCAATCAAATGATCCAACACCCCTTCGCGTCCAAGCGGTGTTCAACATTTTTTGCAAAAGCATCTTTTTCCAAATCCAATGATTTACGTTTGTTCCACTAATTTAATCTTACTGTCCAACATCCTCCTGCTCCCAAACGGAAACAAACACTCCCATGGAAGCATCTTTTTCATCCAAATTGATCATAGTCATTCCTAGTCCTCATACAACTGTCCATCCACGATATGTCATTAATCCAAAAATATAAAATATAAAAATTAAACCAAAACTTTCCCATAATGTCAACACATTATTCTTTACTAATCAAATACACTAGGCTTTCCTAATTCTTCAATAATTCATATTTTATTTAATTACTTATAAAATGAAATCATTTATTTTAACTTTCCTAAATCCAATACTTATTTAATAATTTAAATATTTTAAATCATTTATTACAATTCTCCAATTGTGATAATAATTAATCTGTTTAAATTCTAAATTGTTGCATTATAATTGATCATGCAAATTTCTGGTTATTATAGTAGTAGGGTGTCCAACCTTACATCCCATAGTCATCAATCTTAATATTCGTGTTTAGCTCTCCCCTAAAAACCTCATCCTACCTATTAGTAAAATACTAGCCTTAATCATTGTTTTGTGACACCATAGGTGCAATGTATTCGGTGTTCCACTGATAGCTGATCGACTGCACCGGTCACCCGAACAACAATTTCCAAAGGCAAAATCCCATGTCAGATATCTACCATGGACATGTACGTTTTTTTGGAATCCAACAATTCTGGGGAAACCCATGTTTCTATGATTTCACTTTACTTCAACCAAAAACAACAACATTTTTCCCATTTTATTCGTCATGGACACATTTACTTCTACGAATACCAGTTATCTGCGAAGCCTTTAGTCAAACAACGATGTTTTGTCTATCTACTGCGAACATGTTATTTCCACAGATACCTGTTATCTGCAAATCATTAAATCAAATGATGACGTTTCTTATATCCACTACGGACACATTCTTTTCTATAATCCTTTAGCCAAACGATGATGTTTCGTCTATCCGCTATGGATGCATTCTTTTCCCAAATACCCGTTATTTGCAAATCCTTTAGTCAAATGATGACATTTTTTTATTCGTTGTAAGCATGTTCTTTTCAGCAGATACCCGTTATCTATAAATTCTTTAGTCAAACAATGACGTTTCTCTGTTATTTACCTACCATGGACACCTTCCCTTTCACATATACATTCATTATCCTAAAGTGAAGTCACACCAAACTCTGGATGCTCGCGACCACACCAAACTCACAATTCAATTAAGATCTTTAAAATTTTTATTTTATTTTTGTAACATCCCCCGGTGCTCTCAGTATAATATTGTCAACTTTGGGATAAAGCCCTCACAGTTTTGTTCTTAGGGTTAGCCCAAAACGCATTGTACTAGGTAGGGAGGGGAACTCAACTTATAAACCATACATTTTCTACTCTCCCAAGCAATGTGGGATTATGCACCCCCACTGATATGGGCCATACCCACACCTGGGCCTTTCCTGGCCTTCACAGGGCAGACTACCACAATCTCCCCCTCTTGGGGACCCGACATTCTCGTCAGCCACACTTTCAGTTGAGATTTTTCTCTAATATCATTTTGTAACATCCCTCGGTGCTCTCAATACAATTTTGTCTGCTTTGGGCCGAAGCCCTCATGGTTTTGTTCTAGTTATGCCAAAACACATTGCACTAGGTAGGGAGGGGAACCCTACTTATAAACCATGCATTTTCTACACTCCCAAGCGATGTGGGATTGTGCTCCCCCACTAATATGGGCTAGACCCACACCTCGGCCTTTCTTGGCCTTCACAGGGCAGACTGCCACAATTTCTCTACTAAAATTCCATCTTTTTCCCAACTTAATAATAGTTATCTTTTTTTTTAAAAAAAATCTTGAATGCCATAAAAATATTACTTTATACTAAAAAATTTCTCGAATGTTACAAGTTCAGGGTTTAATTTATCAACAAAATCAGTTTAAAGTTCAATTTGTGGATGAACCCATAGTTCAAGGTTTTTTTAATTAAAGGTGGAAATCGGTTTGGTTTGAACCAAGTAATTGGACTGAACCAAACATTTTGGTTCTATTCGGTTCTTGACTTTTAGTGGCGTCAAATGGGTCACCCGAACCCGAACCCGAACCCGAACCAAGCACTTTAAAACAAACCCTATCCCACCCGAAGAGTGCCCTAACTGTAATACCCCAGATTTCATAATCCTAAGCATGAGTTCTAAGTGTTAATATTTGAGGATTATTGGAGATTTAAGGGACCATATTGGTATTGATATGGTTATTAATGATTTATGGTTTAGGGTATGTGAAATTTTAGTGTTTGGTTAAGTGAGTAGTGGTTTATGTTTTATTAAAGAATATGTGATTTAGATTGAGGGAAGAGTAGGATTTTCTAAGTGTTAAAAGGAATACAAAGGAGTGGTCGATCATCACAATGGGGCAGTCGATCACTGATGGAGCGAAATATTCCAGTGGGAAGAAATATTTGGAGTGGTCGATCATGTGGTATAATTAGTGATCGACCGACTTTTCCATGGATTCGTGTAAAATGTGATTTACGGTCAATCACAATCATGGCAATTCAATCAATGTCTTGTAGGTGTTTCTTTTCTAGCCAATTTGGAGGAAAGTTTTAATCAATGTCTGAAAGAGCCTTTGGTGCTTTTGGACTAGGGGATATCATGCTTATCAATGAAGAAATTGTGGGCTTGAATTTTGTCCGCATAGAATCTGACCTCCAGGCGTTCAAGTGCGTTTTTGGCAATCGGGATGATTTTGTTTTAACTTTGGTCCTTCATATCAAAAAGTTGAGAGGTAATTCTGTTCTGCGCCAAGCCCTAACTTCAGGGTTCTGTTGTTTCGGCCATATCTGATAAACCAGGGTGGATTTTGTAACGAAATTTTAACACAAGCTGGCTATATATGTTAATTTGATACCCTCCAAATTGAAGCTCAAGTTCACGAGGAAATTGCGAGTTATTCTTGTTTTGGTACGGCGTGCTCAGAATTTCACAGTTTCTGGACAGATTCATAAGTTGTGTTCTTGGTGATTCTTGGATCTTATCATTTGGTATCAGTGCTTTGGCTCACGTTTTCTTGCTGTATTATTGTGATAAAAAGGGCTTGTTATGAGTACTAGAAGCGGGGCGCATTATCATAACCCTAGAAGGATGAGAAATAATTCCGGTGCACCACCACCCGAGGAAACTAATGAGCCAACCGAGCCTTCTATGAAGGAGATGTTTGAAATAATCCTCAAACTAAAGCAACAAATCGGAACTTCAGATAATGATCATATACGGGGTCCTAGAACTCCAAGACCTAGAAGGAGGATTAGTACTTCGAATGATTCTAGAGGTTGAAATGCTAGTTTATTTGACGAAGATTGGGAGGAACCCAAGGAGTCGGATTCACCAAGTCCTAGAAGGAGATCTAATGACAAGCATGAGATGAGGCATGTTGATAGGCTCCAAGAAACAAATGGAGAGCATTAAAGAAATCTGTTCTGGAAAACTGTCAATACCCGAATCAGTAGCAAGGAAGTGGATCAAGCTCCAAATATACACGTGAACTAGAGCTGTATTTTGGAGGACATAAACTTAATACATTCAGAAGAGTTGTGTCAAAATTCCAACCCAAAAAGCACTCTGGATTAGGAGATATATCAAATTCAATATCAACCCGAAATTAGGTTTCAGCAGGACAGATTTACCAACCCAGATTCAAAACCGAATAACTTGAGCTACATACATCAAATGGAGCCCAAATTTGGAGGGTAACTCCCTGACTTAATCTTGAACAAATCACTAGAAGACATCAAACAGAGATGAACAGATTCAGCACTTCAACAATAATCCGAAAATGTCCTTCTTCAATCAATAATCCCCCAAAGCTTTCTTCAAAAAATAACAAGCATTTAATTACCAGAACATAGGATGTCCAAGCATTAAGAAAAAAACATAAAAGAACTTCAAGAATCAAGAGAAAATACAATGGAGTCCGCAGACCTCCTAGTGAGAGGGGCGTCTTTGGGGTTGGCCCAAAACCAACACTCTCCAAGGTTGGAATCTTCTTTTGTCTCCACTCTACAATCTTCACCTCAAAGATAAGGATTGGAAGAAACAATATCCCAAGGATTGCAAGGTTCAGAAGCTTCAAGAAACCCTTGCTTGGGTGATGGAGGAAATCAGCGCTAAGGGGAGGGGGAGGCCGCGGCTAAGTGTTTTCAAAACACAAAAATTATCTTCAATTCAAAACTACCCTCCAATCTTCCAAGGGAGGGAATTTAACCTAAGGTTTACAAAATAGGTCAAAAGACCAAAATACCCTTAATGACGAAAATTCGGCATGAGGGTGCGGTTTTCATGCAATCCGCACACCTCTCTAACATCTCACAACAAAATAAAAGAAAACCAAATAAAATTTTTGTTCAGAATACTAATTCTACTAAACCAAAACAAGAACTTAAATAATATTTGTAGTCTTCACGTCACCACACTTCATGGCAAATGTGGAATCCGGTTTAAGTTGGTGGAGCACCGTTCAAAGTGATCAAATGGAAAGGAACCTCTTTATCATCTTGTGATACATCTTTCAAAGAATCTCACATCTTGGTATTCCCTGCAAAATAGAAGCTAGTTAGGAAAGCAATGAGTTTCTTGGCTCGACTCCGTGTGATAGGGCCTTGGGGCACATCACATGTTAAGGTCTCCATCCCTAATTTTAAAGGCTCTAGTAATGGAGGAGATTTTCTAGAATGGGTCAAAAAGGTGGATCGTATTTTTGAATGTCATGATTATTCGGAAAGAACAAAAATTCGAATGGTGGCCTTGGAATTTTCGGGCTATGCTAGTATTTGGTGGGAGGACCTTAAAGCACAAAGACGGAAGGAAGGAGAAGTTGAGGTTTGAAGTTGGGAAGCTTTGAAAGAACTCATGAGAAGACGATTTGTCCCTCCCCACTACAAGGAAGACTTATTTCTTCAACTTCAAAATTTGAGACAAGGCTCACAATCGGTTGACAAGTATTTGACCAAGTTTGAGGTTTTAAAGATCCGTTGCAATGTGAAGGAACCAATGGAGCAAACCATTGCTCGGTTCATAAAGGGGCAGCATAAAGAGATTGGTGACGTTGTGAAATTGCAATCATATGAAACTCTTGATAATGTTATACAATTGGCTTTGAAGATAGAAAGACAAAGGAAGAGGAAACTTAAAGAAGGCAGGACTCGGCCTTTCGAAAAAGCCAATATCCCCCAAAAGCCGATTCCAAAGATTGAAAGCAAGCCTAATACCGTGAAGTATAGTGATTCAAAGAAGCCATATAATGACAATAGCAAACAGAGATCGAGAGATTTGGAATGTCTCAAATGCTTGGGATTTGGCCACATTGCCTCACAATGCCTGAATTCAAAGGTGATTATTCTAAGAGGAGAAAATAATGAAGTGGGTAGCGAAGATGACGAAGAAGGATCTATTTCATGTAATGAAGAAGAGAATAATGATAACTCTTTGGTAATGGCTAATGAAAAAGACGTCTTTGAAGAAGTTATTAGAATTGAAATCAAGTTGGAAGAAGACAAGGTCGATCATCAAGAATTGCTTTACACATGTACTTCTAATGATGCTTTGCTTGTTCCATTTAGTGTTGAAGGACTATCTATTGATGAAGAGTTACCAAATTTAATAAAGGAAGAGGAAGAAACTCCTCCTCAAAGGGAAAGGCTCATGGCCTTAGAGGAAACACTCATGGAAGATGAAAAGTCTTCAATTTTGCATAACCGAAACGATTTTTGTAAAATGGAAGAAACGAGCATCGTGGAGCATGGAGATGAGCTCATTGTAGCAACCTTTGAAGGAGAAAATGATTTTAAGGAGTTAACCCTTGGTCAAGAGGAAACTTTTTCCTTAACAATAGAAAGACCTCTCACTATTGAATGCCGAGAAGAGAAGTTTCAAGGTGAACAAAATGGTTACGACCGTTGTTGGAACCTAGACATAGTACATTCATTATTCACAAATAAAAGGAGATCTATCAACATTTCCTTCATGCATATGGAAGAAGATTGGGGCTTAGGAGTGTTACCTCAATCGAGTCTTTATTTGCTAGTCTACAATAGCGGAGAAGCTAACATACTAGCCAAAACTATTTGCTCGAGGTACATCCTACCAAACACTTTGATTACTTGGTTCTTTAAAATTGGATGGTTTAGAAATATTGTTGTTATTGAAATTGTTCTGGGCAACTGGGATGGAAATTTTGTGGATTCGGTATTACTAATCCAAATTATTTTGTCTAAGCATAATATTGTTTTTGGACTTCTTCTACACTGTTGGACTGGAAATAGTATTGATGTTTCCTCTGCTGTTCATGGTGCATCTGCTGGACATTCAATTTTGGTTGGAACGGTTAACAAGCTGTGTGATAAAATTGACTTCTACCTTACTACTGATATGTCATTGAGATTTTTTGTTGTCCTGGTTGATTACAATTCTATTTCATGGTTGTCCTTTGAGTGGGTGGTTGCTGTGAATTATGATCTCACTGACCTTTTTCAGTTGGATAGTTTTTGCAGCAAGTCTAATGGGAAATTTGATTGTTGTTGTGTTTTCTGTTTTAATGTTGACATATTGAAGGGTAGTCTAGACAAATTGATTTGGAATCCGGTGATTCTGTTTTATGGTTGCCCCGCATTATTTTGTCTAAGTGTTTATGGAATTCTCCTTCCTTGCTGGATTGACCATATGGTTGATGTTGCCTCTGTTGTTTATTTCATATCTACTAGCATATCAATCATGATGGGAATTTTTAGCAAGCCTATAGACGAATGGCAATACTGTATAGTTATGGATTTATCTATGATTAGTCTAGATATTCTGGTTATAATAAATTGTGAGTCTGTCTCATTGCAAACCGAAGGGTATTATGGCTCTGAGATTATTAGTATGAATATGGATGACGGAACTACTTCTTTTTGTGACATTTTTCAGAGTTGCATTTCAAGGTGTATTTATTTGAATTATTGGAAGATCAATTGGGTTTGTCACAGCTGAGGTTTACGGGGTTTTTGAATTATGTCTATCAAATGATCTCGTGTTTGTGTAGTGTGATTCCATCCCTACTAAGCAGCAGTTTCGAGTTGGGAGTACGCCTAGTGTGATGTCAAATTTCTTATTTGACCCTGGTGGAAATAGCTCTGGTCTTGTTGTCCATTCTGAACAATTTAAGACTGAGGGGGACATATGTTTAGATTTTACATTGGACTCTGAAGCTATATATGTTAGAGTGGAATTTGACGACTTGCGGGGAAGTAATCAAACCGAGAATTTCCTAATTGAAGAATATGGGTTTACTGTTTATGCTGGACCATCGAAGTTGAACATCTTCAAGCTTGAGAACATCCCCAACGTTTCCATTTGATCCAAGCGGAAGATTTGTTGAAGATAATCAAGCATACTCCCTGGATTTGAGGGCAAATCCTTTTCAACACCGGGAGTATGATGTGCCCCAAGGTCCCATCGCCTGAGCTGAGCTAGGGGCACCTTTATTTTCTAACTTTTATTTTTTTTTGTAGGTGTTTCTTTTCTAGCCAATTTGGAGGAAAGTTTTAATCAATGTCTCAAAGAGGATTTGGTGCTTTTGGACTAGGGGATATCATGCTTATCAATGAAGGAATTTTGGGCTTGAATTTTGTCCGCATAGAATCTGACCTCCAGCTGTTCAAGTGCGTTTTTGGCAATCGTGATGATTTTGTTTTAACTTTGGTCCTTCATATCAAATGTAACCAATAGCCAGGGATTTCTAAAGACATATTGGGGGTTTTATTTTGGTTTGGTTTGGTACATCAAATGTTCCTTTTACAGAGATTGATTTCCAAACTCGGATTTAGTGTTTATGTTTTATTATTAAGGGTTATTTTAGTCATTTGCTACTAGGGTAATTTTGGTCTTTTGTCCTAATTTGTAAACATTAGGGTTTTATATACCCTCTTTTGGAAAGAAAGAACCAGTTTTGATGAATTAGAAAAGAAATCCTTGTTGAAAGTGTGAGAACCGCGCAGACCTCCCTCCTTTCGGCCATCCAATTTCCTACCCGAACTTGCTTCTCTTTGTAGCGTTTTCTTGAGCAAGTTGGAAGGGTTGCTGTCTCTTCCAAAGCATCATTCTTGTGGTGTATTTTGGAGTGTGGAGATAGGAGAAACGTTAGACCCCATGGAGAGCGCTTGATCCTTGATTAAGCCGAGTTTATCCGATCCTCTCACGGTAGGAGGACAAATCAGGCTCCACAGTTTCATTTGGTATTCTTGCTTCTTGAAGGTTCTTCTTGATATTTTTGGTTATTTGATACTCTGAAGTTCTCTTATTTGGTTGCTGAAGATCTGCCCTTGCTTGGTTGTTCATGAATTAAAAAATGGATCGAGTTATTGAAGGAAAGTTATATGACAGCTGAATCTGATTGAATTTCTCGTTTGCTGGATTTCCGATTCTGGCTTTGTTTTGGGACTCTTACTCTATTCGTTTCAATTTCGTTTCTTCTGGAAAGTTGCTCTATTCTAAGTTATTTGATTGCCTTCCAAATTTGGGGTTATTTGGCTATATGCAGCTCGAGATACACGAATCAAAAAGTTGAGAGGTAATTCTGTTCTGCGCCAAGCCCTAACTTCAGGGTTCTGTTGTTTCGGCCATATCTGGTAAACCAGGGTGGATTTTGTAATGAAATTTTAACACAAGCTGGCTATATATGTTAATTTGATACCCTCAAAATTGCAGCTCAAGTTCACGAGGAAATTGCGAGTTATTCTTGTTTTGGTACAGCGTGCTCAGAATTTCACAGTTTCTGGACAGATTCATAAGTTGTGTTCTTGGTGATTCTTTGATCTTATCACGTTGTTGAAGTGGTCAATCATGGGTTTTGTTGGTGATCGACCGGTGTTTACAAAAGTTGTTCAGAAAGATGATTTGCAGTTGATCACCTGAAGGGTTTTATCAATCGAGAAACTAAAATATCGCTAGAAATAAGTTACGCGTTTTATTCTGATTGGAGTAATAAGAGTTTGGAACATCGTGGATGGCAAGCATCCCTCCATCTCCTGCGTGGAGGCCTGATAGTGAAGGATTAAGGTTATATAAAGAAGGATTTAGGAGGAATAGAGGGAGGATGAAGAGTTTGGTGTTCCTTAAGGGGGGGAGTTGTGTGAAACGAGAAGCAGAAGAGACCGTGAGTAAAAATAAGAGTTGTTGTCTCCAGAGAGCAAGAGAGGAATTTAAGAGAGAAGAGGCGAACTACAAAAGAAGAAGAAAAATTAGGGAGAAGAATAAGGAAAGAAAGGAGAACAACACCGAGAGACTTCTTCATTTCAATTTCTCCAAGGAACAAGGTAAGAAGTCTGTGTGTGTTTTCCCTTCGGGGCTACATCACAAGAAGTATGAGGTTTGTTTGATTGATTACTACTTTGATATACCTTGATTGTTCTTGATGTTTGTTCTTTAAGTTGCTGCATTGAGGAAATAATAATCTGGATAGGTTGTTGTTGATATTTGTTAAGTTCTGAAGATTCTATTAAGTTGAGGTTCTGGTGATCTGAATAAATATGCTCTTCATGTCCTCCTATGTTTTGGTGTTATCGAACTAATGGATAGGTTGTGGTTAATGGTTGTTATGATATATGTGAAGTTCTAGAATGTCATGCTCTGTTGTGTATGACCCCTCGAATAATTGTTGATGAAGTTTAGTGATAGTAATGTTTTGCAGGATTGTTCTATGTTATTGTTGAGGAAAGTGGTCTGGTTGTTGGATTTGTGAGTGTTCCTATACATATAATACTGAACGAAAATTGTTTAGAGGAGTGTTCGGTTGTTGGATCTTCAATCTGTTAGTTACTACTTTGAAAGATATTACTGAGGATAATAATCTGTGAAGTGTGTTTGGATGTATATTTCACTTTCTGTTGAATGAAATTATTATGTTGATGGGTATTGAGTATGATCACTTAAATTACTTAATAATAATAATCATGGTAGATACTATGTTGTTTTGTTGTTGAAGTGTTAAGAACGTAGGTTCATTTGTTGCTGATAAATATTAGGTTGTGATCATGCTATTACTTAGAGATGTATTGTTGTTTACTGTTTAATGATTTTGGTTGAAAGAGAATAGGTTATTGATCATGTTGTAAAAAAAAGATGTACTGATAATCGTAGAATTGTGTGCATTCATGCACCATTTTTTTCAAGAAAATGTAAATGGATTTCTCATGCATAAGTGTTTTATGACTTTAAATGATACATGTTGAAGAATACGAAGAGACAAGCTTGAGTTTCTTAATTTGTTCTCAATTGATGTCGAGACAGACTGGCTGACTGTTGGTGAAGCCATTTAAGCGTTGATGCACATGGCTGTTAGTGCGTTTCGATTGATGTCGGAACCGATTGTTGTGCATTGATGTGTACAACTACTAGCAAAGCTTTCAGTCGATGCCAGAGCTGCTTACTAGAGGTGATGGGTTATTGTGCATTGAAATGAACAACAACTAACAGGCGATTCGATTGATGTCGAGCCTTTATCAAAAGATGTTATGCATTGATGTGTATAGCGGTTATTAAGTCTTTGATTGATGTTGGCATGAAGCACATTGATGTGCACAGAAAAGAAAGAAATGAATCTAAAATGAGAAAAGGTTTTATAAAAGGAGCATTACATGTTTTATATTGCATTTCACTTCTTACTAAGCAACAGGCTTAGAGTTTAAGTCTTGTGATGTAGGTATGCACGAAAACGAGAAAAGGACCAATGGATGGAGGATTTGCACATTGCAAACTTGGTGGCTGGTTAGGCTAAAAATTGATGAGAAAATATAACAATATTTTAAATAAAGGAAATTGTATTAAGAAAGTTTTCTGTTGTGTTTTATTTTCTTTGGTTTTAAAATACAAAGTCTTCTTGTAACGCCCCGCATTATAAAATCATTTTCTTTCTTTCATTTTTATCCATTAAAAAAATTTCTTTTATTTATTTAAAAAATGTATATTAATTCAATAAATCGGAGTTTTGAGCGAAATGAACAAAATAAATTCAAATCATAGTTTTTACATAATTTAAAAGGTAGTACATAGTTTACAAACATTTATTGAAATAAAAACATAATTAATTATTTAAAACAATCAGTTTATTTTCTTGAGTTATAACTTAACAGGTCGAATTCAGCTAATAATCCAAGATCTCAACTGGCAATGCGTCCTCCTCCACGTCAATAACATGAAGTTCATTACTTGCATCATGAGTAACACCATGAGCCAAGGGCTCAGCAAGAAATTGAATGTATGTAATGCACATGCTATGCTTATGCAGTCTGTCTCATAGAAGAACCAATCTCCTTTTATTTTTATTTTAGTTTCACTTAACAGTCCAGATATATGAGATTTATCAGTCTAGGAAGATAGGATATAATGTAACAACCCGGCCTTTTAAGTTGAACAATTATCGGGGTATTACCAAGGGCGTGTTCTGGGTGTTAAGTCTAGAAGTATTTCCGATAACGTTTTCCCCGTATACGTGATGCAATCAAGTGTTGGGAGTGTGGAGATATTACGTCACGTATGTATACGTGTTGTTTTATGACATGTAATTATGGGGAAAATGTTATGGGATAAGGGTTAAGCGCGAAAGGATAAAGAAAAGTTGGAATTTTAGAGTTGCGGATGCATGTGGACTAAGTGAGGATGAGAATTGTCATCCGCATGTGTATAACGTGGCTGCCTTGGAGGTTGGGAAGAAGTAAGGACGAGAGAATGCATCATATTGTGTCTGAATGTCGATTTCGGACGCATGCAGACGACTTGCGGACGGGAAGTGTCGTCCGTAAGTGCTTAGCCACACCACCACTAGGCTTGGGATGACTTAGGACGTGAATTCTCGTCCTGAATTCACTATGTTGTGAAGTTGTGGATGAGGTCTAGACGATGTGGACGAGGAGGGCCTTGTCCAAATCGACTCTATCCAATTCCTGGACACTTCTGGATGCCATGCAGACGATTGCAGACGTGGAGTAGCCTCATCCATTTGGCCTCTGTCCGATTTTAGGACACCTTCGGACGCCTACGGACGATACGTGCGGATGCCATAATGCATCCAAATATCGTCTGCGGATAGTACGGATAGGACGAGGACGCCAGTTCTCGTCCACAAGCCGCGATTTAGCCTGTGAGATTTTAGCCTTGCGGACGAGACCATCACGTCTGCACATGTCCGAATCAACCCAGATCTGCGACAAAATTGATTTAAAATCAGAGGAAAATGATGCATAACCAATAAGAACCCAATCCTCCGACAAGAATCTGACCCCCAGGCCACGCGAAGCTGACCACCCCTGCCCAGCCGACCTCCCCTCTACGCTTCCAGGTACGGACTGTCCCCCACCTCTTCTGGCATAAGCTTTCCTCTCCCCTTCATTCTCTCATTCTATAGTTGAGCTCTCCCCTTTCCTACCAGAGAGCCCTCCTTTCTAGCGAGGGTGAGACCTATGAGAGAGGATTTTCCTTCAGTAAGCATGAGTGTAGTGAGGTATGAGTTGAGAGAGAACTGGACTTGAGTGTGAGCTGGGAGCTAGGAATGGAGCTGCTTGGAGTTGGACCCTACTGTTCGCTGTTGTCCCTGTTTTAGCGTCTTCATTAGTGGTAAAGAAATAGGGGTGTCTTGGCCATTTGGAAGCCCTGCACCACAAGTATTGGGGTGTGAGTTCTATATTAGTTTCCTGAATGTTTGCTGTAGATAAAGTTAGCTGATTTTAAATGATGATTCCTTGAACTGTTATTTCCTTGGGATGATCTGTTGTGTAGAATGTGGGTAGATTAGTATACCGCTCTGTGTTATTCTGAAGTTAAAATGCCTTGAACTGTTGATGTGCCCCAAGTTCCTGTCACTTGAGCCCAAGCCAAGGACTCCTTTATTTTCTAACTTTTTATTTATTTTGTAGGTTTTTGAATCAAATAAACAAAGAGGAGTTGGCATTTGGGATAATGGAGGTCTTACAATCTTTTGGAGAAAATTGTGAGTTTTCCATTTCCGCCTAGAAACTGAGCTATGGACGTTCAAGGGCTATTTCGACATTCTGGATGATTTCTTTTCAACTTTGGTCCTTCATACCAAATGTAACCAACATCTCGAGCTTTCGAACGAGCTATTGAACGTTATATTTGGTTATTGTTTGCTATGTCGAATGTCTCTTTTACAGAGACCAAAACCTAGACTCAGATTTATTGTTTTTGTTTTTATTGTTAAGGGATGTTTAGTCATTTGCTACTTAGGGTTATTTTGGTCTTCTTCTTTATTGTAAACTCTTAGGGTTTAAAAGCCTTCCTTGCTGCAATGAAACAGACTTTTTGATGAAATAGAAAACTTGGTTCTCTCTTTGAAGAAGAAACCCGCGGCTACCTCCCTCCTCATGTCGATTCCTCCATCACCCTAGCTAGGCATTCTTGAAGCCTCTTGGCCTAGCATATTGGGATACTATCTCTTCCAATACCTCATCTTCAAGGTGTGGATTGTGGCGTGGAGATAGAAGTAGGTTTCCACCCCTTGGAGAGTGTTTGTATCTCAGCAAACCGCAAGTCGTTCCTCTCATTAGGAGGTCCACGGACTCCTCGAATTTTAGCTGGTTCTTTGATGGGTTTTTATGTTATTCTGGTTCTCCTTATTCTGTCCCTTTTGTAACTAGTTGCTATTGAGTTGTGTTGGAAAATATATTCGTTGCTCTTGTTGGCTTGGAGGTTTTATTGGATTTCTATTCTGCCTCAAATTCTATTTTCTGTTCTACGCTGCTGGATGAGTTCGATTGGGGTTCTGGTTTGAAGCCCTTACGTTGGTTCTCTTGATTTTGTTTCTTCTGGAGATTTGTTATATAATGAGCTGAGTTGCTGACTGCCAAATTTGGTGCTCATTGGTTGTATGCAAATCGAGTTAGCCCTGTTTGAATTCTGGTTGTCAGATCTGATCTGTGAAGCCCTAGATTTTGGAGTTTTATTGATTCAATCATAATTGGAGATCCAGAGTGGTTTTTAAACTGAAATTTCTACACGAGTTGTCTGATTGTATCATCTTGACACCCTTCAAAAATCAGCTTGCGTTCATGGGTGAATTGGGAGATACATCTATTTTATTGTTACTGCTTCAGAATATTTTATAGATTGTGTAGCCGATTTCTATATTGTGCTCTTAGCAATCCTTGGAGCCTATCAACTGTTGATGCTCTATAGGTTTCCTTGCTGTTGGTTGGTTATTTCCTGTTATATTTTCCTTGTCGATTTCTCGTTGCAGGTTACTATATGCTCTATGATATTTTCTTTTCGTTGTTTGCTCTGTTTATTGTCCGTTATGTGATACAAATGCCTTGTTTGATAAAGAGATGATGAATGTGAGAAGGGTGATGAACGTTGAAAGTGTGAATGACAAATGAATATGTGAAGTCTGGAAATAAGCTAGGAGTTCTATTTTTGATACTGAATGTTTACTTGTTGTTTAGTTTCAACTATAATGTTGTTATTTCCTTGCTATTGTTTTGCCATCAACTGTTCGTTTTATTTCCCTAATCTAGTATGCTTACTTGTTAACCAATTTAGTTAAATGTTAATCAATAAATGCTAATCCATTGAGCATGCTAACCACCTTAGTCAAATAATCATCAACTGAGCATGTTTAAGCATGTTTAGTGATTCATTGAGCATGTTACCTTAATTTGGTAAGTGTTGTTATTTCTTTGAGCATGTTGAATTTACTTAAGTATGTGTGTAATTAACTAGCGTAATTGTAATTCTTTCCTTAAGTATGAAATTAATTAGGATCACTAATTAAGTAGGTGGTACAAGTTTAACTAGTTAATCAACTAATCTAAAGTCCTTGAGCATGTTAATGTATTAGAGTAATTCTTTAGATTTGAGTGTGATAATTAACTAGATCAATTAACTTAATTAGAAGTTGAGCATGCTAACGAATGAGGGTAACCAATTAGAACTATAATTGTAATCTTTTCTCGAGCATATAATCAACTAGAACAATTAACTAAGGTAATAACTAAATTTCTTTCTCGAGCATGTAATGAACTAGGTTAATAATAATATGTTATTTTTCCTTGTAAATATTCTGTACATTTCTCATTTCCGCAATTTCCTTTAATATGGTTATATTATCTCTCACTGCAATTTCCCTTACTATGCTTTACCTTATTTAAGAATAATGCAGATGTTTTATTTTGCTAGAAAAGAACGAAAAGGATGAAAAGAGAACGAATGAAACATAAACAAATTAAGGGTTTCATTGACTATGTGAATGTATGTTTTTACATTACCTTTGTTATTGTCTTCTTGGTATTGCTTATGACTTTGTTTATAATTACTTGTCTTTAACATGTTATTGTCTGCTAAACCTAAGCACGATTAGTTAATTTGGATAGAAGCATGTAGTCAACTCTTGAACATGTTAATTTACTAACTAGATGAGCATGTTAATATTAACTAATGAAGAATGTTTAAGTGACTTAATCATTTCTCGATGTATGACAAATAATTAGAGCAGTTAACTAAATAGAATGATCAACTAAACCAGCATGTTAATTAATTAGTTGAGTACGTTTAATTTCTTTGATTAATTCTTGATGCATGACAATTAACTAGAGTAATTGACTAAACCAGATTAATGAACTAGACTCAAGCATGTTAATTATAACTTAAGTGTGTTAATCGACTTAAGCAGGTTAATAAATTCAAGCATGTTTAATCGATAACTAATCTTCGAGCATGTAATTAACTAACTAATTAGGTATGTAAATTAACTAGTTAAGCATGTTTAATTAACTAACTAGGCTAATATTAATATGTTAAATAATTGAAGCACGTTAGTCAACTAGTTGTTTAATCAATAACTAAACCTTGGGCATGTTAACTAATTAGTCGAGCATGTAATTAACCAGGATAATAAACAAGACTATGAATTGTAGTGTGTTAATTAATTAGAATAAAAGCATGCGGAATCAGTTGGAATAAGATTTAGGAATTTACAAGCACGTTTCCTATTTTCAGCTATTTAATCTTGCTAAGTGTTGGAGCATGTTTAGTTTGTTTAGTCTAACATGTATGTTTAGTTAATTGTGATTCATCACACATTTACTTTATTGCCTATTATTGCTCATTGCTTTCAATTCAATATCATAACTTGTTCCCTGTTATGCTTTGTTGTATGCTTTCAATTATTGTTGTTCATTTTATGCGCAATTTCAATTATAGTGCTTTCAATTACTTCTTTTAAATGTGCACTTCAATTTCTGTTAATGTTATGAGATAAGCATCATGCATCTTATTAGGATGAGAATGTATGGTCATGCATCATGTTAATAGAAACTAGTAGGGAGAGCCACCGAAGTGGTACTCAATCATGCATTGAGTGAGGAAAAATGTTAAAGAAGTAAGGAAGTAGAAAACGTTCGGGATAGGCGGGATACACCCATCATAAAGAAAAAGCCTCGAGGGCGGGATACGCCTGAAAGGAAAAGAAAGTGAAAGGGAGGATGATGTGCCTCGAAAACCCTACAATGCAACCTTTTTAGCCATTATGTTTGGTGTTTAATTAATTAGCTATTATTTTGCGGGAAATGTTACATTAATGGATATTGCGAAAAGAAGTCTTGCTTGGAGAAGAGGACGTTGCTCAATATGTTTTCAGATCGAGCCATGCAAACCTAATCGGCTAGATTCACATCGTCCCGGCTTGGAGGAGCTTATATTGGCCGAAGCTAACAAGGTCAATTTGGAGCGTTTTGTTAAAGTTTCCACATTTAACTTGTGTCTTTAAATTTTTTAATTGATAGATGGCTGATTAGGATTCATTTTGAGAATTTATAGATCATTTTGTTGTTGTAGGAATTGAGGTGCTCGGTTTGCATGTATACCGAGCCCTCATGCCCAATTTTTGTGAACCTAAAGGCATTTTTGTAATTTATCTATTATGTTCATTAGATAGGTACTTAGTCCTCTCTAATTGAACCCTAATGGAAGATTTGAAACCTTAAGCTTGCTGCTGCAAAATCGTGTGAGGAGTTCTCTCCAAACCAACCCGGTGCTCGGTTCTTGCTTCACCGCAATTCCAACACCAAAGCTCCTCCTCTCTCCGTTTCTATCTTAATCTTGGAGAGGAAGTTCTAGCTAGTTCTTCAAGCATTTATTTAGGGGAATGTCAATGGCGTGTGGAGCTAGAAGACCGAGCAAAAGCCAAGAAGGAGTGGCCTTTCTTTGAGAGGTCCGAACTAGTCGCGCATCTCGGAAGTTTGGGGCGTTGGGGACCTTGTTGGTTTGTTGTTTTCTTTTCCCTGTTTATTGAGCTATTTATTGAATAACTCTCTGGATTTGTTCATTCTTGATTGTACTTTGAAGTATTGGATGGATTTTGTTATGTTTGGAATCGAAATATTGGACATGTGCTCGATTTGTTGAAAGTTTGCAATCTATTTTTCTGCAGTTCTTTTTCTGAGCAAGGATTTGTTTCATTTATAAGTCTGTGATTTTTACGAATTTGGTTCTAAAATTTTAAGGACGTAAACCCCTCTAGAATACGAAGATATTGGTTCAATTTTGACGCCATTTGGATTTAAATTCATAATTTTATGGATGTTTCATTGGACGTTGCCAGAATTGTCTCTGCAGAATCTGTTTTAGGGCAAATACATATTTCTTCCATAACTTTCGTTTCACAAGGCTTTTGAGCGTGAAATTTGGAAGTCCCCTGCCTTCTTTCGTTATTTCATTCTCCTCCAAATTTACGACTTATTGGTTGTAGACATTAGGAGTTATCGTTGTTGCATTAAGAGTGGACAGATTTAAGCATTGCCAATTGTAGATTGCCCTAGTGTTGTCTTCTTGCAATTTTGGGGCACATCAGAGTTGGATAGATGGGTAGTTTGGATCTAGCCCAACAGCTAGGATACACCCTCATCTAGTTGGGAAAGAGACTAGTGCACATAGGAGGTTAGAAGTCGATCAAACTAGGCCATCTCAAAGGACAACCTTCCAATCTCATACTCGAAGTACGAGTAAAGAACCAATGAATGAAAGGATTTGCTTGGGTAGCCCCCATCCCAAAAGAACTAAAGAGAGTCATAAGCATAATTGTATTAACCCTTTTTCCTTACTGGGCCATTAGGCTCACTTATTACTTGTGGTGTAGGTACAACGACATACAGATAATAATAGGTTCATATACGAGGAACGACGAACAGATAATCTAAAGCAGGGATGAGAGATTTGCACGTGCGAGGATTAGGGCTGGCCAAGCTGATAATAACCAAAGAGGGCACGATTGTAATAAAAGTGTACTTAATTTTTCGGTTTTCATTTCTCTTAAGTGTATTTAATTATTTAGTTCTTTCATTAAGTTTCTTCATTAATGATTAACGCTTCTGCACTTTATTAATTAGATTTTTATAACAAGTTTAACGTAAGGTTAGTAGCGGTTCGGTTTAGCGTCGCACTCTGATTTGTTTTAAAAGAGATTTCAACGGTTTTACAAAAGTTCAAAATTTTTACGCGTTTTAGAGGATTTACAAAAAACTGGGTCGTTACATACATCATATTGTCTTGTGGCTTAACCATCACTACGACGAGGAAATACATCCATTAGGGGTGTCACCACCATTAACTATCAAATACTTTTCCTAATCTCATACACCTATTTATGTTTATTGGTTTATTTCATTTATCATATCATGCATATATCAGTAGTTTCATAAGTCCTATCATGATGCATGAATGCCACAATTTATAACAGCAGTATATAAAATGAATTAAAAAAAATCACGGAATACGACAAGACAATATTGAAACAATTATATATTCATGCTCAACGTAACATTTTATTATTTTCACACATTTTCTCCGTAAGTTCGTGCATTATAACATATTAATTCTCTTTCATTATTTTAACAATAATTTCTAAGCATATCCATTATTCTAACCGTAATTTCAACAATAATTTTAACAATAATTGGTAGTAAATAAAGCATAAAAATAGTCTCGTGATGCAAAGCCTCCACTGCCCACCGCATTCTATTTTTTACCTCTTGAAGATTTTCCTTACAATAGAATTTTTCAAAGTATAACTTCTCTTGATTTACCCAAGTAACTCCTCCTCCACACTTTCACTTCTCTCCTTCTTCAATTTCTCTCTTGATGTGCATTTTTCTTCAATTCAAAGCCTCTACTTATAGGCAAGAAAAAATGAAATGCCAAAGAATATTCTGCCACAATGAAATATGCCAATGAATATTTTATCATGGAATATACCAAGGAATATTTTTTTCATTAATTAATCAATTTTCTTAATTTACACTTCTTCCAATTTAGTTTTATATCTTAATTAATCGAGAATCTCCACTTAATAAATTCCATAAACATCCATATAATCCCTTATCAAATTTTTTTACACCTAATTGATTTTCCAATTTTTTTTACTTAATTCCGTTTACGGAAAATCAGAGTATTATATTTCAAACTAAAATCATCCAAAATTTTCAAAATTCTTATTCAATAATATTTTTAATCCCGATTTATTTCTTAGATATTGCACTTCTGCTGTTGTAAATGTTTTTATTCATGGAATTTCTAAAGGTTTTAGTAAGAAAAGTATTCTGTTGTGTTTATAAAAGAAAAGTATTTTAAAATTATATGTTTTAAATTGTATGAAAAATCAAGATGTTACACTAACCCTAAGTTGCCCGATACTCTGTAGTATAGAGTCTATACTCTCTCTCGGTCTCGACTGCAATCGACAATCGCAAAATCGGAATGAACTGCGAACAACAATACTTCATTCAGACGCTCACGGTCCTCACCCTGCAAGTCCGATTGTCTGAAGTCGTTCTGTCTCCAGTGCAGCCCGCAAGCTCGCAATGTGGAAGTACTTTGCTCACAGGTTTGTCGACAGTCGTTTTGAATAAATTCATTTTTTTTTTCAAATACATTAAGATAGCCTATCTTGATTTGAAGGAGAGGGCAAGGTGTTCTTCACCCTTTCCTTTGGCCCAAAAGATCGCGAGAGAGTAGTGGATGCGAACTCGAAAGGGACACGATGGCGGGGACTTGGGCATTTTGAGCAAGAGCCGGCAGAAGGCAAGCAGAAGTGAGAAGTGGTTCCTTCGGGTGACAACAACTGCGAGCGAAGAGAGACAGTTGCTCACGGTCGACGGTGAAACGTGACCAGGAGCATTTCCGACGAGGTAGCGCGGTCTGTGATAGGAGAGGAAGGCTGAGCCATGGTGGAAGTCAACTTCCCCACTATTACAAAACATTGTCCATTCTCAAACCGTGAGTTAAAACATTGTCCATTCTCAAACCGTGAAGTTAATAGTTTTACAAAACATGAGTTAATGGTTTTACAAAACATTGTCCATTCTCAAACCGTTTCAAAATAGCGTTTTTACTTCTTGCGAGCCATAACCCTCTCAGGTTGATTCCGCTGGGTTACCCAAGTGCTTAACAAGTAATGTCTCCTCCTCCACTCCGGGAATAACAACATCCTGACAATCATCAACACCACAAGTAAACTATGAGCCTAAGGCCTAACAAGAAATGAGATGCAATATGAAGTATACCTATAACTGATTATGTTAGAATGGAATCCACCCAAACTGTTCTTTTCTCACGGTTATATACATTAACTCGTACATTGAGATGAGACATTGGAGGAATTCGTCGCATGGAGAGTAGCTGCAAATAGACATCTAACCCTCTGGTAGACAGGCTCTCATGACCTGATAAGGGAAGAACATAAATCTCGAGTCTACCCATTTAGATCCGAACTACCTCTCCATCCTCCAATTCCTTTACATTCATTTACTTTATCTATTTTCTTTCACAAAATGCATATGAATACCAATCAAACATGGCATTCCTATTTGTTTATATTATCATGATGCATGTCAATGCGGAGCAATAATCACAACAATATATCAATATTGTACAACGAGAAATGTAACGAAACTAATTAAAACAAGTCCAAGCCAATCAATCAAGAGTAAGTCAACAACCTACTTAACAAAGCATCATGCTATAAGACGATGATTATGAGCAATAATCCAATTAATAGAATTAACAAATTAAATAACAAAAAGCTAACACAAGGCAATGTAGTGTGAGGCATAAATCAAACAGAGGAATGACAATTAATTCATGGAACATGGTATAAACTACAACGTGCTATATCATGGCGAAAGGCTCTAACATGGGACATTTCAAGTTAACTAAACATAAGTTAATCAATTTATTTTATTAATAATGAGATATCATAATGTGAGTTGTAGAGCAGCGTTTTCAATATAACAATGATAATAGCTGAAGTCATAGACATGATTGGCAATTAAAGAAAGCTATAGTAATAATTAACATCCTAAATATGCTCGACAATTAAAGGAAGCAATAGTGGTTTTTAACGTTCTAATCATGCACAACAAATAAAGGAAGACAACAACAATTTATAACGTTCTAATCATGTTTGGTGCCAAATTGGTGACATAAGATGAGCATAGGTATAATGAACAAAGGCAACATAATATTCAAAAAATAAAACATCCATGCAGAGTATATTCGAGCTTTACAATTTTAATAGATGCATTATCCAACATCAATGGTGCAGATAAGGATTAAACCCAAGTAGTAGAGTCTATAAACATACAGTAAAATATGAATTTACAACTAGAATATGTCTCACGGAGCAGTAGGTAAAAGTCCACAGCAACAGGGTGTCCAACAATTTACAGAGAATAGAGAACACAATTTAACATCAAATAGAACTAGCAACCTATAGCATGATTTATCAATAGGGAGTTAACATGGTCAAATAATAATAGGACGTTACCTACAAAGCTATCATGGATTTACCAAAGCATTATCGACTAAGCTACAGAGGTAGGCATGGAAAATTACTATAACAGTTTAGTGATCTTATCAACATCTGTAAATACTAAGAAGTAACCGAGAACAAAACAATCAACTAACAATTTCTAATCTTCACTTAATAGAGAGTAATATCATTTAGCTCACAAGATTATGCATTGATAAAGCAGGGGAAGATCCAGGCATAAGCATTATCCGAAAACCAACCAGAAGAGACATATTCAACCAACAATCAAGGAAGAAGGAAGACACTACTTGTGGTGTAGGGCCTCCACTGGCCACGACACTACTCATCTTCTTACCTCACAAACACCAACAGTTGAAGATTTCAGCACAGCACAACCATTGTAACGAGAAGTTCAAAATCCAGCAGCTAAATCCTACGCCCACAATGCACCAAAAATGGTAGAGTGCACACTTTGTTCTCACATGCTTTTTCTTCCTCACACTCGGACTCGGCCCTCTTTGTAAACTCTCACACTCCAAAAGACTTCTCCCAGGCTCAGAAAATAGAAATGCAGAGTGTTGCATCAGCTGGTAATGCTTTAATAATCGTGAAGGACTACATGGAGGAGAGGAGTGCGGTTAGTGACCCGCCACGAAAGGGGAGGTTGCTGGGTGTTGGGCTGTCATTTGAGTAGATAATTAATGGGTAAATGATGAAACGCCAGCTGTTTAAAATAGACATTTTGCGTGACTATGCAATTTTAGTCGAGTAAGTCGGCTGAATCTCCATGACCGCATCACGATAGAATCGCGTAAAACACGACGAAAGATGCATTTTGATCGAGGAACTCGACTGCGTCCCAACCAATAACTCGAGTACAAAATCGCCGAATTTGACAGATTCGAAACTTGTTGTTTTTCGATCGCGTTGCGTCCGAAACCACAAAATGTAATCTGAGATACATTTCAGACAAAGGACTTGACCACGTCTTCGTCTGCAGAGCAATAGAAAACCTAAAATGCACACTGTCATGTATTTCGAATGAGAGCCTTGACCGCAACCGAGACCACCCGGCATTTGAAAACCCGAAATGCACATTTTCTATCAAAAATTCATACTTTAATCACTCCCCATAACTTTCCTTACATTTACACGATATTAATCCAACAAAATACCATCCCGCAATATAATACATTAATTCCACAAAATTCATTATATTATATAAACGGGGAAAAATTATTGGGGTATTACATTTTTGGCTTCTCGGCCTCCTATGCTGAGCACCAAGATTTCCTGAGTTCTGTTTTTGGATGTTGAATTCGGCTTTGATAATGAGTTTTATTTTGGGTTTTTATATGATTAATTGTCCCTATTTTGGATGGACCGGTGGTGTGGTGAAAAAGTAACATAAGCAAAAATGATAGTGGCGTTTATGAGAATTGGGGAAAGTGGAATGGGTTGATTAAATGATCAACCGGGTGTGTGGCTGAAAAGCTTCAGGGGCAAGAAGGTTTAGTGGTGAATGGCATGAAAATGGATTGGAGATAGTGGGATAGGTCAATCACGATCGACCTAGATAATGGTAGAGGCAAAAATATTGCAGACGCTAAATGGTGGGCGTGCAACGTGGGATCGGTCGATCCTGTGATCGACCGATACCACATGAATTTCCATATATCGGGTTTTTAGCGTTACTCCTATTGATGGCCTCAAAGGAATGTGTAATCTCAAGGAGATGTTTTCTGAGATTTTTTTCACGCGTCTTCCTTTATAAATGGCATTGTATATGAGGAGTTAGGTGAGATTTATGGGGATATATGAAAGGCTTTTGGGAGAAGCTTCAGGAGAGAAATAGAAATAGAGGATGAGAGTTCTCTGGTGAAAGGAAAGAGTCGAGTGAGAAGCAGAGAAGGAAAGACAGAGAGATGAAAGAAAGAAAGGAGCTTCTGGAGAAAACAGAGAAGGTTGAGAGCAAAGAAAGAGAGGAAAAGAGAAGGAGAAAGAAAAAGAAGAGAAACACATAGAGAGAGAGAAGAAACAGAGAAGAGAAGAAGAAAGGAAGGTGAAGCTCCCTACTTCTTCTCTTGAGTCTCTAGGTTTCTTTAGGTATTCCCAGTGTTGTTTCCTTTTGATTTTATGGATTTTATAGGTTTTGGCTCTCTGCTTATTACTATTTTATGGATTTTACGTGAAAGTTATAGAAGATAAAAGATAAAGAGTGATAGGAAAGTACTTTGATGAAAGTATTGCTTTTGTTTACGTAAATGTTAATGAGCACTAGAAGGTTTTATGCTTTGTGGTCGAGATTCGTATGTTGTGTGTGATAATATGCTCTATTAATTGAAGTTTGGTTCCCTGTTTCATCACAGGTTGGATAAATGTTGTTAAGGACTTACGTTTGTCTGTTGTGTTGGATTAATTTATGCTTGCTGTGTTTAATGGATGAACACCGTGGGGAATGTTATTCTATTGAATGCGGTTGTTGTCCTCCAGGGCTTTTATTTGATAAAACAATTATATTCTGCATGTTGGGCATTGAGGAATAATAGTGGTGAAGTTGTTAAGATTAATGAGTTATTGAGATAAGGTTTTATGGTTTAGTTATTTTACTGCTGTGAAAGGTAAGGTTGAGGATTCACATTCTGCAATTTTTGGTTAGTGATAGACAGTGAAGTGGAGAAGAAATATTGAGAATAAGGTTCAATTGATGGTTTGAAGTTATTAGTCTCTAATTACTATCTTATAAGTGTGAAAGAGGAATATGTTTTAGTTAGAGCTGAATGGTTGTTAAAGGATTGTTATTAACGATTAAATGTTATTGATTTTGAAGGTATTGGAAAGGAAAAAGAGCTTAAGTGCTAAAACGCGTTATGGACGCCAGGTAAGTGATATTGCTTGTGTTTTGCCGAAAGGCCTACATCGCAAGAATTAGACTTGTTTGTTGCCTGTGTTTACTAGATTAAGTTAAGTTGTTGATATAATTGTTGATCGATGATGTATTGTTGTGTGCTTACTTGTTGTTTTAATGATGTGTTTATTAGATTTAAGTTCTTTAAGTTAAGGATAAGTAAAGGATATTGATATTGATCATCTTTGATGATATAGAATTGTATGCATTCACGAGCATTCATGCATACTGGTTTTTAAAATGTTGCGAAAATGGTTTTATGCATGGTTTTTGAAAAGGAAATAAAAACGGATATGAAATGTGAATAAACGTAAATAGGTGTAACAAGATATAGGGTCTTGAGTTGGCCACTCTTCCTCGTCAAGTTTTGACATCTCTAACGCCTGTCAAAATCAAGGAACTAAATAGATGTTTGGAGATGTGAGGTTCAGTTGGCTGCCCCACGTGAGCCATTAGGCGTGCCACTCTTCCTCGTCAAGTTTAGACATCTCTAACGCCTGTCAAGTTAAGTTAACGGTAAAGTAAAGTCAAGATTAAGGTAAAGGAAAATGAAAAAGAAAACACAAAACTGCATATGAGTTATTAAAAGCTACACAACATGTTACACACTACATATTTTTATATCGCTTATTCAGCCTTAGTCTAATAGTTAAGTCTTGTCATGTAGGTACATGCTAGATCAGGATAAGGAGCAGTTCACAAAGGATTTGCACGCGCGGACCTTGTGGCTGGCAAGGCTAAAGGATTAAAGAAAAATGGTTTGTAAAGGATTTTGTAAAGTAATTAAACTGTAGAAGAAAAGAATTTTATTAGTTACATTTTCAACTGTTTTGTTTTACTAATAAAAGTCTTCCGCTGTTTTTATAAAAGAAAAATATCTTCAAAATTACATGTTTTAAATATAAGGAAAATCAAGTCGTTACTGTTTAATTTTACATTTTTCATGTTAGGATGGAAAATAATATGAATAATAGTAGGAAAAGTAGCAAAACATGTGAAGCGTGGAATTAGTTTACTAAAATAGAACCAATAGAGTCGGATAATCCTTGAGCAACTTACAATTACTGTGGAAATTCGTATGTCTGTCATCCAGTAATAAATGAGATTTCAAACTTGAAAAAGCATGTTAGTAATGTGGAAGAGTATGTTTGACCACTAACACGTAGACTTTTACACATAACCTAAATTATATGGTTGTGTCTGCTCATTTCATTGATGCAAATTGGTCTATGCAAAAAATAATTATCAATTTTTGTGTCATCCTTAATCGTAGAGAGGAACTACTACTATGATTATGGAAAAATGTTCATTGGATTGGGAGATAGAGAGAGTTTTGACTATCACAGTTGATAATGCTTCTGCCAATGAAGTTTCTTTGAATCATTTAGTTAAGACAATTAAAAACACGAATGGTTTAGTGCTTGATGGAGAGTTTATACACATCAGTTGTTTTGCTCATATTGTAAATTTGATTGTTTGCAATGGCTTAAAAGAGCATAATGATTCAATTATGAAGATTTGTAAATCAGTGAAATATGTTAGGTCTCCTTCCTTCTATGATACAAAAGTTTAAAGCCTATGTGAACAGTGCGAAGATTACATGTAAAAGTAGCGTGCGTCTGGATGTTCCAACTTAATGGAATTAAACATACTTAATGTAATGCTAGGATTAATCCTCAGTGTTTGTAAAAGATTTTATTAAATGAACAAACATTTTAAAAAAAGATATGTGTCGTACTCATTAAATTGGGAAATTAATTGGTGTAATAGGCTACTGGGAGCTAAATTAGATAATAGGTGTATCATAAGTTGAGAGAATTATTGATAAATGGAGAGATAAGGATTTGTTGACTGGAGGACATCTCTTGGGAAGAGACGGACATCCAAAAATGGAAGAAAATGGGAATGACGGACGTCCCTTGTAGTGGGACGGACGTCCTTTATAGTGTGAGGATCGACGGATGCCCTTGGGAAAGGCGGATGTCGTTAAGGAAGGACTGGTGGCCGAAGTCAGAAGAGAACAGACGTCCTTTATATAGGGATGGATGTTCGTTATAGTGTAATGAGCACCCTTTATAGTGGGGCAGACCTCCTTTGTGGATGACAGATGCTCGAAGTGGGGGAATAGACGTCCTTTATAGAGGGACGGCAATAACAACCCGGATTTTCATAAATCATTTAAAATGCGTGAAATTTTGAAATTTCTTTTTGAAACCAAATCAGAAATCGCCTAAAACCAAATCGCTACCAACCGTTCATAAAACTCATTACAAAAATCCTGTTAATAAGATTTCTTGACATTGTTAAAATAAAACTATTTGAAAACATAGCGGAAGTGTAATTAAAATCATCGTAAACGTAGAGGAAGCGTTAACCATCTGAATGAAAGGACTAACCAAATTAAATATACTTTAAACAAAACCTATGTTAATTACAACTTAGAAAACTTAATTAAAACCATTTCTCTTTTACCCTCTTTATGCCTGGCCAGCCACGAATTTCCTCGCACGTGCAAATCCATCATCTGCTGCCTTTATAGTCTGATTATCATCTTTCGCTACTCCTAGTCCGTGCATTCCACGTAGCATACTAGTACCTACATCTACACCACAAGCAACTGTAAGCCCAAAGGCTTAGTAAGGAAAAAAGGTTAATGCATTATGCTTATGACTCTCTTTAGTTCATTAGGAATGGGGGCCACCCAAACCAATTCTTTCGTTACATTTTGTTCTTTCATTCGTTCTTTACTCGTACTTCGAGCTGGAGATTGGAGGACCAGTATGAAATGGTATAGCTGGTCGGACCTAGTCTTCTACTTACAATTTAGAACTCCCATACCTGGTAAGGGAGGGCTTCGGCTAGATTGTAGACTAGACCCGTCTACCCATCCGCCCCCAACTCCCTTTTCTTTTCTTTCGTCTTTTCCTTATCATTTTTCCTCACAATGCATGTGAGTACCACCTCGAGAGGGTACTCCGAGAGGGTACTCCCTACTTTATTTCTATTAACATGATGCATGAACATACATTCTCAACCTAGCATGATGCATGATGCTTCAAAACATAGCATTCATGATAATTGAAATGCGCATAACATATAAGTAAAGCAGTAACTATAATTGAAAGCGAAAGTGAACTGAAATTAAAAGCGTACATATAGAACAATAATATGGGATTGTCAACAACGAAGTGCAGAAGGAGAATTCAAAACATGCTCATTATCCTAATTAATTTCCTAGTCATTTTACAAGCTTCCTACCTTTATTATTCTTAATGATTATTCTACTTAGTTATCCTAGGTGATTTAAACATGCTTTTACCTTAGTTACTTAGCATGCTTCAATTTAAGTTTACTCAATTACTTTAGTTGATGGTTCTAATAAGTTAACATGCTCGGTTAATTACTTTTAGCGGGTTGCTTAGGGCTGATTAATTAACATGCTCAATTACTAAACATGTTTAATTTACATCATTAGTTAATTGCATGCTTAGATTACAGGATTAATTAATTTGCTCTAAACATGCTTGCTAGTTAGTTCATCAATAATTAAACATGTTCATTAGTTTGCTAATCAATTACCCTAATTGATTTCATGCTAATTAAGTAACAACAAGTGGGAGGCTAAGCATACATGCACCAATGACACTAGCAACGGACTTAAACAATAAAAACGTAGTTAAATAGTGGATAATTCTCATTTCACGCTTTAATCTTCCCCATCTCATTTTTCATTTCTCATTACTACTAACAATATATTTGCATCACTTTGGCAGATAATTAAACAGAGCATATCAACAAAAGGAGATATCACAGGGCTTAACCGAAATTCACAGAAGACACTTCACAATTCACAGGTTAAACTACAAGAGAACATTCACAGAAATTGTCAAGGAAATGCAGTAGGAATCATTATCGTGTACTGAACAACTGCTCAACTACTACCAGTAAGCATTTATCACTAAGCATTGGAAGATAAACAACCTACTTAACAAGTAGCAGTAAACAATTGATTGGTAGTAAGCATTCAACTAACATTAACACTAAACTCACACACCTATACTTGTGGTGTAGGGCCTCAATGGCCTAAACACCCCTTAATCTTTACCACTTTGAAGATACTAAACTCAGGGACAACTCTCCTCTCACGATTTCAGTAGCAGCTCCAACTTCCAGCTTCTCATAGCTCACTCCTCACACTCACGTAGAACACACCTCACTTACACAGAGTCTCACTCACTTAACACTCAATTCCCCTTACTCAGAAGCCTTTCTCTCAGCACCTCACTCACTCTCTCTCTGGATTTCTCATGTAGGGAAAGAAGAAAATGAATACTGAGAGGGAAAGGGAGAGATATTACCTGGAGGGGAGAGGGGGACACCATGAGTGCCTAAGGGAAGGGAGGGAGATGGCTCCAGGCATAGGGGGAGGCGATTTTCGTCGCCTGGGTTGTGGAGGGTCGATTCTTGTCTACTATCCCGTGATTTTCTCGATTTCCTATCATTTCCTTTTTTATTTTATTTGTAGGTCTAGGCTGTTTTGGACGGGTGCGAACGCATAGGTCTCGTCTGCATGCTGTCCGCAAGGCTAATTCTCACAAGCAAAAATACAGCTTTTGACGGGAGAATGCATCCCCGTCCTATCTGTACCGTCCGCAGGTGAGTTTTGAATGTGGAATGGCATCAGCACTAGCGTCCGAAAGTGTCCCAAAATCGAACAAAGGCAAAGCGGATGATACTTCAATTCGTCCGTAGCAGTCCAGACTCGTCTGAAACTGTCCAGATTCGAAATAGAGTCGATGCGGACGCTACTCCTCACTTCCGCATCGTCCGGACCCTCGTCCGTAACTCCACTATTCAGTAAAATCAGGACGAGAAATCTCATCCTAAGTGTTGTCCCAGGCAAAGGAAGACTTCGCAATGCATTTGCGGACGACTTGACTCGTCTGCACCATCCGGATACTTGTCCGTAACTTCACAACACAGTGAAGTCAGGACGATACCTCAAGTCCCCAGACTCGTCCCAGACGTCGGGGACGTAATGTAATGCATTTGAAGACAACATAACATGTCCGCAGTGTTGTCCGCAACATCCGAAAACGCCCCAGACAGCCTTTCTTACCTTTTTCCCACTTAACTCCTATCCCATAACATTTTCCCCATAAATACATGTCATGAGATGACACGTATAGATACGTCGTGTAATATCCTCCAAACCCTAATACTTCAATTACACCACGTATACGGGGAAAACATAATGGAAATATCTCTAAACTTAATGCTCTAGGACGTCCTTGGTAATACCCCGATAGTTGACCAACTTAAAAAGTTGGGGTGTTACAACGGCTTTCCGTTGTGTGAAATGGACGTCCCTAGCGGGACGGACGTCCCTTACGAAGGTGGTTGTTAGTATATAAAGGGAACGACGTCGTTGAAGGGAACACTGGATGTCCTTGACGTCCATAATGGAAGAGTAGAAGAACAGCGTTAAGACTTAAGTTGAATAGACATCCCTCATTGGGTTACGGGCATCCCTTACTAAGGAACAGACATCCCTCACTAAGGAACAGATGTCCGTCATGGCAAAGAAGCTGATGAACATCTCTTTCGATGACGGACGTCTAAATAACGAAGGCAACTGACGCTCCTTGCTGTAGAACGAACGTCCCTTGCAGCGAAGAAGTTAACGGATGTTAGTGATGGAATGGTAGAACAACCTGTTTTGCAAAAAATTTAAGGCGAGAATTCCCACTTCTACCAAACATAATCTTGCCCCTATCTTCATTTTTCTCCAGCCAAAATCTGCTCCTCTCCCCTGTCGGCAGCGAACCTCACATGTGACCATGATTGGTTAGGTCCCCTCCTTTGGAATGGAAGATGGTCCCATTCACCCGCGTGCGTCCCTCTCTCCCTTACCCTCTCCCTCATCTATAACTGGTGGCATAGGTGACGCTTTTGGAACTCTGCACTTCCTATTGGGTGAGCTATGACTTAGTGAGAAAAATAGAGAGCTTCAGTTAGAAAATCTCCTGGGTGTTGTTACTTTGTACTAGCTGCTACGGTGGGACATTCTACTAAAGGTAAGAATTGGGATGCATGTTGGCCAGTGGAGGCCCTACATCACGGGTTTATTTTTTGTTTGATATTAAGCATTTCTTTGGTTTAATCTCTATGAAATATGGGATGGTCTGCTGTTGATATTGACCATGAATATGGTTCACTCACTATGAAATATTATTGTGCCATGAATTGATACTGTTGTAATGCCCCGTTAATTTAAAAACGTTTTTATTGTTTTAGAATTACGTCATAAAATTTTTCGCTTAATTTAATTAACATTTCAAATTCATTTTTAAAAAGAAAGAAAATCAGAGTAAACATTGCGGAATAAAAATGGGAATTTAAATCGTAGATTCCAAATGTTCGTAACAAAAGTCCAAAAGTTCCTATTACAATGTTTAAAATAGTCAAACACTAATAGTAGAAATTAACAAAATACCCCTCACTCGAAATACTAACAACTCCCAAAACACGTGATTCGCACCCAGTAGGTCAAATTGGCTGATAACACAAGGGATCATCCTAGAACGCTTCTTCCTCAACCGGTACATATTCTTCATTGAAATCATCACCTATATTATGGGGAAAACAATGAGCCTAACGCCCAGCAAGAATCAAAATTAATGCAATGCGAATGATGCGTGTACATACAATGCATTACAGAAGAGAACCGTTTCTCTTCTGGAGGTTAAGGTGGAATACTCCCTAGAGACATGTGGACTAACCAGTCACTCCGATGAGGAGATATATCCATCGGGGGTGTAACCACAAGTAGGTATCCTCACTTTTGTTGAAGACGTTGGGGGTTTCAGAATGGGTTAATTGTGAACCCTAGAATCCACGTAGCTAACTTCTAAACCTACCACTCCTATGTGGGAGGAATCTACCGTATGAAAAGTCACAATTCACCCGAACCCCCACATGCCTATTTATGTATATTAGGATGACACACAACATGTAAGCAAGTTCATAAACCCTAGAATGATGCATGAATGCCACAAGGTAAATCACAGAACCAACGCACAAAATTATAACCATGAATCTTTACAGATGAAAATTTAGCAAAATTTGTACTACTAGTCAAACAATCAAAACTAAGATATTTTCATACTTATGTAAAGCGAAGACATGATAAATTCTTATTTATTCCATAGGCAGTTATGAGAAAGAATTTATCCCTTTATAAGGCTCCACTATATTTCAACCAATTCTATGCACAGAAACTTAAATTGATGAACGTGATTTACAGACTTTCAGCATAGTACATGCATCATAATTTCATTCCAATAGAGGTTTGTAGTAACCATAATCTTCGAAGACATTGATGCTAGACATGACAAACGAGCCGAGCCGGCCAAGCCGAGCTTGGAAAAGTCTGGCTTGTCGAGCCTGCCGAGCTTAACAAGCCTGCCGAGCCTAACAAGCCTGCCGAGCCTAACGAGCCGAGCCTAACGAGCCAAGCCTAACAAGTCAAGCTTAACGAGGCTGTCGAACCTAACGAGCCGAGCCTAACGAGCCTTAACGAGCCTAGCCTAACGAGCCAAATATACATAAATAATAATATCTTATATAAATATATTATAAGTTATTTTCAATATTATACAATTTAAAACTATAATAAACATTTATTATTATAATGTAAAAATACTATAATTAATCATTTAATTGAATAAATATTTTTATTCAATTGGCTTACGGGTGCCAATAAAACCGTTTACATATTGACTATTAAACGAGGCGTCACCTTGACTAATTATAAGGTCGCCAACGTTTGACTCATATGCCACGTCTTTCAAATATGGTTACAGTATCATGAGAACAATAAGTCTTAACGCAAGATTTTTCGATGACATAGTATCGACAAATACCAAAATCATTTGTGTGGTAGTCACTATTATTCACAAAGTTTAGTTGCAAAGAAAATCATACCAAGCAGCAAATTATTAAAATTATAAGTTAATTTGCGACAACTTGAATCACAAAGAAACAAAAATTAACTTAAAAAACAAACAAAAATTAAAAAACAACTCCTTTATAAGTCTTTTATAATATAAAAATGTATCATAAATGTATTTGTAACAATGAATGTGGGTAATTTGTACAAATATGAAACTGTGTATCCAATGAAAAACATGATGCAATAATATTAGTGTTTATAAACCCCTAAGAGAAGGAAGGCACTCTCTATCTAAATAACTCAATTGGATTGGACATGCATAGAGAAGTTTTACCATATCAGCAATGTCAGACCAACTTGTCACTCTTCACCAACTTGTCTTCTTCTTCCTCACCTTCACTTTCCTCTTTGAAAGCGAGCTTGGGGCAAATGGGTATCTGAAATCTGAGAACCCATAAAGAAAACTGGATCTAGCTAGGAACTCTCCACCCCGAAAATGGCCGCTTGAGCTCACGACGTCGCCGCTTTAAGTATAAAAGGAAACTCTGCCATTCTCAACTTCCCAGAACTCGCCGACGCTCTTCTCTGGCCTGCTTCCAACTCTCCTCGAGATGTGCAAGTCGCCGCTGCTAAAGCCGATTCAAGGGAGTTTCCCTTTCATTCACCAACGTTGCCATCTGAGAGGCTTTCCAAGCGGCGACCGAGAGTACCGCAGGTGAAGGTTGGTTGAGGCAGAGACGGAAGACTCGGCGAGCTCTGTTCAGAAGAGGAGGAGCAAAGCCCGAGCATTCCGGCCAGGCGATTGGCTGGCGGGCTGGCTCGCCGGGCTAGCTAGCAGGCTCGCCAGACCAGCCCCCAAGCTCGCAAGCCAGCGTTTTCGGGCTCGGCTCGGCCCGCCTACCGGGCCCGGGCCGAGCCCGCTAGGTTACTGTAGCGGGCAGGCTGGCTAGCCACCTCTAATTGATGCTAATTATGAAACGAGAGAACAGTCCATATTCTTCCTATTTTAGCTTAGCATAATTCATAGTAACCATTTCATTACAGTAACCAAATTTGACAGCAATTAAACTTACAAATTATCAATTTCTACTAAGTGTTGAAGGACAGTTTGCATCGCCATATTTCATAGACTACCCTATTTCGTTTCCATTTCATACACAATTCAAATCTAGTCTCATCATGTTTTTCAGGAATCAGCTCAACAGATCAGGTTTATCACTTGAAGCAAATGTCTAGGCAATTGACATTTTATTCCAGCAAATTCAAGAGATCTTAGCAATTCAAACAATCTAAACCCGTAATGTAGGGCCACCTTTGGCCAACAACAAATCCCAATTCTTACGTCAAATATTGCAATAGTGGTTCACAACAACTTAACACAAGTAGCACAGCAACCAAAACAACAAAACAGCAGCCAATAAGTCCTATACAAAGCAATATAAGTGATGAATCCCACATTCATATTCAACTTGACTTAAACCAGAGATCTAGAATTAATCAACAACTTCTTAACCACAATTTCTTACCTTGCTTCACTTCCCAGTTGGATAAATAGAGCACACTACCAAAATCCTTCAGAGTAACCCCCAATTATACCACCCTACACTCACCAAATTCTCCAAGACACAAGACACTCTTCTCAGAACAACACAACACTCCCAGTCAGTTTTTCCCAGAGAAGGACTGAACAACTGCAGGGATAAGCAGCTGCAGGTTGCTCCAACCAAGAAGGAGGTGGTCTAATGAGATGGCTCCATGTGGGAAGACTTCCAACTCACCAAGGAGGAGGGGACGTCGCTGCAGCACACTGGGGAGAGAGAGAGTTTGGAGACTTTTGCAAGAAATTGGAAGAGAGAGACGATTTAAAATAGGTTTCTCAGAATTCCCCGATGTTGCGAACGAGTCGAGTCTTCCACAGTACTCGTCCGTACCGTCCGAAAGTCGATTTGGGACGAGAAATTGCTTCCTCAGCCTTTGTCCGTACCGTCCACAGGTGCCTCACAGACGCGACATGACGTCCGCATGTATCGTCCGCCTCGTCCGAATGTATCGTCCGCCTCGTCCGAAAGTGTCCAAGATTTAGGACAGATTCATTCGGATGCCATTCTTCCTCGTTTGCAATCGTCCGCTATTGTCCAAATTGTCCCAGAGTTGTACATATTCAATCGGACGCTGCCCTGTGTCGTTCGCAGTGCCCGTCGGCATCCGCAACTCAACACTTATGCATTTTTCCTAAGTTTTTCACATTTAGGTCATCTTTCAACATTAACCCTCTACTTTCCATGCACCACATACATTCACCATTGCATAATTTGATGTAATATTCATTTATTAAGATTATCCAAAATTATTACATTATCAAAAAAGGAAATACATTTTCGGGGTATTACAACCGTAGTGTTGATTTTACAAACATGAAAGACTGAGTCTGCTTTGGGAATTATTCGAACCATGGATTATTGAATAGGATGCTAAAGTTATATTGTGAATGATTTTTCTATCCATACTTGATATCATGGACTGCTAAGCTAAACCTTGCTCGCAATAGTTGCTTTTCTTACACTATAAAATGTTGGACGATATGAATTGAATCTAGGGATTTATTGGTGGGGTTAAGCATGAACTGAATTTGTAGAAAGGTTGGATTTTACATGAAGCTCACCCATTGTTACACTTGAACTCCCCTGTGCTCATAAGTCCTTCCTTTTTGCTAATAGTAGGGATATGAATTAATAAGTTTTTTATATTCTCTATCATTACGTGGGTAGTTCACCTGTTAGTTTCTCATTAATAATGGACATTTAAATTGCTCTCCTTGATTTGTTGATATTGTTGTATAATCTCTTATATTTGTGAACTATAATAGTAGGGATATAAATTAATAAGTTGTTTATATTCTCTATCATTACATTAGTAGTTCACCTGTTAGTTTCTCATTAATAATGGAACTTTAAATTGCTCTCCTTGATTTTGTTGATATTGTTGTGTAATCTCTTATATTTGTGAACTATATTTGACATCCATGTATCATACTTAGGGCTTCTAAAAATTGTCAACCTATTGCATGTCATGCATAATATATGAAAATAGGCGGTGGGGGTTCAGGAGGAGTAGTGACAGTCCATCAGTGGGGACACTATAGGATGTATCTCCCCATCAGAGTGACGGTTAACCATGTGGACCATAAGGATGTATCCTCTCCTCTTGTACTTAAATCCCCAACATCTTAAACAAAAGAGTGCGGTGACGGTCATGATGGTGATGCCATAGGATGTATCTCCTCGCCGGAGTGACAGATAGCCACATGACCATAGGACGTATCCAACTCTCGATTTAACAGAAAAGATAAGGTTCTTTTCTGTAATGCATCGTATGACCATGCATGGGCATTTACATTGCATTCCATTCTAATTCTTGTTGGGGATTAGTGTAATTTCTCAAATTTTCATAGAGCTAAGCACAAGGCTTATGTGATAAATTGAAATGATAAGAGTGGAATTGGACTGTTTGGAAATATTGGTCAAGATAAATGTATTTTGAATAAGTGAATTATGATACCCGAATTATGTCCATATTTAGTTTTGGAAGTGATCAAATTTATGGAGAATTGTATGATAATATTTGGAGTTAGATAGGACAATATAAATTAGAATTATAGTTAATGGGATTAGTAAAAGAAAATATTCTTGGACGTATTTGGATATTGTAAGGATACTGTCAGGACTAGAAGCTTGAGAATAATAAGGTTCTTATCATTTAATGGAAAATGTACTTGGATATAATAAAGTTAAAAGTATAGGATTTATAATATTTTAGGATATATTGGATTTAGTGAAGGAGGAAAGGTGAAATATATGATATATGTTGACGGTTTGGATATTTGGAAAAGTGAATTATGGTGGATTAAGGGTAATTATATATATTTATATAAATATATAGGGTATATACATAGATAGGTGTCACGCTAAGAAGTGATATAGAGAATTAATCGACAGCAATTATTTAGGAAATGAATGTCGACCGGAGCGGTCGATTGACGAGGTGTCGATTGACAGGCGTCGATCGACCAACATGTTAGTTGGAAGTATTCTGGAGGAAAATAACATGTCATGTGTATAAAATATAATTCTGAAGTTGTATTTACTTTGCGGTCAATTGTTGCGGTCGATTGACGAGGTGTCTTCGACCGGTGCCATCGTCCGCAGTTCAGGAACAAAGGAATCTACAGTCAATTGAATGATTTGCGGTTGATTGGCTATGAAGGAATTCAATCGACCGCCAATTTATGATAGATAATATGAAGAGTTGTTGGATGATGAAGAGTTTCGTAAGGTCTAGAAGCCGAAGAGTTGTTGGACGATGAAGATTTTTGTAACGTCTAGAAGTCGAAGAGTTGTTGGACGTCGAAGAGTAGCATCTTTTGGCCTTCTGTCTTCACATTAATAGACATTGATGGACTGCATGTCCTTTGGCCATCCGTCTTCACATTAATGGACATTGATGGACTACATATCCTTTAGATTTCCATCTTCACATTAATGGGCATTGATAGACTACAAGTCTTTTGGCTTTCCGTCTTCAGAGAGTTAATGATAGGACAAGTTTTGTAGCCTATAAATAGAGGGTGAAGGGTGAGAAGTTTCAGAGAGAAGGAAGAGTGGGAAACCTCTGCCAAAATTTGGAGAGAGCTGGCGTGAGATGTAACGACCCTGTTTTTCATAAATCCTTTAAAGCGCGTAAAATTTTGAACTTTTATAAAACCGTTGAAAGCTCTTTTAAAACAAATCAGAGTGCGACGTTAAACCAGACCGCTACTAAACATTGCATTAAACTCGTTATAAAAAATCCAATTAATAAAGTGTGGAAGCGTTACAAAATCATTTATTTAAAATATTGCGGAAGCGTAAATCATTAATAAAGAAACTTAATGAAAGAACTAAATAATTAAATACACTTAAGAGAAATGAAAACCGAAGAATTAAATACACTTTCATTACAACCGTGCCCTCTTCTCGCTCTAGCCTAGCCAGCTACAATCTCGCTTGTGCAAATCCTTCATCCCTGCTCCATTATCTGTTTATTATCCGCTTATTATCTATTCATCGTTTGTACCTATACCACAAGTAATACGTGAGCCTAATGGCCCAGTAAGAAAAAAGAGTTAATACAATTATGTTTATGACTCTCTTTAGTTCTTTTGGAATGGGGGCCAGCCAGTCCAACCTTTCATTACGTTTGTTCGTTACTCGCACATCAAGCTGGAGATTGGAGGTTGTCCTTTGAGATGACTTAGTTTGATCGGCTTCTAACCTCCTGTGTGCACACTTGTCCCTTTCCCGACCAGGTGAGGGGGTATCCTAGCAGCCTAGCTAGATTTGAACTACCCATCTACCCCAACTCCCTTTCATTTTCTTTTCCCTTAAAGCGTATGTCGCCCTCGAGGCTATTTCTCAGTGATAGGCCTATCCCACCCATCCTTAGCCTCCTTTTCCCTTCGGGCGTTTCCCGCCCTCCAGGCTTTATTTCAGTGATAGACATGTCCCACCCATCCTAAACGTTTTCTACTTCTTTATTCCTTAACATTTTTCCTCACTCATGCATGTGTGAGTACCACCCTTGGCGGCACTCCCTATTGGTTTCTATTAACGTGATGCATGACCATACATTCTCAACCTAACATGATGCATGATGCATTATATCATAACATTAACAATAATAGAATCACGCATTGAAATGAAAGTAACTATAATTGAAATTGCGCATATAAGGAACAACAATAATTGAAAGCATACAACAAAGCGTAACAGAGAACAAATTACGATATCGAATAGAAAGCGATGAGCAATAAGAGTCAATAAAGTAAACGTGCAATGAATCACAATTAACTAAACATGCTCGTTAGACTAAGCCAAACTAAACATGAAAACGTGCTTTAAACAACAAATAACAGAAACATGTTTGTAAATTGGTAACTCTTGTTCTAGTTGATTAAGCATGCTTTTATTCTAACTAATTAAACATACTATAATTAATAGTCTAGTTCTTATCCTAATTAATTACATGCTCAAGTTGATTACATGCTCAAGAAAGGATTACAATTATTACTCAAGATGATTTAAACATGTCTATTACTATAATTCATTAAACATGTTTTTAATGGATTAACATACATAGCTAGTTAATTGAACATGTTTGACTAGTCATGTTTGAGTCTAGGTACTTACTAATTAATTCACTCTAGTTAATTACATGTTCAATGGTTGATTACATGCTTTTATCCTCGTTAAATGATCATACTCAGGTTTTGTAGACGATAACATGCTGAGAACAAGTAATTATAAGCAGGATTATAAGCAATACCAAGAAGATAACAACAAGGAAATATAAAAAGATCCATTCGCATAGTCACTAAAATTCTTAGTCCGTTCCTACTTAGCTCATTCTTCTTTCATCTTCTCCATTCTTTTCTCATAAAGGGAAGTATCTCTATTAATTTCAATTAGAGTAAAGCATGGTAAAGGAAATAGCAACGATAGGCATTATAACTATATTAAAGGAAATTACAGTAAAGAGGAATACACACGATGAAGAGAAATACACAGTATATTAACAAGGAAGAATAACCTATCAATACTAACCTAGTTCATTATATGCTCAAGTAGGATTATCATTTTAGTTAGTTGTTTAAATTAATTTGCATACTCAAGAAGATAAGATAATTATTCTAGTTGGTTATCCTAGATAAGTTGCATGCTCAAGATTAACAGTTAATTAACATGCTAGTTAGTTAATTAAACATTCTAATTATTCTAGTGATTAACATGCTCTAATTAATTAGGCTTATAAGTCCAGCTAATTAACCATGCTTATGTAAGTGAACGTGCTAATTGTTCTAGTTAAGTTAATTAATTAACATGTTTGTTTAGTTAATCACTCTAGTTGATTTGACATGCTCGTTCTAGTTAGTTACATATTAATTGAACATGCTCGATTAGTTATTTAATGGCTAGTTGATTAATTTAATTAATTAACATGCTCACTGAAGTGATTAACACTTGTTAGTTAAGTCACTAGTAAAGCATGCTCTGATTAGTTATTTAATGACTAAGTGATTACTCTAGTTAAGCATGCTCTGTTAAGTTAATTAACATACTCACGTCTAGTTAATTTCCCTAGTTAATTAGTTATTTTAGTTAACTAAACATGTTCAAGGGTATTCTAAGTAAATTACATGTTCTAGTAGGATTAAAGATTAACATGCTCGCTAGAAAAATCAAACATGCTTAACAAGATATTGATGTGCAGAAGAAAGGGCAGCAGAGTAACACATGCATAAGGAAATAAAAACGGTAACTACAAAGAAGGTAAGCATCCAAGAATAGCACAGAACTCTTAGCTCATCTATCATTCATTAGCTCATTCATCATTTACTAAGCATTCTTCACAACCTTATCTCTAACAAGCAGTAAAGGAAGTTCCATAATAGAATCGTAGGAAATTTAACAGCAACACGTATATGCATATAATTGCAGGAAACAAGCAAACAAAGAAACTCACAGAGCTATCCAAAAATAAAGGAACTATAACAGGGTATCCAACACAAAGTTATCAACAATAAAGGAAACATATGCAGGGTATTAAACATAGAGCTAACCATAAAAGAGCAGAATAACACCAAACGTTAAAACTCACACACTCAACTTGTAATACCCCGAAAATATATTTTCCCATTTGTCGATGCATTAAATTGGATGGTTAATATATATATATATATATATATATATATATATATATACAAATCATATCATATTTCGTAATGATACGCGTTGAATTATGTTTGGAAAGTATAGGGTTAAATTAAAAATGAATCTAAGTGTGAAAGTTAAGGAAAAACGTGTACGGAGCTTTTTCAGACGAGGGCTCGGACGGCGTAGACATGGATGAAATGAATCTGTACAATTTTCAGGACGATTTTGGACACCTCTGTCTCGTCCGAAATCTAGTGTGGATGACGCGGTCGAGAAGGAAACGAATCTGTACAAATTTTACTACATTTTTGGATGCGTGGATCTCGTCCGAAATCTACCTCGAATGACTTATCTCGTTCAAAAAGTTGAAAATATCTGAGAAACCCATTTATAAAACATTCTCTCTCTTCCGATTTCTTGCTGCAATCAGCAAGATCTCTCTCCTCCTGCCTCCCTACAACCCATCTAGTCCTCCCCTACAGATTGGAAGGCTTTCCACGTGGGTTTGTCTCAATGGACCACCCTTTGTTGGTTTGCACAATTGTCAGCCCTCAGCCTGCAACTTCAGCTTATCCCCTGCTGCAGCTCTCTCCCTCTTTCGTCTATAAGAGGTAGGACTTCTCCTCTGTGTCTGTTATTTGGAGGTTGTGAAGTGTTGTGGGTGTGAGGGAGTGAATCTTGCTGTGAAATGAGAGGTGAGAGGTGATTCAGGAGTGAAGTGTCGTGTGAAGGATTTCCCATGTCGTCCATCCGTGAGCTGAGGTTGAGGTAAGACTTTTGGTTTAATTGGGATATCCTACAATTAAGGCTAAATTGAATTAGAGTGTAGGATTTAAATTCTAATGCCCTTTTGTTTAGGAACCGTTGGGAGTTGGAAGGATTGTGGATCCATTTGGCTCCTGTTTATGAAATTTTGACTACTATTTTGCTTGGTTAAACTGCTGGAGAAACTTGAGGTAAGAATTGGAATTTGTATTGGCCAAAGGTGGCCCTACATTACGGATTTTGTGTGATAAATTGTTGATTTATGGTTGGTTGAATGAAAGGCATGACTGGTGAAATTGTTAGTTATCATAATGAAAATCTGAACTTATGGTATTGTTGGAAACTTGGACTGGTTGTTGTTTGGAATTCTTGTCAACGTAGTTATGACCGAATGGAACATATGAACTGTCTGATATAAATGATTGTTGTTGCCAATGTGAGTAGTGGTAAACGTTATCCTGTGAAGTCCTGAATTTTGGTATTGGTAAGCTGTGCCTATAGATTTTAGATGGATTTAACTTAGGAATTTGAATTGCTGGCATTTGGGACTCATGATCTGTCCATGGTAAATTTAAGCATCGTAAGCCATTTTTGTGCTCACTATTAGTATCGTTGAATTGGAAAGTGCTTAGTGATACAATTACTTAAATCAAATATGAGAAAAACCATATTGTATAGCTGAATAAGAGTTGAAGCCAAATTTTATTCTTGATATGGAGCTGAGCATATCCTTCCTTACTCATAACGATAAATGAACGAATCAAAACTTGTATTGCCTTATTCTCACTTTAACTCTGAATACGATGATAAATGTATGCAAGATCCTTAAATTGCACTCTTAACTGCAAATTGTTGTTTTTCCATTGTATGTTGTTTTCCCCCTAATTTATTTTGTGGCATTCATGCATCACTCTAGGAATTATGAAACTGTTCACATGTTGTATGTCATCCTAATATACGTAAATAGACATGTGGAGGTTCAGGAGGATTGGGAATGGTTTTCGTGGTGACACCCCTATTGGAGTGCCTACCCCCACCTAGGGAGCACGGAAGCACAGGTTAAGCCACGGGAATCTTAAGATTCTCAATACTCTTGTACTGAAATCCCCAATGCCTTCAACAAAATGACTGGGTATGGCTCGTGGTGACACCCCTATTGGCGTGGATCCTTGTCGGAAACACAGGTTAGGCCACAAAATTAATTGACTTACCCATCGTCCCAAACTAACAGATGAGATACAGATCTCCTCTGTAATGCATCGTATGATCATGCAACATAGGCATTACATTTAATTCTGATTCTTGCTGGGCATTAAGCTCATTGTTTTCCCCATAATATAGGTGAATATTATAATGAAGATTTTGTACCAGTGGAGGAGGAGGCGTTCCAGGATGACCCCTCGTGTTATCAGCTGGTTTGACTTGTTGGATGCGGCTCACATATTTCAGAACTTATAAGTATTTTGAAAAGGGTATTTTGGTAATTTGGTATTAGCGGTATCTTGGAATTTATGAACATTTGTATTTTGGGACTTTTGTTAAAACATCAGAACTATGTTTTGAACTCCTATTATTATTCTGTAATATTTCCGCAATGTTTACTCTGATTTCGTTTTCTTCTAAGAACGGATTTCAAATGTTGAATAAATTTAACGAAATATTTTATATGACGTATTTTTTTTACAAAAAGAGAAAAATAGTTTTAAATTAACGGGGCGTCACACAACTTGCAGTGTAGGGCCTCCAAATGGCCAAGACACCCCTATTTCCTTACCTAAGTTGAAGAACTAAACCAGGGACAACTCTCCACAATAGCTTACAGATAGGGATTCTGGCTCACAGCTCCAACTCCACAGTAGCTCCCTCTGGTTCTCACTTCACTTCACCAGCTCACAACTTCACTCACTCACTATCACTTAGAAGCTCACTCTCTCGCAGGCAGAGAAGCGCTTGTAGTGGAGGAGAGCTCACGCAAGGAATGAAGACTGAATGGCAGGGGAGGGAGAGGGATGGCTTTACCTGGATGGAGGGGACAATCCATACCTAGACAGGGTAGAGGGGAGGTTGGCTGGGCAGGGGGAGGTCAGCTCACGTGGTCTAGGGTGGGATTCTGTGTTGGAGTATTGGGTTCTTATTGGTTATGCATCGTTTTCCTCTGATTTTAAGTCCTTTATTGTCGTAGGTCTCGGCTGTTTCGGATGAGTGCGGACACAGTGGTCTCGTCCGCATTTGTCCACAAGGGCAAAACTCTTAAGGCTAAGCCACTTACTCGGACGAGAACTGGCGTCCTCATCCTTATCCATACCGTTCGCAGGCAATGTGCGGGCACGTTCTGGCATCCGCATGAGGTGTTTGCACGCGTCCGCGTATGTCTAAGAAATGGACAGAGGCAAATAGAACGGAGCTAGTCCACGTCCGGACTTGTCCGAAAGTCCCCAGAGTTTGGTAGATTCGATGCGGACGACGCATCTCGCGTTTGCACCATCTAGGACCTCATCCAAAACTCCACTGCAAAGTGAAGTCAGGACACAAAATCGCATCCTTAGTCATCCCCAGGCTAAGGGTGATGTGTAATGCTCTTACGGACAACACTACACGTCCGCAAGGTCATCCACAAGCATCTGAAAACGCCCTGGGCAACCTCTCTCCACATTTTCCCACTTAACTCCTATCCCATAACATTTTCCCCATAAATACATGTCATAATGTAACAGTATAAATATGCAAAGTAATGTCCCAATTACCCAATCCTTTAATCACATCGCGTATATGGGAGAAAAGTAACAGTAATACCCTTTTATACCTAACGCTCTGAAATGTCTCTGGTAATACCTCGATAACTGTCCAACTTAAAAACTCGGGATGTTACATGAGGGACTGTTATGGATATGGTTCAGTATTCTGGTGTTTCTGCTAGAGATTGAAAGTTTGAGAAAGAGTTGTGAGGGTCTATTGAGGTTATGTTTAGGAAGTATGTGGCTATGGTAAATATTCTGGAGATATTGGGAGAGTGATATCGTGAAGGTGGGAGTATGTTGCTTAGAGGATGCAACATTTCGTGAAGGTTTTTGGAAGAAAGAAAGAACAGTTTTGTGAGGAGTCTGGGTTTGTGTGTCTTCTGGCATTGACGAGGAAGAATATTTAAAGGCTAACGTTATAAAGCTAAGGACTCTACGTAAAGAATAATGTTTGTGTTTTGTCTGAAAGGACCTACATCGCAGGAGTAGGATTTTTGTGTAATTTACTGTGTTAGCCATAGTTTTTTCTCTGATCAATGTTGTTTCCATAATGTGGTCACTACTCAAAGTAATTTTTTGCATGATGTTGATGATAGGTTCTCTGTTATATACATGTCTTTAGTGATGGTTATCTGGTTAGGTCGTATTCCTACGTTAGCTTACTAACAGTTGTGATGAAAAGGGTTTTCTAAGATGACGATCAGTGATATAGGAAAATTAGATTAATAATAATATAGTTAATTAGTATAGATCCCAATTCATATTCAAATGGTGGATACCATAGGATAGTACTTACACTGTTTAGGACTAAGTTAGAAATAATATGTCAAGGAAAGAGGATTAGACGTATGACGTCCTAGTGTAATGGGAACGTGTTTAGTATTAATGTTATAGTTGAAGCATAATATTGTTTGTTAGTTATTTGTAGTATTGTTTGCGATAGATGAACTACTGTATGTGAAATTCATGTAGACATGTTATAGGATTGCACGTAATGTATTGCATGGGCTAATAATGAAGATAATAAATGGTGTTTCCTACGTGGGTTCGAAAACTGAAGAGGTTGCTCACACGTAGATAACAGCTCATTTGAGTAAGTTTGGAAATTGAAGAGGTTGCTCTTACTCAAAGAGGGATGAGTTCGGAGACTGTGGAGGTTGCTCTCACCCAAGAGTATAATAGCTCATTTGAGTAAGTTAGGAAACTGAAGAGGTTGCTCTTACTCAACGGGGGGTGAGTTCGGAGACTACGGAGGTTGCTCTCACTCGAGAGTAAATGAATGTAAATGTAAGTGAGTTCATTTTTAGTGAGTTCAGAAACTGAAGAGGTTGCTCTCATGTAAAAATGAATCCAAGTGGTGAGTTCGAAAACTAAAGAGGTTGCTCTCACCCAGCTTACGGATATATGAGGCTAAAGCATGTAGAGTTGTCATAGAGGTTACAGTTGCATTTCATGATTATATTCCTTACTAGGCAATAGGCTCATTTTCCTCCTATGATGTAGATATGTAAGAAATCAAGGATAACAGCAGTTGATGAGGCATTTGTATATTGCGGGCTTGGTGGCTTGTTAGGCTAAGAGATTAAAAAAGAAATGTAATATTTGATAATAACATTTTTTAGGAAAGTAAGCATTTGTTATAGTATTTCATTTTTATCAAGAAAGTTTTCAAATTGTATATAATTCTTATGGTATTGTAAATACAAGTCTTCCGCTATTGTAAATGTTTTAAAGCTTTATAGTATGACATGTTTCAAGTGATAAATGGTTTAACAAAAAGGAATTTATTTGTGCACTTCTTGTTTAAGCTAGTTTTCAAATGAAAAGTCTTCCACTGTTATTTAAAAGAAAAAGTTTTAAAAAATCGTGAGTTTTAAATTGAAAGAATAACTGGGATGTTACAGTTAGGCTCATTGTTTTCCCCATGATGTAAATGAACCCTATGATGCTTGTGACGTACTAGTGGAGGAGGAGGCATTTCAAGATGATCCCTTGGGTTATCAGCTAGGTTCGACCTAATGGTTGTGGCTCACGAAAATAGTGTTGGTTATTTTGAACAGCTAACTTCCGATTTTGGCATGGTAAACTTTTTTTTGTAAACATGAACTTTTGTTGGGAGGACTAAGACTATGTTTTGGAAAGTTTACTTAATAATTCCTCTCAATTAACTCTGGTTTATTTTCAAGTCAATCTATTTACTCTGATTTACGTATTTGAATAAATTAAGTAAAGATTTTTATACCACGAAATTAAAATAAAGAAAAATAGTTTTAAATAAAATGGGGCATTACACTTAATGTTGGACACTGCTGAAAAATTTGAAAAAGCTTTTACGAAGTTGAAAGAATATGATTGTCAATATGTATATGAATTTCTTCAAGATGAGAATGTAAAAATTTCTCTCTCTGATGAAGATTGGTGTGTCGTTCGTCAATTCACAGTATTCTTGAAAGTATTTTATGACGTGACATCAAAAGTTTCATCAACTTTATGTATTACTACCAATGTATTTTTCTCATAAATTTGTAAACTGCATAGAGCTATCAAGAAATTTGTTGGAAGTGATAACTCATCACTAAGAATCATGACATTTAATATGCAAACTAAGTACGAAAAGTATTGGGGAGATTTCAGTAAAGTCAATCACTTTATGTATGTCACTGTTGTGCTTGATCATCGATATAAACTGAAGTTCGTGAAACATTTTCTATTAAAATTGCATGGATTGGAGATGACCAATGTGTTGACAATGGAATTAGAATATATAATTAAAGGTTGTATGATGAGTACAAAATTGATTCACCAACAAATAATATAGAACAAGTTTCTACTTCTAGGTTTGTGGTTGAAGTTATTCATGATGATTTTGATAACGACGAGTTTGAGTCTACATTTCATGCAGCATTGAGCAATGAAAATGAGTTTGCCATTGGAAATGAAGTTGAAAATTACTTGTTTGCAAAGCTTGAGAGTTTTTCATCTGAAATTGATATATTGAGTTGGTGGAGAATGCACACTACAGAATATCCAACTTTGAATGAAATAGCAAGAGATGTATTCCTATTTCCACAGTTGCCTCAGAATCGACATTCAGCTGTGGTGGTCAAGTGTTAGTGTAATGACTCAGATTTTATTGCCTTTTAAAAATCGTGTAAAATTTAAAACTTTTCTTTTACTTAAATCATTTTCTTTGCAGTTGTCTAGCGGAAGATTATTTTATTCTTAAAACCATTTAAAAGACAGTAATAAAATTTTTTTCGTAAAACATTTTATTAAACACAGCGGAAGTCCTTTTTAAATAAAACAAATATATAGTTTAATTACTTTACAAAGTCCTTCACAAAACTCGTTTACAAACCAACTTTCTTTAAATCTCTTTAGCCTAACAAGCCATAAGATCCGCGCGTGCAAATCCTTCATAAAATGCTCCTTAACCTGTTCTGCTGTGCATGTGCCTACATCACAAGACTTAACTAATGAGCCTAAGACTCAGTAAGTGATATAAAATAAAGGTATGATGCACATGTCATGCAGCTTTTAAAATCTATTTTCATTTTCTGTTTCCTTTTCTTTTCGTCTTTTTCTTTTCTTTTTCTTTTACTGTTTTCTTGATCTTAACTTTACCTTATCTTGAAAGGCAGTGGAGATATCTAAACTTGACGAAGAGGAACAGCCAACTCAACCTCATACCCCCAGACGACCCCTTTTATCTTTATCTTTATTTTATCTTGAAAGACGTTGGAGATGTCTAAACTTGATGAGAAGGAGCAGCCAACTCAACCTCACATCCCCAGACGACCCCATTATATTTGTCTTTATTTTATCTTGAAAGGCGTTGGAGATGTCTAAACTTGGCAAGGAAGAGCAACAAACTCAACCTTATATCCCCATATGACCCCATTATATTTATCTTTATCTTGAAAGGCGTTGGAGATGTCTAGACTTAATGAGGAGGATCAACCAACTCAACCTCACACCCCCAGATGACCTCGATATATTTATCTTTATCTTGAAAGGCGTTGGAGATGTTTAAACTTAACAAGGAGGAGCAGTCAACTCAACCTCACATCCCAAACCACCCCGTTATATTTATCTTTATCTTGAAAGGCGTTAGACATGTCTAAACTTGACGAGGAGGAGCAATCAACTCAACCTCACATCCCTAGACGAACTCATTATATTTATCTTTTTCTTGAAAGACGTTAGAGATGTCTAAACTTGACGAGGAGGAGCAACCGACTCAACCTCACATCTTAGACGACCCCATTATATTTGTCTTTATCTTGAAAGTGTTAGAGATGTCTAAACTTGACAAGGAGGAGAGACCAACTCAACCTCACATCTCGTCACACCCATTTACGTTCATTTCATTACATTTTGTAACCGTTTTGTTTCTTCTTTGTTTCCTTTTTCAAAACCATGTATGAAAACCATTTTCGTATCTTTTGAAAACTATGATGCATGATACTCGTGAATGCATACATTCTCTATCATATGATTGGAGGAATCTAATAAAACAACCAACATACAATTCCCAGATCATGCTTATAAATTGTAGACATGATATTTAAAATAGTAAGCGTGCATATAAAACAATAGACATGTTTATAAAACTATAGACATGCTCAACACCAATAAGCAGTAAACAACGAAACGTGCATATCCTATTCTTGCGATGTAGGGCCCCAAAGATTAAAGTGCATGCGTATCACTTACCTGATTTCCGTAGCGGGTTTCTGCAATTAACATTATCCTTCTCTCTTTAAACACCTTCAAAATTGACTATTTAATTATTAACCCTCCAATATCCCTTTATAGATTTCTACAACCCATAACAATATTTCCTAACCCCAATTTATCATTGATAGTAATCATAAACTTATTACTTTAAACTATTCTCAGTAACCTATTCCCAAATAGAATATGGCTTCGACAGAATATAACCAGAACATTGAACTGTCATATCCATATTGACTAAAATCCAGCAATAAAATCCAAACAGGATTCACACATGTCAGAATATCTCCAAGCCCAAATAGAGTGCAGACCCAAGCTTTAATCCAATATACATCAAAGAAACACTTATTTCTAGAGAACCATGTTAGCCTTTTTGTTAGGCTTAGTTTTATTTTGATGATGACCAAATGGTTTAATGTAATGAAAATAATAAGTTGGTTAATTGTGTTTTTATTGATAATGTATTCAATGTCTTATTCATTATACTTATATTCAAATTTATCAAAAATACCCATATTGAGGGTATTAAAATGTGCTAACATGTTTATCTAAGTCCATGTAGTGCATACATATCGTTTCGGGACTTAGGAAAATCAAGAAGGGGAAAAAGGAGCAAAAGGTTGACGAAACAACACAAAAGGTCGACCTCGATGGGCACCCATGAAGGAAAGGGTCGACCTCACGGTCGACCTAACTGTGAAGCAGAAAAAAAATAGCTTGCCAAAAATTTCTGCACTGAAGGAAACGGTTGACCGCTTTGACAAAAGGTCGACCGCAGCAGTTGGAAACTCATTTTTCTCAACCGTCTTCAAAAGTCCATTGGAGGTCCATCAATGAAGGAAACGGTCGACCTCACGGTCAACCGCAAAATGGACAGATTGCTCCAGAAGTTCTGCACGAAGGACGGTCGACCGCAAAATGGACAGATTGCTCCAGAATTTTTACATGAAGGAAAAGGTCGACCGCACGGTCGACCGCACCATAGGTATTTTCCCAACGGTCAAATCTCAACGGGAAGAATTGCAACGGCTAGTAAAAGGGTCGACCGTTTAGGGCAAAAGGTCGACCGTTTGAGCAGTGTCTATAAATATGAGATCACTCCAAGCTCTCCACAACGAACTAAGGATTCTAAAGCAAAGCTCTGCCGATTTTCATACGAGATAAAATCTTTGTGAGCTTTCGATATTGTTGTATATCCAATTCTCCCTATTCCGAACTTGAGAGTTATATTTTCGGAGAATTCAGATTAGATAGATTTAAGAGTAAATCTCTGAATTATTATTGTGCTTGATTGTAAAGGGTGATTCCCTAAGAATTCATCATTGGGTGACGCCCCGCAATAGTCAATTTAGGGTGACGACTCATAAGAGTCTAAGGTTGACGACCTAAGAATTAGTCAAGGGTGACGCCCCGTCTAATAAACAATTTGTAAACGGTTTTATTGGCACCCGCAAGCCAATTACTTAGTGTATCTCTAAGTGCAACTTGGAGCGCGGACGTAAGCTAGTTTGCCGAACCGCGTAAACAAATATTGTTTGCATTTCTCTAAACCTTACTCTTTATATTATTGCATATATTTGTTATCGATATTTTAATAATATGCATTAAATCACTTAGGGTAATTAGAGATTAAAATATCGCACGAAAAAGTTAAAACGCTATATTCACCCCCCTCTATAGGCGTATATCGATCCTACAATTGGTATCAGAGCGGGTATTTAAATTTTTGTGTGATATTTTGTGCACATTGTCAATATTTGTTAAGTTGCATTTATTGAAAATTTTATATATATTTGCATATTATGGATTTCAATATGTGTGAGTTAGGACAATGCACATCTACACCTCCACACTTTGATGATTATGATTATTTGACTTGGAAGTGTAGAATAAAAGTGTTTATACAATCTATTGATTTCTTTTTATGGAAAATCATTGAAAAGGGAATAACTCTTCCTAGACCAACTTGTGAATTCAATGATTTAGATAAACGAAATTAGAATTTAAATGTCAAAGCAATGAATATTTTGTATAGTGCCTTAAGTCAAAATGAATTTGATAAAGTTAAATCTTGTGTTAGTGCGTATGATATTTGGAAATCTCTTGAGCTAACACATGTAGGCACAATTCAAAGGCTTGAAAATGAAGAAAGTTCATCCTCCGAAAAAGAGGAGAAAGTGGCCAATACATGCTTCATGGCCAATAAAGAAATAGAGGTAACAAACTCTTCTAGCAATTCAAATTTTAGTAGTAATGATAATGGTGATTTAGTAAATAAATTGCTAGAAAGTTTGGTTGCATTAAAAGGTAAAAATAAATCATTGAAAAAGAAAAATGATAATTTGATCAAAAAAGTATACTATTTTGAATAAATCTCTTGATGATCAAATTATAGAATTAAAAAACATGATTGATAGTTCTAATGCTTCCTTTAAATCTCTTGAGCATGATAATTGTAATTTGAAATTATTGAATGATAAAATTGTGATTTATTAAATTGTAAAAATTGTGATTTGATTAGTATTAATGAATGTCATAAACATGATATTGGTGATTTGAACATTAGAAATGATAGTTTGAATATTTTGATCAAATCACATGAAAAGGAAATTGAATCATTGTATGTTAAAAATTGTGATTTGATTGCTACTATCAAATGTCTTGAGCATGATTGTGGTGATTTGAAAAATAGAAATGATAAATTGAATATTTCTATTAAATCATGTGAAGATATAATTAGCCTTTTGAATGCTAAATCTAAATCTATGTTTGATGCTAATGCTAAAATTAACTCTCTTGAGATTGATGTTTGTGAATTGAAAGCAAAGAATAATGATTTGAACTCTATTGTGCTTAAATTCACAAATTGGAGCAAAAATTTAAATATACTCTTGAATTCGCAAAGAGTCACTTTTGATAAAGCTGGAATTGGATATGAACCCTTTGCAAAGAAAAAGAATTACACGAATCTATTTGTTAGTTCATCTATGTGTAATTCTTACAATTGTGTAGGACACAAATCATTTTGTTGTCCATTGAAATTGAATACTAAATTGGAATCAAATTTTGAATCTAAATTTGTTTGTCCTTCAAGATTGAATGCAAATGTTAATTCAAAATTTGCTTATTCCTTAGATGTAAATTCTAAATTTAACTCTAGTTTAAAAACTAAATCGAATTTGAATTCTAAACTTGTGTGGGTTCCTAAAGGAACCAAACCTATAACTAAAGGACCCAAAATGGTTTGGGTGCCAAAAATTGCAAATTGATTGTGTTGTAGGTTGGAGGTTCTCCCAAGGAACTTAAAAGGAGAATGGATACTTGAATATCCAATCCAAAAAGGGAGAAACTTCAAGAATGCCTCCAATGCCTTAAAAATTGAAATAAACTTGGTGGAGGTACACAATTTGTTTTTAATTAATTTAATTTGATTATTGAATTCTTAGTTTGGAATTGAGTTGAATCAATTCTATTTTCTTTGTTAGGTTTGAAAGATAATTTGATCTTGATTTTGGATTGATTTGATAGATATCATATATCGTGATTTTGATTATTTCTCCCATTGGTATTTAGGATTTGAATTGTCTATTATCTCTTGAATTAGCTTCAATTGTTAGTTTATCTTTGATTAGCTTCAATTGATAGATTGCATATAAGTTGGATATTTGTTGTGATTTAAACGATAAGTTGTTGATTTGGATGATTATTTAAACTTTAATTGGTTGAAATTCCTTTGGAATCAATTCTATGGATTTTGATTAGGAATTGAATTGGATTAAATTGTTTTTGATTCTTGAATTTGTTTAACTTTAATTAGTAGAACATTTACTTGGATTAATTGTTAGCTTAATCTTTTTGTATATATAGGTTGAAATATGTTTTATTCCTTTAATTAGTATTTTGATGAACGGTTCCAACAATTGGATTCTAAATTGCATATCTTTGAAAGAGTGTTAGATGTTTAATTTTGTTGACTTAGGATTGCTTTGAGATAAATTGATTTTGTTTTTGGAGTTAATGGATAGATATCATAGGTTGTAAATTTGGTTATTTCTTCATTTGATATTTAGGAATTGAGATGTCCTTATATTCCTTCAATTTATATTTTGAAGATTTGTAATCCAACAACTTAGTCTCTAAATTGAATATGCTAATTTGAACATTGGATTGTTGGATGACTAGTTGGATGGTTATTAGGAATAAATTGTTTTGTGTTTTTGAGAATGTGCTTCTCCCATGAATTAAAATTAGCTTGATATAAGGGGAGAATAGTAGAAAATTTGTTAAAAAATGATGTTCTATTGATTTCTCCCTTGTATTGAATTTGAATAACGAAATGGGGGGAGAAAATAGAATTGTTGAGAGTTGATTAAATCATTGACTTGTATCAAAATTGTTAAATTTCAACTTTGATGATAGTGCTTCCGCTATGCCTATAAATTGTGTTTATCATCAAATGGAAGAGAAACTTGTCTATCTTCGACATGTGTATTTCTCTCTTGAACCAAAAATTAACTATTGATATTGGGAGAGAAAAATAAAAATGTTTTAATTTTGCTAAGTTGGATTCCACTCTTGGTTTAAACTTTGAAAATCTCTATAGATTTTATTTTGATCATTGATTTAAAGGGCAAAATTAAATTTGTTTGGGTTTTAATGTAAATTAAAATGAATAGATTAGATTTGAAAAGTGGTTTAATTTGACTTTCTATTTTTGATTAAAATTAAATTGACTAAAATTCTTCAATACATAGTTTTGAACTTATTTTTGATATTTTTGAGTTTAGAATGGAAGATATTGATAGAATGCCTATAGGTTGAAATTTGTATTTTACAATTGATATCTCTAAGTTAAATTTTGCATAATTCTTGTCTTGGATTATTTTTGTTGCTTGAGATTAGGCCTCCAACAATTAGTTTTCTAGTCTTATACATTGAATTGTTGGATATTAATTTTGACTTGTTTCTCCTTTGAATTAAATTCTGTACATGGATAAAATAGGAGAAAATTAAATTGATAGAAGAAAATTGATTTGCTTGACAATCGTTGTTTGGTTTGAAATCTTAGAATTCTCTCTTGGACTAAAATAAGTTATTGATATAGGGAGAGAAAAATACAAATGTTCCATTCTTGAAAAATTTAGAACACTCTCTTGATTTGATTTTGATTCTTTTAAAAGAGAGAGATCATTGCTATGGACAATTATTATACCTTTTCAAAAATTTGTTGTGGAATTCTCCTTTGGATTGTTTTTGTCTTTTGATAAAAAGAAAAAGATAAATTTGTATAGAGTTTATTGAATTGCTCTTAAATGTTGATTTTAATTTTTAGTTTTGATAAACTTGCTTCTTTAGGCTTATAACTTTGAAAATTCTTCCTTGCTTTTAAATTAATGAAAGGGAAGATAAATGTTTTAAAGAAAATTGATTTTTTTTTAATTATGGATTTTCCTATAGATTGAATTTTGTTAATTGATTTAGGGGGAGAAATTAAAATTGTTTGATTCAACTTGTTTCCCCAAATGTTTTTAGTTTTGAGATTTATAAAGGGGAAGAAGTTTTATAGTTGTTTTTCAAATTGATATCAATATTCTCCATTGATTTGAAATCATTCAATTGATATCAATAATTGATTTTGCCTTAAACTTCTATAATTGGTATCTATCTTGAATTTCCATCCTCAATGTTTTGATTATGTGCAATGATTTAGGGGGAGAGGAATGAATTTTAACTTGAATATCTTTGAACGATAGATCTATCAATTAGGATGTTTGAAATTAGATTTCATTTCATCAATTGGTATCAATAATGATTTTCATTTTGAAACCTTTAAATTGGTATCAATCATTGTTTGAGTTTGAATTTTAACAATTATGTATTGGTTCAAAATTTTGGTATCATTGGATTTTTTTTAATTGGTATCATGTATGAAACTATTTTTGTTTTGGTATCAATGAAATCATATTTTCTCTACAATTGGTATAATATTCTTTGAATTTTTATTTGATATCATATTTAGATTCCCCAAACTACTTGGTTATGTGCAAAATGATAGGGGGAGTAAAATTTTGTTTGTGCTTACAAAATTTGAATTCATCCATAGATTGTTTTTTCAATTGATATATTTCTCATTAAAATTGGATGGTTGTCTTGAGTTTTTGGATTCTCTCCTATTTGCTTGGTGATAATTATATAGGGGGAGAGAAATGTTTAAATTGGTTTTTATTGTTGCTCTAGAGGGGGAGAGCAAAATTTTATAAATTGGATTATATCTCCAATCGATTGTTTTTTGTGCATAACATAGGGAGAGAGATAATTGAATTGATTTTGATTTAACACATTGGTATCTCTCTTAGAAATCTCTTTTGAATTTACAATTGGTATCAATACTTTGTAAAATGATATGATTTTAACTTTGGATTTACAATTGATATAATTCTTTGAAAAACTTGGTTGGCTTAAAATTGTGAATTCTCAATTGGTATGTTTTGTTATTTCCTTTATTCTTAAATTGGTATCACTTGTTAGAATTTGAGCATGTGTTTACAATTCTTGAACTTAAATGGATTCTAGTTCTTACATTTGATTTCTAATTTCTTGAATCTCATTCTTTTTTGTGTCTATTGTTTGGACTTAAATGCATAATTCCCTCAAATAAGATTCTTTGCGTATTGACAAAAAGGGGGACAATGTTTCTAGAATCGATGTTATTTGAATGTGGTTGATTTCAATTATATATACTATATTTAGCCACTCATTGAGAATACTTTTGTTAGAAATCTTTGTAATTGTGGTTCTTTACAATTGGTATCTTTCTTTTAACCACAAATAGAAATTGAATGTATATTTCCCTCCATGGTTTGCTTCTTGATTATATTCATTGATTGAGGGGGAGAAATTTTTTTTTTGTAGAATTATTTGTTGAAATTGCCTTTAGATTCTAATGCTAATTCCCTCAATTGATTGATTTTTGGATAGATTACTTGAAAAATGGGGAGATTATGTTTTAAAGAATACTTTTGATTCTTTTATTAGAATTTTGCCTTGGGTGTGGTTTTATGAACTCGGTATTGTATCTTTGACCACATATTGGATTATAATGTCATTTTCCTCTATTGCTTGAGTTTTTGATTTAATTATTTGATTAAGGGGGAAAGATATTTTTTTTATAAAATTAGTTGTTGAACTTGGTTGAGATTGTTTTTGGACTCTATTGTCTATTCCCTTACTTTACTCATGTTGATAATGTTAAAGGGGGAAATTTTCTTAAATAAATATTTTGATGAATTTAAGTTGATAATATTCTTAGTTGTTTTTAGACTCCCCTCCCCTAGAAGTACTTTTTTGATTATGACAAAAAGGGGGAGAATGGTGTATAAGTTGTGATATATTTTAGGGGGAGTTTAGTAGCATGTTGCATAAATTAATTGGTTGATAAATTGCATAACTTAATTGGATAAATCTAATATGTAATATTTGATGCACATGCTTAGATTTTAGTATAACTAACTTATAGGATTTTGTCATCATAAAAAAGGGGGAGATTGTTAGCCTTTTTGTTAGGCTTAGTTTTATTTTGATGATGACCAAATGGTTTAATGTAATGAAAATAATAAGTTGGTTAATTGTGTTTTTATTGATAATGTATTCAATGTCTTATTCATTATACTTATATTCAAATTTATCAAAAATACCCATATTGAGGGTATTAAAATGTGCTAACATGTTTATCTAAGTCCATGTAGTGAATACATATCGTTTCAAGACTTAGGAAAATCAAGAAGGGGAAAAAGGAGCAAAAGGTCGACGAAACAACACAAAAGGTCGACCTCGATGGGCACCCATGAAGGAAAGGGTCGACCTAACTGTGAAGCAGAAAAAAAAACAGCTTGCCGAAAATTTCTGCACTGAAGGAAACGGTCGACCGCTTTGACAAAAGGTCGACCGCAGCAGTTGGAAACTCATTTTTCTCAACCATCTTCAAAAGTCCATTGGAGGTCCATCAATGAAGGAAAGGGTCGACCGCACGGTCGACCGCAAAATGGACAGATTGCTCCAGAAGTTCTGCACGAAGGACGGTCGACCGCAAAATGGACAGATTGCTCCAGAATTTCTACATGAAGGAAAAGGACGACAGCACGGTCTACCGCACCATAGGTATTTTCCCGACGGTCAAATCTCAACGGGAAGAATTGCAACGGCTAGTAAAAGGGTCTACCGTTTAGGGCAAAAGGTCGACCGTTTGAGCGGTGTCTATAAATATGAGATCACTCCAAGCTCTCCACAACGAACTAAGGATTCTAAAGCGAAGCTCTGCCGATTTTCTTACGCGATAAAATCTTTGTGAGCTTTAGATATTGTTGTATATCCAATTCTCCCTATTCCGAACTTGAGAGTTATATTTTGGGAGAATTCGGATTAGATAGATTTGAGAGTAAATCTCCGAATTATTATTGTGCTTGATTGTAAAGGGTGATTCCCTAATAATTCATCATTGGGTGACGCCCCGCAATAGTCAATTTAGGGTGACGACTCGTAAGAGTCTAAGTTTAACGACCTAAGAATTAGTCAAGGGTGACGCCCCGTCTAATAGTCAATTTGTAAACGGTTTTATTGGCACCCGCAAGCCAATTACTTAGTGTGTCTCCAAGTGCAACTTGGAGCGTGGACGTAGGCTAGTTTGCCGAACCGCGTAAACAAATATTGTGTGCATTTCTCTAACCCTTACTCTTTATATTATTGCATATATTTGTTATCGATATTTTAATAATATGCATTAAATCACTTAGGGTAATTAGAGATTAAAATATCGCACGAAAAAGTTAAAACGCTATATTCACCCCCCTCTATAGGCGTATATCGATCCTACAAACCAATCAACAAAGCATCTCCCTCACAATATCCATAAAAGTTGTATTATGAATATTATATCCACAAAGCTATACTTACAAATATTAACCAACAGAAAATACTCAAATGTACAAGACTAATATCAAATATTGGTGCACCATATTATTCATTCTTTTATCTCATATTAAATATCCTTTAGCAAAACGCAACAACAGAACTTAACATATACCAAGGCAGCAATTAATCACAAAGTTGAACCAAACCAACAACAGTGTACAATATCCATAAATCCGAGAAAGAGATCATCATACCAAAGGCACCCGAGAAGACCAAGACATAGGAGCTTCTTCCCCACCTTCTTCTCTGGTGCTTCTACTTTTCATAGTTTCTCATATGGGCTTTAGCTCCTTCACACCACTGAACCATGGTAGCCACCAAAGAGAGAACCACTAAAACCAAATGGCAGAGAGTATAAGCTCTCCCAACAACAACACCCGAGGAATTCTCCTTGAGTTTGCCATCAGCATGTCGCTAATGCGGGTACCGCCACACATTGTTGCCTCCCACCAGGCAAGAACCGACAAGGGCGAATTGGTTCAGACCGAACCAAAGACCAAGCCCATTGCGAACAGACGCACCCCTACCCTAGCCATTCATCGCGCTGCATGCCATCGGCAATCCACCCCTGCCAGTCGTCTGATTATCAGAACGCAAAGGAGAAGAAAAAATCGGCTAGACTTACCTCGACCCGAAGCTGGAAATCGACACCAGCGGAAGCTCCGATTCTGAGCCGTAGATCATGACCCATACTGTAATACCCTGAAAATATATTTAGATGATAAATATATATGCACATCCTATCATGTTGTGTTACATGTTAAATTATGCTTGAAAAGTATAGGGTTGAAGTTGAGAATTTATTAAAGTGTAAAAGTTGAAGTAGGAATGTATGGTGAGTTTTCGGACGAAGTCTGAAAGTTGAATTCGGATGGCGCGGATGGTGCGGATGGGATGGATTTGGATCTATACAAATTTGGTGAGTTTTTGGACGCCTCAGTCTCGTCCGAAACCTGACGCGGACGATGCGGACGTTGTCGATTTGAATCTGTACCAATTTTTGTGCATTTTTGAATGCCTCAGTCTCGTCCGAAAAAGATTTTGGACGACTTATATCATCCGAAAAGACAGAAATCTGAGAAAATCTATTTAAATTACATTCTCTCTCTTCCTATTTCTTAATCTACACACAACAGACACTCTCTACAGTCCTCCCCTGCTGCACGTCCATCCTTCCCTGGGTTGTGGAAGCTTTTCCACGTGGTACATGGTTAATGGACCACTTTCTCTTGATTTGGGTAATTTGGCAGCAGCTTATCCTTTGCCATCTTCTGCAAAAGTCTTCTGCAAAAGTATTCCTTGCAACAGTTGGATTCCTTTCTCCTCCTTCTCGTCTACGCCTATAAGAGCTGGAAATTGTGAGTGTGCTTTGTAAAGGAAAGAAATTGTGAAGTGGTTGGTGAGTGAAGAGAAGGGCTAAGTGAAGAGTGGTGTGAGGTGTGGTGAGCTCTATTGGATCTTGCTGAACATCCGTGAAGCGAAGCAAAGGTAAGGATTGTTCTTGGAATATTGAATCAGTTGTGGACTTATGAATTTGGAACTAATCTTTAGCATTATATTGTTTAGGCATTACTAGAAGTTGGAAGGTCTGAGACGTTGGCTATTGTTGCTTACATTTTTACAGTTGTTACTGGTATTTGGCTGCTGGAATATTGAGGTAAGAGTTGGGATGTGTAATTGGCCAGTGGAGGCCCTACATTACGGGTTTTTGTACGTTGAATTGTTGATTGTATGTTGGTTGAATGAAAAACATAAATAGAATCAAATGTTAGTTATCACCATGAAAATATGAACTGAGGGAATTGTTGGAAAAAGTGGGCTGTCTGTTGTTTGAAATCATTACCAATGTAATATGGAGAACATGAATTGTCCGATATAAATGCTAGTTGTGGTCCAATGTGAGTAGTTGTAAGTATTACTCTATCAAGTTTTGGATTTTGGTATTTATGCTTTGTTTGGATTTAACCCTGAGACTTTGAACTGCTGCTCTTCTATTCACCTTGATATCGTTGACTTTGGGCATGTTTAGAAAATTTACTTGTCTGAACTTAAGTTTGGGTAAGACCTGCATAAAATAATTGAAATGGAAGTGAAGTTGAACTGAACATGTCTTTCTTGCTCATAACTGTCAATAAATTAGTTAATAAATGATATCGATTTCGACTTGCATAAAAATGAAAGTTCCTTAGTTTTAACTGCTTTCTAGGAACGATGACCGTATTGAATTGTGATTCTTTTGTATGTCTATATCGTAATGTTATTTTATGGCATTCATGCATCATCCTAGGGCTTATGAATTGTTTTCATGTTGTGTGTCATCCTAAAATACGTAAATAGGCGTGTGGGGGGTTTGGGTGAATTGTGACTTTCCATACGGTAGATTCCTCCCACGTAGGGAGTGGTAGGTTTAGAAGTTAGCTACGTGGATCTAGGGTTCACAATTTATCCCGTTCTGAAACCCCCAACGTCTTCAACAAAAGTGAGGATACCTGCTTGTGGTAACACCCCCGATGGATATATCTCCTCGTCGGAGTGACTGGTTAGGTCACAAGGCTCTAGGGAGTATTCCACCTTAACCTCCAAAAGAGAAACAGTTCTCTTCTGTAATGCATTGTATGTACACGCATCATTCGCATTACATTAATTCTGATTCTTGTTGGGCTTTAAGTTCATTGTTTTCCCCGTAATGTAGGTGATGATTTTAATGAAGAATATGTATCGGTTGAGGAAGAGGCGTTCCATGATGATCCCTCGTGTTATCAACTGACTTGACCTGCTAGGTGCGAATCACATGTTTTGAGAGTTAGTATTTTGAGTGAGGGGTGTTTTGGTAATTTTCTATTATTGGTGTTTTGAATAATTTATAATATTGTAAAAGGGACTTTGGAATTGTTTTAAAGAACACTTGAAACTACGTTTTAATTTCCATTATATTTCCGCAATGTTTACTCCGATTTCATTTTCTTCAAACAAATGGATTTCAAATGTAAATAAATTAAGTGAAAAATTTTTATAACGTATTCATAAAACGAGAAAAATAATTTTAAATTGGCGGGGCGTTAGACATACACCCATCGCCGGACATCGCACAAGCCGTGAGGGAGCCCTGGCTGAGCCCAAGCTCTCCCCTTCTCGTTCGTCCCCCTCGCGTCACTCTCTCTCTCTATCTCTCTTCCTTTCCTGATCGCTCTCCCTCGGGTTCTCTCTTTCTCTACAGCCGAAAATCACAGACCAACCTAACTCTCCATTTTCTTTCTGATTTCTAAACCGGACCAAATTCAGCCTGAACTGGTTCATGAGCTGAACCGGTTCAGCTCTTACTCCCCCCCTTCAATCTCATTTTTTTTTAAATTCTTCATTTAAATTCTCACTCTAATTATTCACTTAATTCTTAATTAATTATCCTCTTGATTTTAATTCCAACTAATCTCATTTTCTTTTTCTTATTTTAACTAAAAACCAGCCACCCATTTATTTTTGGACCGAGCCAAACCAAATCGGTTAGTCCATGTACTCCTCTCTCTTTAATCCAATTTATTCTAATTCCTCACTTAATATTCATTTAATTATCCTTTCATTAATTACCCTTACATTTTAATTTCAATAAATTATGTTAAATTTTAATCAACTTAGTACGTCATTGGTAATATCCCGATAATTACCCAATTAATCTGAATATCTCCAATTACTTTCCAATTATCCTAATTAAACTATATTATGAAAAGTCGAGGTATTATAGTTAGACTCCTTTTGGAGTTCCTTATCTCCAAAAATTGTAGAAAGTCTCATTTGTCTTCAGAGTTAGATTGGTGATTCCAATAGACATGCAAATATTTACAAATCATTGGAAGAAATCATGCAATTTGGAAAATGTGTAATTATTATTAGTTCTATTCAATATTATTAGTTTGTTTATACGTTAGTCCAATTATTTATTTTTTTTGTAGATTTGGATGATTTTATGGTGACATCAAACAAAGAGTGAAATTTTCAAAACTATTTTCTCTCAGGTGACACTGATAGTATTTCTATTGATTCTTGTCTTTGATTATGCATTTCATTTGTCATTGATAGTACTAATTATATGTTTGAAGGAGTTTTTCTTTTGGTTCCTGGTGAAAGGTATTCGCTTCGATTTTCCCACCTCTAGTTGGATTCCCTTTGTCATTGTTGGAGTTTCATGCAAATTGGGAAATTTAGTTTTGAATCATTTTTTTTGTGGATGTTTGCTTGGAACTTTATGATTTCCAATTTATTGGTTCCAAATTTTTTGTGGATATTTGCTTCGGACTTTATGTTCTTGGTTTTGGCATTTTGAAAAGTTTAGTTAAATTCTATTGTTGACATAATTAAATCTTTGTTTGATATTGTTTTTTGTGGATATTTGCTTGGGACTTTTGGGAATGAGGATATTTGCTTGGGACTGTATGTTCTCGATTTTGGCCTTTTGAAAAGTTTAGTTAAATTCTATTGTTGACATAGTTAAATATTTGATTGTTGTCATAAATAATTAAATTCTTGTTTGATTGATATTGTTTTAAAGTTATAATACGGAGCCCAAAACAGAGTCTTTAAACCTGTAAAATGGAGCCCAAAACAGAGCACAAAAACCCCCAAAACGTGGCCCAAAATCGACCCCAAACCGGATACCTAAATTTCGAAACCTAGAAAAAAACCGAATCGAACCAAAAACTGAATCGATGAAAATTGAAACCGAGGTTTGGTTTCCGAATCGGTTTCCTACTGCCATCGGTTCGGTTTCAGTTTTAAAACTACAAAAAAGAGCCAAATCAGTTTGGTTTTATTTCAATCAAAAAATCAAACCGAACTGAACAATAACCCCTAATTTTAATGGTAAATACCCCATAAAATATTATTTTTTAAAGTTGAAGGGTGCTTATAAAAATATTACCAATTAATTATATAACGGCCTAAAATAATTGTCCGCGACTTCCGTGATCAGACGACGTTGATAGTCGACCCTCTAGGCATTGGCCCGGCGAGTTCTTCATCTATTCTCGAAATTCAGGCTTTGTATCCGGATCCCCGGCGGAGTGGCCGGAGTTTCACTCTCAAGGACTGCTTTTGGTAGGTGCGCAACCTTTGTTCACTCAAGGCTCATCTAGCTATGGCTTCTACGCTGGGTCTTGTTCCCATTACCAGGAGTTTTCTGGCTACCTATTATGATAAATACCCGTTTATCCCTCTCTCTGATGACGTTTATCGTCTTTCATCTGAGATTCGCCTTCTGGCTGACGATTTGCTTCACAAATTTCCCCCTTCTCAAGGTTTCGTTGATCTTTTTTGTTTCTTTCTTTTTCCTTAATCCATGCACTCATTCGTTTTTAACTATTTCCGATACGCTGTTTATTTGGGGTCTTCGTTTAATTTGTGTACTATTATCTGCGAGATCCGATTGAAAGTTTCTTTCGTCTCATACCGTGCCTCTCTCAACGGATCGTTTTTTTTTTGTTAATTTGATTTTCCTAGCCATGTTTCTCTACCTTGGGCTGCTTTTTTTTTTTGTACTGTATCTTAAATTTTACCTGGACTTAGCACTCTCGTGATGTTTAAACACGATCCAAAATTTCATTTGCAAGCGAAAACAGTTAAAAGAATTTCATTTGCAAGCGCTCAATTGAAAACTACATGTAGATATGCCTTCAGAAGCGCTAGTATTCTTGTTCTGACTGGAGATTTCTATCCTGCCGCTTCATAAATTGATCATCCGCATTTGATCCTAAATCTTTATGCTTAGGCCTTTTTATTGGTCCTTATAGGTGGACTTTTTTTAATGGGTTTTAATTTTGACTTTACGAATATTCAAATTTGGGATGTCTCACTCTGACACCGTGATAAATTATCAATAATTTCAAAATGTTAAACTTGTGGATTGAGAATAACTTTATAATTTATATATTTTTTAGCACTCTTGTTATATTTTATTGACCTCTACTTGAAGTTGAATTCTTGTTGAATCATTGTTGTTATAGCACAAAATTTGTTGCTGGATGAGTGTGACAATCAGCCTCCCCATAAGATTGATGAGAATATGTGGAAGAATCGAGAAAATATTGAAGAAATTCTTTATCTACTGGAGAAATCTCATTGGCCAGCAGAGGTAAGAGTAATCTCCTTTTTATAATTTTGGTTTTACATAAATGTATCTTCTTTCTTGTGACTAGGCTACTGGCTGCTCGGTCATATTTAGTTCTTTTTTTTTTTTTAAAATATTTTATACGTGAATACTTCTTATTTGAGATGTACATAAAGAATTTATGGTAAAATATTCATTCTGTCCCTATAGTTTATGGTTCATTTCAATCTAGTCATTATAGTTTCTGTTGTCTCGTTAAAGTCTTCTTAATTTTAATTTTGTTTATAAATTGGTCACTCCATCCATGTCCTCGTTCAATTTAATGGGAAATGTTATGTGACCTTATTTTATTTGTTTATGGCTGCAGCTTCAACAACATTTAGGACCTGATGCCTCTAAACTAGCTAATGTTTTAGAGCTGTTCAAAGATAAGTTCCACCACACTTTAAAGAAGTTGGAGCATTTCCAATCTAAGAATTCTGAACACATATTCAACATAGGTAGTAGACTCATGACTATTGTCGATATCATTTATCTTATTATTTTGTATTCATTACTTTGTTGCTCGTGCTTCCTATATTTCTTAATCATATATTAATGTTTTAGAAACTTCTTTGGATCTTTGGCTGATCCATTTGTGATTCAGTCTATATAGTCTAATAATTTAAGAAGTATGATAATACATGATTACGTGTAAACATAAATTGTTTGATAGCATGTGCCAATGCTATCTCGTGTGGTCAATATAGCATTTCTTGGAACAATAGTTTCCTTTTTTATTGGAATATACTAGCTGGTGTGTTAACAAGTATCATCTAATAAGCGTTGTTCTTCTATTAGTAACTTATATATGAAAAAGAATAATTACTGCTGTGTAGAAAGAAAGCATTCAAACACTAGGAATTTAATAGGATTGGCAATAAATCAATAACGATGAAGCAGGTAAAAAATAGAATTTCTTTTTATTACACTTATAAATCTCTTGTGAGGTTTACTTATTATAGAACGAAGAAAAAAAGATTAACAGAATTAGAGATGAGGATGAGAAGAGAAAAAAGTATTTGTTTTAGATGTGATGAAATGTTCTAGGCTAGACATCAATGCAAAAAAATTGTTGTAGGGGTTAATGGTGCAAGGATGAGAAGGAAATGTGTTAGGATAACAAAAAATTAATGAGTTTCGAGCCTAGAAAGGTAGAGAAAATCCATGATCATGTGGAGCTATCATTAAACTCGGGGATTGGGCTAACTAATCTGCATTCTATGCGCTTGTGGGGAAGTGTCAGGAACAGAAGAGTTATAGTCTTGGTCGATCGTGACGCTACTCACAACTTCATTGCCAATCCATTAGTGGAAGAACTTCAGTTATCAGTAACCCAAGAACAAGATATAACATATAGTTGGTAAATGGTGAATCAATTTATGGGAACAGAAATTGTAAAAATGTGTTATTGAAGTTACTTGAAGTGGAAGTTTTGGAGAAATTTTTATCCATAGATTTGGGAAATTCGAAAGTAATTTTGGGCATGTAATGACTAGAATCTTTGGGTGATATGAATGTGAATTGAAAATTGTTATCAATGAAGTGTGTACTGAGAGAAAAAATAGTGAGCATCAAAGGAGATTCGAGACTTTGTTGAACTAAAATTTCTATGAAAGCAATGTTAAAAGCAATTTGGAAGGAGAGATAGGGAGTAATTGTGGAGCTTAGCCGTTTGGAAAAATTCGCTATAGAATTCGAAAATAAAACAAGTTGAAGGTTTAGTGGAACTGTTAAAACAGTTTGAACATGTGTTTAATATGCCTAGTGGGCCCCTTTACAACAACGAGAGTTTCCCCCATTAATGTGCGGCTATATAGGTACTCGGTGGTGCTAAAAAATGAAATTGAGAGGTTGATTCGGGAAATGTTAGATGCTGGAATTATTCAACCGAGTTTAAGCCTCTTTTATAGTTCGATTATTTTGGTAAGAAAAAAAGACAATAGTTGGAGATTTTGTGTGGACTATAAGGCATCGAATAGAGAAATGGTCAAATGATTGTTTTCTAATTCCAGTGTTAAATGAATTGGTGGACGAGTTGAATGGTGCATAATGATAGGATAGAAGGGTTATAAAAGGAAAGTTAATTGATAGGGGTTATAAGTCGTCTATTATACAAAGACGATAGATAGTTGGGGAAGGGAGATCGGATATGAAAGTAGTTGTGGGGTGTCACTAGGGACTCGAAAGTCTAGTCTATTGTAAAGAAGTATCCTATGTTCTACTTTGTTGATTGAGTTCCTATCAATTTGGTATCAGAGCGTTCCTTCCTGGACAGTTTCAAGAATAATGATCACCCATTTGGAATTGCAAAGAGAGAACGAGATGGAATGGCGGAAACAAGTTGCAGGCATGAAAGAAGAGTTAAAGAAAATGGAAAAATTGGATGTGATGGCACGCAACATTTCTCAAATTCAAGAACGAATGACAAAGATTCTGGAAAAACTAGATGGAAAACAGAATGCAATGGAGGCACAGGAAGGTGTCCGAAGTTCAGGAGCAGAATATTCCAAGAACAGAACCCAGTGTGATAAATTGGTAACTTTGTGACAGGAAGAATATGCTAACAATAGGTGGGAAAATCGGTTTGACTATAGTCGGAAAACATCCTGGTTCGACCTAAAAATGCAAGACGTTCTTGAACTGCCAAAGTTTACAGGGATAGACCAAGAAGAATGGACCTCTTGTGCAGAAAAATATTTCAGAGACAATCGATTTACAGAGGAGGAAAGGGTTGAAGTTGCAGTCTTGTGCCTTGAAGGACCAGCTTTGGCATGGTTCCGTTGGGAATATGGCACACGACCATATACTTCTTGGAGAAAATTGAAATATCAATTACAAATGAAATTTTAGAATGTCAAAGAGTGGAAAGAATACGAAAAAACTATACACAGAAAAGAAAAGTCGGAGGCAGCGAGGAAGGCTGAGACAGAAAGGAAACTTGAGCAAAGAAATAAGAAGAAGGCAGAGACCACAGAGGTGATCGGTGAAAGAGAACCAGCGGCCGAGGTATTTTTTTTGCGAGCGACTAGTCTTTGCGCGATGACCTGATGACGGACTGCAGGAGAGGAGGAGACGGCGATGATGGGTATGGAGGGACCGACGATGATGGAAATGGAAGGACCGGTGATGGCGGAAATGTAGGAACTGCCGACGGTGGAAATGGAGAAATCGCTATCGACGGAGAAAACTGCTTGACGGTGGAAATGAATGACTTGGCAGAGGAGGAAACAGTAATTGCATTGCATGAAGGAAAAGGAAACAGTTTGTTTCCAGACTCCCTAATGCAAAAGCCCTGCAGGAAGAATCATATTGGACCAACTCTACGTAGGGCCCATTTAAATAAAAAATGGGAATTAAAAAAATGAAGAATTTTGATCAACATTATTGGGCTAAAAGTACAGGGTATTGAAGGTGATTGATCAAGTCAAATTTCATTCAAGGAATGTGGGAAATAAATATAAAAAGAAAACAACTTTTTCATTTTTTTCCACCTTGAGGACAATAGATAGTTGGGGAAGGGAGATCGGATATGAGAGTAGTTGTGGGGAGTCACTAGGGATTCGAAAGTCTAGTTTATTGTAAAGAAGTGTTTTATGTTTTACTCTGTTGATTAAGTTCCTATCACACGAATTTTCACTAAGCTTGATTTTAAATCCAATTATCATCAGATTCGTGTACGAAAGGAGATTTTGCCTAAAACGACCTTCCGTACACATGAAGGTTTATATGAATTTTTAGTGATGTCTTTTGGCCTTACAAATGCATCTTCACATTTCAATCCTTAATGAATAAAGTATTTCATCAATATCTTAGAAAGTTTATCTTGGGATTTTTTGATGATATTTTAGTATATAGCCATTCTCGGAAGAAACACGTGGAGCATCTTAAGTTGGCATTACAAACGTTGTCTAATCATGAGCTATAGAAAAAGGTGTAGTTTAGCTAAATTGGAATTGGAATATTTAGGCCGTGCCATTTCAGAAAAAGGGGTGGCTATGGATCCGAGTAAAATTTCAACCATTTTGAATGGCAATGCCCAAAATCAATTAAACAATTTCGAGGATTTCTTTGATTGATAGGCTATTATCTGAAATTTGTGTTGGGTTACGAGAGCATTGCATTGCCTTTAACATATCAGTTAAAGAAAGATAAGTTTTACTAGTCAAAAAATGCTGAACAAACTTTTCAGAATTTGAAGACAACAACGAGTTCTCTGTCGGTGTTGGCAATTCGAAATTTAAAGACACTTTCATCATTGAGGCCGATGTGTCGGGTATTGGATTAGAAGTTGTATTGATGTAGAATCAAAGTCTGATTGCCTATTTTAGCCAACAATTGTTCAAATAGAAAGGATTGAAATCAGTTTATGAGCAGGAGTAGATGGCGATAGTGTTGGTAGTGCAAAAATGGAGGCACTACCTATTGGGTACCCATTTTATTGTTCGCACGGATTAGAAGAGTTTAAAATTTTTACTTGAGCAAAGGATGTTTGCTATAGAATATCAGAACTGGTTAACTAAATTGTTAGGATATGATTTTGAAGTGTAGTATAAACCAGGATGCGAAAATAAGGTGGCATATGCATTGTCTAGAACAGAGGATGACATCGTGGAATTGGGCAAATTGTCTAAATTATTATATCAAGGGGTTATCGACTCTTACAAATTAGAGTTGGAAATTCTAGAAGATCCTAAACTGAATGCTAGTATGAACTGCTATTAACTGGAATTTCAAGACTGAGTTATACAGTTTTTAACGATCAATTTTTTTATGAAAACAGGAAGGATGTTTCGCAACAATCAAGGTTTATTCCTTAGATTCTATCGTTATTTCACTCTAGCCAGGTTGGAGGCCATGTTGGGATTAGTAAAACAACTCGGTGAATAGCAGCAAAATTGTTTTGGATTGGAATGCGTCTTGATATAAAATAGTTTGTCAACTGTTGTAGAATCTGTTAGCAAAACAAGTATAAAGCTTTATCCCCAACTGGGCTACTTCAGCTTTTGTCGATTCTTCAAGTGTGTGGGATGATATTTCGATAGGCTTTATTGAAAGACTACCGAAATTGGATGGTATGGATACAATTTTCGTGGTTGTTAATCGGTTGAGTAAATATACTCGTTTTATCGGGCTGCGACATACTTACTGTGCTCAAATAGTGGCTGTTTCGTTCTTAAATTAAGTTTTTTGGTTACATGGCATACTTAAATTTATAGTTTTAGATAGGGATAAGATCTTTGTGAGCAAGTTCTGGAAAGAGTTGTTCAAATTGCATGGAACTACTGTGAAATTTAGTTATGAATTAGTCAGACGAATGACCAATCCAAAGTTGTGAATCAGACTATTGAAACATACTTGCACTGTTTTACGGGGGATAAGCCTACAGTTTGGTTTAAGTGGCTGTCGTGGGCAGAATTTTTGGTATAATCCTTCATACCATTTTGCTATTAAGATGTCCCATTGCAAAGCCGTTTAGAGAAAGCCGCCTACAATTCTTCGGCTTGAAACTTCATCTCAAACTACTGTGTTAGCGTTCGACAGACAATTACAAGAGAGAGATATCATTATAGACTTACTCAAGTCTAATATGGAGAAATCTCAAGCATTAATGTCATCGGTTTCAAATAGTAAACAAAGGCTAGTGGAATTTATGGAAGGTGACTATGTTTGGTTGAAGATCCAGCTGTATCGACCAAAGTCCATTGTTAGACCATTGCATATCAAGCTTTCTTCTCGATATTATGGACCTTTTCAAATTTTGCAGAGGAGTGGGAAGATTGCCTATAAGTTGAAGTTGCTGGAATCTGGTATTGTTCATCTGGTATTTTATGATTCGTTGTTACAAGAAAGTTAAGGGTGATGTTTCTACTGTGACACTTTTCTCAGCTGAATTTTTATATGGGGATATTTTGAAGATTTAACATGAATCTTTGCTGGATGTTTAGCGGCAATGCAGGTATGACAAAAAATTATTAGTTCTTATAAAGTGGAAGCACCTTCAACATTTTGATGTTATTTGGGAAGATTTTGACCGGATTCAATTGCAATGTTCGGATTTCAACCTTGAGAACAATATTCTTTTTTGGGCGGGAAGTAATGATAATTCTATTACGAGGTTTACTTATTCTAGCAATAAGGAAAAGTTGCCTGCGGGAGGAGTTGAATAATTACTTGTAAACCTTTAAAAATAACTATCTTTCATAGTTATGCACTTATATAGTAAGCTAGTAAAAAATAGGAAAAGGGTTGTGGGAGTCTCGAAGGAGAGTGAAGGGTCTCTCGAATAACCCCTAAGTTGTTTGAGGAGGTGTGGTAGGTTGCTATCCTACTGCACTATTGTCATTGCTTCCTTTCAAGTTTGCAATAAAGAGAAGTAGTTCATCCCATACACCTTTTTGATAGAGAGAAACGATTAAAAAAGAGAACTTTTTAGTATGCTGTGGAAAAGGAATTTTGTGTAGGTTTATTTTTGGAGATCTATTCTTAGAAATAACTTGTAATAAGTTAATATCATGGATCATTAGAAATGTGTATTAGTACTTGAATTTGCTGAGTGGTGATTATTAAAGTTTCTAGGAGTTGCTTAGATGAAATCTCTGATGATCAGATGAATGATTCTCTCTCTCTCCCCTGAAAATCCCCTCTTCTCCCAAATTTATCTGAGAATCACGGAAGAAATATGTCATGCAAATACATACAACTGATTGGACAAAACCAGATAAATACAATTCTTAGTTACTCAAACTACGACTACTACGAAAACAACCTGCTCATTTTTCCAAATAACATATTCAATCTTCCAACCCCCCACCTCAGCTGGTATAATATATACACAATATTAACAAGGATGTCTCAATTTCAACAAGTAATTGACTTTCAATGTCGTTTAAAATGGCAGTTTACCAGCATATACTCGGATACCCAGTTCCTAGTTTGTTCCTGGTAGTAATGGTTGTATATAAACATAAGTTACAACGTTTTGAACCTTACCCTCAGGAAATATATCCAGAAGTAGTGAAATAGCCTTGTGTGAATATATCTATGCAGTTATGACGTACTTGCCTCAAGATTTTCGAGGAACACTGATTAGACAACAGAAAGAAAGGTCCGAGAGAAATAAGCAAGCAGCGGTTGATGCTTTGATTAATTCTGGAGGAAATATACATGATAGATATGCCCTTTTGTGGAATCAGCAAATGCAAAGGTATTGGTCCTTGGTTTTCAAATAATCAATTTGGTGCACTATTAGGCCAATTTTTGTTGTAATAGGTGTATGTTGTCGCAGAAGAGGACAGTTAGCAGAGCTTGGCTCCGCCACAGGTGTATATAAAACCCTTGTGAAGTACTTGGTTGGAGTACCAGAGGTATGATCTTCTGGGTCATTATTGATATGCACTTTGTTTACCCATTTGCTTTACTTGACTGTCTCTTCTTTCTTGCTCATATCTCTCTGGTTACAAATGATTAAAATCAGTTCCATTCTTTATTTACTGTTTCAACTTTATGATATTAAATGTCCTAAATTGATATCCTACTCTTAATGTGGATTGAGTGACGTGGAATATAAATTTTCAAACAAGGGAAAGTAGTAATACAGTTGAGATGAATCAGTTGCTTTTTGGTTCTTTTTTTTTTTTTTTTTCTTTATCAAAATAAACAACAATTGTATCTATGCATTGTATACATTTTGAAGATCAGGCTGTTCGTTTTACTTGTAGAAGCATGATGCACTAGACTTCTTGCCTCACGACTGAAATCTGCACACATAGAAGAAAACAGCACAGCTCTCCAAACAAAACAAGGAACAAGATCACTGCACAAGTCTGGAAAATACCACAGACTCGGTAAACACTAGTATCAATTTTAAAAACAGCATAAACAGTAGTAAATTGTCTAACATTTCTTCCCCTCTCTAAACATCTTATATTCTTTCCCCATTTCTCTCACAGTTAGAACTCTCCTACTAACCCTCTAACAACCTGTCAGAACATCTTTACTAAACAAAAAACCTCCACAAAATCAACGCCCCACTAACAATAATGATTTCATATTTCTTCTATAGTATTTACCGGACAAACCATCCTTGGGGAAGATAGTGCGTCATTACTCCCCCCCTCAAGGACGACCTTGTCCTCAAGGTCGAAAGTAGGATAGCGAATCCTCAAGCTTAATAATGGCGCCCAAGAAGCATCCTCTGCATAGTGATTGGACCATTTGATTTGAACCTCTTCATACCCCCTAGAATTTGTTATGGAACTAAAGATGGAGTTTCTGCATCAATTCCGTCAAGAATATCCGGCACCAAAGATGCAACTTGCGTTCCCACTGCTTTCTTGAGCTTAGAGACATGAAAAATTAGGTGAATTTTTTATCCCTTTGGAAACTTTAGTTTGTAATCAACTTCTCCCGACGTAATTATAACTCCAAACGTAGGGGTGCACAAAACTTGTTTTGGTTCGGTTCACCGAACTGACTTTTTTAGGTTTGAAAAAAATGGAACTGAACCGAAAGTTATTAAGGGGAGAAACCGAATTGGAAATGAATCAAAACTTTTGGTTAGGTTTCGGTCCTATATCGGTTATATTCATTATATAAAATAATATGTTTTTTATTTATATATAATGGACGCTTGCGGTCATGTGCAAGATACACACTTTTTTAAATGGGACCAAACTCTTTCCGCTTATGGTGGACGTCCCTTATCCTTCAACGGACATCTCTCCACTTATGAGGGACGTCCCTCTATTTAAGACAGACATCCCTCAACTTACGACCGACGTCCCTCATCCCATAACAAACATCCCTCAGCTTAAAACAGACATGCCTAGCTTACAACGGACGTCCCTAAGCCCAATAGACGTCTCTCAGATTAAAGCGGACGTCTCTTAGATTAGAACAGACGTTCCGAAGCCCACAACGGACGTCCCTCAGCTCACAGTTTCTCTCCTCTTTTCTTTCAGGTTATGTGTTAACGTGGAATTCTATTTATCCACTCAAATTACGTAATTTTAAAGGCAACTTTTTATTTATAACAAACTGCTAGAATCAAGTCTGTATTTCTTGAATTATCAAAGAACAACATAAAAAGTAGGACACTTCTTCACTAAACTAGGCATTCGAGTCCTTAGTGACTTCCCACAAACTACTCTCTTATCTAATCCCCCAACCTTTACTACCCAAAGTCTTTATATAATAGAATTGACTAACAACTACTCCCAACTAAGTAACTTCTATTTATTAACTTCTATTATAATAACCTTCTAACCTACTATTATTCTCGTCCTAAAAAGACACATTGTCCCTCAAGATAGAAGAAAATGAAAAATACACTTTTTATCTATATTTTTGTAATTTTCCTTCCTAATAAATTTGAAATTGTAAAACTCTATCTCGATCAAGTCATCCTCAATATTCGTAAGAGAAAGTAGGCTAGAATTAAGCCTAAAAATTTTCTATTCTCTCTTTGCATGATCCATTAAATTTTTTAGCTCAATAATCTGGAATAAAATGCCACATTCCTTTAAGCCCCATATTTTATGTAAGTGGATCCTAGTTGGGCTTGGCCCAATATGTATGTCCTGCAGATCTGTTGCATTAGGGCTTCTGGAAATACAGTTTCTTTTTTCTTTCTTTGAAGTTTCAACCTTTTCCTCTGTCAACTCATCCATGTTTACCATCGAGCAGTTTCTTCCATAGATTTCTCCACCGTCGCCTGTTACTCCATCTCCACTGTCGTCAGTTCCGCCATTTCCCTCGTCGCCGGCTCTTCTTTTCCTGTAGTCGTGACTTTTCTTGATTTGTTTCGTCACTAATTCGACGCGCGCTACTGAATGCTCGCAACAGATCACATCGGCCATTGATTCTCCGTTTCCTTCTTCGGCTGATTCTTCGGCAGCTGCCTTCTGCAACTGATTGGAAAATGTATCTAATTCTTCGAGTTGCTTCGCCGCTGCCTGGAAACCGTTTTTCTTCGGTTCTTGATTTTCGCATTCCTGATGAACAACTGGTTTTTGAAAAACTACAGATTCCTCCATAGCCCAATTTCTGCAAACTTCTATAACCTCTGTTTCTTGCTCGCCCAAACTAGAAACTTCTAATTTAGCATCTGCTGTGACAGTTACCCCACTCTCATCCTCTAAGAAGATTTCCTTTTTCGCAAACTCTTCATATTTTTTTTTCCTCTCTTCCATCGTCCAAATGCATTGCCCGATACCTCCTCCTTTTCGGTATTCTTCGCTGTCTCTGTTCTTTCTCTTCTGATGAATCTTTTTTCATATTCTATCCATTCCCTCATGCTCTGAAAACAATTTTGAAGTTGATATTACAATTCTCTCCAAGAATTAAAGGGTGTTCTGCTACTTTTCTATTGATACAAACGTAAAACAAGTCCTTCAAAACGCTCTTTTGCTGCATTAAATTTTTTCATTTCTGTCAATCGATTGATTTCAAATATCCTTTCTGTACGTAACAACCACCACTCCAGATCCATTCCACCATATATCGGTAATTCTAGTTTACGTAGAAAGAAATCTAGTTCGAATGTTGTCTTCCATCCCTTTCCTTTGCTTCCGAATCAAGAGACGTACCTCTCTGTAGCTTTACCGATTTTTCATCCAACCGCTGTAGAATTCTATCAACTATTTCTTTAAGTGCAGAAACCTCTTTCTCCCAATCCATTCTCTTTTGTGCTTTTGATTTCTTCCCAATGAAAGAACTGCTTTGATACCAAATTGATAGGAACCAATTCTGTATTTCTGGAATTATCAAAGAACAACATAGAAAGTAGGACACTTTTTCACTAAACTAGGCATTCGAGTCCCTAGTGACTCCTCATAAACTACTCTCTTATCTAATCCCTTAATCCCTACTACCCCAAGTCTTTATATAATAGACTTGACTAACAACTACTCCCAACTAAGTAACTTCCATTTATTAACTTCTATTCTAATAACCTTCTAACTTACCACAAACATTGACGGTGATGTGCAATACACATACTTTTTTTAAATAGGACTAGACTCATTTCACTTATGACGAATGTCTCTTATCACTTAAAACAGACGTCCTTCATCACTTAAGACGGATGACCCTCTACTTAATCGGACCTTACGCATCCCACAATAGACGTCCTTTAGATGAAAACGGACATCCCTAACTTAAAACAGATGTCTCTAAGCCTACTGGACGTCCCTCAGATTAAAGCGGACGTCCCTCAGATTAAAACAGACGGCTCGAAGCCCACAACGGATGTCTCTCAGCTTACAATTTCTCTTCTCCCTCTTCTTTCAGTGTAGGGGTCATGACAATTGCAATTGTCTCAGGTAGCGGCACTTGGTAGCTGTAATGGGTATGCACATCAACTGATGAAAGAAAACAATTTTGCTTTGGGCGTATCTTAAATTAAACCATATGTTATAAGTAGTTGACAAAAGAAAAAAATATTGTATGAAGGAATAAAAGTGGCTTCGTCGTGAGGATGAAATTCAGTATTTTGATATATGCTAACGAATGACAGCCCTACAGGGTGAGAGATTTGAAATATGCCGTGTGGGCTGAAATTGAGAGGGGAAATTAGTAGGTAATTTCAAAGCAAAATGAATATAGTGCAAAGTGAGAAAATATATAACTTTTTATTTGTAGGGGCCAGGATAATTGCAAGTGCCTCAGGTAGCATCACCTGGTAGCTATAATGGATGTGAGTGAGAAAATATACTACTTTTTATTTGTAGGGGCCATGACAATTGCAAGTGCCTCAGGTAGCATCACCTGGTAGCCATAATGGATGTGCATGTCAACATATGACAGAAAACAACTTTGCTTTGGGTGTGTCTTTAATTAAACCATTTGTAAGTAGTTAGACAAAAGGAAAAAATATTGTATGAAGGAATAAAAGTGCCTTTCATGGATCTAACCAAGACTTATAAACGAGTCCATCAGTTGTACTTCTAGTACCTCCTCTTCCTTCAAAGTGTCGCACTACATAAAAAAAAGCATTCAAGAGAGTTATTTTCCATAACAGCTTCTTAAACATTGATTATACATTCTTAAGAAGCTATCATCACCAAGTCAGATGTTGATGTTTGCTTTGGAATAATGAAGGTCGTTACTACTAAAACATCAGAATACGATGCAAGATGTCTTAAGCATACAATCAAAACCGAGAATAACTTTGATATGATATAGTTTCTTACTCTAATGTCGACAAGAATACCACATCTCCAAGTTCCTCTGGATATTTGCATGCGCGAATTTCATGAATTCCTCCGTCAAATTCAAATGCTGCAATGATCAGTTTAAGTACTATCATTAAACTATTAAGTGTAAATTTGATACATTGCACAAATTCAAATTAAAGACATACCACATGCAAATTTAGATGTTAAGTAGGTCTTAAAACTGTTTTCTTTGATGGAGGATTTGTTGTCAATATCTTTTGAACTTTGGCAAGGGTTGGAGGAAGAGACGGTTGTCTAATGATAATAGATCTGCATAGTTGTAACATATCAACAACTAACTAATGCATACATTGCATAAATGGAAAGTGCATATGAACTAAAAGAGTTATTGGCATCCGTCTAGTCCAGCATCAGATGATGGAGAGGCTGTTGGAGAGGCTATTGAAGGGGCTGTTGGTTGGCCTGCTAGAAAAGCTGCTGGTGGGGCTGCTGGAGGATCCACCCGCCTCTTCTGCTCATCCACAAGCGACTGATGAGTGGCGTGAAGTTCTTCAATTCGCCTGCCAGTTCTTCAATTCGATTGCCATATCTCTCTATGTAGCTTACCATCACCTCTCCTCAGTCATCGACATATAGGGGATGGATCGAGGAGGGGGCTTAATAGTATAGTCCTCGACCTCCACTTGATCTGAGTCCGGTGCAGCCGACGTCCAAGGAACAAGTGCAGTTGACGTCAAAGAAGGTTGAGCAGCCGATGTCGATGGAATCTCTGCACCCTTGATTACTCACTCCTCTCTGAACTTGGTCATGCCCGTCCTAGACAAGGTCATTTGATTGTAGATATCAAGTAGCTTTTCATTGATTCTTGGCTCGTTGGTAGCGATCGCCGACCTGCTGCTATCAACAATTTTCTGTACGAGCCAGATGTAAGGGAGGTTCTTCCTTGGACTCTTTAGGAGTGCTTTCCTCATATTCATACTAAGGTATTTGACGTTGAATTTCTTTCTATTGTAGAGCTTCTCCATCACATAGAGATCCATGCAGCTGACATGGTCTTTATGTCTATCGCAATGCAGAATTGTGTGGATTATCATGTGATCGATGACTCTAACTTTGGCGTTTAGGTCTTTGGATTTGGGCCTATAGAAAGTTTTAACATTGGGATTGCGATGCAACTGCTTCAACAATGTCAGACATTCTCCTTATTTTACGAAGTCTAGGTCATTGGATGCGTTAAAATACTTCTCTGTCGGCTCCTCCGTGGAGCATCCAATCAGCTCATTCAATTCCTTCAGATTTAATTTAATCTCCCGCCCATAAAGATAGGTCCTTAGCTCCATTAGTTGGGTGCCGTCTTTCTCCAGATTTGTGTAAAATAATTTCACAACCCAATCACAATACTACCCCCTAGCATGCATAACCCAACCAATGCAATACTTTCGAACATTTCTTCTATTCCAAAATCAGCAAACTCCTTAAATTCTACTCTCCTAGATATAATAATAGAACGAAGCCTGAGATCATTGTCGTACCTTTCCTTGACTGACGTTGAAACACCCCATTTCAAGGGGTGTTCGCCGAAGATGGGGGAAGGACCTCCTATATCAGCAAATCGAGGGCAGAGTGTTGAGCTCCACCGATCTTTCTACTCACCATTTTCTTCCCTTCTTCGACGTGCGAACGGATTTCCCTCACGGTGCAAGCTCTTCTGGGTAAGTCCAACCTCAACCCTCCGATCCGATTTGGTTCTTGATACACTACGTTAATGGAGTGTTTGTTTCCCTCAGATCGGAAGATGTATCACGGACCTTGGGAGGTTCTTTTTCAGGCGAATGTAGAAGATAAGGATTCGATTTCATCAGTGGACATCGACGGTAAGTTTAGGCTCTCTCTTCTCTAAATTCTGTTCTGTTCTTCACAAAAATAGATTTTTTGTGGATATAATTGCTTCAAAGGTTAGAGCTTGAAGGTCGATTAAATTGTTTGAGGCTTGGACAGTGCAAGAATTCTCCAAGGAATCGGAAGCTGTGAATTTAAAGGTATGAAAAATCAAATTTTTCCCAAATCGGATTTCGTTTTTGCTCGTTGTGTTGGTCTGAAAGATTAATATAGATTACATTTGTTGACTTCATTGTTGAACTGAATTATTGAATTCTAGGTACGATATTGTTGATTGATAATCTAAGGAACACTTTCTAGTCATATTGTGGCATTTTTCCATCGATGTTAAACGTTGGGCAGCGACTCAGCTAACACTGAGTCGGGTTGCACATGCTAAGAACTCATCGTATTCGGTTGGTGGGTAACTCGCCGAGACGGAGAGTCTAGGCCAGAGGCGATCTGTTCGCTAAATGAATCGGAGTGTTATGTTGATATGGTGAATGGCAAGGTCGTCTGCATTGAAGGGAAGATTGGACGTCCCTCTCTGTAAGTTACAAAACAGACCCACAGATGGACCATGGGCTGTGATATGATGTATGGGCCAGGTTTAAGCCTTGAGCCTTGTAACAAATAGAACAGACCTCATTGGGCCTGATTTAGAGTTTCTGTTTAACCCATTTGGGGATTTAATAATATTGGAAATTAAAGTTAACCCACAAAAATTTCCAACTTTATTTTAGGTACTCAAATATTGAATTAAGTCGTGGACTCTATAAAATTAGACACTTTGAGCGATTGGGCTTGGATCAGAAAAACCCACTTCGAGGTAGGAATTATTTATGCACTATACTTACATATTATTTTCTTTAAATAATTCTTTTAAATTGAAATTCATATCCTAATGAAATATTCATTTTCAAATATTAGGATTTCCTTATATTATATTTTCACACATTCTATCATATGAAATGTGTTTGTTTATTATTGAAATGGATGATAGGGTATTTCTTTAGAAATGTCCTTAGGTTGGGATCCCTAAAGTGCAAATTGGTAATAGGACAGCTGTATGTGTCATGTCCTTGGGTTGCGAATCCCTAAACCTGATTAGGGTATTATTTGACTTTTGCGATTGCCGAGTATCGCTTTTATTCTTTTATATGCCTATGGCATGGTGTGTCCGAAATCCGTAAGTGACTCCATTTTCACTGTAGTTTTAATTAGTGCAATAATGGTGTATTTTGATTACATACCACGTATTAGTGGGTCGTTTTAAGCACATGCCCTTTTGTACAATTTAATTTCAAAAATTGAAATTTATAAAATATGATCTTAAATTTTATACATGTTTAATAAAAATCTTTTTTTTAAAAAAAATCTGCAAATTTTAAATCCCTACTGAGTTTAGTCAACTCATCCCTATAACAAATTTTCAAGAAATTATCAGCTAGACTTCCAGTTGCCGAGTCAAGATTAGATCTGATAGACTTGTTTAATTTTCATTATTTTAATAATTCTCCTTAAGAGACTTTTAGTGAGGTATACTTATTTATTTAGATAATTGTAATCCTTAAATTCTTCCTTTATTTTTCGCACAGTTTTTCATTTAATTGGATTATATTTCTTTACTATCTGATTTCACTTTTGGACTTGTTAAGCCCATTGTATTTTGAGCCATGGTTTTAAATAATTAAATTTTTGTCTTCCGCTGCTAAATGTTAAATTTAAGTGAAATGGGTTGGATGATCCGTCCCTTTTGGGTCAGATCATTCCCCGTTCTGTCTCGAGTCCTTTGCGGGTCGTGACAAACGTTGTCTTGAACATGGGTGAATTTAAATAGTTGTTCTCTGCTGATAAGCGGGGACGGATCAAAGCTCCTTGTGAACTGGCTTGAGTGGCGGAGAGAGCCGCTTTACGCTTCGTGGGGAGTTTTCTAGCCTTCGATGCCATTTCCTTGTTCAAGAAATTTGAAGAGAGATTTCAGAAAGAGTATGGTCGCTCTGAGGAAGTTGAAAGTTCATTCGGAAATTGAATAGGAGAAATTCAAAATTGCTTGCCCTAGCAGTGAGCTTCCTTTCAGTTTGTATAAACGGAGTTGAGGGACGTCTGTTATGGGCTGAGGGATATCCATTGTGGGTTGAGGGACGTCTGTTTTAATATGGGGACGTCCGTTGTAAGCAAATGGACGTCCATTTTAAGTGGAGGGACTTCCATTTTGGGCAAAGGGATGTCCATTTTACGATGGGGATGTTCGTCATAAGCTAAAGGACGTCCGTTTTAAGCTGAGGGATGTCCCTCCATACTAGACGACTTCATCTCTCAACATCAGTGGACGTCCCCTCTCTTCCACAGACGTCCATTAATGCTAAACGATATAAGTTCTAATTCAATAATTCATACAAGTTCCTTTCATCATTAAAAATTAAACACAGGCAGTAACAATGTTACTGCAACATACAACTTATAATTTAATAATTCATCATTAAACATACAAATCCTAATTCATTTTTAATTCATCATTAAACAAAAAGTATACAACTTCTAAGTCATCACTCATCACTACTTTTTACTCATCGAGTTCGACTGATTCATTATCTCCATTAGTTGATGTGAGCTTTGCAAAATATAAATAAATAGAAAAGAAAAATATATACACACTTTGATCAAATTTATCAATACTATCCACTACATCTTTCAAATTGATAGATTGTTGTTTTGATAATCGAATTTAGCTTTGAGTAATAATAAAGCGCATTGACAGTATTTGCTAACAAAGAACTACGAAATAAATCATGTATACGTCTTCCACTACTAAAAATTGACTTTGAAGCAACTGTTGAAATAAAAATAACCAATACATCCCTCGCCATTTTACTTAATATTGGAAATTTCAACGAATTCACTTTCTACCATGTTAGAATATCTTGTTTGCTTGAAAAAAATTCTAACCTTTCGGATAAATATTGATCAGCTTCAATTTTATTATTTGAAATATCCTGCTTATTACGACAGTTATAGAAAATCTCATATATTTTTTTGTTGGTTAAACTACTACTTTGTCTCATCCCTGTAGATGATGATGATGATGGAACACTTATAGTACAATTATTTTTTGAATTTTCAAAACCCAAATCAAATTTATACTGAAAGTATAATCTGTCAATCAAAATTTCTACTTGACTCATCATATCATTTGTCTTGTCATTATCAACTAACATGGTAAGACAATGTTTTAAAAACTTTGTTTTACATCTAGGATGTAATACAATTGCCATATACATGAAAAAATTAATTTTATCACAACTTTCCCAATACTTATCATGCTTTTTTTGCATTCTAATAGTCATTCTTCTCAATAATGCATTATCACACTAAGCGTACTTTTGGATAATTATTTTCAAATTAGATACTTCACTGAAATAAATATTCGAAGTAATATGCGAGGAGGTCGAAACAGTTACAATTGTATCATAAAAAGAACTTGATAAGTTCAATCTTCTATTGTCGCAGGTCCTTCCCCACATAAATCTGCAAGCTAATGACTATCAGTTTCTCTTAACCTCACAAAAGCTTTTTCAAAATTTTCAGCGTTTTCTAACATTAAATATGTAGAATTCCATTTTATAGACACATCAGGACAAATATTATTTTTGTATGTGATTTTAATATTTTCAACACAATTTCAAAAATGTTGCAGCCTTGCAGGTGAATATCGAATATACTTTACAGCTCTACGTACTCTCGTGATAGACTCTTAATGATCTTTTAACCCATCACAAACAATCAAATTCAAAGTGTGTGCAACGCATCGCACATGCATGTTTCCTGCGTACGTGCATTTTTCCTACGCACTTGCATTTGTACCCATTCAAAACTAATTTTGAACACTTTTGATCAAATATGAAATTACAATATCATTTGAAGTAGCATTATCGACTATAATAGTCAAAACATTTTCAATTCCCCATTCAAACAAACGTTTTTCTACTACACCAATCATTTCACTTTCATAATTAGAAATCAAACAAAAATTAATAATTTTCTTATGCATGGTGTAATCATTCAATATAATGAGTAGTTAATACCATATAACTCAAATTTTGCATGGAAGTCCATGTATCGATTGTCAAACATACTCGTTAAAATGTCTCTCTAAAGTGTTCTTTTAACTTCATTTTTTCTTTCTTATAAATATTAATAATATTTTGTGCAATATTAGGTCTAGAAGTTACGACAAATTTCAATTGCACATTGAAAATGTGCTCTAAAACCTTCTTCTTCAACAAATTCATTAGACAATTCATCAATAATAATCATCTTTGCAAGTAGTTTTCGATAAGTCACAATACTAAAACATGACAGATTTGGTTTCACATTATCCATATTTTGAAAGTTTAAATTCTTTTATTTCATATCAAGATTTGCCAATATTGTTTTGCAAATACGAATGTGTTTTTTCAAGTTCGATGTTTCATTTTTTGATGCATGACATGCATATGACTGTAAACAATAATTACATTTTGCTTTTGGGTTGCTAAGATCAGTACTTTTAATTATAGTGAAATGATTCCAAATTTTTGATTTTTTTCTTTTCGTTTGACCAAAAGCACAGTTAGGAGTATGATCCTCTGCTGTTTCATTAATGTTTTTCATCCCATAATTTGCAAAACAAGTAAACAAGTGACCAACTTTCTTGTTGAATCGTAGATGGAAGTGATTCTTCTAGTTTTGAGTTGTTGTTGTGGGCTTATTGCTTTGGGCTTGTTGCTCTTGTTGTGTTGATAGAGTTGATTGTTGAGTGTTGAGGGCTCTCAAGGGGAGGCTATTGCCTATTATTATTTTTGAGACTGGATAGAACAGGCAAATTGATAGTTGTTGGATGAGACTTGAGAGAGCAAATGAATTGATGGCGAATGGATGAGACTCATGAAAGAGCGGATGAATTGTTGGTCGTTGGATGAGCGGGGTTGGACATCCGTCAATGATGGGAGACGTTTGATGCTAGGTGATGGACGAGGTCACATGCAAGACACAAGACATTTTAAACAGGGGTGGATGCCTAAAGGGATGGCCGTTGGATGAGAGAGTAAACGAATTGATGGTCATTGGACGAGACTTTAGAGAGCTGATGAATTGATGGTCGTTGAACGAGACTTATAAGAGAGCAGACGAATCTTTGGTCGTTGGATGAGTAGAGTTGGACGTCTTTCAGTGGTAGGGGACGTTTGACGTTAGGTGATGGATGTCCTTCAAAAGCTAGGGACGTCCGTCAGCGTCTCAGCGATGACTATGAGTGCGCAGCGTGTCGGTTCGATTCGGTTAGTGTTGGTTTTGAATATGCAAAACCGAACATTGAGCCGATAAGCTTGGTTCATACAAAAAAAGTTGAAGTTCGGTTTTAGAGGTGTTTAAAACCGACCCGATCCGAACCGATTGGTTCCAATTCGGTTACTCAATTATGCTTTGGTTTTGAACACCCCTATTCAAAAGGTCCAAAATAACTAGGTGCAAGTTTGTTATTCTTTTGCTTTAGCCAAGCTAACTCTTCAATAATAAAATGTCATTCCACTTAAGAAGCATATGCTAATTTCTTCATGTGTGCTTGAGTTTGGTGCAAATTAGGGCGAAGTATTCTAAGTTGCTCATCGCGTTCTTTCAACTGTTGATCCACTGAGCCGACAATGGTTTTACCACCAAATAGTGAAGAAGATTAGGAGGTTTGTGATCATTGAGGGCTTTGAAAGGAGTCATATTTCAGGCGCTTTGAAAATTGATATTATACTAATACATGGTCCAACTTAACTATTTACTCCAATTTTTGGGTTGGTCCTAAGTAAAACCTCAAATGTATGCCTCAAAACACCGATTTAAAATTTTGGTTTGCTCATTTGTTTGGAGTGATAGTTTGCTGTAGATGAAAAAATTCCCTCCAAAAAGTGTTTGTGAACTATTGTTTTGGTGACTAACAATAGACTAAGGAACCACATGTGTGAATTATCTCTTTACAAAAAATCTCAGCCATGCTTTTTGCGGTATATTGGTGTTTCAAGGTAATGAAATTAGCAAACTTTTTTATCTTGTGAATCACCACCAAAATTGTGTCAAAGCCATAGGATAACGGTAAACCTTTGATAAAATCAAGTGAAATATCTTCCCATACTTGCTCGGTATTGGAAGTGGTTGCAGAATGTCAGCCGAGCTAGAAGACTCAATTTTGTAACGATGGGAAATATTACAATTTGCGACCATTTGTTGGACATCTTTTGGTAGCCCATTCCAATAAACGTTGGCAATAATCCTCTTATAAGAATGTCATACACTGAGTGGAATGAAAACCTTCCCTTTATATAACACTACCCCATTGTTCAATTTATATCCAAGGCCCACATCCTTTGCCCAATAACATGGCATTTTTCAGATCACTGAGGTTCTGGTCAGCCACTATTTCCTTTGCCAAAGTGCACGTCTCAATAATCAGGTCCAGAAATGTACAAAAATATATCAGAATCCAACCAACCACCCCTACGAGAGATAATGCATATGCCACTTTATTCTCCTTTCCAAGCTTATAAACAATAGAGAAATCATAGGCAATTAACTGCCAAGCATTTCTACTGTTCAGGAGTTGTCCAGCGTTGGTCCAAGAGAAACTTAAGGGATTTTTGATTCGTAAGATGGTAAATTTACCACTTTTCAGCAGCCACGACCAGAGACATTAATTCTCTCCCATAAGTGGATTTTTCCCGAGTACGTGAAGATAGACCTTTGCTGAAAAATGATATTGGGAGGCGATTTTGCATAAGCTCACTGCCGCGCTGCCCATAAAGAGAGGCATCCACCTCTACCTCAAAGGGTATGTTAAAGTTCTCAAGTGCTAATACTGAATACGTTTCCTAAGAGTGTCAAAAGCTAATTGAGGTGACTCGTTCTCGTGGAATGACCCTTTCTTAAGTAATTTTGTGAGGGGCAGCGCTATGGTACCATAGCCTTTAACAAATCGACAGTGGTACCCTATCAATCCCAACAACCCACATTTGCCTTAAGCACATGTTGGAGTGGGTCAATCTAACATACTATGTATTTTATCAACCTCAAGGTAGTAGGTCAATCTAACATACTTGTATTTTATCAACCTCTGTGGCTACCCATGAGCATTGATATAATGGCCCAAATAATGAAATCTCATGTTGGAAAAAAATACACTTTTTAGTATTTAATGTGAAAGCTTTGTCCCGTAGAATTCCCAAGACCGATTTGAGATATCCATTTTGATTTGAAAAATTATGATCTATAAACAAGAATATCATCCAAGAAAATGATAGAAACTTTCTGTTATGTAAACAAATACTTTTTTCAACAAACACTTTTTCTTATAATGAAAATACAACACACACTTGCACAGTGCTCTCCAAAGGGAATTCGAGAGCCCTTTCTCTCCACTGACAAGTATCTTCCTTTTCTTATTCTCCCCTTTTCCCTCTACAAAACAGTTTTAAAACACAAAAAACTACCCTTAATTGCCATTGCATACACATATTATAAAATTATAATGAAAATTACATAATTTAAACATTATATCTGCCTAGACCTCCTAGTATAAGTGAACCTTAAAGGAGGACTATCATTATTCCTGGCCCAAAAATGAACCTTGTTCTCAAGGTTAAAGTCCGGAAATTGGAGACGAATTTGATCATAGTCTTCTCAAGTAGCTTCAAAAGGAGAAAGATGTTTTCACTTAATAAGAATAGTTGTAGTAGGTGGAAAACCACTCTATCGCTTGACATCTAACAAAGATTTAGGTTGAATGTGTCAATCCATTGTTTCAGTAAAAAAATTCTGGTAAAGGAGTAATGTTGTGAATATCATCTTTCACTTCTTTCAATAAAAAAACATGAAATACTGGATGAACCTGTGTAGACTCGGGCAACTGAAGTCGATAAACCACTTTCCTTACCCGCTGTAAAACTTTGAAGGAACCAAAATATCGTGGTAAAAATTTGACATGGAACGGCTTAACCAAAGATTTTTGTTGATAAGACTGAATTTTAAGTCAAACATAATTGCCTTTCTATAAACGCAATGTCTCTCCTTTTCTTATTGGCAATCATAGTTATTTATGCTTGAGCCTGTGCTAAATAAGACTTCAACAAATCAAAGATGACATCTCTTTCCCGCAATTGAGTATTTAAAGCCGAAATATCTGATTAGGCTGACAAATCAAAACACAACAGTAGGAGGATCTCTTTTATACACGACCTAAAAATGTGTCATTTGAATGGCAGAATAGAATGACGAATTATACCAAAATTGTGAGAAATCACAAAAATATTTTTTTATTTTCATACCATATTAGTCATAGGAGATACAACTTAAATAGGCTAAAATACATCAAAACTAAAAGACTAAAAAATAGGAAACTACTTAACAAATTCATCCTAAATTATAGGAAACAATCTCAACAACTTCAACTAATGAGCTGTAAATCTACACTCCCCCTCAAGCTAGGTTGTACAAGTTGTAAATGCCAAGCTTGCTAGTCAGCTCTTCAAAATTGATCTTTGGGAGAGCCTTTGTGAGTATGTCTGCAATTTGTTGACGTGTGGGAATGTATTGTAGTTGAACTGTGCCGTTATAGATTTTTTCTGAGATAAAGTGTCTGTCAATCTCAATGTGTTTTGTTCTAACGTGGTGCACTGGATTTTTGGCTATGCTTATAGTTGCTTGATTGTCACAATACATCGTAAATGATTTTTCACTTGTTTGACCAAGTTCACTTAATAACCTTTGAATCCAAATTCCTTCACAAATCTCATGAGCTAGAGCTCTGAATTCTGCTTCAGCACTACTTCTAGAGACCACATCTTGTTTTTTACTTCTCCATGTTACTAAATTCCCCATGACATAAGTGCAATATCCTGTTGTTGATCTTCTATTGTTAATGTCTCCTGCCCAATTAGCATCTAAAAAAACTTTAATTCCCTCATCATGATTCTTTTTTAATAGGATTCCATTTCCAGGTGTCTTCTTCAAGTACTTGAGAATTCTATATACTGCTTCCATATGTTCTTTAGTTGGATTGTTCATAAATTGACTAACTGTATTTACAGCGAAACCAATATCTGGTCTGGTGTGAGATAAGTATATTAGTCGTCCAACGAGTCGCTGGTATCTCCCCCTGTCTACTGGTGTACCTTCTTTGATTGATCTGAGTTTCTTGTAAGGATCCATAGGAGTATCACCAGGTTTGCATCCTAACATTCCTGTCTCTTTTAAGAGATCTAATGTATATTTCCTCTGTGAAATAAAAATTCCATTTTTTGATCGGGCAATTTTAACTCCAAGAAAGTATTTCATATTTCCTAGGTCCTTAATTTCAAATTCTCGAGCTAGGAGCCTTTTTAATTCCATCAATTCTTCTTTGAAATCTCCTGTGAGTATCATGTTGTCAACATATACAATTAACATAGTCACTTTCTTTTCGGGACCAAACTTTATAAATAGAGTATGATCAGCTTGACATTGAGTGTATCCGTGCATTACCATAGTTTTGGAAAATTTCTCAAACCATGCTCTAGGTGATTGTTTTAAACCATATAATGATTTCTGAAGTTTACATACTTTGGTGTTGTCAACAGATTCACCAAATCCTGGAGGGATCTCCATGTAGACTTCATCTTCTAAGTTGCCTTTGAGGAAAGCATTTTTTATGTCAAATTGAAATAATGGCCAATCATAATTAGTCGCCAGTGAAAGTAGAATCCTTATTGTGTTGAGTTTAGCCACTGGTGCAAATGTTTCTTCATAATCAATGCCATATGATTGAGTAAATCCTTTGGCGACCAAACGTGCTTTCAGCTTCTCAATTTCTCCATTAGCTTGGTATTTCACATTAAATATCCATTTGCATCCCACTGGTCTCTTTCCTTGTGGTAAATTTGTAATTGTCCATGTCTTGTTCTTTTCTAAAGCTGTCATTTCTTCAAATACTGTCTTCTTCCAACTTGGATGTCTATAGGCTTCGTCAATTGAATTAGACACTTGTATATTGTCAATTGAAAAGAGTAGAGCTCTATATGGACATGAGAAGTTTTTGTATGTCACAAAATTACCAATTGGATGCGTAGTGCAGGATTGGACTCCTTTTCGTAAAGCAATTGGGATATCTACATCATTTACATGTGGAACCATGTTATGCGTATCTGTTTGAACTTCTAGAGATGGAGTCGGATCTGAGTCATGAGTAGTGCGTTGAGGTGTTGTTGACTCTATTCTCTCGTCAAGTTTATTGCGTCTGGTATAGACTTTTAGTGGTTGAGTAAGAAGAGAAGGTGGGTATGGATTTGAAAGAGGTTGAGGGTCTATGGGTTGGACAGATTTCAAGGGAACCAAATGCTGGAATTCCTCAATGTAACATCCATGGAATGATAGATCTTTTTGTTAGTGGGTGAGTAACACTTGTACCCTTTTTGATTGGATGAATACCCAATAAATATGCACTTGAAAGCTTTGGGATCCAATTTGCTACGGTGTTGAGAATGAATATGCACAAAAACTATACAACCAAATACTTTAACATGGAGATGTGAGGTGAGTAATTTGGTATGTGGAAAACATTTATGAAGAACTTGATATGGAGTGTTGAATTGAATGACCTGGGATGGCAAACGATTGATTAAGTATGTAGCAGTTGAAACTGCTTCTCCCCATAGAAATTTGGAAATAGAGGTTGAGAACATAAGACAGCGAGTGACCTCATGAAGATGACATTTTTTTTCGTTCGGCAACCCTGTTTTGTTGTGGGGTGTCAACACAAGAACTTATGTGAACAATACCAAGACGATTGAGATAAGAGTTGAAGGTGTTTTTATAGTATTCAAGGGCATTGTCTGTTTTGAGTATTTGGATTTTGGTGTCGAATTGGGTGAGAATCATATTGTAGAAGTTTTCAAAGATTTGTCCAACTTCTTATTTTTCTTTCATAAGGAATAACCAAGTTAAACGAGTATGATCATCAATGAACGACACAAACCACCGAGCACCATTGATATTTGGAATTTTCGATGGACCCCACACATCACTATGAATTAATGTGAAAGGACGAGATGGTTTGTAAGGAACACGAGGATATGAAACACGAATATGTTTTGCAAGTTGACATATTTCACAAGCAAAAATATTTGGCTTTTTATTGATGAATAGATGAGGAAATAATTTTTCTAAATACATAAAATTTGGAAGACCAAGACGATAATACCATAACATGACATTAATATCGTTATTGACAGAGGAACTACAATGACCCAGACTTAAAAGAAACGGACCTGGAGAGGGAGATTGAGTGACAACCAAACTTTGAGCTCTAGAGAATTTATTTAAATGAAGAAGATAGAGTTCAGAACACATCTCAGCACTGCCAATTGTCATCCCCGATGTCACATCCTGAAATACACACATGTTAGCATAAAATTTAGTAACACAATTTAAGTCACGTGTTAATTTGCTAATGGAAATCAAATTAACATCCAAATTAGAAACATGGAGAACTGAGTTCAGAATAAGTGTCGGTGTGACTTGAATAGAACCTTTCCCAATGATTTTAGAAATTGATCCATTGGCTATACGAACGGACGAATTGTCACTACTGGGACAGTAATTATGAAGTAAAGATGCATTTCCCGTCATGTGATCAGATGCCCCTAAGTCAATAATCCAAGGACTTGTAGAATTAGATTGAGCAGTAAAAGCAGAAGGTGTAGTATCCGTGAGTCGTTCTGAGGGAGATGCAGATAATTTTATGAATAATTGTTGAATGGCAGCAAGTTGTTCTTTGGTGAAGGTGTTTTTCTCAGTTGGTGTAGTTTCAGTAATCTGATAAGCTCGAGAATCACGGTCAGGAATTGACTTCTTAGACTTCCAATTAGCTGGTTTTTCATGTAGTTTCCAGCATGATTCACGAGTGTGCCCAGGACGTCGACAATGATCACACCAAGGACGGCCATGCTTTGGTTGAGAAGAACCAGAAGTGTGAGAAATCCCACGTGCAATCAAGGTAGAACTATCCAAGTTTGATTTATCTGTGGGGTTGAGCATCAGCTTGGTGCGACTCTCTTCATGACGAATAGCAGAAAAAACTTCATGAATACTTGGAAGCGGTTTAATACTCATAATACGAGAGCGAGCTTGATTAAGATCATTATTAAGTCCAAAAAGAAATTTAAACGTACGCTTCCGATCGATAATGCTGCGATAGAGATTAGCATCGGTAGGGCAAGACCACTTATACACTTAGAACATATCTAGATGGAGCCAATAACGGGTAAAAGTATTGAAATATTGAGTAACTGAGGAATCACTTTGCCGAAGATCATTTAGAGCAGACTCAATCTGGACTAATTCAGCGGTGTTGTCCACGCTAGAATATATTTCACGAACGGCATCCCATATTTCCTTTGCTGTCCTATAAAGAAGAAAAGTTTCACCAATCTCAGTTGTCATAGAATTCACAAGCCAAGACATAAGCATGTGATTTTCAGCTTTCCATGCACGAAATTTTGGATCTTGAATAGCAGGAGCCGGAGTAGCCCCTGTGAGGTGATCATGTTTGCCTTTCCCGCATATGAACATCATCACAGATTGCAACCATTGAAGGTAATTTGCCCCATTTAATTTATGATTGGTGACAGAAGAGGATGAGTGATCGCTGGTTCCTAAGAAGGAAGAGTCGGACGACGTTACAGAGGGGAATGAAATTCCTGAAAATGATGAGGTGGCCATGTAGAATACTTTAAACGACGAAGAAGCGGCGACCAAGACAGAGAAAGACGAGGCGTCGTGATTGCGACTGCAACTGCTAGTGCGAGAGAAAAATTGGAGACTGAGAAGAAGCTATGCGAGCGGCTGCGAGAGGGAAGTTGGCGACTGAGAGGAAGCTGGGCGAGCTAGGCGAGCGACTAAGAGAGAGAAGTCAGCGACTAAGGCGAGCGACTGAGGCGAGCTACTGAGGCGAGCGTTTGCAGAGCTGGAACGACAGAAGGGAATGACGTTGACGATGGCGGAAAAACCAGCGTCAAGTTCCTGCTTTGATACGTTGACGATGGCGGAAAGACCAGTGTCAAGTTTCCTGCTCTGATACCATGTGAGAAATCACAAAAATATTCTAGCTTAAATAGGCTAAAATACATCAAAACTAAAAGACTAAAAAATAGGAAATTACTTAACAAATTAATTCTAAATTATAGGAAACAATCTCAACAACTTCAACTAATGAGCTGTAAATCTACAAAAATTTAGCCCAAGGAAGCCATCGACTCCAAGCTTTCGGTTTATTACTTGTAAAATATCGTAAATAAGCTTCAATAGTGCGGTTCACTGTTTTGGATTGTCCATCTATTTGTATATGATAAGCTGAGCTAAACTTCAATGTCGTTCTATGCAAACGAAATAATTCTTTTCAAAACCGATTCGTAAAAACCTTATCACGATTAGAAACTAGCATTTCTTCTCACAAAAATCGTTTGCTCTGATTTGAAAAATTATGATCTGTAAACAAGAATATCATCCAAGAAAACTAGCACAAATTGGTGCAAGAATGGATCAAACATCGTAGTTATGATTAATTGAAAAGTTTTTGGTGCATTTATAAACCCAAATGACATTACCATGAACTCACACAAAACACCATTTTCTCAATATCATTTGAGGGCATCCTTATTTGCTGATACCCTTTTTCAAATCTAATTTTGACATATATGTTGTTCCATGGACTTCATCAATTGATTATAGGCAATTATTTTATAACCAGAATTGGAAATTTATCAAGAATTGTAAATTTATTGAGCTCCTAATAGTTAACACAAAATCTCCTTCCTCTATCTTTTTGCCGAGCTAAGAGTATCGAGCTTGAATATGAGGTGGTATGGCACGTGATTTCTAGAATGGATAGGAGGTAGGCAAGAAACTGATGAAAAAACTACCTTGTATTCAGTCCCAAGGTCACCCAAAAACTCTTTAGCATCAGTTGGTAAATGGGTAGGCTGGGTAAACTCATCCTTCTGTAAATCCACAAAAAAACATTGCTCACCACCATTAACAGATTTAACTGCGTTCTTAATAGAGTTCTTAATAGAAATCTGCTGAACCGACAGCATAGGAGCTCTCGTTAAAGCATTCTCCACACCATGCGAGGTATAATGGAGCAATAACTGATTAAATTTGCCCAAATTCTGAAGCCAGTACATTCCCAATATGAAATCAACTCCAGGGAGGTGAAAAGGATAAACATCCTGATTAAAAATAACACCCTGAATACTCAAGGAAATATTATGGAAAATGGAATAAATACGGCAACAAAAACCATCAACGGAAAATCCTGGTACTGTTGTTTGATTAAGCTGTAAAGCTTCCACAATTCGCCAGCTAATGAAGGAAAAACTGCCACCAGAATAAATTAAAATAAGTACCTTGTGATTGTTCACTAGCCCGAAAAGTTTGAAAGAGGAAATGCCATTGACGCCGGCCATATACTATAGGGAAATACAAGGTTGAATCAACATAAGGCCTTTGGTTTCGTCTTCGATGACCTCTGTGGGCGGAGATTGGTCATCTTCCTGAATTTCGCCTTCCTCTGATTCCATAAGCTTCAGTGCACTGATAGGTTAGGAGGGTATAATAGGAAATTTACTAGTTAGTCAAGTCTATATAAAGACTTGGGGTAGTGGGAATTGATATATTGGAGAATGAGAGGAGTATTGTGGGGAGTTGCTAGGGACTCGAATGCCTAGATTGTAAGGAAGTGTCCTACGTTCTATGTGTAGATTGATATTCAAGAATAAAGATTTGAGTTCGTATCAATTTGGTATGAGAGCAATTCTTTCCTTGGGAAGAAATCAGAAGCATAAAAGAAAATGGATTGGGAGAAAGAAGTTTCTGCAATTAAAGAAATGGTGGATAGAATTTTACAGCGTTTGGATGAAGAACCGGTAAGGCTACAAAGAGGTACGGTTCCTGATTTGAAAACAAAGGAAAACAATGGAAAACAAAATGCAATGGAGGAGATGACAGGTGTTTGTAGTTCTGGTGCGGAAAGGGGTAATTGTCCAGGGGAAGACAGACCATTTTTCTCAAAAGAATTCGTACCAAGAATAATGGAATTACCCATTTTTAATGGAATTGATCCAGAAAATTGGGTTTTTCGTGTTGAACGATATTTCGATTTCAATCGATTAACGGAGTCAGAGAAATTGGAGTCGGCAATGGTCTGTTTTGAAGGGGCGGCTCTGTCCTGGTTCCATTGGGAGAACGGTGCACAGCCCATACGATCTTGGATGATCTTAAAGAAAAGAATTCTAGATAGATTTGACCTTCACCGATCAGGAGTGTGGTGCAATCGACTCTTTTCTTTGAAACAGGATGGCACAGTGGCTGAATATAGGGCAGAATTTGAGTCTGTTGCTTCAGAATTGTTTGGTGTTTCTGATAAAGAATTGTTCGATGTTTTCTACAATGGCTTAAAAAATGAAATCAAAAGGGAGGTACGATTAATGAGACAGATGGGGTTGTATGATTTGATGCACTCATCTCAGGTTGTTGAAGACCAGAATGAGTTGTTGCAAACTGGCGGACAGAGGAGAATTATGGTGGGGGAAAGACTGAGCTGGGAAAGAAAATTGTTTTCTGGTTTGGGTTCGCAGGAAAAGAGAGTGGAGGAAGTCTGCGGAAAGTGGATTACAGAGGAGTCTATAGCTTTTCAACAAAAATCAAATTTTGACCGGAACCGCGACCAACAAGAACTGACGATTAAAAAACTCCAAGCCGAGGCAGAGCAGCTCGATGATTTGGAAACAATTTCTGACTAGTTACTAGTCTTCGACGGCTACCAGATGCAGAAGGCGGCCGAAGAAGAAGAATCAACCGAGGGAAGGGATGGTGAATCGATGGCCAATGAAGTTTTTCGCGATTACAGGAAAGAAATCGCCGAAGGTGGAAATGGTGAAACTGCTGACGGTGGACATGGAGGAACTGCCGACGGTGACGGAGAAACTGCCGACGATGAGGGCGAAACCGCCATCGATGGAGGAAACTGCTTGACGCTGGAAGTGAATGAGTTGGCAGCGAACAAAATGGAAACTGCAACAGAGGAGGGTAAAGATTGGTTCACAGATGTAGATGAGCTGTCATTGGAATCTGAAATTGCAAAGAGGACTGGACAAAAATACCCCTTTCTAGTAAAAGACACCAAATTTTTTCCGGAAGCCCTTAATTGGCGGTGGAAGTGGGTAATTGTTGGGCCAACTCCAAATTTAGCCCATCTAGATGAGAATTTGGGTTTAACAAAATATAACCTTTTAATCAAGGTTATTTGGCTAAGAAATTTGTTGGATTCTACAAAGAAAGAGAAAGAAGAGGAAATTTTTAGGCTTAATTCTAGTTTATTTTCTCTTAAGAATATTGAAGATGTAATTATAAAATATATTTTTCATTTTTTTCCACCTTGAGGACAAGGTGTATTTTTAGGGCGGGAGTAATGATAGGTTAGGAGGGTATAATAGGAAATTTACTAGTTAGTCAAGTCTATATAAAGACTTGGGGTAGTGATTGATACGAACTCAAATCTTTATTCTTGAGTATCAATCTACACATAGAACGTAGGACACTTCCTTACAATCTAGGCATTCGAGTCCCTAGCAACTCCCCACAATATTCCTCTCATTCTCCAATATATCAATTCCCACTACCCCAAGTCTTTATATAGACTTGACTAACTAGTAAATTTCCTATTGTACCCTCCTAACCTATCATGCACCTTTGCATCGGTGATTGGGTTCCCAACACTCCCCACACCAAAAAGCACATATTAGCCTCACACCGGCGTTGACGTTCAGCTTGCTTCGTGGCCGGCGGAGTTTCACCACTCTCCATTTGCAACAAGGGAGGTGGGGCTGAGCACCAATCGGGTTCTAGGTGGTCAAGAGTTTTTTGTAGATTCTGGCCGTAAAAAAAGCCTGAAAAAAGAAGTTGATTGCGTGAACGGTCGAAAGATTGGGCTAACATCGGCCTTCTGATGCTAGATAGATGTTGGGCCCAGTCTGTTATTTCTTCTTGAAGCCCAACTCTCGAGTTTGTTTTCCAAATTCAGGGTTAGCATTAACACTTCGTTCAGATTTTGTGGCACAAAATCTGAACGTCATCTTGTAAATCCATAGCTAGCCAATTAATAAAAACTCCTACGACTGCAACTTGATTCATATGGTGGATACGAGCCGTTAACACTTGAAATTGGTCACCATATTCTTTTACACTGCAGGTCTTTTAGAGGTTCATCAACTGTTCCTGAACAGATTAAAATTCTTTGGACTTGAATCGTTGTCCATCGCCCATAAAAGCAGCATTATTGTCTGCTTGGCGATGCTCTTTACAAAAAAATCCATTAAGCATCGGTCCTCTGTTCGACTGAAAAAGTGAGAAGTATCACCACCTGAGGCTGTAATTTGCTACTCAATGTTATGGTTTAACTTAAATGGAACAGATGGAAATGCTTTGGATTGAAATGTTGCAAACAAACGATGCCGAAGTTTCCCCCTAAGCGAGAGTTCAAACAGAAAGGTAAAACAAAAAGAAATTTCGCACACTTCACACCCTTTCTGCCTTCAATCTTCTTATTTATGCTCTCTGGTTTTGGCAACTTCCTCCACGTCAGCTTCCCACGCTGGCGATTCTTCTCAGCTCGGTTGTTCTAGTTCTCTGACATGTTAAGCCACATTATGTTGCTGAACTGGTTTGATCTGATGGAGAGCCGGTCTTTTGGTTTGCCTATCTCTCTTCCGGTGTCGTCCTCACTTGGTGTACTGAAAGGTCATAAGAACCATCCCTTCTTATATCTCCTTTTCGCCAAGTTTGAAAGGAAGGAAAATGTTTAGTGATGAGTGCTGAATCGACCCACGTAGCGTCTGCTTCCAACTGTTGCTCCCACTAGATTAACCATTGAGTCGCTGGTACATTACCCCTCTTTACCATCTGAGTCTGGATAATAACTTTGGAGTTTGATCAGGAGTAGAGAGGAACTCTGAAGGAAGATTGGAGTTGGCAATTGCCGACGAGCCCAACTGTTTTATTAACAGCGACTTATGGAACATAGGTGAATCCTAGCAGAATCTGGCAACAGCAGCTTGTAGGCCACTTCACCGATGCTCTCCATAACTTGAAAAGAGCCAAAATATTTTAGAGCGAGTTTGTGAGCTGCATGAAATTGCACCGACAGTTGGTGATAAAGTTGTAACTTCAAGAAAACCGTATCACCAACCTGGAAAGATCGCTCAGTACGCCCTTGATCCGCATATAACTTCATGCGAGCTTGAGCTTGGGTATTGTTTTCTTTAATACCTTGTCCAGTGGCTATCTGTCACATAACAAGTGATCCATTGTCTTGGTGTCCGATCGGATACAAGGCCCCAGAGCTAACATAAGGAGTTTGAAGCCATACAGAGCTTCAAAAGGAGACATTTTGATGGCTGTCTACAATGTGGAATTGTACCATCACTTGGCCAATGGTAACCAACATCTCCAGCTAGCCGAGTGAGAATGAGTCACACAACGGAGGTACATTTCAAGACATTGATTTACTCTTTTTGTCTGGCCATCGGTTTTTGAATGATACGCTGAAGACAAGGCTAATTCAGTCCCCAAAATGCCAAACAAAAACGTCCAAAAGGTCTAAAGAAATATCTTGTCTCTGTTGGTCACTATTTGCTGTGGCAACCCATGAAGCTTGAAGATGTTGTCCAAGAAAATTTGAGCGACTGTAGGTGCTGTATAAGGATGAGAAAGAGCCAGAAAATGGGCAAAGTTGGTTGATGGTAGAAGAGGAATAGTATGATCATGACCATGGGAAGGTGGAAGCCCCTTTGGGTTCCTCCAAAATGTCCTGGCATTGCAACAACAAAGGCTGTAACTCTTTCGGAATCTTGCTGCTGAATCTAAAGTAGAAAAAGATCTGTGTGACACTGAATACAACAAAGTTGAAGCTTGTACAAATGGAAGTAAAATCTGTGGAGAACCAACAGATATTTGCAAATATCCATGTGGCAAATCAAAGGTAACTGGATTGACTGCATTGATCCAATCAATTCTAAGGATCATGTCACTTCCTCCCAGAGGTAGAGCTCAAAATTGGAATCAAAAGGAGTGATCTTGCATTTTCCACACTACTAGTTCTATAATTGAAGTGCTCGAAATTGGAATCGAAAGGAGTGATCTTGCATTTTCCACACTACTAGTTCTATAATTGAAGTACTCAAAATTTTTGCGCCATTAGCGACAGTAACTGGTAAACGATTTGCATTATCTATTTGCAGGTGGAGTTTGGCCACCATCGATTTACCCAGAAAACTATGCGTGCTGCCACTATTTACTGATATGGAAATAGGAGTGCCACGTACAAACCCAAAAATACGGAAAGTAGAATGAGATAATTGTCTCGCTAGAGCATTGAAAGAAATTTCCATTAAGTCAGCATTATCAGATAGGAGTTCCCCTTCTAAAATATCTTCCTCTTCTACTGATTTTTCATGTGAATAAATTGCAATAAAATATATGGAGTTGTTTTTGCACATGTCCTGTGAAATATTTTTCATCACATTTAAAACAAAGGCCTAACTTACGTTTCATCTATAGATCTCCCATTGAAATTTTCTGAAACCTGTGCACTACTTTTTCTCCTTCAGAGCTTGGTTCTCCAGTTGGGGCCGTATTCAACATAGGCTTTATATGGCCATTTTGAAGCCATAAACTGTCTAGTCTGCCTTGGAACTTGTTGGATAGCTAATGTTGATTCCTGTAACAACGTCACGTCGAACGCATGAGACAACGACAAAGGTTTAATAATCTTAACCATAGCTTTGATTTCCTCCTTTAGGCCACTGGAAAATAAACATAAGAAAAAAAATTCTGATATAGTTGGCAAAGTTAGTTTAACCAATGACACTACAGTGATTCAAAACGTTTAATATATTCCTTCACTGTGCCTATTTGAACCAATTTACTTACTGTTTCAATTGTATCCTCTGCAGTGACGTCCGAAAACCTCATGTTTAATTCCAACCCAAACTGATCCCAACTCGCCAGTGGATAACTTGCACTAAAGCCATCGAACCACACATCCGCTTCTTCCTGTTAATGCAGCTCAGCAATACTAACTTGCATATGATCAAGTACTTGGCGAATTGCAGAATATTTCTGGGCCTTTCTTAACCATTCTCTTGGACTGCTGCCTGAAAATGTTGGAAAATCCAATCGTGGAAGTTGATGCACATAGGGAATATCCGGTCTTAAGCCTTCTTGTTGCCTGAATATTATAGGAACTGGAGGTGTAGACGTCTGACCTTGAGTTGGAATACATGGTTGCTTCTGCCGCACATCCGATTGCGGCTGTAGTAGTTGATTCAATGCCAACATAATTTCTTCATGCTTAGCCTTCGATCGCTACATGTGCCCAACCAACTGGTCCATCTTCTTATTGGAACTGTCCAACCAAGAACAAAGGGAATTGACAATGGCCTTTAGTTCTTTCAAATCACCATCCATCCGCCGCCAGTGATCTTCACTCCGCTTAGAACGCGTTTCTGTCATCCCGATCGTAATGGCTTTGATACGAGTTTGTTATGGTTTAACTCAAATAGAACATATGAAAATGCTTTGGAGTGAAATGTTGCAAACAGACGAAGCTGGAGTTTCCCACTAAGTGAGAGTTCAAACAAAAAAGTAGAACAGAAAGAAATTTCACACACTTCACACTCTTTCCGCCTTCAATCTTCTTATTTATATAATCTCTGATCTTGGCAGCTTCCTCCACGTCAGCTTCCCGGGTTGGCGATGCTTCTTGCTTTGGTTGTTCTAGTTCTCCGACCCGCTGAGCGACATCATGTTGCTGGCCCGGTTTGGTCTGATGGAGAGCTGGTCTTTTGGTTCGCCTATCTCTCTTACGGCGTCGTCCCCATTTGGCGTATTGAAAGTCATACAATCAAATCCTTTTAAACTAGGGTCTGGAGGCATCGACGCAGTTGCCTTGCCTTTGACATTTGAAGTTGAAGGAGCATCAGGGTGAGAGTCTTGCGACGGCCAGTGTAAGTAGTGGATGAAGCTCATCTCTGCCATGAGCTCCGTAATAGTTTCAGGGTCTCTTCCATTCGAGCCAGCTGAACGGAGTTGCATTCCACGTCAACTTTAATATCTGAAAGCTCCTTGTCCAATTTCTCAACTCTGTCACCTCTGGTAAACCACTTTTCCGTGATAGGAGGGATTTGATACCACTGAGGCAATGTAAACCTCTTCTCCGGTGGCCTTTATCCAATTTCTCAACTCTGTCACCTAAACCGCTTTTCCGTGATAGGAGGGATTTGATACCATTGATGCACTGCAATCCTCTTCCCCTGTGAACTTCTTGCCTTGCGACTGTAATATGCACACACAAGAAAACAGCACAGCTCTCCAAACAAAACATGAAACAAGATCACGCCACAAGTTTGGAACATACCAGAGACTCTGTAAATGCTAGTATCAATTAGAAAAACAGCATAAACAGTGTAGTTAATTGTCTAACGTTTCTTCCCCTCTCTAAACATCTTATATTCTCTCCCCATTCCTCTCATCGTTAAAACTCTCCTACTAACCCTCTAACAACCTGTCAGAACATCTTTACAAACAAAAAACCTTCCACAAAATAAACGCCCCACTAATAATAATTATTTCATCTTTCTACTTTAATAATATTTACCAAACAAACCTTTCCTCTGGCAAGATAGTGTATCAAAGCATTAGCTACCGTTTACTAATGTATTAACTTTCTGATACAGGTCCTGTTAGATTTTATTCGGCAAATAAATGATGATGATGGGTATGCCCTTTGTGTGTGGTCTTTCTACATAGAACTGGTTCATACCTGCCCACAATCAAGGGTAGATTTTACTTTAATTATCTGAAATGGAATTTCTATTCTGAAAGCTTCATAATTGATAGGCCTATGGAAGAGCAAAGACAACGATATGGACCTCCGTTATATAAACTCACAACTTTGGTTCTATTGATTCGACTCTTTATTTCATTATCATGGAGCAGATTTGACCAAAGAAAAATGTGAGACATCTGTTGGACTATGTATTCTTTTTTGGGTTTAGCAATTAAATATTTTAAATTACTTCCTGCGTGAAAATGATTTATTTGTTGATTCATAGCCTTCATTGAGAAACTCCATGTTCTGAAGCTCCTTTTTTCATGGTTTTTGTACTGCTAGCAGTAAGGTGCACTTAGCTGTTTTGGAGCAAGCAGTCGATATCTACACATCTGAGTTTGAAAGGTTTATCACCTTTTTAAGGTAGTATCCTGTTCAAGAACTCCATTCAATTTCATTTTTGGTCGTGATTTGGGTTGTAACTTATCAATATTGCAATTTTTACTGTTTGTTGCTGGTTTGGCTCCATTTTAAACAAATTGTCATCATGATGGGGTCTTCTCCTGTTACGATGATTTTTAAAGTTTTACGTGGAATCTTTACATCTCCCTCTCTCTATTTTTAGATGGTCTTATATAAAGAAAAAGTTGAACTTTAAAATGTGATTAGTTGCATGTTATCGTAATATTATCAGAAATGCCAAATTTGCTGACACTTTAAAAGACATGTGCATGAAAATCTTATTTGGTTAAAAGATTCTTATTCAAATATGTATATTTTTGTCCTATTCATTTAAAATATGGCTGTCATCAATTATAGAAAAGAGGTAACTTTTTCTTCATCAGTGGTGTTATCCAATCCTTTTGGACATGTTTTCTTAATAATAATTAATGACCTTTATATTTATGTGGATCAAATAATTACACTTGTTCTATTACTTCTGAACTAATGGTCCATTTCCTAATTGCCTCTCGCCTAAGTTCGTGGAAATAATAGGATTAGCAGAGATTGAAAATTCCACAATGTGTTTATAATAAATACTGAAATTTCAATCTTGCACTTTTGAATTGGAAAATTTTATTCGATAGAAGTCAGTTATTGCTTGTGTTTCTACTTTTTTTGCGAGGCTATTCCAGGTCTTAAGACATTCCAAATACTGCTTGTGAATTACATGTAGATTAAGCCAGTTTTTGGTGGTCCTATAACTTTTACCAGTGTCCACTGCAACATATCCTGGATTCACCCATTCCTTGAAATTTTGCATGCTTGCACCTATTTCTAAATTAATACTTGATAAAATTGTCTTATTGCTCGGTTCATTAGTAGTTATTACATCATTGTGGGTCAACTTGTCTGTTATATGTTTTTGTTTGGTCAAAGTGTTTTTTTCTCTTTGCAGCAAAGTTTTGGCCAATTCTCCATTCTTTGTTACCGCAGAGACTGCTTGTGCATTAGATGGAAGGTGTGTATTAATTCTTTCAGACTACCCTGCTCCCACATCTCTATACAAACTTTCTTGATTGTTTTTTCTTTACATAGGAAAAATGAGGAGTACAAAGAAATTAGCATTCCTGCTGGGAAAACTTACGAGGTTAGTTTCAACGTATGTTGGGAAGATGTTATTTCCCGTTGGAAACTATAATCCTTATTTCATGAAAGATTTTTAGATAATTTAGTTTGCTTGATTACCTATTTTGTTCAACTAAGTTATGAATAAATACTTTTATCAAAATCTTGAAATTTTTAGTTTGATTTGACTTTAAAAAAACATATATTCTTATAAAAAAATAAATGTCTGTGCTGTTCATAAGAAATATACGAAAATGTGAATGAATGTTTCCAAATCTTGTTGTTTCTTGTCTTTCCATCAATTTTATTACAGAACTAGATGGAGTACTGATCTCATACTTTGACATTTTTTGCGGCATTACCTTTCTAGATTTCATTGGCAGTGGAGTCAGTAAATTCTTATGTTGCCTGGGATTTCTCAGTGGTTCAAGGAAAGATGAATCTGGTAGTGTCCCTCAACCATTTCCTTATTCTATGCTTTAGTCAATATCGGAGGGAAATGGACCTAAACTTCAACAATGTCGAACTAATTGACGTATGGCTGGTTTTTCTTTAGAGCAAATGTGATGTTACCCTGACACATTATTGTAGTGTTAAAAAGTTTTGGTGGGTTTTACAAATTATTGAAATACTAGATATTTATGAATACACAAAGACACTAATATGTTTACGTAAGAAAAGCTAGTAGAAATATTCATCAGAATTAGCTAGCCACACTTGGCTTCTTGTATGATCGATATGTTACTGAGTTCGACATATGATCATTATATCTAATTTGAAAATGGAGAAAACTTGTGATAATTGATCAATCACAAAAATATTAAGTCTAGTGCGTATTATAGAATAAAATACCACAATTTGTTCATTGTTCAGTTGTAGGTAAATTACATATACATTCCTTTGTTAATTAGACATTGATATAAAGATATTAATATTTTTTTTTTATCTTTTATTACCAGATGATCAAAAGAAACAATAGTTTAGACTACTGTGGTTCATATCCCTTTTAGAACTACTTCTGTTTCACATTGCTTTTAGAATTTTAGTATTTCGGATGGTTTGGATCTAAAGAAATGGTTCAAGGTTCAATTATGGGATATTTTCCCTTAATTTGCCCTCTATGTGAGAAACCCTTGATCACATGACCTCAATAAAATTTGATGGCGCTCATTCCACCCGTGACCTGATGGTACTGTAACCAGAGGGATAATTTGTGATAATCAGTGAATTTGGCAATTAGAAAAGAAAAGCAACAAAAACAAATCATTTTTAACATTGATTTTTCAACGTTTGGCATGCTGACTATGATACTGTTGTGTCTTAGCTGATACATAATGTTTTTTTAATTAGGATATTGGATTCAGTGTGGAGCATACAAGTCGTTCAGGAGAAAGAACTGTAAGTGATACATGATGACAAGTCATGCAATTATTCTCTCTAAATGTGAAATGATGTGTTTTTTTTTCTCTCCAGCCTATGTTACCTTACCAACGACATGAGTCCAATCAAGTGAGTTTTTTGATGCATTCGTTTAATAATGGTTTGAAACATGGATGTAATGTCGCATGAACAAAAATGAATTTGTCAGGGAAACTTTTGTACTTGCTTGGAGGGAGACTACAAGCTGATTTGGGACAACACATATTCAACATTTTTTAAAAAGGCGAGGACAATATTTGCCCCATTTTCAAGCTTTTAAGTTAAATTAGGTGCTGCTGAGCAATGAATAAACATTTGTGATGACATTTAGACGGAAGAATCTATTAGTATATGGAGTTAGGTTGTGTACGCATCATCAAAATAGAATCTCCACTTGCGCGTTTAGAGCTGCTTTCACTTAAAAGTTTTGGCACCACAGATCTATTTTTGAAATGCTACCTTGTTTTTTCTGTGGCGGTAATAGGCGCTTCGCTACAAGGTGGATTGCATACCTCCAGTTGTCGAGCCTCAGGAAGCCAGTACCATGGTAGAAGAATAGCGCTGCTGCTCGTAGGTAGTTCATTTTACGCAACATGTTCTTCGATCTGTATAGCGTTCCATTGTATAATTGTTTTGTAGTTCTCTTGGCATATCTTAATTTGTTGACGTTGTCTTGCAGTCTTGCACAAATTATTGTTGTAATAATGCAAAATTTGTGGATACGTTTTTCTTAATACGGGCACACAACCAAATTTGGCGTGTAGATCAGTTTCTTAGCTCCTAATAAAATGACTCTTAATTACAATGGAGTCTTCTCTCTTAAAGAAAGAAGCTTTTGGTCTGGGATGGAAAATCAACCCATAGAATGCATTTGAGTGAAGAACAGAGATGAGAGGCGAAATCATCAAATATCTGGGAAGCCCAGGAAGTGGGAGATTAATTATTCTTTTCACAGATTTTGTCCCCAAGGTTGAAAGAAACAGATATCTTTCCTCAAACAAGGAGATGGTTGGTGGGCTCTGTCCTCTCTATGCCACCGACTGATGACTCTTATTGTTCTTCTTCGCTATATTGATTGATATGGGTCCTTCGTCGCAAAAGGGATGCCATAATTCTTCCTCTAATCGACTTATTATGAGGTAGAGCGTAGTTCTGCATAGCTTCTATAGTATTCCTACTTCCTTTTCTGTCACATGTTTGAGACACCTTCTTCATATATGTGAATTTCTTGAGGTATACTTTCTTTGTGCCTTAACACATTATAATTTAGTGATATATGATATTTATGTATTTTGACTGCATATTACAAATATTAGATATATGCTTATTTATGACCCAATCCTGTAAAAAAATATATTTTCATGATTCAATACCCCCTCCAATTGTAAACAAGTACCATGTCGTTGATTTTCTAGAATCGATAACTCTTTACTTGAAAAGCAAAAGTTGAATTCAATAGTACCTTTAAGATATCTAACAGTCCACTTTACATTGTTATAATGTTCTTTACCTGGTTTTGATAAAAATCTATTGACAACTATAATTGAAAATGAAAAATCAAATCTTCTTATATTTGTCTATGGAAGATGCCTTTGCTTCTTTAATAGAAAAGACTTTGTTGAAAGTAAGCGCAAACTAAACAATAAGTGAAGTAGCAACTAGCTTTCCACTATCCATATTGAATTGTCTAAAAATTTTCTTGATATTCTTCTCTTACAATAACCATAATTTACTATATTTTTAGTTACACATGGTAATCATGTCAAATATCTATTTAGCCAGTCTTAAATCATTTTGGGAAGAAGACATACTAAAGCCTTTCTCATTTCCTTGCACTATTTAGGCCAACAATCAACATGACATCAATATAAAATATGAGTATTATGATTGTACCTATTAGAAATATCTACGCAAATATGCAATGGGCTGAAAATAGTTTTCTATATCCTTGAATAATTATAAATGAATTAAATTTCTTGTACCATTGTTTTGATACTTGCTTTAATTAATATAAGCTTTTCTTAATCTATTTACTAGATGCTCATTTTTTTTTGTTAATAAACCCTTATGGTTGCTTCTATAGATCTCATTTTCTAGTTTGTTATGCAAGAATGCAGTCATTATATCAAGTTGCTCATATTGGTTTGATGATAACTCTATGGAAAATAGAGTTATTGTCATCTTTCTAAATAAAGTTTGATGTTTATTCTTGAGTTTTTGATAATTTTAATATATTTTATTATGTAGATAAATAATCAAATAAGTAAAATAAAGATGAAATAAGAAATTTTGGAGGTCAAGCTGTGACTCAAAGAAGTCCAAGTCGCGACATAAAGTACAAAAAGTTTTGTGTCATACACAAGTGTTCAAGTTGTGGCTTGAAGAAAGTCAAGCTATGACCCAAGGTGCCAAGCCCCAGCTTAGAAACATCCAAGCTACGTCATAATAGAAAATTTTCCATCTGAGCCACGACTTGAGGAAGGAAAACTGTAACGACTTGGTTTTCGTACATTTTAAAACATATAATTTGAAAAACAATTTCTGTTATAAAACACAGTGGAAGACTTTTATTAATAAACAAAACGTTTGAGAATAGGGTAAATAAAATTCTTTTCATTAAAACATTTACAACTTAGAAAACATATCTTAACTCAAGACAATATACATTTTATAAATTGAAAACCTTTTACAATCTCCCTTTAAACTTTTAGCCTAGCCAGCCACAAAAGTCCACAACGCGCAAATCTTCCATTTACTACTCCTTTTCCTATTATTGTGCATACGTACATCACAAGACTTAAAATATAAACTTAACGCTCAGTAAGAGATAGTAAATATGCAATGCTCATGCTATGCAACTTTTATAAAACATATGCAGTTTTTGTTTTCAGAAAAGAATTTATCTTTTTTGTTCTTTAATCATAGTTCAAAGAGTTTAGAACGTTGGAGATTTCCCGGAGAAGAGAAAAGATACAACTTAGGGATCTAACCTGGGTAGAACCATCACTCAATCCGGATAAGATGCATCATCTCGTAGTTCTCCCAAGCATAACCGTCACTAATCTCCCCAACTTCCAACGCCTATTTATGTTTATTCCATTAGTTTCTATTTACGTTTAATGATACAATGGGTAATCACACAGCTCCAATGAATATTGTCCGCTTTGGGTGATCGGCCCTCACAGACTTGTTCTTAGGCTAGCGTCCCATACCACTAACCTAGAACACATTCACTTGATATGTATGAGCACCCATTTACCATTTTCTAAACAATGCATAAAACCATTTTCGTTTCATTTTTAGAACCATGATGCATAATGCACACAACTTAGCCTGTTCTAACATATCGTCAAACAACTTCAAAGCATGATCATTAAAGCAATTAAACAATCATTATACAATACTTCCTCGAACAACGATGTGAGAAATTACACCTAATCTATCAAACACCACATTAAACAACATATCAAATTACACTAGAGAGCAATCCAAATCACATAGCACTATCTCCAACAATCTTATCAAAGCAGTAAACATCTTACAACAGTAGTCAACAAATCTCTAATTACATACTCCACCCATGCTATATTACTCAACCATAAAGTCAAACCAAGGAGAATTATAACAACTAACCTCAACAATTCTTACCTATTATAACATTTTCTTCACTTCACGGCTTATTAACACTATACAAGCAAGGAGTAATTTTAAACTATTTCACCAATTTATTAAAGTAGTAAATGGACAGAGGGAATCATCATAACACTATTCTTACTAATATCTTCCAAGGCAGTAAACTAAATTAGAAGGAAATCCCAATAGCCGAGCACTACTCTAACTACAATCATCCAACAGTATTCTTAATGGACAAAAAAACACCCAATTAACTGGAAGATATGGCACAATCATTTAAACAACGTATCTGTAATACCCAGAATTAAGCTTGAACTGAGAATAATAATGATTTCAAATTATCAGAGATTTCAGACTGATTTTATTATGGAATATAATATTCCCTGAAAATATGTTTGGTAAATATAATATGTTTGGGTGATGTTCAGAATAAGGTCGGATTACGAATAAGTTATATGATATATAATAGGTATATTTGATCACACACATTAATTGAATAAGTTAAATTAAAGTGATAAATGAAATTAAAATAAAATAAAGAAATGATAGGATTAAAATAAAAGGGGAAAGTTGTGGGGTTAAACCTGTTTTCTTCTTTAAACCATCGCCGATTTGGTTTTGAAACTAAAAAGGGGGAAATTAAAAAGAAAAGGCCCGCGACTAGTTTTTAAAGAAGAGAGAGGGAGAAGACTCGGGCACAGGGATGAGGCGACTCCCGTAGGGTGATCTCCTTCGAGATGAAGGGTACGATATTTGAATATCATTGGATTGATATTCTAGATTTATTGTTGAATGTCTACTCCTGCGAGCAATTTTGGATTAGCCTCTGATTGTCTATTTGGGATGGTTCATCTGCCGTCGTTATAATGGAATAAATACTTGTATTTGGTTGGATGAATGACATATATTGTTGTGTTGAGTTAGTTTGGCTGTTGGATGGTTGATAGAAATTATGTAAATGTTATGTTGTTAGAGTTAGAATTGTAATGGATATTGTTGATCAATTGCTGGATGAAGTCATTGCTTTTATAATTATATGAGAAGCATGATAGATCAATATTCTGTTAATGGAAATGTCTCCTGTTGGATATGCCTTATAGTTTCTTTGATTTGGATTTCGACTCCTTGGTTCCATGAGATAGTGAAATTGGATATTGATTCGTGCACGTATAATTGTGGTTGGGTTCTGATGCCATAGTGGTTTCGCTTAAGAAACTCTAATAAGTAACTTATAATTATAAGAGAAGACGATAAGAATAATAAGTTTATTAATTGATTAGATTAATGATTAAGTGTTACAAATTTGTGAATGTATCGAAAAGACGAAGACGGATAACGGTTAAGCACCGATACACGTTAAATAATCGAGGTAAGGATTAAGGGGTGTTTTGGCCATTGAGGCTCTACACCACAAGTATGGGTGTGTGAGTTTAGTGTTATTGTTAGTTACTGTTAGTTGATTGTTACTGCTAGTTGATTAAGTAGGTTATTTGTCGTGAAATGCTTTTGTTAGCCATTGATAGTGTTATTAATGCTCTGTAGAATTAGAATGTTTTGTGGTTCCTATTATTATTATTGTTGTCAGTATGTTGTAGATTTTTAATAAATAACTCTAGGATATTCCCTTGATGATATACTTGTTAATTGGGTGATATTGTTCGTTATTGATGAGAAATAGAGAATGAGAACGTGAAGAGAGAAATGGGTAAGGATGAGATAAGCATGAACGAACCAAAATTTCCTTTATGAATGTTGTTTATTTCCTTACATGTTGTTTTGGCATGAGTACGTCGGTTTATTAGTTTACTCACCTAATTAGCTGTTAAATAGCAAACCCAAGCATGTCTAATCAACAAGAATAACATCAACATGAAATTAACTAAAGTGACCTGACTAAGTAGTACGTTTAAATATGATGTCTAATTAACTAAGCATGTTAATTAACTAATCATCTAATCCCCGAGCATGTTAATCAATTAGCTTAATGAATTAATAGATACTAATCACCTCTTAAGTCTGGTTAACTAGTTGTGTAATGAATAACTAATCAAGCATGTTAGCAAATCGAGGCATCTAATTAATTAGACTAATAATTATTAGCATGTTAATTATAGGAAGCATATGAATGGTAATAGTTTGATTAACTAACTACAATAGCATGAAATCAACCCTCGAGCGTAAAACCCACTCAGGATAACTAATCAGGATAACCACGTAGAATAATAAGTGTAGGGAGCATGTAAATTGTAGTTAGCATGTTAAATTGACTAAGTCATGTCATGCTTAACTTACTAGTTCGAATGCACAATTAATTAACTAGTTAATCCCTTAACTAGATTAATTAACTAAATATGGTTTAATTAGTGAACATGCTAATTAATAGACCCAAGCATGTAAATTGAACTAGAAATGATAATCGTAGCATGTAATTAATACAACGAATCACTTAGCATGTTTATTTAAGTAAGCATGTAATTAATTGAATTAATTAGCTAGACATAGAACATATTAAATAACTAGAGTAATTAATTAACAAAAGCATGAACTAGAGCATGTAATTAATTAGGATAATTAATTATCATGATAAATGTAATTATTTTCCAAGCATGCTAGTTAAATCAATTACTTGCATGTTTATCGTTCGCGTTCGCCGTTCAATTCAATGTTGCACTTGTTTTCTATTGTGTGCAGTTGTCTTCTTCTATTATGTGCCTTACTTCTTTATATGTGTTCTCAATTTCAATTAGTTTATTTCAATGTGCACTTCTGTTACGTAACCAATGCTTTACTTTTCTAAAGAGTAGAACGATATAGATGATGAAAAGAGAATAAAGTAAATGTGAGTGAATTAAGGGTTTCATTGACTAAGTGAATGAATGTCTTATGAATGCTTTTATTATTGTTTTCTTGTATTGATTAAGATAGCTAAGTAGAATAAAACATGAAATCAACGTAGGAGCATGTTAATAACTGATTAGAATAATCGCTTAGAAATATAAACCTAGGAAGCAGGTAAAATGACTAGGAAGCATATAAAATGAGTAGGAAAGAAATTAGGATATGATAGTATGTTTTCAATTCCTCTTATGTGCTTCGTTGTTTACAAGATTATATTATGAAAGTTTTCTATTGTGTGCTTTTAATTACTGCTACGTATTATATGCGCTTTCCATTTCAGTTGCTTTTAATTTCAGTTACTTTCGTCTATGCGCACTTCAATTTCTATAAATGTTATGTTAGAAGCATCATGCATTATGATAGGTTAAGAATGTATGTTCACGCATCATGTAATAGAAACAAAGTAGCAAGTACTTCCACGGGGTGGTACTCACATGCATAGTAAGGAAAGTAAAACGATAAGAAAAGACGAAGGAAATGAATAAAAAGAAAAGGGAGTTGAGAGGCGGATGGGTAGTGGTCCTAGCTTGGCAATTAGGAAAGACCAATTTTTACGCAAAAAATTTACTAGTTGAATTTGATATTAAAAATTTCACAGGTTTTACAGTGAGAGGATGGAACAACGCTCATATGTAAATATTTTTTTCATTAGTACTTTGGTTTCAAGGATTTTGTAACATTTCATAATTTTCCATTAAATATTACACATCTAACAGACACATATGATATATATATAATTAGTCTTTCCAACTATGCTCTAGAAACTATTGACTAAAAAAAATATGCAAGTATCATATTTTGCATAATTTATACTTCAATTACAAATTTTGAGTTAATTAGTCTAATTAGTAATAAGATTTGTCTAAAATAACTAAGTAGAGAATAAAAAACTCACTTGGAAAATAGGTGTTAGTTGAACAATTTACTTTTATCGATGAAACTTTCATCTCGGCATTTATACAAATAGATGAAATGCATTTGAAAGTAGATGTGAGAAACAAGCTAATCGAGTCGAGCCTGAAAAAGTTTGGCTCACCGAGCCTAGTGAGTTAAACGAGTAGAGCCTAACAAGTTTAACGATTCAAGCCTAACGAACTCGTCAAAAAAAAAAAATCAATCTGAGCTAGCTCACGAGCTATGAGTTAGACAGACTTGGCTCGCTATAGTACCTAGCCAAGTGAACAAACTACCGAGTCAACCCGCCTATTTAACATCTCTAATTTTACTCCTTTCTATTATGAGATTTAAAAAAAGAAACAAAGAACAAAATCTTCTCCCGTAAACCAACCCAAATTGTATAAGAGGAGAACCTTAAAAGGAGACCTTTTTGTTTGGCTAGTGGAAGGGAGAAAGATGAAATTGTTGTTATCACATTTGCAGTTTCTAAGAGTTGACATAATCTCTGGAAATTACTTATAGAAAATAAATGAATCATGTATAGAAAAAAGAAAGATGTGATGACCAATAACATATGATGAAAATTCTTGCTTCCATTACAATTATATATAGTTTCTTTTCCTTAGCCTACAAAACCACCAACATATTATAAGCACTATAAAGTAATGAAGAAATGGTTTGATGATTAAATCTATACAAGAAACCTAGGAAGGCCTATTTTATGACCATGCTTATGAACATCCTCCTGAACTTGTTGTCTGAATTCTCCGAAACTAAACTGTTTGTAAACCGAGGGTTTACCGTGGGTTTGAATTACTGTGTCATAGGAAGGGCAGAAGAAGTAAGCAATTGAAAACCTTTCTACTTGTGAATTGGTGACAACCCTGTGTAGAACACTCTTGTAAACATCGTTGCTCCATGCCTGCATGATCATCGCCCAGAAAACAAAACCTCAGATTAAGGATAGAGAATTGGGAAGATTTAGATTTATGTGATTCAGAGTTTTCGAATTTAGATACCCTAATTTGTAAACTACCTGAAACAAATCTCCGATGTTGATTATTAAAGCCTTGGGATTAGGTTTGACAGCAATCCACTTTCCTTCTTTCACTAATTGCAATCCTCCAACCTGATCTTGGTGCAATATTGTGAGGAAATCGCTGTCAGTGTGGGGCATTAATCCAAACACCTCAGCTGGTATGGGACATGGTGGATACCGATTCATTCGGAGATAGCAAGTGTTAGGCAAGCAATTTTCTTGGAAGAACGTTGAGTTGCAACCCATCTTCTCTGCTAAAATTTCAGCTAGGCTTTGAGCAAGGCTAGATATTTTGGCTGCATATTCTGCCACCGTTAAGCTGAGCGAATATAGCAAGAAACAAAGGGGAAATTACATATAGATGGCGCCGTATACTATGAAAGAGAAGTTACGTGGATGAAGTGAATTTTTTGGTACAAAATTTAATGGGCGAAAGAAATTAAAAGTATGTGCATGTATATGCAATTATGCATGGGTGGAGAAGAGTCGTTTGGATTGGGGAAAATGCGTTCCAGAGTAAGGCCAGGGCAGTAAAAGCAGCAGCAGCAGCAGCAGCAGCAGCAGCAGCAGCAGCAGCAGAAGCAAAGCATGGCTTTTTCTGTGGATCGTAGCCTACTAAGCCCGGTTGGACTCACTCAATAATCACAAAATGTGGGGCTGCGTTTGATGTGATAGATAACATAGATTTAGCCGTTAATATAATATATTCGAATATGGAGCCACTTGCTGACAAAAATGACGACCTAAGCTATAGAAAATAGAAATCATATGGCATATTTGGTCTCGTGTCCCTAAATGATTTTTTTATTGTATGTTCAATGAAGGGTGAAAGATATTAGGCCTTAACTTTCTCTCAAGTTTTGTTCTTGTTACAAAGAATTCCATTAGTATACTATTTTTTAGTCATGTGTAATGAATATAAGTAACAAAATTTGTAGCTGTTTTTGCACTTGAAATACTAGAGTCATGAGTCTGGGTGTAGCAGTAATATGACGCATATATTCATTTTTATTCCGCTAAAACATTCATTTTGAGATCTGGCCTGACCCACTATAACTTAACTTGTGACCAATTTTTGGAACGTAAAGTCCCAAAATATTCCAAATCCCCCGTCATTCTACTTCTCAGGCCTCAAAACAATATAAATGAATGTAAAGTATTAGATGCAATTAAATGAGTAAGTTAAGTTGTTTACAGTAGTAAGTGCTCCATTAAATGAGAAAATAATGTAACAACAAAATCCGTACCTTAGGCCATTAAAGCTGGCATCAGAGCCCAAAATATCTGCGAGTGAAATGTGAAAAGCTTCTGACCATGACAACTGCCGTAAGCATGTAGCCGTCGGCGTCCCCCATCGGTAGCTCCCGGCGGACAAATTGAGGAACTTATCCTCCTTGCTCTTCTTCTCAAATGGTTTTTTGAACAGTTCAACTTGTTCAATCCGTAGCTTCTCCAAAATATCACCGGAAATTCCATGGTTAACGACCTGAAAGAATCCCCACTCCATTGAAGCTCTTGCTATCTCTGTCTTGCACTTCTGCTTCTCTGATTCGGTGCCATTCAACAGGCTAAGATCGATAAGCGGAAGCTCACATTTATCGACGATGAGGCTCTCTTTAACAACGTTGTCGTCGGAGTTGATCAAAGTCTTGTCGATTGTTGCGTGTAAGAGGGTCATGTACGCCTCCTGGAAGGGTGGGTCTGAGGCCATGATGAAGGGCTGAAAGAGAAACCAAGGGGAGAAACAAAGAGAGCTTAACCAAGAAGCTTTAATAGGTGGCGTTTCGAATAGGACAGGGTTTATGGTTAACAATTAAATTCATATTTCAAAGTTACGCATCGTTCTTTTGTGATAAACAAATATTAAATTCATAATTTCGTTTAATCCTAGAATTAAAAATAAATAAATATTTTTCTATGTGAAGCATCGATTTTTATGTGATAAAATATATAAAAAAGAAAAAGCTGACATCAATGAACAACTACTTTTGGTCTTTCTTGTGAGTTTTCTATTGAAACAAGATAGCTTGGAACAAAGGTTGATTGGGTCATGTATGGGACTGAAATGTAATTAACCATCGTCTCTATTCTCTTGTAGGTAACAGTGTTTCTTCATAGCCATTTTAACGAAAGAGCTTTTTAAAGGTAGATGAAATGCAAAGATTAGGCCTTCTTTTTGTTTTTGGTGTTTCACTTAGTCGTCCGCTAGTACATCACAGCGTGTCTCCTTGTCCAGATTTTTGCCATTTGGATTAAGTATGAGCATAAAAGTTAACATTCCATGTCTCTTTTAAGGACCAGAAAGCAGCGGTTAGAGTACGTCCTTTTCCTACGTCTTCTTGGTCACACACGGCGAGAATTTCCTCCCTTTTTTAAAAACTTTGCACTCAATCTGCAGACAAAGCCCACGGTTTAATGTTTTTTCTATTGATTTTACCAGCACCCAGGAGGACTCGTGTTTTCCAAAATATTACACCGCATGGTTTGTGGTGGTCAAAATTCTCATTAAAATGATAAAAACATGACAAACTGCACAAATGTCACCTAAATTTTAAAATGGGTAATGACCCTACTACACGACAATTATCATCCGTAGAATAAAACTCATTGCCAATATTCAATTCATTGTCCAAAGATGACCACCTCTACAAGCTCTTCGTCCTTATTAGTTGCTTCCATGGAGTTATCGTCACTCCTTTTTTCAACATTCCCATGTTCTTCCACTATTTCGTTATAATCAAATGGTTGTATAGGTTGAGAGTTTGTGGACCTTCTTATTGAAGTTGAGAGATTTTCAAGTTGTGGAGCTATAAATTGCAATGAGCCCTTGATGTCCAACACTTGGGCTTGCTGCCTTTTGGAAACGCTCCTTTTGGATCGGATTGGTGGTGGAGAAGATGAGACTATCTTCATAAGCCTCGGAGCATATCTGCTTCTAAAATTCTCTTCATCAGACTCCAAGAATTTACGGACTTTTCACCCTCTCCTCTTCTCTCACAATTTATTCCTTTCCATTAAAGGCTAGCTTTTCCTTTAAGTCTCAAAGAAGCAATTTTAACTTTTTCTTGATCTAAAAATTCATGAGTTTAAAAAAATTCTTCCAACTCATCTTCCCAATCTATGTAAACTTCAAGCCAATCTAACCCATCGAAAGTAGGAATAGAAGCCTGTAGCTCTTCTTCTTCTGTAATGTAACTTCTTGAAAAAGTTTGGCCTCTAGTCATCTTTAAGAATGGTAAATTTCATTAAATAATCATAGTATAAAAATAGGGAACTGAGAATTGCTGGCTCTAATACCAAATGATGCACCCACGAAAGCGTCGAGGATTAATGGTGGCACTAGTGCTGGCATTTGGAGGGAGGACGGACGCCCTAAGAGCAGCTGGATGTCAAAACTAGGGACAACAGACATCCCTTGGGGAATAGCGGACATCCCTTGTGTTGAAGTGTCGTCGTTTGGAGCAAGCAGAAGGCTAGCGCTTAAAATGGGGGACAATGGATGTCCCTTATGGAGGAACAGACGTCCCTTATGGAGCCAACGAACAACAGAAGTGGATAACGAACGTAGGTATTGGTGATGGATGTCTCTTATAGTTGAAGCATCATCGCTTGAGTGAAGGAGAGGCAGTCATTTAGAACAGGGGAATAACGGACGTCCCTTTTAAAGGAAGGGACGTCCTTTATAGGGCTGGAATGGACGGCGTTAGACTTGGAGAATGGCGGACGCCCTTTTTAGAAGAACAAAAATCCCTAAAGGCTAAAGGAATTGACGAATGCTTAGTGAGAACTGATGACATTGGGAGGATGGAGGTCCCTTGGCGGGAACAAACGTTTCTTAATAGAAAAATTGACGTTGAATTAAAAGAATGAACGACTCTTTGCTGGATGTCCCGACTGCAGACCTGCCTGCGAGCGACGAGATGGCGAAGCAAGAATCTGAATGACTTGGTTTTGGAATTTGTTCTTTTACTCTCAGCTAAGGACAGAGGTTGGAAATTCGTGTCTGAAGATAAAAGTTAGTCCTTGATAAAGTCGCCGCTCAAGTCAACAAAGCTGGAAACGGAAAAAAAAAAGACGGAAGCTTGGAGTCAAAATCTCCTATGTGAATTGAAGCCGTGATGCGAACCTAGGGTATACGAACCCTAGACCCAACAACTTTTGCGGAATTAGAAGGATCGTCTCACGATTTCAAGATCAAAAAGGTGGAACTACGACCCTAGCCAAACCTGTCGACTAGAACCGGAGTATTCCGAAGAGGAGCTTGACCCTAACCAAACCTGTTGGCTAGAACCAAAGCTATCAAAAAGTTCGATCTTTCAAGAATCCACTTGAAGAGATCAAGTTCTTCGCAAAGAACTCAAGAGAAGGAATCCTCCCACAAAAGCAAAAGCTTCCATTTTCAATTTGACAAAAGGTTTCAACAATTGTTCCTTAAGGTGCTTTTATAAGTTAAACATAAAGTAGATCTAATCCTAACAAAACTATATTTAATCTTAAGATAAATTAGGATAAAATAAATTCAAACGTAATTTAAAAAAATAACTTAAAATAAGATAAGTTCTAACTAATTAAGGCATGTGCTTAGTAACTAATTAATGGCATGGGATTGGCATGTGCTTGGCATGTGCTTGAAAATGTTTTCCCTACCTTTTTTTGATTAACAACGATCCATTTACGTTCTTGCGCTTGTATTTCCTCTATTACGTCATCTCTAATGCTTAGGAAATTTATTGTTCTTGGTTCATGGATCACAAACTCCTTCTCTTGTATTTCTGCCACTAAAAGTTGAAGTTTTTCATTCATCTTCTTTATCTTTGCTCTAGTCTTTCGACCTCCCATGCCTCCTAATAAATCCTTGTCTTTGTAGGTTTTCTGGATCACATCATTCCCCCTTTCTTCGAGAAGATTCGTCCTCGAATGGCTTGCATCATATAAAGACAAGTTAATAATATTAGAAAAAACACTTTCATTACCATATTTGCTTGGTAGCAAGTTTTTATAAGTTTTGTCATTGATGTGCTCCATGACTTGGAAGGAAACATCTCCTCTTGGACGCAACTTGTAGTTTCGGTAAATGGCAAATCCCCCTTTCTTTAAGTGAATCCATACCCAATTTTCGGGCTCGAATATAAGTCTTACTCATAAATTCCTCACCTTTACATGTAAATTCCTAACAACTTTGACTTTTTCCTTTCCATCAAGATTAGCAAACTCATTAGTAGGTAAAGATAAAAAGTCTAATGAAAATAAAAGATTAAATCCATAAATAATTTCAAATGATGAATAAGATATGATAGAATAAACAATCTTATTGTATATAAACTCATTATGTGGAAAACACTTCTTCAAGTCATCATATATTCAATTCACTTTTAAAACCAAGAAAACTAAATTCAAGTGTTCAACATGTATTTCCACACATTTGCCATAATCCATATCATCAAAGTATCTAATAGCAAATTTTTCAATAATATATTTAAACACATGATTCATGAACCTCATAAGAATACTAGAAACATCAAATAGTCCATCTAGCATAATTGGCCATTCATCTTGTCCATGTTTAAATTTAAACACAATTTTCAACTTATCACCTCTTTTAATCCGAATTTGATAATATCTATTTTTCAATTCAAAAATAAAAATCATGCATACTCCGTATTCATAAATATACCAACTAATCCATATCCAAATTCGAATTTTATACTCAACTAAGATCTTAAAAATACCTACTTTCATATAGGTCACATAATTGGCACATGCTCTAAAGATACTAACTAGCAATTCATAAAGTTTATACTTAGGAACAAACCATATATTTTTCTTGAATAGAGTTCCTTTATGACCATAAAAATTGACACATGCATTTTGTTCCCAAATAATCCAAAATTTTCCATGAAAATTTATGCATGCAACTTTTCCACAAATATTCCAAAATTTTCCATGAAATCCCACACATGCAATTATTTTATGACTATAGTAACCTAAACTTGCAAATCTTTTACAAGCAAACCAAAATCTGCCAAAACTTAAGTCTTTATCTTGCAAATTTTTAATGATTTCAAATTTCAATAACTTAGTTTGAAGAGTAAAAACATACCTTTTTAACAATGGGTTGGCAACCACAATGTCCTTACCTTTGTGAATGACATACGGAAACACTTTGTTGTACTCTATCCATGGAAGTTTAATCCCTTTTAGTGGTGTTATTTCCCTTGGTATTTCCTTTGGATGTGTGTCTTTATTATCTTGCAAAATAAGTGAAACATTCACTTGAAAAGAAAAAGTTAGCTCATGGGAGGTAAAAGAAATATTTTTGCATATAAATAAATTTAACTCTATAATTTTCTCACTCTTTTTAACCACTCCAATTCCTTTCCTTTCCTTTCCTTTTCTCCCTCGGATTTTACCTCCTCTCCCCCTATTTTTTTCTCCTTCTCTCTCTCGGTTTTTATTTTCTCATCCTCCAATTTCTTTTCTTCCTCATTGCCTTTTTCACTCACTTTATTTTTGGCTTTTCTGTCTTTGGCTCTTTTATCTCCTTTTTCACTTTCGCCTTTTTCCTTTTCACTTTTCTTCATCTCTTCAACTTCCATATTCTTTTCAACTACTCCACAATCTAAAATTTCTTTGGCATTTTCTTTGGAAACTTCTTGGAAATCTTTGACAACTATCTCTTGATCTTGAATAGCTTCCCTTTGAATCTCATCGATTTCCTCCTTGATTGCATCAAACGTACTCGATGGATGATAAACTCTTCCTCCTTCAATTTATTGCTCCCATTTATCACACTCTTTTCCTTTAGCATCATGAACATCTTGTTTTTCCTCAAGTTCTCTCTTTTCTGCCAACTTGTCTTCTTGGTTGACATTGCTTCTTTTGGATCATCAATCACCTCTTTTGAACTCAATAGTGTTGTGGCTATTGGTTTTTTCTTCAAATATGATTCATAAAGTTTCTCACAATTCAATTGTGATTTCCAACTTAATTCCCTCCAATAATGTAAAGGAACAAACCTCTTTCTCATAATAGCCTTCATATTTTTTCAAGTTCGAATTGGTGGGTCTCCATACCTCCTTTGATCTCTTAAAAATTGTGGCCACCAAATTTTTTTGCGTAATCCATGAACGTCATGCGACCAATCTGATTTTCTTTTCTTCTGAGTAGTTTTTGCTTCCAAAAATAAGATCCACTTTTTGCTCCCACTCTAGATATGTTTCCGGATTGCTTTCCCCTTGGAAAAGTGGTAAATTTACCTTTTTATGGCTTAAATTTCCATCTCTCCCATCCATATGGAAACCTCTTTCAAAACCTCTCCTTTGGTTACTTACCTTTTTCTTCTCAAACTTACTTCTTTCAAAACATCTCCTTTCTCGGCCTTATGTTGGAATTGACTTTGCAAAATGATCCATCCTTTGATTTTGGGTTTGGAATTTGCCTTGCATATCCCTCATACTTTCAGATCAAGAACAAAGTAAACAAATAAGTGTTGGAGAAAAATAACAATAAAAGTAAGGACCTTTCCACTCACTCTCGTGTTTCACTCAATTTAGGGTCACTCCACTCGTGTTTGCACTCAATTGGCTTTTGTAAGATGATCTCACACTCTGCCTTTTACAACTCTACCTTCCCTTTTGAGTTCTTTACTTACAACTCAATCAAAGAAAAGAAAGGGTTTTCAATCAATTAAACACTTTGAAAAATCAAACTTTTTTCTAACTTTAAATTCAAATTGCCTTCAAGTTTGATCAAAACCAAGCTACTCAAACTACTTATTGTGATTAAGTAGCCTAAGAAGCAAATATCTTGAATTTGGAATAAGGTAATGGAACTTTCCCAAAAAGGAAACTTTTTCCCGAAAAATTTCTGAAAACTTACAGAAATAAAGCAGAGATTAGGTATTTGAATAGCAGTTTTTGAGATGAAAACAAAGATGATTTTTGATTTTGAATAGGCTTTTTGTAGAATAAAAAGCTCACTTTTTTTTTTGAAATAAAATTTTTTGTAACATTGATAAACGAAAGGAATAACTTTTTGATGTTTGATCGTAAGGGTCAAACCTTTTTTTTTTTTTGATAGATGAAGAGAAAAGAAATAATTTTTTTTTGATATTTTTGAAGGTTGATCGAAAGGATCAATAAAATAAAACTGAAGTGGAAAAATAAAGATAGCACCATGAAACGTTCGAGCCTTCGCTTTGATACCAACTGATGCGAACCTAGGGTATACGAACCCTAGACCCAACAACTTTTGCGGAATTAGACAGATCGCCTCACGATTTCAAGATAAAAAAGGTGGAACTACGACCCTAGACAAACCTATTGACTAGAACCGGAGTATTCCGAAGAGGAGCTTGACCTTATCCAAACCTGTCGGCTAGAACCAAAGCTATCAAAAGGTTCGATCTTTCAAGAATCCACTTGAAGAGATCAAGTTCTTTGCAAAGAACTCAAGAGAAGGAATCCTCCCACAAAAGCAAAAGCTTCAATTTTCAATTTGATAAAAGGTTTCAACAATTGTTCCTTAAGGTCCTTTTATAAGCTAAACATAAAGTAGATCTAATCCTAACAAAACTATATCTAATCTTAAGATAAATTAGGATAAAATAAATTTAAACGTAATTTAAAAAAATAACTTAAAATAAGATAACTTAAAAGCATGTGCTCGGCATGTGCTTAGTAACTAATTAATGGCATGAGATTGGCATGTGCTTGGCATGTGCTTGAAAATGTCTTCCCTACCTTTTTTTTTATTAACAATGATCCATTTATGTTCTTGCGCTTGTATTTCCTCTATTACGTCATCTCTAATGCTTAGCAAATTTATTGTTCTTGGTTCATGGATCACAAACTCCTTCTCTTGTATTTCTGCCACTAAAAGTTGAAGTTTTTCATTCATCTTCTTTATCTTTGCTCTAGTCTTTCGACCTCCCATGCCTCCTAATAAATCCTTGTCTTTGTAGGTTTTCTGGATCACATCAAGCCGACTTCCTCCAATATTGATGGATGAAATGATTAAACAGAAATGTAACAAGTTGATCCGAACAACACTATGGCAGTGTCTCTGACTTCAACGGCTGCTTCGCAAGAAGTAGCACTCCAACTTAGATCCTTGAAAGTTTTCTACAACCTTTACTGGATAATCTTCTTCGACGGAACAAAGAAAGAAAGGAGTAGCAATAAGAGAAATCACTCAAAACTTACAAGCAGATGATCTCAATTTTGGTACACACAAACTTAATCGGATATTACTCACTAACAAGGATGCGGCAGACTGGAGAAACTCCAAGTTTGAACAAAGTGCAGTTTTTTGTATTCATTTTTCAACCTCTACAAATGACAATTTGAGAAGCTTAAATAATAAGCTAATTAGGGTTAAGCCCTAATGACCTAATTACATAATTGACCTTAAAGATAATCAACACACACAAACGAAAGACACAAAAACAAACAAACCATGCAAGAATTAAACTATTACAAATTAAAGTATTTAAATTAAATTAAAATAAAATGAAATAAAAATGATGTGGATCCAAAGTGCATCACGTTGGTTGTCATGTGTTAGGCAAAGCCTACGAAAATAAGAGAACCATTAGACGAAGGTATACAAAAATCGCATTTTTATTTCTCTCTATTGATTGATAATCTGAATTCGAAGTCGATTGTCGATTTGAGAATCTGGGATGATAAGTTTAATGATTTTTCATCATGAAATTGAGTACATAATGTCGTGGGATGAACGACAGTCCTCGGCGCTGGAAACGTTGGGAAGCCGCAGTGTGCAATATAGGGTACCTCTGGCTCCAGTCGTATAATACCCTGATTTCCCATAACGGAATTAAGTAAAGGATAATTGAGAAATTAATTAGGTGAAATTGGATTATTTGGATAATCATTAAAGATTTATTTGGTGGAATTATTAGAAGTGTTTAAGTTGGGTATTTATGGTGATTAAAATGTTGGATTAATTAAAAGGAAAGAGAGACAAGAGCAGTGTGTGGTGAATTATAACAATGGTGATTTTGTGTGGATGACGGACGTCCTTTATAGAGGGACGGACGGACGTCCATTATAGCAAATTGGACGCCCTTCATGGTGGGGCAGACTTTCTTTATGGATGGCAGATATTGGAATGAAGAGGGGAGCGACATTGTTTGAAGGAAGGTGGACATCCTTGGTTAGTGGCCGACGGTTTATATTGGGTGAACAACATCGTTTGGATGTCCCTTATAAGAAAACAGACATTCCTTACTGCAGGTGAGTGTTAAGTATGATAACTGGAACAACGTCATTTAGTGGATGGACTAGCGAAGAAAGTGACGGACGCACATCTTAAGAATGACAGACGAATAAAATGTGAATGTGACGGACGTCCCTCATGAATATTTTGAGACTTGTCTCATATAAAATTGACGCGTCCATTTCATGGCCGTCGGGTTTTTAAATTATATTTAATTTTTCACTACACACGTTTAAAATAAGCATGCATATTATATTTCTGGATCAACTCGGTCATGTGAACCGAGTTTGATCGACTCAGTTTGAGGTCTAATTTATTTTCACACATTCGACTATATGTCTCGTGTCCCTGTGAGTAAAACTCTAAACCTTATCAAGGTATTTCATTAGCTTTTGCGATCGCCGAACATCACTTTTATTCTGTTATATTCCTATGGCATGGTGTGTCCGGAATCCCTAAGTAACTCTATGTTTCACTGTGATTTTTTAATTAGTACAACAAAGACCTATTTTAATTATGTACCACATATTAGTGGTTGGTTTTAAACACGTGTATTTTTGTATACATTTTTCTAAAATAAATTTATAAAATGTGATTTTAAATTCATGAATGCTTAAAAAATATTTATTAAAAATTATTAAATCCCTATTGAGTTTAGTAAACTCACCCCAATAACACATTTCAGAATTTTATCAGCCATAATTTCAGTTGCTGAGTTAAGATTTAGACCCGGTGAAGATTTTATTTTACTTTTATGCTGCAATAGTTTATTCTTGAGAGACCATTTTGTGAGGTATCCTTCATTTGAATAACTATAATCTTATTTTTAATTTCTGCACAGTCATTTCATTTTGAATTAAATTACTTACTATTTGATATCACTTGTTGGATCTGTTAAACCCAAAATTTCAGCCTGTAGCTTCTAATAATTATTTTAAGCCTTCCACTGCTATTTTAAAAATTTAAGTGAAATGGCTCAGGCGATTAAGCTCTTTAGGCTGGGTCATTCTCCGTTCTGTCTCGGGTTCCTTGCGGGTTGTGACAGTTTCGATCTTCGACCTTTGTGAAGAAGTTTTGCAGGAAAGTCATTTTCTCGTTCCCTTTTTCCGTTTGGAAATATCTCTTTATGTTGGTCTGGGATTAGGATTTGGAAACTTGAATTCTTAGTTTGTTTCTGTGTTATTGGGTTAGATTTAGAGTTTATACAAGAGTATTGGCCATTTAGAGAGGAAAAATAGAGGATACAATGCTTTTCCACTGCGACAACCGCATTGGAAGGTCATTCTAGTTGACCGCAAATGAGGCCATGTGTATTGATGAATCCTTGGAAGTGGTTGCCCATGCGGCTAAAGTGGTCGACCACAATTTGGTCAACTTGGCTATTGATCATCTCCGTTCGACTGCACCAACAGGCTCGTTGACCAGAGATTGACCAGTAGGGGTCCCTAGTGGACTGTAGGGGATCCCTAGTTGACCGCAATGGTGCTTGTCGGCTACTATTTAGTTTCAAATTGTAATAGTCTGACAATATTTTTCCCCGTGTATGCTTTATAATTAATGGTTAGAACAATTTATATGTTACGTTGCATGACGATCCGTGTTAGTTTACGCCATGTTTATATGAGGTAAGTAATATGGATTAATTAAAGTTTGAAATTTAGAAGAAAATATGTGTAATGGAAGATTTTGGATGCAGTGAAAATCTTGTGTATTTGGGTTTTCGGATGCACACGGACTAGGAGCTGCGTCCGAAAACGCATTGCACATCATCCCCGCGTTTTAGGACGATGCAAGAGGGGCGCAAATGGCAGCAGAAGCTGAGGGTTCAAATCTGTCCAATTCTTGGATAGCTTCGGATGCACGTGGACGAAGGCGAGGACAATTTCCTTCGTTTGGAAATGAGAGTCTGCTTGGGAAACGGAGAATTCAGACTTGCGCGGATGAGGTAAGGACGCAAGCCCTCGTCTGAAAAGTTCTAGTTTTATGAAAGAATAGGTTTTAAATAATACAATTTCTTGTTTTTTTGTCATTTAAAACCCACTATTGCGACAAAGGGTACCCTCCCCCACGCCTGGACACACCCTCTCCACGTCGAATAGCGCCCCTCCCTCTCCGTTTGGTGTACGACTGTCCCTCCCCAGGTAAGCTCCATCAATTAAGGGTCCAGTCTAGTCCTTCCCTCTACGTTGTATTATGCGAGTGTAAGTGAGAATCCTCTAGAGTGTGTGAGCTGCATGAGAATTCCAAGTGGTGTGAAGCGGGTAAACCAGTGGAGTGTTAAGTTGGGCCTTGGGATTCAGCTCCTGCTCTCAGATGTCCTAGTTCGTCTAGGTTCTTCTTCTAGGTAACTCAATTCTCCTTTATTAATTTTAGTCTGAAGCATGTTAAGGATAAGTATTATGGCCAAATTGTTAGATGTAGAGAATGTTAAATTGATGCTTTGAATCAAATTATTGGATGCTAGAATTCGTGTATGAAATACTCTGTTGTTGGATTAAGGTTCGATAAACTTTTTGTAATAAATATCATAGACCAATTGTTTGGATATAGTCATTGTCCTTATTGTTCTATGTGAGGCATGAAATGTTGGATCTCTGCCATGCCTCTGTTGAGGATTATGGATAATCATACTGAAGAGTTCATGTTTTGTTAACTATACATGCATAATGTTCTCTATCGTAGCTATTAGAAACTGTTAAATGGTTGAGAAAAAATATTGGATGTATGCTTTCTATTTCCTTAGAATATGCAGTCTACTAATAGTTCAGGTGAAATAGGTTATGTTCCATTTAGGCGTCAAAGAAGTTCTTAGAATTATTGTATAAGGTAGAATAAAAAAAGGGAATAAAAGTTATAAGTCGTTATTATTAATGACAGATGTTTTGATTATGAAGGTATTTAAAAGAGAAGAAGGATAACTATTAAGTGCCAAATGCGATAAAGATTTGAGATAAGAAATTGAGATAGAGTTGTTGGCCTGTGGAGGCCCTACACCATTAGCAGTGTCTTTCCTTAAATTGTTTGCTTATGTTTCTATTATTTTTCCATATTATGCCTATGTTGTTTGCATGTTATTACTTTAATCTCTGAGCATGTTTAAGACATTAACATATTATTTTGTTTCCTCTAGTTTCCTTTAAATTTCTAAGCATGTTTACATTGTTATTGTTTCCTTTAACTTGCCTATATTATAATTTTTTTCTTTGAATTACTATGCATGTCTATCTTGTGGTTGTTTCCTTTAAATAGTCAAGCACGTCTATATTTTTATCATTTTTAAATTACCAAGCATGCATATATCGTTATTGTTTTCCTTTATATTGCAAAGCATGTTTATACTATTATTGTTTCCTTTAAATTGCCAAGCATGCCTACATAGTATGTTAGTAGACTTTCCACATCTCATGCTCTTATATTGTTGTGATTACTGCTTTATCTTTCATGCTTTTATATCGTTGTTATTATTGCTTCTCATGTACATACATCATGCTAATAGAAACAAGTAGGAAGTGCCACCTTTGGAGTGGTAGACATATGCATATGAGTGAGGAAAAAGAATGAAAGAAAATGTTATGGGGAGTTGGGGGATGGACGGGTAGTCTGGATCTAGCCAAGTAGACAGATATATTTATATCCTCTCATGGGTTACGAGAAAATATGAGAAGATAAGAACTATACCCTTCCCTTGTTGGGATTGCGAGACTGTCTACAGACATCTGTTTAGAAGCCGACCAAGACTATTCCCTCACACATGGGTTCCTCTAATCTCCCACTAGATGTACAAGTTATCTAAAATACATAAAGAAAAGAACAGTTGGGGTGGACCCATTTCGACATAATGAGTTAGAGGCATACATACTACATATCTCATTTCTTTACGGGCCTCGGCTCATAGTTTGCTAATGGTGTAGGTGCACACGAGAGAACAAATAAACAAGCAGTTGATGAAGGATTTACGTGGGAGGGACTTATGGCTGGCAAAGCTAAGGAAAGTAAAGGAAGAAGGTTTTGTAAATGTAAAGTAATAATCTATTTATTGTCTTTGTAACAACAACTTATGCTTCCGCTATGTTTTGAGAAAATGTTTTTATAACTATAGTTTTCTACCGCTTATAACGATTTTCATAATGAGTTTTAAATAAGATGTTTTAATGATAGGATTTTTAAGAAAAAAACTATGATTTCAATTTAAGGATTTTAATAGGGATTCAGTTGCTTTATAAAAGTTTTAAATTTCACGCATTTTTAAAGTAATTAAAAATAGGGTCATCACATGAATTGTTGTATTCATAGTTTGTTTACTCCCTATTGAGTCTTGGGCGATCGTTGGCAAGTGTCGTCAACTATTGCTTGGTCTTGATTGACTTCGGTTCAGTCGCGTAAACTGATGTTGGGTCTTGGATGGCCGCTGGTGTGTCTTGTTGACTGCTACGAGATCTTGGTTGACTGTCGTCGTGTCTTCTCAACACTGGATTGTTCTGATTGACTATCATCTTGTTTTGCCGACTGCAGGGTGGTCATAGGTTGAACCTCGCAGTGTCCTGTTGACGCTGGGTCATCCTAGTTGACCCCCGTTGTGTTCTGTTGACACTAGGTGGTCCTAGTCGACCGTAGTCATGTTTGGTTGATTGCAACTATGTCTCGTCGAATACTGAGTTGTTGGGGTTGGGTGTGTTGTGTCTTGATAATTGTAGCCGTGTCTCGTCAATTAGTGGATATTCCGAGTTAATCGTTGTTATGTCTTGTTGACCACTGTTATGTCTTGGTCTACCGCACTGCAATATTTGAAAATTTTATTTTACTAAGTGTGAATTACGTATTAACTATGTTTGATGATGATGGAATTTTATTGGTTGTTGAAGATATTGATTTCAATGGGTTGGATGAATAATTGTTAAAATTATATTTGATGATTGTGTTGTGGTTGTGTTTTGTGGATTTTGGGGGATGAAGATTATTTGTAATGTTGTGATCGACCATGGAATAAGGGTGGATGACAGGACTGCAAGTCCAATGTTGGGACTTACTCTCTTGTAGATTTGTAGTCATCTGGAGTTGAATTTATAGTCGACCATTCCAATGACAGTGAAGAATGTAACATCCCATTTTCCGTATATGAATTTTCATAAAATTTTGAACATTTTTAAATCTTAAATATACTTTAATGAAAAACATCAGAGTACATTACGCAGAATAAAAACATTAAACTGTTTTACAGAAATAACATAAATAAATACTTGAAATTTATAACAAAGTCTTTATGCATTAAAACAACTTTTATTCATTTAGAGCCATAACCCCCTAGGTCGTTTCGCGTATGGTAACACAAGCTTGCATCGCATCACACTTCCTCAACGTTCACTTCAACTGGCTCATAATCCATACCTACATCACAAGAGGAATAATGAGCCTATTACTCAGTAAGGAATATAAAATGAAATGCAACCATAATCTCTATGACAACTCTACATGCTTAAGTCTAATACATTTGTAAGCTGGGTGAGAGCAAGTTCTTCAGTTTTCGAACTCACCACTTAGATTTGTTTTTACGTGAGAGTAACCTCTTCAGTTTCCTAACTCACTAAAAACGGACCCACTTACATTACATTCATTTACTCTTGGGTGAAGGCAACTTCCGCGGTCTTCGAACTCACCCTCCGTTGAGTAAGAACAACCTCTTCAGTTTCTGAACTTACTCAAACGAGCTTTTTTCTACGTGTGAGCATCCTCTTCAGTTTCTGAACTCACGTACGAAAACACCATTTATTATCTTCAGTATTAGCCTATGAAATGCATGACGTACATCCTACTAACATGTCTATATGAATGTCACACAGCAGATCATATATATCACAAACAATGTTACAAACAACTAACATACAATGGTACAATCATGCTTTAACTACAATTTAACATGAAACATGCCTTTACTAAAATATTATCAACTATACTATAAGACCATATGTTTATTTTTCCATCCTTAATGTATTACTTCCAACTTAGTCTTTAATAGCAAGGGTATTAATCTATGACTAAAATCACTATAACATATATTTAGGACTTAACAATTATTATTTTGTTATTAATCTAATTTTTCTACAATGCACCCAAACATTCAATTTATCATAACTAATTTAAATCTTAATTATTCTAATTCTTTTAGGAAATGTTATCTTAAACTAATTGTGTATTCACAGTATGCTAATAGAGGAAACAACCTAAATTAAAGTCCAGTTTAATATCAAGGAAGCACAACAATTAAATCATCAATTAACAGGGAAGTTAGGCATGATAATTATATTATGTGCAAGTATATTAATTTTTTCTTCTCAGTTAAATTCCTACAGACTCCCTCTTACTAACAATGTATTAAACTTAAATAAATTAGAGAGCAATGGTTAGTAGGAATCATTCTATCAGACTAACTTGCAGAGAATAACTTTGGTAAATAGTCATAAAAATATTATAGAGAAAACAAACATGCAACTTTCTCTTCCTCACTTCTAGCTGTCGACATATAAATCCATGTCATCATTTTTACAGATAAACTAATGACTGAAAACAACTTGATCAGACAACTATCATCGAAGCATAACTATTATAATGAAGTCATCACTAAAAGCATGCAGATATAATCTTTAGCAATAACCCTATCACAGAAGCAAACTTTCTAGAGGGCAAACAATGAAAACAACAGAGCATAACACAGCAAAACATACAGCAAACATCATACTCCTGTGATGTAGGTCCTTTCGGACAAAGCACACGCATTATTCCTCACCTCATGCTGCATTTCCCATCTCTGAAATGGTTCATTGAGGATCTAATTTGCCATCAACGTATCCCAGAAGATCATCTCATCCATGGCTGACAACATGCTTCTTCCAAAACTTTTGACAGAAACAGAGAGTGCAGGAAGAGAGCGTCCCTTTTTCCCTCTAGTCTTTCCAGAACCTCACACTATAACTCCTCAGATTTCCACCAAATTATCCCTCACTCACGACAATATTCTGTAAATAACCTTCTTTGCTTCTTCCCGTTCTTATCCTCCACTGCCTCTATTTATAAGCCACGGTAAGTGACCCTTCATCATCCAGATGAAGTTAGAAGGTCACTAAACGCATCCTTAATCATGAAAGCATTTAGACGACAAATCATCACGTCGGTTATGCATTTCAGATGACTAACATTAATGGCGGTTGATCGATTTTTCTTCATTGCTGATCGACCACCAATTTGTCAAACGTCTTCTAATTTCTTCCCGAAAACTTCACATTCCTGCAGGTCAATCGACACTTCGTCGATCGACCGCCCAGATCGGCTACCATCACCAAATTGAACACTGTGTAATCTTCCCCAGATCATGCATACACACGTTATTTCCTTAACATGACACATATATACATATGCCTACTCTATATAAATATATATAAACATTTATATCATCGATCTCCACATTTATATACCCAATTATATCCAATTACATTTTCCAATAAATAATAAGAACCTTATTTTCTTAAGCTTTTAGCCCTTACAATATTCATTCAAACACGTACAAATATATTTTCTCTTATTAATTTCATTAAGGGTAAATGACAAATCAACCATCGTGGTTTGAGGTCAATGATAAGTCAACAACTATGGTATTTTGTTTAACAAGTTAACCACTCACGTATGTTAAAATAAAAAATCCAACATCACGTTGACGTTTAACGTTAAAATGCCAACGTCCGAACGCCGGAACGACCTGCTCCGGCGTTTTTAAGAATTTAGAACGCCCAACGCGGGGCGTTCTGAATTTCTGAAGAATTCAGAACGATTTCGCGGCGTCTTATCTTTGCGGTCTGTCCATTTCTGTTTTCAGACACAGCGAATTTCGCGGTCTCTTATGGCTAGAGATTGCGACGCAGTCCCTAGAGAAAGGGACCACGAAATTTGCGATCCCTGGAGGAACTAGGGACCGCGAATTTCGCGATCCCTGGAGCAACGAGGGACTGCAAATTTTGAGGTCCCTGTAGCAACGAGGGACCGCAAATTTTGCAATCCCTGGAGAAACCAGGGACCGCGAAAATCGTGGTCCCTAGAGCAACGAGGGACCGCAAAATTCACGGTCCCTGGAGAGAGAGAGAGAGAGGGAGGTCGCATAATTCTCAAGAGAGAGAGAGACAGAGAGAGAGAGAGACTCTCTCTCTCTCTCTCTCACTCTCACTTTTAAGAGGCCGCACAATAATTGTGCAACCTCTCTCTCTC